>CM070083.1:21545264-22745264 GCA_036250285.1 Pyrocoelia pectoralis
GGCAAAAATTAAAAAAAAAATGTTGTACGAAATCTTGTGCTTTTCCCCCCTGGGAAAATTTTCTGGCGGCGTCCTTCAAGGTACAACACCAACATAGCTCCATATAACGGCATTGTACGTATTTATCAGAGAAGTTCAAATCAGCTTCAACCTCCATCTATGATATTCGTAACCATCACTTAAGATGAAGAGTAAAAGTTAATCGAACAGCAGACCCCCATTCGAATTCTTCCATGACAAAGCATCATATCTATACAGCGTGTCTCACGGTGACCACCCATTAGAATATTTCAGAAACTATACTATATGATCTGAATTTTGAAAATCTGGGTAATGGCGTTTTCGGGCATGGCCTCCTCAAATAAAATAATGGCGTCTACGTAACTCTTCCGGTTTTTTCGGAAATGACACCAACTTTGTTATTTTAAATGTAACACCCTATATATTATTCCGATTTTGGATTCTACGTAAAATTTTAGGTGGACTTTCATCAAGTTTTCTTATTCCTAAAATTATAACCGTTTCCGAGATATTTAATTTTCTAGCTGGAACCCTAAGCTTTCCATCCATGCTTTCAAAGTGGATTAATTGCATACAGGGTGGTGGAAATTTAATGCCGAGTTTAGTTAACTTCACATCATCATAAGTTGGTTTTTTCAAATGGAACACCCTGTATGTTTCGTCGTAGTCTGATGCACAATTTCATTCTCTTTCGAACGGTACCATGGTTCCCTATACCTATCTCTTCTAGTTTTTAAGATATCTACTGTTTTTTGTGCAGTCAACTAAGGTCATTCAATTTCTTGCGAAAATGGCATGGTTAGAAGAACTTCAAATCAAACCAGTGGCGGCGTAGCATGGGTTCGCACCCGGGGCGGTTTTCTATTGAACACCCCCAAAATTAAACAAAAAATACTAAACGTGCTTACATAATACATAATAATATTTTCAACAGATTGATATTTGTACATAAATTATAAATGTTTATTTACAATACGCTCAATGGCTAGCCGCCCCTTTCAAACGTATTTTGCTCCATAAATAGCCAATTGAATTTGCCGTCCTGACAAAAAGAACCCCGTTCGCTCTTTAAATTTGTATGGTTTCGGGCTAGTTATCTTTTTCATATAGTACACTTATTGTACATAATTCTTATTAGATAGAGATTCACGGGAAGATTCGTTTTATCTCTTTCTGTCGGAATAACACAATTCTCACCGCTAGGGTATGTTCATTGGTATATAATATATGTCGATGATTGTCACTACGTTGCCACCCCTTGGTACTTGGCACCCGGGGCGGACCGCCCCCGTCGCCCCCCCTTTACGCCGCCACTGAATCAAACGACTGTTCTATCACCAGTTATTAGTTGTCAGTCTAACATTATTAGTGACAGTTAAATTGAATACCTACTATTTATTAAAAAAATGGAAAACAACAAACGTATCGAAATGCAGACGATCTAAATATTATTTATTCATGGAGAATATGTAACAAGATAATAAATAGAACTTGCAGAGTGAAGTTCTATCTGTTATTACATAATAATAATTATTATTCTCGTTCTTGTCATTGGTCACAAGATCATATTTGATAGGTTAATGTCTTTACCGATGATGGTAACATTTGTCATTAACTTCTTAAAATTCTGGTAAAGGAGGGTCTCTCATTAAACACTCTGTAAGTTGTATTTATTATCTTGAATAAATAATAAATTTAGAATACCTACGTTTGAATACGACTTGTTTTCCATTTTTTTAAATAAATAGTATTTAATTCAACTGTCACTATTGGTGTTAGACTGACAACTAATAACTAGTGATAGAACAGTCGTTTGTTTTAAAGTTCTGCTAAGTCGTTTTCGCCAGAAATTAAATGACCCTAGTTGACTGCACAAAAAAACAGTAGATATCTTAAAAACTAGAAGAGATAGGTATAGGCAGGACTGGGCAAAATATATGCACTAACGTATTTCATATACAAATTACAAAGTATTCCTAGAAATGTATTTGAAATACAAAATACGAGATACTTTTATATTATTTTTAAAAATACAAAATACAAATACAATATTTGAAATACAAAAATACCTATACGCATACGGGGTGTTTTTTTTAATATTTAGTTAGACGTTTCTAGGAAAGTTTTATAGGTAGGTTCTTGGAAATGTGTAAAAATACATTAATATACATACATTAATGTATTTCAAATGCAAAATTCAAAATACTCATAAGAGAGTATTTGAAATACAAAATACAAAATACTTTAGGGAAAAATCATCAAATACAAAATACAAAATACAAATGTATTTGTATTTTCAATACAAGTATTTTGTGACTGCCCGCCCCTGGCCGTATAGGGACCATATGGTACCGTTCGAAAGAGAATGAAATTGTGCATTAGACTACAAAAAAAGCAACTTATGATGATTTGAAGTTAACTAAACTCGGCATTAAATTTCCACCACCCTGTATGCAATTAAACCACTTTGAAAGTATGGATTGAAAGCTTAGGGATCCAGCAGCTATCTCTCGTATGAATATGGTTCCTTTATCTTTCTTGCTGTAGAATTCACATGGTTTTAAGCTAGATAGTGTTTATTTTAATTTTTAGTAAAAAAATTAAATACCTATCTCGGAAACGCTGCGGTACGTAGAATCCAAAATCGGCCATGGCCTCCTCAAGTAATGCCGTCTACGTAACACCTCCGGTTTTTCCGGAAATGACACCAACTTTGTTATTTTAAATATAACATCCTATATACAGGGTGTCCCACTGCTCCGTAATCGGTCGATAACTCAATGTGGGTTGAAGATACAGGAAAAAGTTTCAAATAAAGGTTGCTTTGATTTGAATTGCGCATCTTTTAAAAATATTCTTATATCTACAGTATGTTGCATTTTCACGTGGCAAGAAAATGTTACTTTTTTTTAAATGGTACACCCTGTATTTTTTCTCTTAATGTATCGACCAACCATATTTATATCACGCCTGAAATTTTTTTGATATTGGATGTGCGGTTGCCAAGTTATTAATTATTTTGTCAAAATTTGGTACAATTCAAGGTCGGACTATAATATTCATAACTAAGTTATTCTTCAAAAAAGGAAAAATTTATTTAACGAATAATATTACCCTAATGTCGTGTTACTCTACAAAAAAAACTAAGTGATTAATTTTATACCGAGTGTTTAAAATGAGAATTCAAACTTTGTGAACTTTAAATAGAATTTATACGAATATTTTAAATGGAACACCCTGTATTTTTATTTACCATCAAATTCTCGACAAAAACCCTATTCAACGGTGTATTATTTCCTGGTATTATTTTTTGTACTTTTGTTCATATTTACGATTTTTAAAATTTCACGTAACAAAAATTTGTTAAAAATAATTTTTATTTAATTATTATTTTACAAAATACAGTTTAAGTAGTTGGTATCAACGCAAAAGAACAAAACTCAAGTCCTGTGACTATCTTAATTTCTAAATAATTAAAACAAAATTTTTAGTAAACGGTATTTCTCGAAAATTAAAATAGAAAATAAATACAATATCTCTCATTAAGGTAAATGTTGAAAATGTCTTCCACTTTGATCAATGCACTATTGAAGCCTAACCCTAAATAATCTCACATTGTTTAAAATCATAGGAGTAATCGGTTGAAACGCCTCTCGAATTCAAATTTTCATGTCATCTCGTGTTGTGGCAGCGGTTGATATATTTGAGATTTAACAGTTACCAAAAGATAGTAATCCATATAGGTAAGGTCCGGGCATGGGCGGTCATAAGGGGGGGGCCATGCCCCCCCCCCCCCAAGGCCCCAAAGGTGACAATGGTGGCAATGCACCTTGAATTTGAATAAATTCTGGTCGACCGGCCTGATCTAGTGTCTATAATATATGTATATAATACTTATATAAAATATCCCATTCTGCGTTTTGTGTCTGTATTGAAATTGATGACCGATATGTAATCGTACAAAATGCCCCCCCCCCCCCCCCCAGAATCAAGATATACGACCGCCCTTGGGTCCGGGTGACCTTGGCGGCCAAGGAACACTGTTGTTTTGCTTTAACTATTTACAACTTAAGATAGTCGCAGGACTTGAGTTTTGTTCTTTTGCGTTGATAACAACTATTTAAACGGTATTTTGTAATAATAATTAAATAAAAATTACTTTTAACAAATTTTTTTTACGTGAAATTTTAAAAATCGTAAATATTAACAAAAGTACAAAAAATAATACCAGGAGATAATACACCGTTGAATAGGGTTTTTTGTCGAGAATTTGATGATAAATAATAATACAGGGTGTTCCATTTAAAATATTCGTATAAATTCTATTTAAAGTTCACAAAGTTTGAATTCTCATTTTAAACACTCGGTATAAAATTAATCACTTAGTTTTTTTTTGTAGAGTAACACGACATTAGGGTAATATTATTCGTTAAATAAATTTTTCCTTTTTTGAAGAATAACTTAGTTATGAATATTAAAGTCCGACCTTGAATTGTACCAAATTTTGACAGAATAATTAATAACTTGGCAACCGCACATCCAATATCAAAAAAAATTTCAGGCGTGATATAAATATGGTTGGTCGATACATTAAGTGAAAAAAATACAGGGTGTGCCATTTAAAAAAAAGTGACATTTTCCTGCCACGTGAAAATGCAACATACTGTAGATATAAGAATATTTTTAAAAAATGCGCAATTCAATTCAAAGCAACCTTTATTTGAAACTTTTTTCTGTATCTTCAACCCACATTGAGTTATCGACCGATTACGGAGCAGTGGGACACCCTGTATATAGGATGTTATATTTAAAATAACAAAGTTGGTGTCATTTCCGGAAAAACCGGAGGTGTTACGTAGACGGCATTACTTGAGGAGGCCATGGCAGAAAACCCCATTACCCATACTTTCAAACTTCAGATCGTAGTAGTTTCTGAAATATTCTAATGGGTGGTCACCATGAGATACCCTGTAGGTCAAAAAGGTCATTGGCTAGTAAGGGAAAAGGCAATGCATTGGTTCTTCAATCTTTACTCTAGACCTGCAGTAAACGCGACTGGCACTAATATTCGAAACAAGAATTCGAAGACACGGTAGCTGTACGATTTGCGTGCAAAGAAATCTACAAAGAGGATGTGGACGCGATATTGTGGCAGATTCCGTACCTACTCATAATTAACGAATTGTCTGTCATGCAATTAACAGTAGGTACCTACCTGAACTTTTACTGGAAAGCAGCTTATCCTCAAAGTGGTGAGAACGAAGGCTCGAATCGTTAGAAGATCATACGAAGAAAACAAAGAACGACAAACCAGACAAGCAGCTTAATGACGAAATGCTATGAAACAAGGGCGCCGCCAGAAAATTTTCCCAGGGGTAAGCAAGCACTATTGGGGGTTTGTGGCTCAGGCGTTTTTTCAAGATTTCGTACAAAATTAATTTTTATTTTTAATAACTTTTGCCTTTTTTCTTTTTCCCAGGGGTGGGGCGATGGCCCCCCTGGCCCCCCTTGGCGGCGCCCTTGCTATGAAAGGGCAACTTTGGGATCTGGTTATTGAAACCAAGTGTTTCACCTAAGCGTACATCAGGAGCTTTTCTTCTACTGAATAATTTCCTTCCACCCATTTAAGTTATTTCATTCATTTCACTAATCCTGAAGAATGCTAGACAGTTAGAGCCAAAATTTGTCTCTTATCTAACGTGTTTATAAATGTTTATTTGGCCACGTAAGTCAAATTTTAAGCAAATTATAAACCTTATCTTACCTGCACGTCCGATCTGACACAAATATATGACGTAGCTTAATGAAATCGCTCCAACGAATCGTAATAGAGCCAAACATAAGGAATTTTCAAGTCGATTGTACTGGGAAATTGATACATGGTAAAATCCAAAAATGGAAAACACAATTAGCATTAATGCAATCACCAACGAAAATGGTGTTAAATGCTGTAAAAGAAAAATGTGTACAGTACCAAGTTTTTTTTTCATTTAGGTACACTTACTTTTTTTATCACCATTATTCCTTCCCCCTTCTTTACTTTAAAAATAAAACAACCTAATGCAAACCCAATAAACCAAGAGGGTCCCATAATGAGTAAATAATAGCGCATATACCAGTGATAATACGCACCGCTAGAAAATACTAAATTAGTCCTTAACTTTGAAAACCGAATTTTACCTGTGTTGGACAGAAGCGGGTATTTCTAGTATCCAAGCTAGCACAAATGTTGAAACAACGCAAAATAATGCCAAACCTAATGCCAAAGCCAAAGCTTGTTTTCGCCAATGTTTTAATGGTATTAGAAGCAGAGGTGAAAGCAAAAATAGCTGAAAGTCAATGGAAAGATACCAAGTCGGTGCAATACACTACAATTGAAAAGTATTTGTGTAAAACAAGAACTATACCTATTTTCTCACCAAGGGAGCCACATAATTTTGAATATACAGTAGGTATGCCCACCAGCTTACACGGCATGGTTGAATAATGTCATCAATTTTAGGCCATAATGGACCGGAACCAATATAATTAAACCACGTTAACGTAAATAACAGTATAACCGCAGCCGAAGGCGTAAGTCTACAACAAATGGTATTCTTGAGGAAAAAAAGGTCGATGATGTTAGCCCAAACCTTAGATATCTTTCGACGTAGTGAAGAATAATGTTAAACTTCAGCCCTTTCTCAGTTTTCTGTAAAAACGAGTAGGATGTCAGAAATCCGCCAAGAAGAAGGAAAACCTCAACGGACATATCGCCGTAAGTTAAAGGTGTGTTTATAAGTTGGTGAAGGAACTGAAAAAGAAATTTGAAGGATTACTGTTAACAATCGAAAGTTAAATTACGTAAAAGTGTTCGTAACTGTTCCTTATGGGCATCCGATATTTTCTATTAACTGAATGAACGACTATTATCCATATCATCGCAAGTACGCGTAATCCATAGAAACAGGGAATTTGATTATGATTAGGTTTAACGATGGCAAAAATCTTTTTCCCATTTGCCCATACCGAAAATGATTTTAACACCTCGTTAGAATTTCCTACAATTAATTTGTTATGTACTTATTCCTCTTCCCATAATGGGCATACCTTTATGAATAATTTCGTACACAGTTGACGCTACCATGATGATTAGAATAATAACGGATAGCGCCCTAAAATAATAGTATCAGGCAAATAGTTAAGCCAAAACTCTTGGGTATATTTACATACAAAGTTATATAGCCACCCGTAGTTATTTGGGCTTGTGTTGATTTCGTTTGGCACATATGTTCGTCTAGCGTTAAATTGAGCCCAATAGCGTCTGTTAGCTTTTCCAGATCGGTAGTCGTGCACGAATCCGGAAAGCAAACTGGGAAGTTCATATATGGCGGTACGTTAATTGCGGACGGTAGCCTTTCTATTTTCTTGATCTAAAAATATAACAAAATGTATTCGTTTTTTTATATGGCACTTGTTTACTTGTAAATTTCATTTAAGAGAAAAGTTATACGAGGAAATGGGCAGATACTAATCTTCACAAATAAAGGCTGATAGGACATGAATAGGTTAAAATAATACCATTATACCGTAATACGTACCATAAAAACGGCGAATCAGCGGATTGGTTTATACATCTATGTGGAGAAATTTTGTTTATTTATAGCCGTAGATAGTGTCGGTGTGATGAACGAGCAATTGAAAAAAATTTCACTGTAGCACACCATCTGATAAAGAAAACGGAAGGAAGTTAATGCCAAATATATCAATCTGGAATAGGTACTAGTTTTTGGCAGTTGAATCGGATGACCAGCTATTTGGTGATCGTGCCAAATAAACAATAAAGTTTTGGAAGTTGTGAAAACAACTAACATTTCTATATACAAATTATGTACAAGTTCTAACAGTGCGGAATGTCGTTAATAATGGAGGTACAGGCAGTAGGTAGGTTGGTCGGTCGCCGGAGGGTAGACTGGTTCTGGAATGCAGACTGACGGATCGATGTAAATGGACTGGTCGGTGTTGGCTGGTTTCGTTAGTGGCTATGACTTCTGTGGGTAACAGCGTTCGCTTATAAGGGATCCTGCCGATGTCGACGCGTTGTCATTGGTCAGCCAATGGGAATCAATCGTTGCTCTTCAGTACGTAAGCGGAATCATGCGGTCGCCACATTACTCCCCCTTCAGTGTAGAGGTATTGAAGTCAGCGAACCTTGCGGGCAATTTTATGGGTCGCCCGCGTCTCGTTTGTCGATGTGAAGTGGGTGGATCTTCCTCGACGGGAGCAGAAGGTTGCGGTGCTGCTGGAGTCACGTGACTTGCAGTAAATACAGGCTTCAGGCGGTCGATCGATACTATGGAGGAGCGGCCGTTGAGGTGCCTGTCTATTACTTGGAATGGGCCTTCGTAGGGGTATTGGAACGACTTCTTCAGGCCTTCTACTCGTACGAAAACGTGTGAGAAGTTGTGTAGCACGGGGTGGACATAAACTTTGGCTGTTCGATGAGTCCTTGGGGAGTGCGGTCGGAAATCTTGATGTACACTTTCAAGAGTGCTGGAGTTTTATTGTACTTTGTGCGTTTAAAAATAACAATATTTTGTGTTTCCACATTTGAATGCAGAACGTTATTTGGAAATTTTACGCAATATTGTTGTTCCTGCAACAGAAAATCTGCCTCTGCAGGAATATGCTGAATACTGAATCACAAGTCATACGATGCCGGATGTCACTATGTGGTGAGTCACTGAATGTGTCACTTTGTCTATGTGCACTCGTGGTGTCGTTACTACTTTATATTTGCTTAATAAGTCTGCGAATGGTCCTGCACTTTGGATTGTACGCACTGATAACACTGAGTTCGGGGGGTGCGGAGGGGAGGAGGTTGCACTACTACTCACTAGCGTTTCGCCATCAATTAGCCTTCTTGCTTTAATGTCCACTAGCAAATTGAACTTTCGAAGAAAGTCGGATCCTATGATGGGTTGGTTGACGTCGCACAAAATAAACTGTCACGTGAAGTTCCTGCGGTGACAGCAGTTTGGTGCTGTAAGTATCGATGGTACTTCCATTGGCGGCAAACAGTTTGTATTTGTTGTGGCCCTTGGCGTGGTTGTGCGCTGGAGGCGGGACGGACACGTCGGCGTCGGCTGGTGTGGACATGGGGATGTGCAGTTTCTAGCCTCTTCGCCGAATTTTCGGTGGTACCAGCATTGGCGAGGCGTCGAGTTGTTCCTGGGTCGGCGAGAACGCGATCGTTCGCGCTACCATCACCTATTTTTACTTCATCGCTGCATCTGGAGGGCGTCGATTTTGCGGGCCATGCTTTCTACAGTGGCCGTCAATTGCGTGAATGTAGACTGCCATTAGGAAGGTGGTAGCGGTTCCGGAGCTATTGTTGTAACTTCGGCAACGACTCGTTGGTTGAATACCTCGTGGAGTTTCTCTGCCAAAACTACGAGTTGCTCCAGGTCATCAGAGCTGATCGTTAGAATTCCCTGGTGTTGTTGCGGGAGTCGCGACAGCCGTAGTGACTTGAGGATGTGGTAGCACACGCGTGAACCTTCTAGGTTGCGGAGATGCAGTAACAGCTGAGACGGTTTTAGGTCGCCCAACTCTGCTTCCGTTAGCAATTTCTGCCGTGAGCCTCGCCTTCAGGGTCTGATACCTGTCCGTAGGCCGAGGTGTGTTGATGACGTCGGCCACTTGCGCTAAGACCTCTGTGCCGATGGTTGCCTCAGCGGTGTAGTAACGCGTAGTATCGTCGGTGATGTGGGAGATGTGAAATTGTGCTGCCTTTTGATGGGATCATAACCTTGGGTCATTCTTCCAGAAAGGTGGTTGTTTGACGGCTACTCGGTTCACGAATGGTGTCGGTTGCCCTGGTTGCGCGTACGGCGGGATTTCCGTGGTGGCATGAGGTGGAGTAGATATCTTGGGAATCGGTTTCATTTTTTTTACATGTGGTTCATTTTTAAGACGGACTCACTAGTTATTTGGCGCATGTGTGCGAAAAATTAACAATAGCGCGTGCGCAGTTGTCATTGAAACAAAGGAATATTTACTGTGGAAGACGGGCTTAAGTTTGTGAAACTGAACGACCAGAAGAAAGGAGCTGACCACCAAGATGACCGCCCAAGATTGGGCACAGAGAAACATCGTCAACCGAATAGAAAGGCCAGGTAAACAGGAAACTAAAGGAAGAAGAAGAAGAATATGAAAAATGAAGAAGTGGAAAAGTTCAATTTAAGAGGGAGAAGAAATAATAACCTATGCTTGTATCAATAGCAAACATTTTCCATATTACTTACATACTCACTAGGAATGGCAAGCATACCCATGCAGTACTTTCCCGATAAACTGGTATTATCATTTTGGGCTTCTGCAACATTAATACACTCATCAAACGAGCCCATTTCGACAAAATTTCCATCCAATATTCCGGACGGAAGCTTTCCGTTGGCGTCATACACTGGAAAAACGATGCGATATTTGCACAATCTACGAACAACTTACTCTCTAACGCCCATTGGCTATTATCATCCAGACTCGATACGAAATCTATTAATTGAGCCCGACACTGGTGCGTCAATCCGGCTTCTTTAGATAAATACAGTTGAATGGATCTCGCAAATGATTCAGGCGATGAAAGCACACTAAATGTTTCTCCCAAATAAGTTGCTGTCACTAATTTAATACCTAAAAGAAAAATTAAGATTGCCATTGTCGGCGAGGATTTGCAATCGATTGTTGGGAACATTTAAAGTATATTAATAGTTTCCTGTTTAAAATATAATCGCGTTACATATACCTATTTGGGTTTCCTGTTAATTTTAGATCTCCTTACCTCAAAAAGATTGTTATGGAAACGGCACTATACTGGGGGTCCCATTTTAATCTGCTACCTGCGATAATTCTACAACACTGCGTCCGATCAAAAAATGTTCCGAATAAAAAGTTAACGGTTTTAAGGGGAACATCCCATGCTGTAACAAATTTCACACCCCCCCCTCCCCCCCACTGGGTGACTTTGGCAATTATTCTTGTTGGATCGTCTGAATCATACTGAATGAAGAAATCTCTATCCTGGCTACGCCGGAGGTCCATTCTGTTGAGCTTTCCTCTTTTAAGGCGAGTCACCTTATTGGAGGGTAGATGGAAGCACTACTATCTAGACTGGTCACCGGCCTCTCGGCGTGATTGAAC
Organism: Pyrocoelia pectoralis; assembly: GCA_036250285.1. Taxonomy (NCBI): domain Eukaryota; kingdom Metazoa; phylum Arthropoda; class Insecta; order Coleoptera; family Lampyridae; genus Pyrocoelia; species Pyrocoelia pectoralis. The sequence goes on from CM070083.1 coordinate 21,556,467, forward strand.
AATTTCGTTTATATCAAAAAGTTATCGTAAAGTGATAAGTGAATCTCAATTTAAATGCGCCAAAGATGTTAACGTGAGTAAAAACAAATGGAAATAATGACAGGTGAACGAAATTAATAAAATTTAATTGACGGGGAATCGAATAAGTCTCAACTCCGGATAATGACGGCTAGGTGTCTACAAGAGAAGACACTCTTGACCCTGTTCGCGCCTTTTGGTGGTATTTTCAAATTTCAAATTCTTATAAACTGAAACAATAAAATTTGCCTAATTTTTAGGTCGCTGATAGCATTAACGTCGACGGTACTGTCAAATCGCTTCGGAAAGAACACTAAACGCTCTGAGTTTGGTGTGACCAGAAAGGAATCGTGTACTATAAGCTGCGACACTACTACAATAGGCGTCACTACCGACAACAACTGATCATTTAAACCGTGTATTGCCCGAAAATAACCAGGACTCTTCACAACTATAGACGAACTTCAAGCACAGCAAGAAAGTTTTCGTGGAATGCATGAAGAACAAAATAATCAGAATTTCCAACCGTAATATTACCATTAGAGCGAATGCAAAACATTCAAATTTTGAGCCAAAGGTTTTTAATCAGGTAAGCATTTCAATTACAAATAATAACGTTTGGAGTTCTCTAATTTGTAGAGATATTCAGAGGAGTGTTTCCACGCAATGGATAGGTTGAGGCCATTTGGCTCGCATTCACAATTTCGCATTTTCACGAAAGACTTATCGCATTAACGACGTAATATGAATGTCTGCTTTCCCCCATTATAGGTAGGTTTGACGGTTGAATCAGATCATCAGCTATTTGATGATCGTGCCAGATAAACAATCAAGTTTTGGAAGTTGCGAAAAAAACTAACATTTCTATTTACAAATTATGTACAAGTTTTAACAGCGCGGAAAGCGGTTGATAGTGGAGGTACAGGTAGTAGGTAGGTTGGTTGGTCGTCGGAGGGTAGACTAGTTCTGGAATGCAGGCTGACGGGTCGATGTAGACGGACTAGTCGTTGTTGGCGGCTATGACTTCTGACTGATTTCTGTGGGTAACTAGCGTTCACTTATAAATGATTCTGGCCGGTGTGGACGCGTTGTCATTGGTCGGCCAATGGGAATCAATCGTTGCGCTTCAGTACGTAAGCTACTGTGTACCGGGATCATGTGGTTGACACAGTAGGTATACCTGACAATTCACATAATACCTACGTATCCAGTGAAATAGGCTATTTCACTCCTCTTTACACACTTTTATCAACTGCATTTATTCATTTATTTATGTTCATTGAATATGGAAAGTAAAAATTAATACAAATAATTTATTGGTTCTTCTTTCTGATGCGTTTCATTAGAAAAGTGACTAAATGTTGTACCGGTAGTTCAATTGATAAGGAGAGAAGTAGCGCTGAAAGAAAAGTCAGAAATACGTTGCCAGGTACGTCGTTGATCTGGAAAGCAACCTTTTATTATCATTAAATTTGTGGTAAGTTCGTCGATACCAGTATATTGAAGTTGGTTACAAAAGGAGCAACTCGAACAGAAGTAGCGTTGTAATGTACGGCAAAGAAATGTGTTAAATACATGTTGTACGACAATCTTGACATCACTTCAAAAAATGGATGGGATAGGAATTTGTTGATAACACCTAAAATATATTTCTGTTAGTTCTCTGTAGAATTTGTTTTATCTAATAGTTATATTGAGGTAAGAAGATTTGCTTCACTTGGTTCTAGTGATACCATCATTAAACACTGCAAAGTTTTATATAGTTCGGCCGCTGGATCTTTACCGATGCGTATGTTCACATACAACGACGTGCGTATTTCTCATTCGACTACTTTATTACTAAAAACAAACAAAGACAAACTACAAATCTCAGTCAGTTTGTCCTTGTTTGTTTTTAGTAATAAAGTAGTCGAATGACAAATACGCACGTCGTTGTATGTGAACATACATCGGTAAAGATCCAGCGGCCGAACTATACTTTCCAACGTAAAATAGAGTCACCAATTTGCTCTTTGGTTTTCGGAACCCGAGAGACACTACGTAGACATTTGTTTGAAATAACCAATGGAAATCTGGAATCTTTGTGCCCTGTTTTACTACCACATTGAACCATTTCAGTTTGTCCCAGTTTTGTAAATCTGTGATAGCTGGTAGCCTCCAAAGACGTACAAAATTTGCGGACTACTTGCGGCTACCGTTAGAAACATGTCTATCTAAAAAATGACGACCATGTCAAAAACTTTTCATTGGATTCATTTGGATACGTAGTTCTCGTAGTTTATAAAAATGTAACACGCCAAGATGTCCCAACAATCAATCTTGCCTCAGGCATCGACAACGGTATTTCAGTTATTGAGACTGTCCCAGTAATAGACGATGATCCAACTTTCGAAACAGCCCCCTCAACTTGTTCTGCACCGCCTGCAAAAGACCAAACATCTTCCGATGGGGATGTTTCCATGAGTGCTTTGGTTCGCCAGAAGGACAAAAAGAAATTGAGTTTTGCCACAAGAAGAGGATAAAGGAAAACAAAAAGGACATCTAATACCTATCTTACATGTAGTACCTTAATAAAAATTAAAATTGGTTAAACAAATCTGTGTTTTCTATTAAATCCATTTGTAATGCATTATCAAAATGATGTCATAACCCTAACGCTTTAGATCTTTGCCATAAGTTGCATTTTAATGCTGTGTCTAAGAAACCACGGTACCACATGTATAGGTCAAAAGGTCGGAGTGACACTATCTTCGGCCAGCAATGTTAGTCCATCGAAGATTGGTTCTTCAATCTCTAGACCTGCAGTAAGTTGAGTTGCCTCAAAGCGGTGAGTGCTTACATGTGGTTTGATTGAATAGAGTCTCTTGCGACCCATGTTTAAGTTATTTCATTCATCACGGTTTCACTAATCCTGAAGAAAATGCTAGACTAAAACACAGTAAGAGTCCAAAACGTTGGCAGTTTTTTGAAAATGGTGACAGTTACGAGCATTTCAACTCATGGTTTTCGTCTTTTATCTAACGGGTTTATACATGTTTATCTGGCCACTTAAGTCGAATTTTAAGCAAATTATAAACCTTTATCTTACCTACACGTCCGATCTGACACAAATATATGACGTAGCTTAATGAAATCGTTCCAACGAATCGCAATAGAGCCAAGCGTAAGGAATGTTCTAGTCGGTTGTACTGGGAAATGGATGCTTGATAATTTCCAAAAATGGAAAGAAGAATTAGCATTAATGCAATCACCAACGAAAGTGCTGTTAAATGCTGTAAAAGAAAAATGCGTACAGTACCAAGTTTTTTTTATCATTTACACTCACCTTTTTGATCACCATTATTCCTTCCCCCTTCTTTACTTTAAAAATAAAACAACCTAATGCAAACCCAATAAACCAGGAGGCTCCCTTAATGATTAAATAATAGCGGATATACAAGAAAAATTCCACATCACTAGAAAGTTTTAAATTAGTTAAATTAGTTACTAACTTTGATAGGCGAATCTTACCTGTTTACGAAAGAACCGGGAATTTCTATTATCCAGGCTAGCACAAATGTTAAAACAACGCATAATAACGCCAAACATAATGCCAAAGCCAAAACATGTTTTGGCCATCGTTTTAAGGGTATCAGCAGCAGCGGTGAAAGCAAAATTAATTGAAAGTCAATGGAAAGATACCAAGTCGGTAAAATACACTACAATTGAAAAGTATTAGTGTAACCACAAGAACCGTAGGTTCTTCTCACTATGGGAGACACGTAATTTTGAATGTACAGTAGATATGCCCACCAGTTTGTTTGGCATGATTGAACTAAGTCACCATTATTGGGCCATAATGGACCGGAACCAATGTAATTAAACCACGTTAGCGCAAATAAAAGTATAACCGCAGCCGAAGGCGTAAGTCTATAATAAATGGTATTTTTGAGAAAAAAGGTCGACGATGTTAGCCCAAACCTTAGATATCTCTCAACGTAATGAAGAATAATATTAAACTTATGCCCCTTCTCAGTTTTTTGTAAAAACGAATAGGATGTCAGAAATCCGCCAATAAGAAGGAAAACCTCAACGGCCATATCGGCGTCAACTAAAGGTGTGTTTATAAATTGGAGAGTGAACTGAAAAAGAAATTGTAGGATTAGATACTGTTAACAATCGAAACTTAAATTACGTAAAAGTGTTCGTAACTGTTCCTTATGGGATGCTTATATTTTTGTATAGCTGAATGGGCTACTATTATCCATATCATGGAAAGTACGCGTAATCCATAGAAACAGGGAACTTGGTTATGATCAGGTTTAGCGATGGCAAAAATCTTTTTCCCATTTGCCCATACCGAGAATGATTTTAACACCTCGTTAGAATTTCCTACAATTAATTTTTTTATGTATTTATTCCCCTTCCCATGATGGACATACCTTTATGAATAATTTCGTACACGGTCGAAGCTACCATGATGATTAGAATAATAACAGATAGCGCCCTAAAATAATAGTATCAGGCAAATAGTTAAAAGCCAAAACCCTCGAATATTTACATACAAAGTTATATAGCCACCTATAGTTATTTGGGCTTGCGTTGATTTCATTTGACACATATGGTCGTCTAGCGTTAAATTGAGCCCAATACCGTCTGTTATCTTTTCAAGATCGGTAGTCGTGCACAAATTCGGAAAGCAAACTGAGAAGTTCATATATGCCGGTACGTCAATTTTGGACGGTAGCCTTTCTACTTTCTTGATCTAAAAATATAAAAATCAGTTTAATTTCAGAGGAAAGCCATACGACAAATGACCATTATAGTAATCATCCGAAATTTACACTGCTACATGAATAGGTTAAAATAATACTACATTTTTCATTAGTGTAAACCGTGGTTTTGTTTAGTGACGGTGTGGTGAACCAATCAGTAGTAATAAAGAACACTTAGAGTTACGCTCTTGTTTACAAATGGATAGTAAAACCTCACGAATGAAGTGTTCATTACGTATTCTTCGTCCGAGTATCCCTTTGCGTAAAATTACTTTGTTGGCGACGTTTTGTCCAGCCATCTTCAGGTTTTTTGCTCTGTAATCTAGCGACACGAACAAAACTAACGTTACTTGGTGAGGACGGTGGTTTAAGTACTCCGCTACCTTCACTTTCACTGTTTGTTACGCTATCTACTTTCTCTTTTCGGGTTCTCTTTTTGATGTTTTTACTATCGAGTGTGATAATTATTGAGCTGGGTAGGGGTGCGATTTGGGATTGAGGTATCTGTCGGTGTGCGTCTTCTTTCGGTATACCGCCTGTACCAAGCTCCTATCTCCATTCTTCTTCTCATTTTTACTTATTTACTACTAGAATTGGTAGCGGGTTGTTCCCTTCCATTCTTATTGTAAATTTGACTTTCTCGTGCATGAACTCTTCCAGTTTTCCATGTTTCCAATTGATAAAGGTACCATCCACATATATTATCCACAGCTTTGGTTTGTATGTGGTAGTACTTTATTATAACCCTTGTTTCGAGCCATTCCATAAAGTGATTGGCTATAACCGGCGATAATTGCCGCTCCTTCGATGTGCTTGTACCGTTGTTCCTTGTACAAAAAAAGTGTTTTTCAAGCAGTGACATGGTGTTTGGTTTGGATTACTGCAAGTGCTGGGTTGATGGGGATGTAAACAGAGAGGCCACGTCAAAACTGGCATGTAAGTGATGTCGCTGTACTGTATGTTCCATCAGTGATTAGAAGTTTTCACGTAGGATTTCATTCTTTCCGTGTAAGATTGTAATTGTTTCACCATGTCTTGCCAATAGTTGCAGTGATGAACCTGTTGAGCTGACAATTGGTCTCAATGGTATTCCCCTTTTGATGACTTTGGGTAACTTGTACTATAGTTGGTCTTATTTATTTTAACCTTTGTAGTCTTCTCCAGGTATGTTGTTGGGTCCGACGGTGTTTGTTGGTAGGCAGGGTCCTGTAAAAGCTCTTTCATTGATTTTTGTATCTGTGTCCATAATCGCTGTAGCATTTGTTTTGTTTGCTGGCATAACCATAATCCTACGGTTTTGCTTTAATCAATCAATTCAATTTATTGTGTTACATAAATACAAATTGTATTTTTTTACACTCGTCAACATCGTATAAAACGTGCAATAGATCCATGTATAAAAAGACAACAAAAAATAAAAACCCAAAAACAATAATCAAACAACAAACAAAAACTTTTCATTTATGTACTCCTTGCAGGCATAATACGCCTTCGCCAACAACATATTTTTGACCTTCTTCTTAAATTGTACCGTGTGTAGTGATTTCATGTTTGCATCTATAATAGTTTATTATAAAACTTTATTCCCGCATATAAGGCTGAATTCTCGTATGTTGTTGTATTTTGTGGCAATTGGCAATCTTAGCAGTCTGTTCCTGCTATTCTTGCTGCATAGTATTGCCCCCTCTCCCTTACTCACTTAACTCACTAGGTACGACTTCACAAAACACAGAAGTTAATAGATATAATGCACATGGTAATGTTAATATTTCGTGCGTAATAAATGTATCTTTACATGTTCCTCTGTGGGGAATATTGAAGATTAGCCGAATGATCCTTTTCTGCATTACGAACAGTCTATTAATGTTGTCATTCCTTCCCCAGATGGCTAAATGATAAGTAAGCTGTGAATACACCAGCCCATAATATGTATTTATCAGTCCATTTAACGAAAGGTAATCCTTCAATTGAAATAGTGCATAATATGCGCTGGATAGTTTTTGGTCACCAGCTCACAATGGGCTTTCCATTTCAGTTCCCTATCCATTTCTACACCCAGGAACCTTATAACATCACTACATTTAACAAACTTATCTGCTATAGTTGCATATGTCTTTTGTGTTATTTCTCTTCTAGAATAATTAACCAATAAGGTTTTTTTAGCATTTAATATTAAACTATTTTTATTACACCAGTCACTGATGTCCTTAATTACTACCCCAATTTTATCTAACAGCTCTTCTTCTAGACGAAACCACTACCGAGACATCATCACAATACAGCACTACCGCCCCACTCGCAATGTGTTCTGGCAGATCATTTATGAATAGTAGGAAGAGGAGCGGACCCAATACTGATCCCTGTGGGACTCCCATTTCAATATCGAAATACTCTGACCTCACTCCATTGTACTTCACTAGAATTTTTCTTTTGCTTACACAAGAAGCAAACCACTTTGAAGCCACCCCACGGATCCCAAACTCTTCTAGTTTCGTCACTAAGAACTCGAGGTTTACTGTATCGAAAGCCTTCTTAAAATCAAAGAATAGCCCAACCACTAAATTACCTTTGTCCACTTTATCACTTATCTCTTGTGTGAGTTCATAGCAAGCCGTTTCAACACTTTTCCCTATTCTAAAATCGTGTTGGCGTTTCGTTATTAACTTATATTTATTCAGATACGCCATTGGTCTTGCATGTACTAGCCTTTCAAATATTTTTGTGACTCCGTTCAATATGGATATCGGTCTATAATTACTTATATCTGTTGTGAATTTCTATATTAGCTGTTATGTCTTCCCTAAGTTTATTGATTGATCTTTGATTAACATTTCTGACAGTACACTTTCTTGTCGGATCGGTTTTTCGTTTGATGAAAGTATTAAATTCTAGTATTTGCGCAGTGTGGTCCGCAATATGGCATTCCATGTTGATACAGTTATTTACCATCGCACCAAAATTTTCGTTTATTATTACATAGTCCAAGCATGAGCTGGTCCTTACCCCACTATTATTCGTACAACACCTCGTAGGTTCTGTAATACCTGTACCAGCGCTAGCTTGTTTGGCGAGTCCTGAAGACAATTAATGTTCAGATCTCCCATTATTAGCGCTCGTTTTTTTTTGTTGCTACACATGATGTCATTTAGAATTTCAAAAAAATTATCTACATAACCCGCAGGTGACCTATACATACAAATAATATTCACAGTACTTCTGCCCGTCTGTAGCCCAATACTGCAGACTTCACAATCCCTTACTTTCACCCATCTGTCCATACATATTTTTCTTAAGCCTAATCCTTCTCTCGAGAAAATCGCTACTCCACCATGTTGATACTCACACCTGCCGTAATATGAGACTAGATTAAAGTTTGCTATTTTTACACACTCAATTTCACTATTTAACAACCAGTGTTCCGTTACTAACAAAATGTCCAGTGCATGCATTTCTACGAAGATTTCAACCCGGGGTATTTTACTTTTTAGTGATCTCACATTTAGATGTCCAACTTTAATTATTACATTGTCACGTTTCGATTTAGCTTTGCCCGGTTTAATAAGTTCGATCTTATTGCCTTGTTTGCTAAGTTTAAAGTTCTTAACGGCAGAAGTTAAGTTTTTTTCTTTTTCTTTGATAGACTCATCAAATTACTGCGAGTATTATGTTTAAAACAAGTTGGGCAAACATAGTTCTATTAACAAATATGAAAAATAAACAAGGTGGAACCGTTCAAATTAAAAAGGAGAAGAAATAATGACCTATGCTTGTATCAATAGCAAAAATTTTCCATAATACTTACATACTCACTAGGAATGGCAAGCATACCCATGCAGTATTTTCCCGATACACTTGTATTATCATTTTGGACTTCTGCAACATTAATACACTCATCAAACGAGCCCATTTCGACAAAATTTCCATCCAATATTCCGGACGGAAGCTTTCCGTTGGCGTCATACACTGGAAAAACGATGCGATATTTGCACAATCTATGAACAACTTACTCTCTAACGCCCATTGGCTATTATCATCCAGACTCGATACGAAATCTATTAATTGAGCCCGGCATTCGTGTGTCAATGCGGCTTCGCTAGATAAATACAGTTGAATGGATCTCCCAAATAATTCAGGCGATGAAAGCACACCAAATCTTTCTCCCAAAAAAGTTGCTGTCACTAATTTAATACCTAAAAGAAAAATTAAGATTGCCATTGTCGGCGAGGATTTGCAATCGATTGTTGTAAACATTTAAAGTATGTTAATAGTTTCCTGTTTAAAATATAATCGCGTTATATATACCTATTTGGGTTTCCTGTTAATTTTAGATCTCCTCACCTCAAAAAATTGTTATGGAAACGGCACTATACTGGGTGTCCCATTTTAACTCGCCACCTGCGATAATTCTATAACACTGCGTCGGATCAAAAAATGTTCCAAACAAAAAGTTTACGGTTTTGAGGGGGACATCCGATGCTGTAAACAAGCAGAGACCTAACGGCCCACCAATGGACCTGCCCCCACATGAAGCTTCGAGTGATCATGCATGCATCTGGACGAGCGTTGCCATCCACGACTGGCACCAAAGTGAAAGGGAAACAAGTACCATCATGCGATTCAATACCGCTAAAGCTAACTGGAAGAAGTTTACCAACTCCCTCAACTCCATGCTACCAGCCCTTGAGGATGGTACCGAGGCTCACACCCTGGCCGACCGTAGGTATTTCACGTGCAATTCTCAGGGCGGCATCGCAATCGATTCCTGTCGCAACACTGAAGAAGTCGCCGAAAGGCTGGTGGGACATGGAACTTTCTACCACCAGACGTGCGGTTCGGAGAGCACAGGAGAGGTGCACTGCGACAGCTTCTCCTAGAGCCAGAACTGAGTACAAACACCTCCGCAACATGTATGTAAGGATGCTAAGAGTAAAAAAGGAGAGGTACCTTCAGGACTGCGTGGAAAACCAAGGCAACATTGACCCACACAAACTAATCAACAGACTAATGCGAGCACACCGCAGCTCTACAGTGTTACTACAACGACAGCCCACCTTACTTCCATTTGCAGAGCGATATTTGCTCAATCTATGAACAACTTACTCTCTAACACCCATTGGCTATTATCATCCAGACTCGATACGAAATCTATTAATTGAGTCCGGCATTCGTGTGTCAATGCGGCTTCGCTAGATAAATACAGTTGAACGGATCTCGCAAATAATTCAGGCGATGAAAGCACACCAAATCTTTCTCCCAAAAAAGTTGCCGTCACTAATTTAATACCTAAGAGAAAAATTAAGATTTCCATTGCGAGGATTTACCTACAATCGATTGTCGTAAACATTTAATGTAGGTATGTTAATAGTTTCCTGTTTATAATGTAATCACGTTATATGTACCTAGCTAATTAGGAATAATCTTTCGATCATCCTGTGGGTTTCCTGTTTTTACTTTTAATTTTAGTCATTACTTTTGTTATTGTACAGCTTTTATACTTATCACAATTTAACATGATACATATCTACACCGCGGCCGGGATTTGAACCCGGGCCCCCACCTCGCTAGGGCGATGCTCTTCCAACTGAGCTACCACAGCATCTCACCCCGACAACGGTCCAAATTCTCTATATGTATATCTATATAGTGCCACCAAATAAACAAAAACCCCGGAAAATATGTGAACTAAATTTCAAGTAATTCAAACTGGTCAATATAAAGTCTTGAAATCGGCGTGGTACATTCAGCTCTAGAATATTTTAACAGTGTACGCATTCCTCGACCACGCCTTCTCTGGGCTTTTGTTTACTTGGTGGCACTATATTATTAGACAAAGGACGATTTTTAAGTGTGAGATGCGTGGTAGCTCAGTTGGAAGAGCATCACCCTAGCGAGGTGGAGGCCCGGGTTCAAATCCCGGCCGCGGTGTAGATTTTCTATATGTATCATGTTAAATTATGATATAAAACATATGACATTCACAATTCAGTCATCTGTCTGTCCAAAATGACAACTAACTTTATCACCTTATAAATTATTGCATAGCCTTCTTTGCCTCAAAAAGGTTGTCACGAAAACGGCATTACATGTTGGACAGTGCCGTTTTCATGAATTCCACAATTAATTTATCTTAACTGAAAAAAATATAAAATTAATCGATAATAAGTATTTTATATTCTACTGCCTTGCTTAAGATTTGTTCTTGATGTATCTACTTATTAGTAATTTTTCGTTTTGTCTCTTAAAAATCCCTTCTCCCAGAATTTCGTGGAAATTATTTGAAAGGCTGTTACGGTAGCTAAATTTAAAAATGCAATGTCACGTTAACTCAGTTCTAGTAGGCAGATTGGGGTAGGTCACTTACGATGAGCAGATAGAGTTAAAATTGAGGTATTAGGATTTTTCTTGAGTTGTGGCTATTATTCAACGAGCATGTAATGATCGATATTACTTACGAAGATGAAATTTGTGTCACGAGCCGAAGGCGAGTGTTGTAATTGATCATTAGTGGGTAATAGCGATTACATGCGAGTAGAATACCTTTTCTACGACTTGCTTTTTATAGAGCGATAATACTTAATATTCAAATATATCATAATTAAAACAGCGTTAGTTATCAAGCATCGTGACAACAGACGTCAACCAGTAATTTGATCGGTCAGGTGAGGTACATGTTTTTAAAATATCTGCATTTGATCTATTAGGTAAATTAAAAAAAATACATTTTAGGTTTTTTTTAATATTTAGGCACTTTATCGTCTTTATCATAACTATATGTGAATCGTTTTAAAAATATGTTCTTTACAACAATATGGATAAATTAGCGTGAGTAATAACCTGTGAATAATGTAATGGGTGTTATTATTTATTCAAAACGAGCGAATAAAAAGCATATTATTAAACAGTCGTAGAAAAAAGTACATAATAAAATTCCATATAAAATAAAAAACGTCACTGCACTTCCTCTTCTTAAAAAACACCTTGGAGAATACTTACAAACTAATATATTTTATTCAATTACTGAATTTTTCAACTAGATTTTATGTTACAACACAAAAATTTACTCATGACGTGTTTTTATCATGTATCTTTATATACCATTAATCATGTTGTCTTTATATACCATTACTATATTTACCTGTATATATATTGTAATGTTCATGACCATTCGACATCATTTACGGTTCCTGAATAAAGAATCAATGAAATTATTCATGGCTAAATATTGCAAATAAATGCTTAAATATAAATAATCTTCCACCTTATCACGCAATTGTTGGTAAGATTCCCATAATCTTTTCACATCGTCCGACCTTGGAGCAAAAATCGCGAACCGCCAGAAAGCTATAAATATGAAATATGCATAGTAAATACATTCTATAAGGTACTATTACTATTTACAATAAATAAAAGAGGTCCAAGTATAGAACCCTGGGTTACTCCATTGGTTTCTTTACTTTCCTTAGATTTATTATTACTTTATTATTATAATATGCAATTATATTTTTAGATATTCATTCATAATGATTGTTGTATAATTAGTCTTTAACTCATCTACATCGCTTGAAAATGAGACCAGTTCGCCTCGAAACATGTCGCATTCCCATCTAAATTAATTCACAATCATTCTTACTTTGTGGGTTTCACCTTCGTTCATGGTTAAATAACGGGGTGTTTTATCAAAAATTTTTAATTCCATCTGATTAATGCTGGTTGTCTCCTACGTTTATGTTATAACAAGGTTGCTTCCAATTATTAATCGTGTTAGTCATTTTCCGCTAGTGTTGCTAGTGCTTTGTATATTTATGTACCTAAAAAACATAACAAAAACTCATTTTTCATCTAAGTCTGACTTTATTCATTAAATTTTCATCGTCTAAGGGAAGGTTTAGAGTTGTTTTATTTATTAGGTAGGTATACAAAGGTCCAAATATCCAAACATGCTGGAACTCCCGATTTCGCGACAATAAGATCGAAGCTATAGCAGATACTGAAAAGTAATTTCAAATGTTAAAAAATTACAGAGTCAGATCTCCGTTCTACGTTATGGAATTGTAATCTGGGGAGGAAGCTGTCTGGTATCAAGGGTTTTTCTTATTCAAAAATCAAAATCCTGGGACAACTATCTTCCCGTGCATCTTGCCGCAAATCATTTCAAGACTTGAAGATACTAACACTCTCTGCGACATACATCTACCAAGTTTGCTGCTTTGTCTACAAAACAGAGATTTATTCCACAAAAACAAACCTTTGCATGGACGTAATACTAGATTCAGGAACATATTAAGACCAAACAAGCATCGTACCGCATTTTATCAAAAAAAAAAATTATTTTCTTGGCTGTAAATTATTTAACTCCCTTAGTGACGAGACAAAAAATGTGATAATGTGATGATATTTAAACAAGAATTAAAGAATTTACCATTATCTATGTTAGTGAATTGTTATTAGCGTTATTTTTTTTTCTTCTTTTTTAATTGTTTTTTTTATTTTTTTTTATCCGTACACTGTAGAGGAGTACCTTAATAGAATTTATAATTAATCTATGTTACTGAATTGTTATTAGCGTTATTTTTTTTCTTCTTTTTTAATTGTTTTTTTATTGTTTTCACTTTTTTACATATTTTTCCCATCATTATATTTGTATGATATTTACTTACATGTTACCTTGTTCTGACACTGTCGATACCATTTTCATGGTTAATGACACTGAACCATATTATTATTATTATTATCATCAAAGTTTTCTGAAATTGCGATATTGGGAGGATAAACATATTGTTATGGAAGGAATTAGCAAAGCATGCAAATAGAGATCTGAAGATACGTCTTAATTAAGGGTAAAACGTATAATTATGTTTTACGGCTAGAGTCTACATGCGATGGTTATAAAAAAAATTGTTCAAGTACACCACTTATTAGAATAGGTAAGTAGGTATAGGAACTTGGCGTTCTCATGTTAAAAACTTTATTCAATTCAAATGATGGAATTTTCGCGGCAGTAAGTACAGTAGACAATGAATTGTAACTACCTTGCAGGTAGATGCCTTATTATCCACCTTAACCTTAACCTTGAGATATTATTTAGTAATTCAAATAACAACTCTAATGTAATGAATTATGCATTAATTGCCACCATTGTGGCTATTTTACGAAACAGGTCTTGACCTTTATCCTTCATTATGATGCTCGTAATGCTCCATTTTGATGACAAGCCAAAATGTCTTTATCGTCGAGCTGCTCCACAATAGTCCGAACCGTCTCCAATTATTTTTCCAAAGAGAGAACCCGGCCTTACTGCAAAAATATAAGAAAAAAGCTTATCTAGAATGTCCATCTTGGACGTGTCTTAATTCTGACCTCTCCTCGGTGCACGTTAAAGACGCCATCTTTTCCCAGAACTTGCATTCTGTTTCTAAGAACGTCCTGTTCCTGGCACGACTTGGGCGGACAATAACAAATGATCCGTCTCAATTGACAAAAATAAGTACCTACATGGTTTTTGGGCGCAACGTACCCCTAAATACAACCTTCCATTTATACAACCAGGCAGTCCGAAGAGTTTTCGAGTTTAAGGATCTCAGGCTGTACTTAAGCTATCTTAGTCAAGCATTGTTCCAATGCAGTCAACGAAGGTTCATTTATCTAGGTACCTAAAAATTCAATTGAGATGCTCAAAGCGGACAAAGCACTGTCGCCGCTCACTCAATTGGAAGACTTTGGTGTCCATCCCAAAAGGCTGTCCGGTGGCTGTACACTTCTGTTATGGGGCAATTGTCTGTTGGTCTAGAATCAGACTATCCACAACCATAGCACTTCTTAATCACGTCCAAAGACTAGCGTGCCTTTGGTGTACGGACTCAATGCGAACAACCACGACAGCTGTCATGGAAGCCCTCCCGGGTCTGCCTCCACTGCATCTCCACATGAGAGAGAGCAGGCCGCGCTGGCAACTACCCTCCCATCGTAATCCAGAATCCAGACGACCGACTTCGACATTCATACGTGGCATGGTCCAGGTATGTGATGAACTGGTATCATTAGCGTCTAGTAGAATTATAGTGCGTTTTTGAGTCCGGGTGGCATTACGTGGAACTGTCGGAGGTTTAAAACCCGTTAAGTGCATGGGCGGCAAGAGGAACTTGACAAACCCCAACGTGGGTGAAGAATATCTTAGCTGCGCGTAAGTTCCTCGGTGTTTCGTGGATTCGTATTTTCGGTGTTCCTGAGAACGGGCGACGCGACAATAATCGACGCACAACTTGCGTTTTTGCCATTCTTCTTTTTCACGATGACGATGGGCAAGCTATGCTCGGAGGTGCCGCGTTCGATGCTCGTGCAGCCCGGTGACGGTGGGCTTGATAGGATCTTCTTGTATTTGTTTTTGGGCGCCATTGGGACTTAGTATCTGGGTGGTAGCTTGTTGCGCCATGCGTCGTGTTGTTATCGGCATAACTTGCCCGGCTTCCTTGCGGAGAGTTGACTTCTTCAGCGCAATTCTGCTGCTTGGTCACACGTTGCTTGGACGACAGTTTTTATTGGGGTAACCACTGGGGCAGCTAGTGGAAAGATACTAATCTGAATGATATAAAAAAGCAATTACTAAGTTACTTTCAAGAGCAATTTGTCAATTTTTTATTAGCTCAAGCAATATTTATCTAACTGTTTGGAATTGAAAATTTTCAAAAATGTTGAGATTTTAAAGTTTTGAAAAATCGCGTTTGTTTCATTGATTTATAGATTTTTTAATTTTCTATCTTTCATTTATAGTGTTCCCTATACCTAAAGTTGATAGTTTCGAAAATATTTTGAAAAAACTTTATTTTCAAATTTTTAGAACCACCTTAGATATAATAGTTCTTGATTTAAAAAAAGTTTCGGTAGTTCGAAGTTGGCAAGTTTAGGTATAAGGAAATGAAGAATTCGAAAGCCTTAAAGATGAAATTACAAATTAAAATGCGGTGAGCAACTCAAGTAACGGAAGTATAGTAGGTACTGTTATTGCAGGGCATTTTCATCTATACCTACTGCGTACAATGTGTTGCTAAACAAGGCCATTTTTTTAGGAAATCCCCACAACAAATGGGAAAAAATAAAATTTTAATGGATTCTGCTAATTATCACAGTACAATGAGCAATCTATTATAAAAATAGGTACAATGTTATATCCTTCGTGTAATTCCTATTATTACGATAAAAAATTACATTTTCAAAAGGAATCTAATTTTGTTCCCAAGAAATGTTTTCGTTCTTTCAACAGATTTAAATTTTCATGAATATTCATGGTATTCAAGGATATTAAAATGTTTTGATTTTATTTCATTTTCTTGCGTAACATATCCGAATTCTAAACAATAATTATGAGTTTGGCACAAACATTGCAAATTAGGGCCACATTACATGATGGAAAACTTTAGTTTTAATAACTGATAATCCAAATTACATATAAATTGACACAAACATAAATTTCGGCCATCAGTAAATGGGTGAATGTTGATTCAAATAGGATCTCAGTGGCCCAAAAAATGGAATCTATTTTTTCTAGACTGCAAAAGTTGCTAGCGACAACCAAGAAATGTAGTTCACAATAGTTTTAATAATAATGTTATTGGTCCAAAATACAAAAGCAATTAGGAATATTTAATATTAAAAATCTTCTCTTTGCAAACATTTCATAATTAGAAGAATCAAAAATTAAAATTTCTACAAAATATTGATATATTCTCTACACCATTGTCATTATTTTTAAGCATATGTACAGCAACTGCAGATTTGTCCCAACGATTGCATTTGAGGTGAACCAATAGAATTTTGAGCGATCTCTCAGTTTTCCCAATATATGCTTGATTACAATCCTTACAGCTGATTTTATATATTCCCGACTTTTCATTCACATCTACTGGGTCTGTGGGGGTTACCTAGAAGATTTTCGTAAACTACTACCTGAGGTTGTGACGGTTGGCAAAAAGATTTTCGACAGCCGTCTTGTATATTAATGATTATTCAGTAATTTATCTTATCTGACCAACTCGAACATTCCCCTAACGTGGTTATGTTTCTGAGGGAAACCAATTATATACAGTAATTTCCTTGATTCTACTTAATTCTTTAGTATAATTGGTTTAAATGATTATTGTACATTGTTACTAGAAATCCTGAAAACTATACATTTTGCTGTTTTTTTATTTTGAATTATGTTTCTTTTAAAAAAATTCGCTGTTTTTTAATGCAAATTTTGTTTGTTGTACATCATTTGATGTTATATTTTGAATTTGATGGTGTTTATATTAATTATTAAAAGTAAACTATTTGTAGGTACAAGTGCGAGTTTTAGTTTTCCAATTTTTGAATTTTAGAATGAAGAAAATTGATGGGACCAAAAAACTTTAGTACATTTTAATATTCAATATTTTTATGAAACACTGTAGAGCGAATGCGATAAAACATCAAAATATTACACATTAATACTACCAGGAGATAAAAACGCCCATATATAGAGAGAGAAACACGTAAAATCAGTGGCAGGCAAAAACACAATGCACGACATGGGCAAAATGGCTGAACTCAAAAAAGGAAGAATACAAACAAGTATTTATATACTTGTTTGTCTTCTTCCTCTACTAAACGTTTGTAGCATTATTGCTACAAACACCTTAGCAAGAAACATATGTAAACAAAATAAGAGGGAATGGAATGAACATAAAATAAAAGACATACAAGGAAGAATTCCATCAAACAAACACAATAAGGCACAGACACAGTAAGACAAGAAAAGAAAAAGGATACAAAGACGAAGACAAAAAATACAACAAATAGGGAAGAACTATTATGAACATAACTATACAACAACAGAAGCGAACGCAGGAACACAAACGGATATCACAATGAATAACACAACAATACAAGAATAAACAGCAGAAGAAATTCAAGAGGTAGCTAATACAACACTTAAAAAGCAAAAAAACTCCTGGCAGCGACGACATATTAACAGTACATGAAAAATTGTACCAACTTATATGTTTAATGTGGAGAGAAGAAATGCCAGAAGAATGGAAGAAAGGCATAATATTTACAATTCATAAAAAATAATGGGACTAGTGCAAACAGAAAGGAATGACTCAGGCCAAGAATGAAAGGAAATGAAAGAAGAAGACATTGTCACATACATAAAATCACAGAGAATAAAATGGTTAGGACACGTAATGAGAGCAAACAAAGAAAGAATAACAAGAATAATTACTGGATGGACACCATAACAGTAAACAGAAGAAGAGGCAGACGCAATCTGATGTAGAAGAAGACCTAAAGAAGTTAGGAATAAAGAAGTGGAAAGATAAATGTCAAAATGGGAAGTAATGAGCAAACATAGTAAAGGAAGCTAGAACAAGCAAAAACATAATATAAAGAAACGAAATGGAAACTAATCCCTCCCAAAAAAAAGAATTCGAAAAAAACTCATGCAAATAATTAGCGATAACTGCTTGCGGTTAATGAGCTGATTATATACAGGGTGTTAATACTAACTTCTAAAGTGAGTAAAGTATGGAAAGGGGAGGGATTTCCGGAGGAGTGGAAGGAACCAAGGATAGTCCCGATATACAAGGGAGGGGAAAGAGATGATATGGAAAATTGTAGAGGAGTTAGTATTACTAATGCGGGATACAAAGTGTTTTTGCTGAGGTGTTGAGAGGGAGGTTAAACAAGGAAATAGAGGAAAGAGGTTTAGTGAAGGACTGGCAGGCGGGGTTCAGGGAGGGAAGGCGGACGGTATTGAAACAAGTGGTGAACAAGGTGATTGAGAGGAAGGGGGGGGGGAAGTGTATGCGTTGTTTTTGGACATAAAGGCAGCCTTCCATAATGATAATAGGAAGAAAATGTGGGAGTTAATAAGGAAATATGGGGTAGGAGACGATTTGGTGAGGGCGGTAGAAGAGGTGTATAAGGAGACAAGGTGTGTGACGAGGGCGCGGGAAGAAAAAGGAGAAAGGTTTTGGACGGTGAAAGGACTGCGACAGGGATGCCCGTTGAGCCCGAGTCTTTTCTCCAGGTTAATAACGGAAAACTGTAAACCCTTTTCTCGCTATACATTGGGGATTTAGAGGAGGAGTTGCGGAGATATCAAAGGGGAAGGGTGGTGATCGGGAGGATAAAAGTGTGGGTGTTGGCATATGCGGACGACGTGGTAGTGATGGCGGTCAGTGAGGAAGAGATGAGGGGATTAATTGGAGTGATGAAGGGATATTTAGAGAGGAAGGGTTTGAGCGCGAATGTAAAAAAGACAAAGGTGATGGCATTTCAAAAGAGAAGAGGGAGGAGTGTAAAGAAAAAGTGGTGGCGGGGGGAAGAGGTGATAGAAAGTGTGGATGAGTGGAAATATCTAGGGTATGTTTTACGGTACGATAACAAGGATGTGGGGCACATCAGGGAATTGGCAAATAAGGGAAATAGACTAGTGGGGAAAGTGTTTGAGAAGGATATGGAGAAGAGAAGATGGATTTTTGACAAATTGGTAAAGAGTGTGATGGGGTACGGAGCGGAGATATGGGGATGGAAGGAGTGGGAGAAAATGGAAAAAATATAGGAAAAGTACTGGAGATGGACTTTGGGGTTGGATAGAGAAACGCCAGGGTATATCGTGGGGAGGAGACAATGCGGAAAAAATAATGATCCAGGCAGGAAAGAGAGCAGTGAAATATGAGGAGATCAGGAAAAGGGAGGAAATTATTGGGGTAAATGCGTGTATGAGAGAAATCAGAAAAAAACAGATAAGGTGGTGGCAAGAGGAGAGGAGGTTGTTTTATGAGAGGATGGGATATGCGAGGGAAGGGAAGGGATATCGTAGGGAATTAGTAACAAGAAATAAAGATGTCCAAGGTCAAGAAAGGAGAGAGAGGTAGCAGAGGGAAGATATAGTGAGAGATATATGGAGATAATGGTGGAAGGCAAGGCCGATTATATAGTGAGGGATATGGGGTTAAAGGAGAAAACAATGGTGGCAAGGTTCAGGTGCGGGAACGAGGAAAACGAAAACAGATACTGGTGGGAGGATGAGAAAAGGATGTGTAGAATGTGTGGGGAAGGGAGGGAAAATATATGGCATATGATGAGGGAGTGTGAGGAACTAAAGGAAGAGGAGAGAGAATGAAAAGTGATTTTGGGAGGGAAGGGGGAAACGTTAGAGTGGATGAAGGGGGTGCTGGAGAGTAGGGAAAGGGTAGAGAGAAGGGGAAGGTGTACTTTTTTTGTGTGTAAATGTACGTAGTTTAGTTTTTAGTTTTTTTTTTGTTTTTAGTAAAATAAGAATCTTTTATTATGTAATTAATACAAATAAATATATCTATCTAATACTAGTAATACTATAACTTGTAACACCCGTTCAAATTCTTGATAGTTATTGTCGTTTTTTGTTTTTCGAAAAATCGTCATTACTCCCATATTTTACGGAATATTTAAAAAATACGAAAACTTTCAGCAGTTGCTTTTGGCCTCTAACACATTTGTAGTTACAATTATTTTCTATTTTATCAAATGACAAAAGGGCGACCGATCAAACATTTCAAAACAAGATATTTTGAAAAGCACTCGATCGATTTTATTTAGAAAATCCTTAAACTGTCTGCTATAACATTTCTCTGAAACATTTTTTTCGATATTGTTTTTAGTATTTCTTCGATCTGTCAAAAAAAATGAAACAAAAGTCGAATAATGAAGGCATACTTAAAACTTGAGGCACGCGTTTTTCAGTTTGTACGTTCAAATTTAAATAATTTTTGATCTTGTTCTTTAGAAATATGTTTTTGGTTTTTGGAGAGGCAAAGAGAAATGCACAAGAAGCTCCTAAAATATATCGGAGAAGATATCCAAATCGTCGAATCCCTGCATTTGTGACAACGAAATGAGGGGGGCAATGGGAGTGATGAAGGGGTACTTGCGGAAAAAAGACTTAGGGGTAAATGGGGCCAAGACGAAGATAATGGTATTCCAGAAGAGAAGAGCGAGGGGAGGGAAGTCAAAGTGGCGGTGGGGGGAGGAGGAGTTAGAAAGTGTAAAGGAGTGGAAGTATTTGGGATATGTAGTCAGGTATGATAATAAGGACGAGGGACACATAAGGGAACTGGCCAAGAGAGGAATAGGGTAGTGGGGAGTGTGTGGGGGATAGGGGAAAGAGTGTTCGGGAAGGACATGGAAAAGAGGAGATGGTTATTTGATAAGTTGGTGAGGAGCGTGATGGGATACGGGGCGGAGATATGGGGGGTGGAAGGAGTGGGAGAGTTTGTAGAAGGTGCAAGAGAAGTATTGGAGATGGACGCTGTGTTTGGACAGGGAGACACCGGGATACATTGTGGGGGAAGAGGCGAAAGTGGAAAAATTGAGAGTGCAGGGGGGAAAGAGGGCAGTGAAGTACGAGGAGGAGGTCAGGAAGAAGGCAGAAATAATAATGGTGAAGTATGAAGGAGATGAGGGGGAAGCGGATAAAGTATGGGCAAGAGGACAGGAGACTATATTACGAGAGGGTGGGGTATGCGAGGGAGGAGGTAGAAAGAAGGAGGGAAGAAGGAAGAGAGATGGTAGAGGAGGGATAAGGATGTGCAAGGGCAGGAAAGGAGCGAGAAGACAGCCGGAGGGAGGAATATGGGGAGATCATGGCAGAGGGCAAGGCCAAGTACTTGACAAGGGAGATGGGACTCAAGAAAAAAAGAATTGTAGCGAGGTTGTTTCGGTGTGGAAACGAGGAGAGAGAGAATAGGTATTGGCGGGAGGAGGAGGAGAGAGTTTGCAGAATGTGTAGGGAGGGGATGGAGAGCATTGCGCATATGTTAAGGGAATGCGAGGAGATGAGAGAAGAGAGAAGGGAAAGAAAGGAGATACTAGGAGCGAAGGGGGAAGGGTTGGGATGGATGAAGGAAGTGCTAGAAAGGAGGGCGAAAAGGTGGAAAGTAGGGGGAAGGACAGGCGGGAGTAGTTTTACGATGTGGTATAAAATAGAATCATGTATTTATTTGATCAATTTGTAAAAAAATACAATAAGCCTATTTGATTTGATTTGATTTGAATCCCTGCATTTGAAGAAGCCATCGACGAGCACAAGAGCAAATAGATTGCATGTAAATCACGGGACACTGGCAAGTTCTGAAGGAACAAAGTTCCCATTCATTTTCTAGACAAAAAATTCAAGCTTTGGGACCTGAAGACTACCATCCTAGTTTTGTCGTTGGTTTCTTGAACGTTGTAATCTTCAGGGGCGTTTTGAAAGTTTATTTTATTTACAGACGAATCTTATTCTACAAGGGACGGTGTGATGAAAATCCCCGCGCAACATTTATTCGAGCGTATCAACGACGTTTTTCGGTAAATGTATGGACTGGAATAGTAGGGGAGTACGCAAATCGATTGAATGGTGAAAATTATTTTACTTTCTTAAATAACGTTCTGCCAGAGCTTCTTGATGACTTACCGCTAAAGATCAGACGAAGACTTTGGTTTCAACATGATGGAGCACCGGCTCATACAACCCCAGAAGTCATAGCACTACTATGTAAATAAAGAATATCCCAACAAGTGGATTGCGAGAGGAGGTCCTGTTGCGTGACCCCTGGAGCCCCGACCTAACTCCACTAAATTTCTTTTTCTCTGACCTCTGTACATGAGACGCCACTAAAGACCCAATAAGAACTGGTGGCTAGAATAGTAGCTGCAGCAGAAGATGTAAATGACTTCTAATCTTAAAACATGCTGCCGAGCATGCGTTGGTGGTCATCAAATTTAGTCCCTCCCTTGTTGTTTCATTGTTCATTGTTTTACTTTTCTTGTTTGTTTGTTTAATGGCAGCAAGCTTACTTTGTTTTATATGATTGTTGCAGTTTTTATCTTGTTATTCAATTCGGATAAAAACTTTTTTGGACAGAGCAAAAAAAATGTTATAGTAGATAGTTGGGGGATTTTCTAAATGTTTTATTTTCATAAATCGATTTTCAAGGTATCTTGTTTTGAAATTTTTGATCGATCGCCATTTTGTTATTTGAAAAAATAGAAAATAATTGTAACTACAAAGGTTTTAGAGAAGCGAAAGAAAATGCTGAAAGTTTTTAAATTTTTGTAATATTCCTTAAAATAAGGGAGTAGGGAATGACGATTTTTCGAAAAACAAAAAAAAATGCCAATAACTATGAACTGCGGCTCCAAATCAAAAATTTGAACTGAGGAAAGTTATTTGTTATATAAGATTTCAATCATACCCTCTTCATGAACTTTTGAACATTGCTCCTCTAAGAAACAATATTTTAATTACCTATTCTTGATGTATTTTGTGAATAAATAATGTTAATGGATTTAAATTTAAATGAGGAATTAATGACTACATTTCTAAAAAAAAATGTTTTTCCGAACATAATGTTGCTACATATGTTTTTGGACAATAAATAACAATGTAACATTCACTTTTCCCATGATTGTGTGAAAAAAGTAAACAAAGGGTTTGGGTCTATTTATATAAGACACCTTCTGAGAAAATCTACAAGAAATGATGAACAACTTACGGTTTTTAGTGCTAGTGCTGTTAAATGCAATTTGGCTTGATGCCCAATTGATCAGTAAGTACTTTTGTAACTGTTGTTCAACTGAAATTATTCGTGCCATTTTAGGCAAATTCCAATTGTGCTCGCGGTCAGATCCTAAATTCAAGGAATGTTTGAAGGTGGCGATCCCAAAAGCAATAGCGTTGCTTAGCGCAGGTACGGCATCGAGATTTCGATTTTTCTACTTATATATTGCGAATTTTAGGCATTCCCGACCTTAACATTCCCTCGATCGACCCCATGAAATTCGC
Source organism: Pyrocoelia pectoralis (assembly GCA_036250285.1). Classification (NCBI taxonomy): domain Eukaryota; kingdom Metazoa; phylum Arthropoda; class Insecta; order Coleoptera; family Lampyridae; genus Pyrocoelia; species Pyrocoelia pectoralis. Next base: position 21,580,062 of record CM070083.1, read on the forward strand.
CGAATTTGAAGCTCCCAAGATTCCACCGCTAACGTTTGATCAAAAATATACCAATATTGAAGTTCACGGTCATACAAAAGGAGATGTTGTTGAAGATATCGAGTAAGCTTTATACTTAATCGATTTTGTTGTTTCGTAGTAAGAAATTTGATTTTTAGCGCATCCCTTACGGACACCGATTTCTTCCTCAGTATGACAATATTATGTCCTGAAGTTGATTTTCGATCCGATTACGTGTATGAAAATGCCATTATTGATGGAGTAGACTACAGTAGCAAGGGAACGTCAAGTACCATGGCATGTAAGTCACTCACAACTAACTTGTCTTAGATTAAAGGAATTTTTTCAGTTAATTATTTGTTCCAAGTCAACTTTACGGGATCCATAATTAAGAAAGATGGCGACGATTATATATCAATCACCGATGTCGATACTATTTCCAAACACGTCGACGACATGAAAATTACAGTAGATGCCGATAAATCAGATATAGGAAATAAACTGGCTAAACTCTTAACCGATAACTGGGAGAATTACATTACGAAGGAGAAAAAGAAGTACACCGCCATATATTCCGAAGTATACAAACAAGAAGCAAACGCAATATTTTCACAAATTCCTTACAATCAACTCTTTCCCAAGTAATTAACGACAATAGTATTGTCGATGGATACGAAACATAATTTTTAACTTTATTTTGTTTTCACTTAAGTTTGTTATAGATAAGTATGTAATAAAGTGTTTGCATTATTGATACCAAAACTATTTGCGCATCCTTTTGGTTTATCCGAACAAATGCAGAAGGGAGGGTCGCCTCAATTCAATCTCAAAACCAATATTTGCCATTCAGCAATGAGTGTTGGCAAACCTTTATTCTTAATGCCGAAATTGTTAACATTACCTTCCACATTTATAATGAAATGTGTATATTACGCAAAAAATAATGTTAAACAATAATATGAAAATTAAGTTCAATTTAAAAAAAAAAAAACATTGTAGGTGATAAAATGTGTATTTACTTCATGGTCTATGGCAACCAGGACAAGGATCAAAGGATCCTAAAGGTTTTGTTATGTGAAGTAACGGTGAATCAATAAGTTCAATTTGTACATTCATTAAACGGTACTTCAGTACACAACATGGCCATATTTATAGATTTATAAGCCTTTAAAAACACGTAATTTGGATTTTACATTGCAAAAGTGTCAAAATTTGATGTAATTATGTAATGTCATTTGATCCCAGCAAACACATTTATATATAAAATACATATAAATTATATAAGCGCTTTTTAGATTTATATAAAACTGGAAGAAAAATAAGAGATATTTAATGACAGGATGTCAGCAATTTTCAAAATAATATATATGTCTATTAGATATAAATTCTTAATATCTGTAATAGATGAATTTATATACGTTTTATGTATATTTTATGTAATATTCACATAAAAAATATTCGTTGTAGAAGCGTTGCGATGACAAAAATGGCAGCTACTCGAGCATAATGTAATTATTACCAATGTAAAAAATTATTTAAGCAGTTTCATGCAAAAAAATGGAAAAACTACATTTTTACGTGCAACTGTACTTTTAATTAACTTAATTCTTACACGAACCCGTTTTTACCTGAACTGAAAGCCGACAGTTTATTATGATATTATATACTTGCTTGAAAAGTTTCCCTTAACCGGATTCGAACCGTTGCAGGTGGGCGTTGCAAATTCCGAAATCCGACATGTGTTTTCTTTGTAACCGACATTGTACCACTGCGCTAATCTGAAACATTCCTTTTTTTATTTCGTTCTTCCTAACTTTGCGCTGTTTCGCGAGGTTAAATTATGTTTGATTATATCGTTGAGTGGTCATATTCAATGATTATACCTACCTTTATGTTAAAAATGACCAGGATTTAATTTATTTTATATTGTTTATTTTCTATATAAATTAGACGCATTTTAATTGATACGGATCTAATATTAAAGGTACGTGAACTACAATTTTTGGCGTTATAGAAAACCCGCGTGTGCAATTAATTATGCGGCGCAAATAGAAACGGACTTTTATTTTCGACAATATAATATATGTAATGATAATTTATAATTATATTTACAGAAGGCATATATAAAAAATATGTAATACTTCTTACATATAAGATCTTATATATAACGTACATAAATCTAATCATATAAATATGACAGCACATAAATTTCATGGGTAATATGTAATTATCTATATGTATATATTACATGAATTTCTGTATACAGAATATCCGTAAGTTTTTATATTATTATGTAAAATATATGTAATCTGTTACATACGGTTTATATAACACCCAGCAAAAACACATAAAATATACATACTACATATGTAAAATTGAAGTAAATACCCCTATATATGCTTTTTTATATATCAAGTATGTAAGTATTCTTTAATAAGTTATATAAACCGTATGTCACACAAATACGTGTATTTTACATAATAGTATAGAAACTTACGGATATTCTGCATACAGAAATTCATATAATATATACATATAGATAATTACATATCACTCATGAAATTCATCTGCTGTCATATTTACATGATTAGATTTATGTACGTTATATGTAAAATATTATATGTAATATTACTGATTTTTTATGTATGCCTTCTGTAAATATAATTAGAAATTATGATTGCATATATTGCATGGTCGAAAATAAAGTCCGTTTCTATTTGCGCCACATAAGTAATCGAACGCGCGTGTTTTCTACAACGCCAAAAATTGTAGTTCACGTACCTTTAATATTAGATCCGTATCGACTAAAATGCGTCTAATTTATATAGAAAATAAATAATACAAAATAAATTAAATCCTTGTCATTTTTAACATAAAGTTAAAGATAGGTATAATATTATTGAATAAGACTTCACTCAACGGTATAATCAAACAAAATTTAAACTAATAACGTGAAACAGCGCATAGTTACGAAGTACGAAATAAAAAAAAGGGATGTTACAGATTAGCGCAGTGGTACAATGTCGGAGACAACGAAAACACATGTCGGATTTCGGAATTTGCAACGCCCACTCCCAAACGTTCGAATCCAGTTAAGGAACACTTTTCAAGCCAGTATATCATAATAAACTGTCGGCTTTCAGTTCAGGTAAGAACGGGTTCGTGCAACAATTAAGTTAAATATAATTAAAAGTAAAGTTGCACGTAAAATGTAGTTTTTCCCTTTTTTGTATGGAACTGCTTAAATAATTTTTTACATTGATAATAATTACATTATGTTCGAGTAGGTGCCATTTTGGTCATCGCAACGCTTTTATAACTAATATTTTTTATGTAAATATTACATAAAATATACATAAAACGTATATAAATTCACGTAGAAGAATTTACATCTAATATACATATATATTATTTTGAAAATGGCTGACATCCTGACATTGAATATCTCTTATTTTTCTTCTAATTTTATATAAATCTAAAAAGCTCTTACATAATTTATATGTATTTTATATATAAATGTGTTTGCTGGGCACTTACATAGGTACTTGATATATAAAAAAGCATATGTAGGGGTATTTACTTCAATCTTATGTATGTTGTATGTATACTTTTTATGTATGTTTGCTGGGATGTTTATGTTCTAGTGAATGTTTAGCGTGGTTTGACCATATCTGTGTGCTGTGTGTTTGTTGTCCTTTGTATCTAAATATTGAAATTATGAATGCTTTGACCTACGTATACCGAATCACAGAATGCACAGTTCAATTTATAAATACCGGATTTTATGATCTCTTGCGTAGAGGTGCGATGTTGGAGACGGAGAGCGTACAGAGATTGTAGAGGAGGAGATGGACAAGATACTGAAAAAGTTGGAGAGTATTGAGAAGGAGATAAAGAAGAAAATGGCTGACATGAGAAGAGAAATTGCTGAGGAGTGGAGAGGAGGTAACAGAAATGAAGGAAGATCATGGGAAGAAAGAGAACGAATGGAATGAGGAGAGAAAGGGGTTGAAAGAGGAGATAGTAATTAACTAATTATAAAGAGAGGAATGGGGAGGAATGAGAGATTAAGAAGAAAAAATAATATAGTGGTGAGAAGTAGCAATGTAAGGGATCCGGAGAAGGAGTTCATTCAGCGGAAATTGGGAGTGAGTGGGGGGGGGGGTGTTAAGGATGCATGGGTAGTGAGCAGGGGGACAGAAAAAGAGATGGTGGTGGCGGAGTTGAGAAGTTGGGAAGACAAGATGAAAGTAATGAGGAAAATGGGTATACATAGCAGACGATCTAACGAAGGAGGAGAGGTACGTGCATTCGTGCAAGGTGAGCTACGAAAGATTGCGAGGCTGGAACGGGAGAGAGGAAGTAGAGTTAAGTTGCGCTACAGAGAGATTTGGATAGAAGATATGAGGCACGATTGGGATGAGGAAAGAGGAAGGCTGAAGTGGTACCAAGGAGAAGGAGAGCGTGGCGGGGCAAAAAACTAAAAGGGGTGAAGAAAAGCGAGTGCACAAAGACAGGGTGCGTTAGTGAGCCATATGAGGGGAAGGAATGGGAAAAGGTATGAAACTGCGACAGTATATGAGAGGCATGAGAGGATATGTTGAAAGCAGAAAACTCAGCTGGCCAATAAGGTAAGGAAGGGTAAAGATACGAGGGGCGAGTTCAAGGTATTCTCGGTATAGGTATGAAGGAAAAGGTAGAAAATTTTGAATAAAATTTATTTTTCAATGTAGTCCCCCATAACCTAAATACACTTGTTTGCTCGCGAAACTAACTTTTCAATACCCTCTAAAAAATATTTTCCCTCCTTGTCCCAAAAGTGTGCGTTAATTGTCGCCACCTTCAGTCCTTCATCGTCAGAAAAACGCTTTCCACGAAGATATTTTTTGAGGTTGGGGAACAAGAAGTAATCACTGGGGGCAAGGCCTGGGCTGTAGGGTGGATGGTTGATTTCTTCAAAGCCACAATCTCGCACAGCAGTCTTGACAACACGCCCTATGTGAACCGGTGCGTTATCGTGGAGAAGCAACACACCTGCGGTCCATTTTCAACGCCTTTTCTCCTTAATTGCTTCCCTCAAATTACGCGTAAGATGCGGCAGTAATACTATGACCTTTTTTCTGTGTACTCAATCAGTAGAATTCCTTTCGAGTTCCAAAACACTGTGGCCATGAGTTTTCCAGCCGATGGAGTGACTTTGAACTTCCTTGGTGGCTCTGCACCTTTTTTATGCCACTACATGAACTCCTGATTGCTCTCAGGATCATAGTGATGACCCCATGTTTCATCTCCTGGAATAATTGGAGCGAAAATACTCGCCGGATTTTCACCACAAAACTCCAAAAACTGGACTCATACTTGTTTCTGAGGCGCAGTGAGCATTTGCGGCAAACATCTTGCATTGACCTTTGACAGGTTAAGATGATTATGAAGAATAGTGTAAGCTTAGTGATTTCTGCTAACATTTTGGCATCTTTCAGCACAAGATTTTCTACAGTTTTCACATTTTCGTCAGTAGTGGCACTAACCGGCCCGCCTGCGCAAGGGTCATCTTCAATGCTTTCTCTGCCTCGTTTAAACTCACTCGACCACTTTTGAACAGTGGATAATGGCGGAGTAAAATTTTGATGAACAGCTACCATTTCTTCATGGATGATTTTTTGAGTTGTTCCTTGTTTTGTAAGGAATTTTATCACAGCGCGATGCTCGATTTTTCTGGTCATCCTGGTCTGCTTTCACCAAGGATAACTAGAACAGCATTGATGATAACTGAATGAAATTTTGTATTTATAGCCTCAGGGAGTGTCGTTACCTATTGCAATGATTTAAATTCCTTCGGCGTTGCTAAATTACCCTGATACCAAGAATACTTTGAACGGCCCTCGTACAGCCGACTATGAGGCCTACTATGCAAACCTAATGCTATGTATTTGCTATTTAGTGTCTTGCATTCTTTATCGGTGATGTTTAAAGATGTATCGTTAGCATAAGTAATACATTGGTTTGGCTGAATATATTGAAAAAAGTCATTTATACAAATGATAAATAATAAAGGCCCTAAAATCGAGCCTGTGACACACCATGTTGCAATGGGTACCATTTGTCTGTTATATAGGTAAGATGTGAAGAAATATTATTATAATTATGAATATATTATTATTAATGTTTTGGCTAGATCTCTAATACCATACAGCTCTAATGTATTAAAGTAAAATTAAATAAAATACACAGTCAAAAGAATCAATCATAACGGATATTATTTTGCAAATCGCTTGAGTAGTGGAGCAGTTTTTGGGAAAACTATGTTGAGAAGGACTTGACAGTGTATAAGTTTCAAATACAACCTATATCATTTACAATAATTTCCAAAATTTTGGAAAATATTGGAATAATCGTAATAGGTCGTTACCACAGGATAGTTGTCTTCTACAGGGTGTCTTTTTGAATCCTGTACAACGTGATACTGGGTACTCCTGGGGTGAAAATAAGTGGTTTTAACACAAGTTACCTTAATCCAAAAACACATCGTTAGGGAGTTATCACAGGTCAAAGTTGCACGAAAAAAAATCAAAAACCTAATTTAAAAAAAAATGGTTTTTGCTATAGGAATGAAATTTTGTATATGATTTAGTATTATCAAAACGCATCTTTTGACGTAACTTTTATTAATTTCAGATCTTACAAAAGGGTGAAACACTCACATCCCCTGTAAAGAACCCACCAGAATATGTTTGCCCTTTGCTTAACAGCTTTCAATTTTTTTTACAGATCCATAGTATTATTTTGAATTTTTTTTGTGTCTAATTTGATTTTGATATCTGTTACGGTTTAGACAGAAAAAAATAAAGAACTGTTTCCGGCATGTAATAATTATGTTTTATTAAAATGCCCTTAATAGTACATTTTAATCATTGTCTGTTAATAAAAATTAAGTGCTAGTCAATTAAATAATTTCAACATGTGTTCAAAATGGCCGCCATTTTCATAAACACAAAGATTGATACGACGTAAGAAGTTGAATTGGACTCTTTGCATCACTTCCAGGTCATGTCTTAGGATGTTTGATGCATTTCCAATTCTTGCCCACAATTCCTCTTGTGTGTTTACTGGTCTGGAATAAACCATTTCTTTTAAAACACCCCATAAGAAATAATCTAACGGCGTCATATCCGGAGACCGCGGCGGCCAGTTAACAGGAGCATCATTTCCTCTTCCAATCCATTTGTTTGGATATCTTTGATTTAAAAAATTACGCACATTCACACTGTAATGTGGTGGTGCCCCATCATGCATGAACCACATATCTCGGCGTAGGGCAAGAGGTAGATCTTCCATTAACTGTGGCAAGGTTTCTTGAAGGTGTTCCAAATAATTTTCACCATTTAAGCGAGGAGGTAAAATCACTGGGCCAATAATAAAATGATCAATAATTCCTGCCCACACATTAATTTTAAATTCGTGTTGATAATGAGTTACTTTAACTGCATGAGGGTTTTCGTCGGCGTAATTATGTTCGTTATGCAAATTTGTCATGCCAGATCTTGTAAAACAACACTCATCTGTGAATAATATTTTTTTGGAAAAGTTCTCATCTTCTTCCCTTTGTTCGTTAATAAATCGACAAAAGTTTAGACGTAGCTCGTGATCCGGAGGTAAAAGATCTTGTACTGGCTGAAGGTGAAATGGGTACAGCATTTGTTCCCTTAAAACTTTATTGACCACATCTTTGCTTACCCCAATTTCCGCACCTAGACGTCTAGTGCTGAGTTTAGGATTTTCAGCAATTCGATCCAGAATTTGTTCTTCAACCTCAACAGTTCTTATTTGGCGTTGATGTCCATTATCAGGTTTGGCGGGGTTTAAGCTTCCAGTCTCGCGAAGACGTCTTTCAACAGCGGCAAACGTTTGATGATTGGGCACTCGCCGATGTGGAAATCTTTCCGTGTAAACTCGAACACTTTCACATCCATTGCATTGACAATACCCATAAACTAACAACATGTCTGTCATCTCTGCGTGGCTATACTGTACTGCCATCTTTATCACAAAAAGGAGTTGAAATGTCACAATTAAACCAAATTGAACAAAAATGTTTAGCTAACTTAGATATTTCGCGTATGAATAACAGATTTGAACACACTACTAACACTTCGAATATTAAGCAGATATTAAAAATTGTGTTAAATAAAATGCTTAATGTAAGTGCTTATCGTTTGGTTTATCAGCCTAAATTTTCTTTTAAAATAAAATGTGCTATTAAGGCATTTTAATAAAACATATTATTACATGCCGGAAACAGTTCTTTATTTTTTTCTGTCTGTCTAAACCGTAACAGATATCAAAATCAAATTAGACACAAAAAAAATTCAAAATAATACTATTGATCTGTAAAAAAAATTGAAAGCTGTTAAGCAAAGGGCAAACATATTCTAGTGGGTTCTTTACAGGGGCTGTGAGTGTTTCCCCCTTTTGTAAGATCTGAAATTAAAAAAAGTTACGTCAAAAGATGCGTTTTGATAATACTAAATCATATACAAAATTTCATTCCTATAGCAAAAACCATTTTTTTTAAATTAGGTTTTTGATTTTTTTTCGTGCAACTTTGACCTGTGATAACTCCCTAACGATGTGTTTTTGGATTAAGGTAACTTGGGTTAAAACCACTTATTTTCACCCCAGGAGTACCCAGTATCACGTTGTACAGGATTCAAAAAGACACCCTGTATAATGCATAAATTAAACATGCGGAACCGAAATATGAATTGTAGAACTGTCTTCCCGATATTTATTTTTTATTTAGAATTGACAAACGTAGGCTAGCCCAAAAGAGCAAGAGGAAACGGAAAACGCTATTCTAACAAATCTAAAAAATGTAAAGAAAAACGAAGACGTCTCCAAGAAATGTCCATTTGGATTTTGGGATGGGGTTTTAACAGGATGAGACTCGACATGATGATACTTTAATATTTTAATATTCATGAACCTTTGTAATTAATAATTTAAAAAAAAACACACAATTCCGTAGCAAAGGGAGTTGTAATTCACAAAACATACCAAAAATAACAAATATCAGCCCTCTTCGATTTTGTAAAATGTATAATTTGATATTTGCATTAAGTCCATATATTTTATTATATCTGTATATACAGGGTAGTCCATTAGTGCGAGGAAGTCCAATATTTCCATTTAAAATAATAAAGTTTTTCCTATTCGAAATTATTGCAAAACACCCTGTATAATTAAATCGACAAATATTTGTATATTCACTAATTTGGGTACCAAAAATTTCACTTAAAATTTTAAAACTGATCGACCCTAAGCATTTTTAAATCAGACCATTTTTTTCCAGAAAAATCAGGAAAAAAATTCATAACTTGGGAACGCTGCATTTAAAACAAAAAACAAACTTATGGACATTTTAAGAGAGCAATTGGAATATAACATCAAATATAGGGTGTTCCATTAAAAAAAACAAGTCGGCACGGAGCCACGATTATTGGAAGCACCCTGTATGTTTATAAAAATATTTTAAAATATGCAATGGTTCGTATCCTACAACTTTTATTTGAAACATTTTTTAATCCGTATGATATTGAATGAAATATGGGACTTCCTCGCACTAATGGTCTACCTACCCTGTATTTATACAAGGTGTTAATACTAAGTTGTAACACCCGAAAACGGCAGTTAGAACTCATTGAAACGAATAACTTTTCTTAGTTCAAATTTTTGATTTGGAGCCCATAGTTATTGGGGTTTTTTTGTTTTTCGAAAAATCGTCATTACTCCCTTATTTTAAGGAATATTTTATCAAATAACAAAATGGCGACCGATCAAAAATTTCAAAGTAAGATATTTTGAAAACCACTCGATCGATTTTTGAAAATAAGACATTTATGAATTCCTTAAACTATCTACTACAGGGATGCACAGACTTCTTCAGACCAAGGGCCACATATACTAAATATTATTGAGGAGCGGGCCGCAAAAAAATTATTTATTTTAAGAAAGTCCCTAGCTAGAAGCTCCATGAATCATGATCGATGAAGGAATTAGAAAAGGTCTTAATTTCAAATCAAACAAATGTTTATTTATTATATTGGTGCCAATTTTTACAAAAAAACTACTTAAATATTTTCATTTGATGGGTGACATTGCATCGACTTAACAATTTCTTTAATATTTGGGTCAATTGTTGTGGCATTCCAGGAAATACATAAAGGTTTTTGTACTTTGTTGTTTGGAAAAATTTTCAATGTTATTTGCATGTAGATTGGGGGGGCCACCAGAAAAACAACGGCGGGCCGCAAGCGGCCCGCGGGCCGCGGTTTGTGCATCCCTGATCTACTAGGTATAACATTTGCCTGAAACATTTTTTTCGATCTTTTCGATTTTTTAAATTTAAATGTTTGGAGAGGCAAGAAGAAATGCACAAGAAGGTCGTAAATTTATCGGAGAATATATCCAAATCGTTAGCAATCAAGTTGCGGTATTTTTAGACGATTGTGTAAACGTTTGTCAGAGACTGGAAGTTTTCAGCCATTGGTAGAAATGTCACAATAGATACATTGGACCCCTGCATTTGAAGAAACTATTCTTAATATTATTGAAGATGAGCCGTTTCTTGAACGTTGCAATCTTCAGAGGCGTTTTGAAAGTTTTATTTTATTTACAGACGAAGATTGATTCACAAGGGACGGTGTATTTAATTCTCGCAATAATCACCTGTGGTGTGACGTAACATTTATTGGTACGCATCAACGACGTTTTTCGGTAAATGTATGGGCTGGAATGGTAGGGTTGGACCCTACATTCTCGCAAATCGATTGAATGGTGAAAATTATTTTACTTTCTTAAATGGTGTTCTGCCAGAGCTTCGTGATAACTTAGGTACCGCTAAACATAAGACGAAGACTTTGGTTTCAACATGATGGAGCACCGGCTCACACAACCAAGAAGGTCCATGACCAACCCAGAGCCCCGACCTAATTGCCCTAGATTTCTTTTTCTAGAAGACTGTATATGAGGCACCAGTAAACACCGAATTGGAATTGGTGGCTAGAATAGTAGCTGCAGCTGAAGATATAAAAGACAAGGAGGCAGCTCTTGCAATTGTCTCTTCTAGTATTAAAACACGCTGTCGGATTTACGTTGCTGCGAATTTGGAAATCAAATTTAATCCCTCCTTTGTTGTTTCATTGTTCATTGTTCTATTTGTCTTGTTTGTTTTTTCTTTTTCTTGTTTAATGGTACTTTGTTTTAAATGATTGTTGCAGTTTGTTAAAATTTATCTTTTAATTCACTTTGAATAAAAACTTTATTGAAACGATCGAAAAAATGTTTTATTTTCAAAAATCCATCGAGTGGTTTTCAAAATGTATATATATATATATATTGTTATTTAAGTTTCCACGAGTGGTATTATTTGTAATAATATTCATTTTAGGGATTATCTCGTGTAGTAAATTATTAAATTCTACGTTTCGAAAAACACCTCTGTTTTCTTTTTCAAGACAAATTGTCACTGATGAAACATGCCATCTATTTTCAATTTTGTAACGCATTCATACGTGATCTACTGCGTGTCATGGGTCCGTTGGAGGTAGATGCTTGAACATTTTGAACATTTTGTTTCTTTATGACGACTTTTAAAACATTACTTGTAATTTGTTGATCTGAATCTTCATTAGTGTTAATTTCTCGTAAAGGTGTTTCATGCTTTCTTATGACAAGCTCGGTTATCCTTTAACAAAAATTAAAAGTATCATCAAGAAATACATAAACGAAGCACAAAAATCTACAAAAACCGTTGATGAGCCTAAAAAATTGGTTGTTTTACCCTACATAAAAGGTGTCACGGATAGAATTGGTAACAAATTTCCCAAAAACCAATTCAGAGTAGTATATAAGCCCATTAATTCTCTTCGACAATTTCTCCGAAACGCTAAAGACCAAATACCTGGTGAAAGCCAGGGAATATACGAAGTTCCCTGTGACGGATGCATAAGGTCTTATATCGGACAGACAAATAGACGGTTAAATGTCAGGGCACAAGAGCATCAACTAGCTATAAAACAACATAATACCTCCTCCTCCTTGGCAACTCATCGTTTGGAAACTGGCCATCATATAGATACTGGAAAAATAAAATTACTAGCTCCGGCATATACTTTGCAAGAAAGGATTATACGAGAAGCCATTGAAATAGAAAAAAGACCTTTGGCGCTTAATAAAAGAGATGATACATCTAGAATTCCTCCTGTTTGGAAGCTTGTCATAAGAAAGCATGAAACACCTTTACGAGAAATTAACACTAATGAAGATTCAGATCAACAAATTACAAGTAATGTTTTAAAAGTCGTCATAAAGAAACAAATGTTCAAAATGTTCAAGCATCTACCTCCAACGGACCCATGACACGCAGTAGATCACGTATGAATGCGTTACAAAATTGAAAATAGATGGCATGTTTCATCAGTGACAATTTGTCTTGAAAAAGAAAACAGAGGTGTTTTTCGAAACGTAGAATTTAATAATTTACTACACGAGATAATCCCTAAAATGAATATTATTACAAATATATATATATATATATAATCATAATTTAATATATATATATATATTCGTTTCACCTGTCGTTCTTCTTCCATTCGATTGAGGTGCCCAAACCACTTCAGTTGATTCTTTTCGATGGTTTTAAGTATTGGCTCTACTCCCAGTTCATCTCTTACTACTTCGTTTCTTATTCTATCTCTGCGTGTTATCCCCTTGACTGCTCGTAGGTATTTCATCTCGATAGCTTGCAACTTGCTCTTTTGTGGATTGTTCAATACCCAGCTTTCGCTGCCGTAGGTTAGTATCGGTCTGAAGATGGATTTGTATACTGTAATTTTTGTTTTCTTACTAATTTCCTTCTTCCTTATTAATGTTCTATTCAGACTATAATATACTTTTGCGGCATTGTCTATTCTTTCTTTAATTTCCCGTTCTATATTCCCATCTCTTTCCACTATTGTTCCTAGGTATTTATAATCTGTTACTTGCTGGATTTTTTCTTGCGTCATTTTTATTTGGATTCTTCTATTTTCTTTACCTATTACCATTACTTTTGTTTTGTTTGTATTGATTTTTAAGTTTCTTTTCTTGAGTTCTTCTTCCCATATTCGTAGGTTTACTTGTAGATCTTTCTCTGTTGGTGCACTAATCATCAGGTCATCCGCAAACGCACACGTCGAAAAGTAGACTGGTCTTAATTTATTATACCCTATGTGTGTTGCCCGAATCTTTATTTCTACCTCTTTGATGATATCATCTATAACCAAGATGAATAAAGTGGGGTTTTCAAAATGTTTTATTTTGAAATTTTTGATCGGACTCCATTTTGTTATTTGACAAAATTGAAAATAATTGTAACTACAAATGTTTTAGAGAACCGAAAGCAAATGCTGAAAGTTTTTGAATTTTTTAAATATTCCTTAAAATAAGAGAGTAATGATGATTTTTCGAAAAACAAAGAAACTACAAAACTCCAAATCAAAAATTTGAACTAAGAAAAGTTATTTGTTTCAATGAGTTCTAACTGCCGTTTTCGGGTGTTTGGTTAAATGCATGGCGCAATATACGATATGGTGTCCCTATTAACTTTTCCTCTAGGGTCGGCGTTATGGTCACATTCGTGTGGTGTCTTTTGGGACTCGTCAGCGATATGGGCACCGTCAGTGTAGTGTCCATAGTCGACGATCTGAATCACCTAAACTGCGTGGCGGTGTTTTTCCATGAACTACTATTATAAATTTAAATTTAAAAAAAATTAGGAACTTATTATTCTCATAGACCACATTAATGCCTTTCAGAAAATTAGGTTACGTTATAGGTACCTACTCAATGAATACAATGTAACATTAACCTTTATCACATGATCGTGTGAAAGAATGAAATAGAACATTCCGCGTATATAAGGTAATTCATTTGCCACACCAATACACAAACTAAGAAATAATGAAAAACTTATATTTTCTAGTGCTAGTGCTGTTAAACGCAATATGGCTTGATGCCCAATTGATCAGTAAGTACCTTTGTAACTGTTGTTCAACTGTAGGTAATTATTTGTGCCATTTTAGGCAAATTCCAATTGTGCTCGCGGTCAGATCCTAAATTCAAGGAATGTTTGAAGGTGGCGATCCCAAAAGCAATGGAGTTGCTTAGCGCAGGTACGGCAACGAGATTTCGATTTTTCTACTTATGTATTACGAATTTTAGGCATTCCCGACCTTAACATTCCCTCGATCGACCCCATAAAATTCGCTGAATGGGAGAGTCCCAAGGTTCCGCCGCTAACGTTTGATCAAAAATATACCAATATTGAAGTTCACGGTCATACAAAGGAGATGTTGTTGAAGATATCGAGTAAGCTTTATACTTAATCGATTTTGTTGTTTCGTAGTAAGAAATTTGATTTTTAGCGCATCCCTTACGGACACCGATTTCTTCCTCAGTATGACAATATTATGTCCTGAAGTTGATTTCCGAGCCGATTACGTGTATGAAAATGCCATTATTGATGGAGTAGACTACAGTAGCAAGGGAACGACAAGTACCATGGCATGTAAGTCACTCACACCTAACTCGTCTTAGATTAAAGGAATTTTTTCAGTTAATTATTTGTTCCAAGCCAACTTTACGGGATCCATAATTAAAAAAGATGGCGACGATTATATATCAATCACCGATGTCGATACTATTTCCAAACACGTCGACGACATGAAAATTACAGTAGATGCCGATAAATCAGATGTAGGAAATAAACTGGCTAAACTCTTAACCGATAACTGGGAGAATTACATTACGAAGCAGAAAAAGAAGTACACCGCCATATATTCCGAAGTATACAAACAAGAGGCAAACGCAATATTTTCACAAATTCCTTACAAGCAACTCTTTCCCAAGTAATTAACGACAATAGTATTGTCGATGGATACGAAACATAATTTTTAAATTTATTTTGTTTTTTACTTAAGTTTGTTATAGATAAGTATGTAATAATAAAACTATTTGCGCATCCTTTTGATTTATCCAAACAAATTCAGGACGAAGGGTCGCCTCAATTCAATCTCAAAACTAATATTTGCCATTCAGCAATGAGCGTTGGCAAACTTAATGTTGAAATTGTTCACATTACCTTCCACATTTATAATGAATTGTCCTATTGTATGCAAAAAAAGAAATAGAGTTGTTTACAAAATGTGATACAGGAAATAGTAAAAAAAACCTGTAGATTGAGTAAAACTCATAATGCGAAAAAATAACATGAAATCAACCCACTTCCGCGAATAGTCCAGGCAATGAACGGTTGAAATGTTTAATTTCCCTTGATGCAAACCGTATATTTAGATTTAGGTAGTATCCCAGGTACTAAATCCAAATTTGCAGGAAAAAAAACGTCCAAGAAACGGGAAAAAATGATAAAAAACTGTGGAAATTCCTGTGTATTTTTGCCTCTTTCACAATTGCTTAAAAACAGTAAGTTTTCAGTATAAAAGTTGTAGAGGGGAAGATTCTACGTCTGAATAAATCATTATAATATGATAATTTCAATACGGTTTTTCCGACCAAATTTCTCGAACTGTCGGTCGTCTTAAATCAGAGGATTCCAAAGCGGTAAGGGCGATAAGAACCATAATGATAGTCAATGGGATGATTTTACTTCCTTAATACTTTGTTATTAGTTGTTAATTCTTATATACAGCCAATTTTATAAGAAACTGACGCGAAGGAACCGTCGAATCGAAAAGGATACAATGTTCAGTAGTTTGGGAATTCTCTATTGAAGTACGTGTTTAAGACGACTGTTGGGAAATTCGTTGTTATGTCGGAAATACAGGTATCGAAATTATCATATAATGATTTATTCCGACGTAGAATCGTCCGCTCTACAACTGTTATACTGAAAATTTTTCGATATAACCGTTTTTTAAATAATAGTGAAGAAAGTGAAATACACAGGAGTTACCACGGTTTTTAATCAATTTTTCACGTTTCCCTGCAAATTTGGATTTTGTCAATTCGCATATTCATTAAGGTACTCAGCACACATGGCCATATTTATAGATTTGTAAGCCGTCTAAAACACCTAATTTGAATTTTACATTGCAAAAACCTTAAAAATTTGATGTAATTATGTAAAGTCATGGGATGTTTGTGTTCTAGTAAATTTTTGACGTAGTTTGTTGTTTACAAGGAACATATGGGGGGGGGGGGTTACCCAATATTAAACGTGGGCAGAGCTTGTGTAGTACCCATGTCTGCCGCTAGGCGTGTATAGCACAACCTTAGATCAGAGTCAGTAGATTAACAGAGTACCGCAAGCCTTTGACGCGACAAATGCCGCGCTGGCGGCCATTTTTAGTCCATATACATAAGATAGACTTACGAAAGTGCGTAATTTTTAATAAAATGCCATGTTGTTGTGCCGTTAAGTGCATTTGTTTTATTACATTCCGAAAAATTTAGTCAAAACGTCATCTACTTCACTGAGCGTGTAGTGAGTGAAGCGCGGAAAGGACTAAACATGGCGGAGGTTGCGGTACTCTGCCTTAGATCATATACACTGTGGGAACGACGCTGCAAACACGAGCGCACGCGAAGACGCGCCGGACCCCCGAGCTCGGTAGGCGCGCCCACTGGTGCAGCCATACCCCCACGCAAAACACGAGCGCGCACGAAGTAGCGCCGAGTACCGAGCGCGGTAACCACGCCCGCTCATTAGGATTTATAAGCGTGCACGCGCAGTAATAAATTCTCTCTTCTTCCGGACTTTCCGTATAGTCTGGAAAGTGTTCGATACCCCGCACCGAAGTATTCGTACAGCCTGGTCAGCGGGGCAAACGTCATACGCCGGAGTTTTGTATAGCCCGGATAAGGAGACATACTAATCGCTGCGTCAGCGTTTCTTACAGCTTGACCAGTTGTTACAGTCCTCAGTCGTACATGGTACACTCCGAGGCCACTCGTCGACGACGCCAAGAACGTAACGTTCTGCGAAGCTTCCTCCATCGGTCGCCGGTGCCGTCAATAATTACATCGCTTCCTCCGACGCCAACGAAGTGACCACTTCCACCATCGCCGCACCTCTCGCTCGTACCGTCGATTAATCATACCACTGCCGCCAACACCAACGAAGAGGCCACGATGGAAGCTGGTGCCCATTACCCTCGACAACAGGCCCAGTTATGCTCATCCTCCGAGCCGGTCGCTTCATCTTCTCGATCCGCGACGACAGTGCGTTATGTATATTCGCGTCATTGTGTTTATTGTTAAAAATTAATGTAGTGTGCAGTCAATAAAAACGTTAACACGACACGCCCCTACAACACTCCGTAGATAGAGCATTAGCCTTTCTTGCCATATACTTATAGAAAATGAGCCAAAATTCCAGACAGAGAAACGATATTTTTTTTGTCTTTAAAGGCGATCCGCACATGCGCACTTTAAACCCGGTTTCCAGAACAGAACAGACATTGGCGCAGGTTACGTGCGTGCGTTAATGCGCATGTGCCGAACGCTCTTGATGACAGCAATATTTGGTTTCTTTGTCATTAAAACTGGCACAAATTTCTTCCTTCTCAACAACACTTCCTTCATCCACACCATCCCTTTTCCTCCATCGCTTAATATATCCATTCTTCCTCCTCTCTCAACTCCCCACATTCCCTCATCGCATATGTTCCAAACTCTCCCACCCTTCCCCACACAGTCCATACATTATACTTTCGTCCTCCCTCCAATACCTATTTACTCTCTCCTCATTTCCGCACCTAAACCTCGTTACTATTTTTTTTCGCTCATGCCCATCCCTCCCTTCAGATATCTTGGTATTCCGTCTACCATTATTCCTTCATATTGGTCATTATGTTTCCCTTTCCTTATTTTTGCTCTCCTTTCTTGTCCCTGTACGTCTTTATCCCTCATTACCAACTCCACCTCAACGGTCCTCCCTCGCCATACCCCCTCTCTCGTAGTTTTTTTCCTTTCTTCTTAACCCCACTTCGCCCTATTCTCCTTCACTTCCCTCCAACATTCTTGAAATATTCCTTCTTCATACCTCACTGCGCGCCTTCCTGTCTGAACCAATTTCTTCTCTTCCTCCACTATATCCCGGTGTCTCTCTGTCTAATTCCAATATTTCTCCTGTATTCTCTCTAATCCTTCCCATATACCAGCACAATTTTAACTAATTTTTCGAATAGCCATTTTCTTTTCTTTATAACCTTTCCGAATACCCTTTCTCCTATTCCTCTAACACTTTGTTCCATTTCTTCTCCAGTTCTCTTATATCACTGTCATCTCTATTAGTAGAAAAGTAATGGAGCTTCTGGCTCACTTTGACCTCGTTTCACCCCAAGGTCGCGGGGCGTGGCTAACTCGTGCGCGCGTCTGACACATTTGACCTTGATCGCTACTAACCCAGTTTGACCTTGATATATCAATGCCGATAACAGCTTCCCCTCATCAGAACAGCTTGGACAGGTTTTAATTTTAAGTAGTTTTGTACGAACAGGTAACAGAGATGGAACAGGGTAAATGTAACAGGTGAACAGCTATATCTGTTTGTACAAAGCTGTTTAAATCGAGCTGTTCTGATGTGGGGAAGCTGTTAGGCGGTTTTCTATATCGGCATTGATATGTCAAGGTCAAACTGGGTTAGTAGCGATCAAGGTCAAATGTGTCAGAAGCGCGCACGAGTTACCCACGGCCGGCGACTTTGGTGTCAAACGAGGTCAAAGTGAGCCAGAAGCTCCATTACTTATCTACTTCTATTGTTGTATTTAAGCGTATACCCTTGGTATCTGCATTCATCCACCCTCTCTATCTCCTCTTCCCCCCATCTACGGAGTGTATATGATCTAAGAGCGCAACTCATTACCAATTCAGTGCCGCCTGTGTTATTGACCTGTTTTTTTTTACGATGGTAAGTTTAAGTGAACAACGTGCAGCGGTCAAATTTTGTTTTCTACTCGGTAAAAATGTTGCTGAAACTGTTTTAATGTTGAAAACAGCTTACAAAGATGCGAAAAACTCAAGTGTACTTACATGTGGTTTGCTCGGTTTAGAAATGGCGACATATCGGTTGATGACAAACCTCGTTCTGGACGTCCGAATCGACGAAAATGATGAAAAAAATTCGAGAAATTGTGCTCACAGACCGTCGATAGACAATTGATCAACTGTCACAGATTCGTGAGGTACCTTGGAGCTGGGTTCAGCGAAGATTTGAGAATGTAAAGGGTTGCGGCCAAGTTTGTTCTTCGCGCTTTCACTGACAATAAAAAATAACGTCGATGTTGTGCTTTGAAACTGATCCAGATTCTAGGTGATGAGTCATGGTTACGACCCAGAAACAAAGCAACAGTCAAGCCAATGGAAGAGGTCACCCCGTCCATAAAAGTGTTGTCAAAGTCAAATCAAACATCAAAACAATGCTGAATCGCTTTTTTAATGCCAAGGTCGTAGTTTCTAGGTTTGTTCCCCCAGGTCACCCGTCACTCAAACCTTATATTTGGAAGTTTTAAGACGATTCGTTGGTTTCAGAATGTCACCACACACCGGCTCTTCCATTTACAGTATCAACTGTAAACAACTTAATAACTCCAGACACCCAACCCCAGCATAAGGCTAGGTGGAACTTGATATTAGACTGCCTTACTCTTCTTTTCTCTTAATCTTTCTACTCCTTCCTTCGCGTATCCGTTTCTTTTATAATATTCCTCTCTACTATGTTGTCCGTATTTCGCTTTCCCTTCTTTTATCTCCTTCCAACATTCTTGTAAGATTTTGTATTGTGTTCTCTCATGTCTTCCTCGTACTTTATTGCCCTGCTTCCACCCTTTACTCTTATTTTTTCTTCTTGCACTTCCTCTCTTATAATACACCCTGTACCCACTTCAAATATTTTTCTTGTAACTCTTCCACCTCTTTTTGCTCCTTACAGTTATGCCCCATATAACCATGTATCCCGTCTTCTCCCGTCGGTTCACTTTCTATATTGCGTCTATTACTTCCTCTTCCCTTATTCCTTCTCGTTCTTCATCTTCTTTCTTTATCATTTCTTTTTGAATCTGGTACCCGTCCAGCAAATTCCTAAAGTATCTTTCCCATTGGTTTATTTGTATTCCCATTAATTAATTAACGGCTTTGCATCGCAAAAGGAGGAATTGTAGCCGCTCGAGTGTTTGAGCTCTATAAACTTATTTCTTGTGGCGAGTTAGTCCACGTTCTTCCATTCTAAGCTTATTCTATTCCATTTTTCCCTTTCGTCGTCCCATTATTTTCTTCCACAAGTCCCGGTCCTTTGTCTTTTCCCACCATGTCTGTAATTCCTTATATCTTCCAGTACTAGGTCTTCCCACCTGATTTTAGGTCTCCCTCGGCCTCTGCAATCATCTGGTCTCAACATTTTAAAATATTTACGACCCATTTATTTTAGAAAATAACAAGAAAGGGTGCAACCTCACACACCCAGTGAAAAACTGTACAAGCAATGAAACTTTGAACAAGGTTTATCAAGCAATAAGGCGAAAACGCCCAGGAATGCTTTTACGTGTTCTCGCCAACGTACCAATTAAGAGAAAATTTGTAGCGAAATAAATGGAGGGCATTCACCAGGTATTTACGATAGTAGTAAACGTTACCTAAATCAGTTAAACGCGCTTTGGAATGGATTACTAACATTTGATCTAATTATGCTATAAAACACTTTGCGTTAAATAACACAAGTTATTTACTTAGTTTAGTGAATTTTTTACTTATTTTCCTTGATAATGGTACATGGTGTTGAAACGCTCCATCGATTCTTGTTTCGATTCAGGATCAAAATAATGGACGGAAGTTTAAGCTCCAACGACATTGATTGATAATATAATCTGGTTCATCTCCACAGAGCGTAAAAGTGTCTCTATTCAGCAGCATTCGCAATACCCATCTTTGATATGTCAAGGAATTCATGTAAAATTCTACCCAGTTTTGTGAGATATCCGAAGTGACCACGTGATGGAAGAGATCATCATCCAGTGACTCTCGACCATGTTTAAACAATTTTGACCGTTTGCAAATTGTTCAATAAAGCAAACAAGCATTGAGCAGAAAGACAAGAACAAATTAAGTAAAGAGCAGTTTTCGAATTTATATAAAAATACAGCGATAAGCGGTTCTTTTATCAAGAAAGTGACCCCATTTCTCAAAAACCGTAATTGTGGTTCATCAAAGTACACAAACTCATTTTTAATTACTTTATGGAAGAGACTGAATATAGTGGTTTAAGCTACTACCTACTGTAAAATTAAGCCTATATAGGTACAAACAAGGCTATCTGCTATAAAAGTGAGGGAAGTGCAATCTACACATTGAAAAATTATAATGTATTCTTACGCGTTGTGCATCGTCCTTCTTGTTACACAAATCCGTGCAAATATTTTCAATTACAATTTCGAAGTGTTATCATCACCAAAAAGCTTATCATACGCGATTGGTTCATATTTGTCTGTCCATCAGGAAGAATTATCGTTGAACTGTACGAAGCAATTAACAGAATATGTAAAAGGTCTTTGGATGGGAGACGAATGGGCATTAAAAAGTAAGTTTAGCTATTTATATTTGCGAGAGAAAAGCGTTTGCCCAGCATAAATTTTCGTTTGCCTCCCAAGCTATTACAAAAAGTTGAGATTATCCATCCTGAGGATTTCTGACCTCATATTCTGCACACTCCAATCATTTGCTCGTTTTTTTCGCTAACCCATGCGTTAATGTCGTTTGCCCATCCCGTAGAATCGAATAATTAACAAACAAAACTGAAAAAAACACATATTATATGTCCTGAGGATTATTTATCAATTCGAACGAGTTTCAACAACAAATCCGCCGTCATCATCGGCGAACAACTGAAAAAAAATCACAAAATTGAGCTATTTACACTACCAATAAGTGATCATCATTTTGTTTTTATAAATTTCAAAAATTCGAGTTCATTCTTATTGTTTACTTGTTTAACTAAGAAAATACTATCTACTTTGTGATTATTTTCAAACTTATTTGAGTGATATTTTGGTTTGCGCAAAATATACTTGGTTTCATAAATCAAAGGCAAGCGAGTCCTCGCGCAATTGAGACGATACATGTCGATGAGCGGTATTAATGTTATTTATAGTTACATTTTTTTTGGTGTCGTAGGTGATCTTAAGTCAATTCCAGCAACTTTTAAAGTTTGACCTTGTGCTTATAGCTTTGCTACAGTTTAATAGATCGTTTTAAAAAGAATAATTCCCTCATACATTATTTTCATGTAAAGGTTTCAGTCGGTATGGTTTTTTTGCGACAAATTTTTGCAATCTAGTTAACCTTCTCTTTACCACACCACGTTTACTTCGCAACTCTGCACAGGTAAATCTTAACCTTATCAGTTGTAGAATGGACGGCTGGCCGTCACCTGTCACGTTCCTCTTACTTAATACACCCCTAGATCGTTGTTTCTTGAGGCTGCGACCTTCAATGCTAACCGGTATCTGTATGAATTTGAGATACTCAACTTCAATTTATTACTCAGATCCCGGAGAGCTTCAATTTTTCCAATTAAAACGTAAAATCCGGCTCGATGGACCAAAAATATTGAATAATAAGCAAAACCAATGCTACATAAGTGGACTGTCAACTCTTTCTTTAAAAAATAAACCATTCTACAATAATGATAATGTTATTCGTAACATTCTGCACAATGGCGCGAAAAGTTTATATTCAAAATTAAACAGACCTTATGTTCAAAAAAAATGTTGTCAAATCCATACCTGCTAAAATATTAGTATTAATGTATTAACAGCACGGGATAAGGAAAGGGGAAAAAAAGGAAATAAAATAAACCCAATTTTGTACTAATTTAGATACAACTTTTTCAATTCTAATTCCAATTAAGTAAATCACAAAACTGTTTTTAGTGTATGATGCTTCTGGAAAACTTCCCTCTGGAGTTTTGGATGGTAACTACGTGGAACTGGGCGCATTCGATGAATGTTTAAATGTTGCGACTATGTATCGGGACGAAAATGAGACCAAACTTTCAGGAAAGTATTGTCTCGGCTATCTTTACGTCAACAATACTAGGGTGAGTACTATGTTGTTATTTTGTATTGTTGGTTGCATCTGTCTATAACAATCTTACTATTATGTACAGGGTGTTTCTACTGAAAGTGGACAACGTAATAGAGGTTATAGAACTCGTCAAAACTAACACTTTTTTTTTTTGTAATTTTTTTCATTTTGGCTTTTGTTTTCGAATTATGGACCTTTTATTGTTTTTTTACAAATCTCTACATCTCCATTATATGCAGTCGGATTTCAAAAATTGAAGTTTTTGCAATCAAAAGTTTGATATCTACAACTTTCTTTCCAAAAAATTTCAACAGCAAAGTGGCGGTCATTTTAAATTTTGGAAATTGAATAGCACAAAATCTGCTTCACAAATTTTGAAAAAATGTCACCAATAAATTGTCTAAGAAAGTATCTACAAATTTGATCTTAATCAAGTTCAAACTAAAGTGGGTTATGGCACGGTAGGTTTATTCGTCCTGACTAATGTTCAATTTAGTTAGGCTGTATTTTAATTTTATTAGGTAATGATTACTTTAAAAATTGTTCAAAATATGGTCACCATGGCTTTGTGCACATGTCGATTCCAAAAATCTTTGATTCTTTGAAATACGACTAGATGTAATGGAGATATAGAGATTTGTAAAAAAAAACAAAAAAAGGTCCATTCGAAAACAAAAGCCAAATTGAAAAAAAATATTTCAAAAAAAGTGTTAGTTTTGACGAGTTCTATAACCTCTATTACGTTCTCCACTTCACTCCTTGGTATATTTGGTCTATTGTTCTATGTTCTTCTTTGTTCTATGCTGTTTACTACTGTATGGGTGCAAATCATTGTATGCTTTGCAATGGATGCACTGTTCTTTAATTCTCATGTGATAATTGGAAGTACTCCACTGCTGTAATTCCTGTTCCTACTTCCATTATCCCGTATGTTCCGTTCACTATCCTCAGTGGTACTGGAGTTATCTTCATTAGTACCATATTTTATGATTTCTGCCATAGTGAAATATCCTGATACGTATATTTGTTGTTCATCTTGTTTTACCGTCATCTGCTTTACTGGGTGCGTCAGTATTTCTATGTTGGATGGTAGTTTCCGTGACGCTGACTTGTTATGTATTTTGATGGACCTACCAATGCTTCTCCAATCAGGAAATGGCCAGGGAAATTCCTCCTGAATCCGTGGCGATGGTCTTGAAATTAACCATGCTTCTATTTGGTACATGAGTGTAGTTAGTTCTTCGTTAATGTTGTTTCTCCAATAACTCGTCTCATGTGATGTTTGACTGATTTTACCCAGCTTCCCATAGGCCTCCAACATGTGGTGTAGATGGTGGTACGAAGTGTCATTTTAGCCCAAGTGTTGTTTATTGGGTTCCAATTTCGTTTATAGTTTTCTGGATTTCAGTCTGAATTACGTTGTTGGGTCCTACAAAATTTGTGCCATTGTCACAATATATCTTCGGGCTATAAATCTTCTTAACGCTGGCGCTGCTATGAATGTCTTTGTGTCACTTGATACTTCCAGATGTATTGCCCTGGTTGTTAGGCATATGAATATGGCAATGTATC
Source organism: Pyrocoelia pectoralis (assembly GCA_036250285.1). NCBI lineage: Eukaryota > Metazoa > Arthropoda > Insecta > Coleoptera > Lampyridae > Pyrocoelia > Pyrocoelia pectoralis. Next base: position 21,604,767 of record CM070083.1, read on the forward strand.
CTTTATATGCTTTGTGGCCTCTTCCTTTCCACGATCGTATTTGGATTGGACCGGCGTAGTCTATCCCGGTGTGTGTGAATGGCGAATTTGGGGGCTACTCTGGCAACGGGTAGTTCTTCCATTAATTGTTGGACTGTTTGCTTCTTGTATCTGATACATATTGTGCATGAGTTGATGATCGATTTTACTGCTTTCTTGCCATTTATGATCCAATACTTCCTGCGCAGATATATCAGTGTGATCTGGATCCCTCCATGTAGCGTTTTTTGGCGAGCTTCTAATATCACTAGTTTTGTAAGTTGTTACCCTTGTGGTAGTATGATGGGATGTTTTTCGTCGAATGATAACTGTGCGTTGTGTAGTCTTCCTCCTATTCTTAGAATACCTTCTCCGTCTATAAATGGATTGAGTGTTGATTATTCTTCTGCACCTGCTTATGTGTTTGATTTGTTTTTATTTCTTTACTGAATTGCTGCCGCTGCGTCATTATTATAACTTGATGCATTGCTCTGCGTGGTTCTTCTATTTGCAACCATTTGTGTTGACTTCGCTGTCCTTTGCATACCTTGTTAAATTGGTTGCAGTAAGTAATTACCCGTTGTAGCCTTGCAGTTACGAACATCGGTTTATTATGCCGCTATCATTTTCTATTTTTGGTGGCCGTTAGACATCGCTTTATCTCTAGGTCCACCATATGGATTTGGTCTTTCATTTCGGCTGCTGGGTATCCTCTTGACAAAGTGTCTGCTGGACTTTCTTCCGTGCGGACGTGATTCCACCAGTATATTGATTTCCATAACCCGGTTCGCTACGAATGTTTTCCATCGAGTTGGGTCACCTTTGATCCATGCTATTGTTATCATGGAGCCGCTCCATGCAAATGTGGTGATCTTCGGAATTTCTAGTCCGTCTGCTGCTTTCCTTAACAGCTTTGCCAATAATGTCATTAATTCTTTCTGTAGAGACTTCGCTTTTTCTGTTGTTTTAGTTCCGGTTAATAGATGGTCCACGTGGTAATCTTTCAGTGTTACCGCTGATGCTTGCGGGTAGTTACTTTCTTCATCTCGGGCTAGTTGCTGCAATGTTCTTACCGCTAGATAAGTAACGGAGGCTGCAACCGTTGTAAGTTGATACTCTTTTATTGGTTCTCTTGGTGTAGGTCTCCATGGTATGGTATGATAGCGATGGTTTTCCTCGTGGATCTGGCGGTACATCTTCTCCACGATATAAATACTAAAGATAGGATGTTGCGCATGGTGGGCGGTCCGCAAATATGACGCGTGACGTCACTTGTAGAGTGAATTACATTTGAGGAATACTCATTTGATGTGTTTTTCGTCTGTACCGAGTTTATTTTTCGAGATACAAAAAATTCCATAAGAACAAATATGCTCCTTATGATGTCTTTTATATGTAAAAAATAATAGGGTAGCTCAATCTCTCTCAGTTAACCTGAAAAATACTTGTATAAAATATCATAATTACATCTGATGGTGTTTGCGCCGCGACGACACAAAAACGGTGCTAGATAGAGGAAAATTGCATATGAACAAATTTGTAGAGCACAAAATTTACTAAAGAAAAGTCCGCGGTAGGGTGTCACGACCTTCGATAGTTAAAGAGTTACAGGTGTCCAAAATGATGCAAACGTTATTCGTGCAACTGTCCACATCGCTTTTTCCCAAACTAATGGAGATAATTACACCCTCCCGCGGACTTTTCTTTAGTAAATTTTGTGCTCTACAAATTTGTTCATATGCAATTTTCCTCTATCTAGCGCCGTTTTGGTGTCGTCGCGGCGCAAACACCATCAGATGTAATTATGATACTTTATAGGTACAAGTATTTTTCGGGTTAACTCAGAGAGATTGAGCTACCCTATTATTTTTAAGTTAATTTTATCATATTGTTTTTACTGGTTCGCTACTACTTTACCTTTTTTTATTGGTACCCTACGTTACCTTTTTTATTTCACGTTTTTAAACCACGCCTCGATTTAAGTTATGTTCAATAAATAAATAAACGGTACATTTTTCCACCTTGTATTATGATGTTCATGTTTGTGCAGATCAACAGGTAACCATTTTTTTAAAATGTAAATTACCACAAGGTGTTAAAAAATAGAGTTAAGTGCGAAATTGTCTTGAATCCATCAATGAAATCACCCAGATCTCCTAACGCTTTCTCCTCGAACGCTGCGAAAACCATTATATATTTTAGACAGAGAAAAAATGAACTGAATCAATTTTGTAATGCACAAAATTTACTACAAAACAGTCCGCGGGAGGGTGTAATTATCTCAATCCCAGTAGCTCAATCTGTCTGAGTTAACCCGAAAATACATGTATAAAGTATCATAATTACATCTGATGGTGTTTGCGCCGCGACGACACAAAAACGGCGCTAGATAGAGGAAAATTGCATATGAACAAATTTGTAGAGCACAAAATTTACTAAAGAAAAGTCCGCGGGAGGGTGTAATTATCTCCATTAGTTTGGGAAAAAGCGGTGTGGACAGTTGCGCGAATAAGGTTTGCATCATTTTGGACGCCTGTAACTCTTAAACTATCGAAGATCGTGACACCCTACCGCGGATTTTTCTTTAGTAAATTTTGTGCTCTACAAATTTGTTCATATGCAATTTTCCTCTATCTAGCACCGTTTTTGTGTCGTCGCGGCGCAAACACCATCAGATGTAATTATGATATTTTATACAAGTATTTTTCAGGTTAACTGAGAGAGATTGAGTTACCCTATTATTTTTTACATATAAAAGACATCATAAGGAGCATATTTGTTCTTATGAAATTTTTTGCATCTCGAAAAATAAACTCGGTACAGACGAAAAACACATCAAATGAGCATGTCGCAAATGTAATTCACTCTACGGGTGACGTCATGCGCACGGTCTGACGAAATCTGAACGTCGGAGCATCCGGCCCTGCATCTTCTCTATATCGCCCGTGAGGACATACCGGTGCTTTCTCCTTCTTATTAGGAGGTTCCAAAGATCTTGATGCATCATCTCGTTTAGGCTCTTCCCATTTGATCCTATCGACGATGGGTCGAACACTACCATCGACTTGGTTGCTGTGCTGGACTCCTTTATGACTGCCTGGTTGGTGGCTAACTTCATGTATCCGAGTTGCAGATACTCCTCCATGAGCTGTTTGTAACCTTGTTCCAGGTTGTTTTTTTATTGTTTTTAATCATTTAACTTAGTAACCCAAATTACATCCTTCTATAATATAAGCTAGAGCCCGTATGTATTGTATGTATGGGTATGCGACAAAATGTACAAATTACCCTTCCATGACGCCTAGTTTTTCCTGACGCGGGCTCTCCTACTTAATAAATAAACATAAACAATTTTATAGGTAGTCGACAGCAGTACCCGTCCTTTCGACAAAATTCATAGAATGCTGTTTCCCACTTGTATTCCTAGTGGTTGTACTGCCTTGGACGTTCAACACCTAAGTACAGGTCTAGGTTTTAATCTAAGCATAATAGAAAATTGGTGCCAAACTGCAGGTTCGCAATCGGAATTTGATCATCTGTCCATCACTGTAGTGTAAGTGCTATTATATCGCCAATACGATTCGCCATTGCAATTTTAGGACATTGTTTGGGTGCGTTGCATTATTCATGGTACTTTCGACTATCTACGACCTTTATAATAGGTTTATAAGAAATTGTAAGAGCCTAAAACGTTATGACATTTTCTTACTGAAAAGTTCAATTACAGGTGTGCCAAACTGGATACTATCATCATTTTCAGTGTACAAAAATGGTAAAGAGTTGTTTGCTATAAAGCATAATTCCGAAGAAATTGAATGTTTGTATGGATTACGAGTACTTGCAATGGTAGTCATTGTGATCGGTCATACATTTTTGGTGGTCCATTTTCAACCAATAAGAAATGAGTACTTCGTGGATCATGTGAGATTATTAATTCTCTGCAGATTTACCTATTTATCAATTCCTTTATTTAGTGGGTACATCAAGTACAAAACATGTGGATCGTAAAAGGTGACTATGCCGTGGATACTTTTTTCGTTTTAAGTGGAATTCTGGTCTCATATAGCTTTATGCTGAAAATAGTAAAAAATCATAAATTTAATATTATTCAGCACTATCTCAACAGATATTTGAGGTAAAATGTAACATAAACTGTATAGGTACCACATTTATAAAATAATTTCAGACTCACACCCTCTCTTGCCGCTTTTATTTTGTTTGTAGTGGGATTGTTAAAGTTTTTGGGTTCTGGACCGATGTGGCCTTCTTTCGAAGGATATACTATTGAACCATGCAAAGAACATTGGTGGTACAATTTATTGTACATCACCAATTATGTTAATGAGAAGGTACACTTAGGTATAACAATAAATTTCACCATTACTTTTGTTTTTTAGTGCTTAGGTCCGACATGGTATCTTTCTGTCGATTTCCAATTCTTCCTTATCTCGCCTATAATATTAATTTTATTAAAGCGTTGGCCAAAACCTGTTTTGGTTGCTATAGCGTTTTTGATAGGATGTTGTCTGGCAGTAGTTTTTGCTATGGTTTGGATCTTCGAACTACGCACTTCCGTATTATTTAATATTCGGTAAGATTCTCTAATATTTATCTTTTTTTTTAACTTTGATTTTCTTTCAGTAACTTTGCTGTTTATTTTGATCGATACCTCAGCTTTCCTGTAACAAGAGCACCTTCTTGGCTAATTGGGATAATGTTTGGATATCTTCTTCACATCGCGAATGGCAACAAGAAAATGATACGGAAGGTAAGCAGCCCTACTAAACATGATACCTATTACTTTCTGCACAATATTTGTTGCTCATCAACGCCGCCCACAATGCCTTTTTTTGGGTGGGAATGGAGAAATGCCTTGTGCATCCCCCTGCCGTTGATTATTCCGTTGCAGGGGGAGTGTGGGACTCGCATCCACTCCCTCTTCCCTTTCTCTTTCGCGCAAAGGGATATCGGGCATCACGACGTTGGCATTCCTCCGATGTCACTTCACTCTCGCTTCTTCTTCCCTTGTTTTAATTATGTATGTAATGAGTCTCGCGAACATGTTCCACTTCTTCTTACTTTCCAGCATTATTTCTGTTATATTATCTTGCCAGAGTTCTTCACCGATGACTAGTTCTGCATTTAATAATTTGTGGATCCATCTGCATGACCTTCTGATAAATTCTTAATTGGGGATTCGAGAACGTCAGGTTATTCAAAAACGGACAAATACTATTATAGATGGTTTACTTTACTCGCATTAACTATATAAACTGCCAAGCGCAAAAAAACAATATCGTAATTAATTTTTTTACTTTACCGCGCGAACATATCAGTTCTCCCCTCCGAGATTCTTAAACGCTGACAATATAATAAAGATAATAATCTTGGAGTTTCTTCGGTAACCCTGCGCTTCTCTTCGAGGGCTGAGTCTCGGCAATTAGCCTATGTTCGCCTTCTTGAACCTCTACAAGCTCTGGATCTTCGTTGATCTTCACGTCGTCCTCTGGTGGTGCTTCTTTTATGATAACGTTTTGAGCAGCAAGTTCAATAACGTCAACCTCTATATCTTCTTGTGCAATAGGAATGGCTGTAGCGACCTGGTCGTGACCTCGGTTTGTTATTAACTGTTGTGCATGACGACGTTTTCATCTTTAATTGTATAAAGTCTGGATCCAACTTTACTCATCACCAACGACCATCTTGGCATTCCTCTTCTGTAGTCGTGGAACCGGACTGTTTGTCCAACGGAGAATTTTCTTTTATCGAAAAGATCCTTATTTGGAGTACTGTGAAGCTCAGGTTTCACACTGTCAAGAGATGTCCGCACTTTCAACTTTGACAGCAATTGTTTGCACCCACAGCTGTTCTCATTGCAAACAGGACTCGAGCAAGTCTCGTTCTCAGGTCTAGCGTAATCCATGTGAGTTTTGTCCCCAGGGTGCATTGGCTTGGGCTAAGGAAGCGGAGGGGCTGGGGAGGATTTCGTTAACTTTCTTGGCAGATTACAGGCTCTTACTGTATTTTCCACTTCTTTTGTTAGGTTTGGCCACCATACGCACGAGTGTCTCTTCTCTTCTTTATCTTACACAATCATACCCCATTTACCCCATTGCCGGACAGAAACTGTGTCATGTGGTATCCCGTCTCGCCGTGGTTCCTATACACCCAAGCCCTTATTTGACCTACTAGAATTCTGCTCCATGATCTCCTATCATCCCACTCTTCCTGCCATTTTGCGATCGTACTCTCCCTAGTACAGCGTGTTCTTCCCTCTTCCACTAATAGTCGTAGTGGGATCGTGCCTGGGAGGTACTTTGTGGACACTGTGCGGTACGCCGATGCCATCAGGAGCGCCATCTTCCTCTTTAGGGTGCTCAGCCTCTCTCTAACCTTTCTTGCCTGCACGCGTCTCCCTACAGCACAATCATATTACACAATATGTTGTTCACCGCTGTCGCCAGAACCCACCCTTTTCATTCTCAGGGGCCCCCGTTACGCGGGTGATACCAACCCAGATTCTTTCGAAGTTGTCCATAACTTTCTCTTGTGCTCTTGGTGCTCGCAGTGTGGTCGCGGGCGGTCCTCAATCCATTTTCTGCGACTCTAATTTCGGAGACCTTAATTTGCTCCTCCGCATACCCCAGGTGTTCAAGGACGACCCCTCGTATTTCTTCCTTTGTTGTAACTTCATCCATATCTCTTCGGTAGTATAATACAGGGTGGGCCATTGAAAATGTAACACGCCTGTTTTGGGACACTTAGACAAGTTTCTTAAAAAACGCTCGGACACGTCGATTTTTTATTTTTGGGGGGCAACTTTTGATGTCAAATTTGACCTTATCAGGTCAACCCCCTAACCCCTAACTCAAGAATTTAAATAGGGAAAGGGTGTCGAGCGACCCCTCATTTGAAGCGTCTTTTAATTTTCTACTCGACAGTATGACCGAAATTAGTTTTATTCAATTTTTTTCCACCCCCATGAAAAGCACCCTCTAGATTAACTAAGGGGAGGGTGTTGTTTAGGAAAAATCCTGAAATGTGCCGTTCAAAAGGTCAAAGGTGGCGTCTTTCAGGATTTTTCCTAAACAGCACCTCCACCTTAGTTAATCTAGAGGGTGCTTTTCATAGGGGTGAAAAAAAAATTGAATAAAACTAATTTTCATTCATACTGTCGAATAGAGAATTAAAAGACGTTTCAAATGAAGTGTCGCTCGACTCCTTTTCCCTATTTAAATTGTTGAGTTAGGGGTTGCTGCGGCTAGGGGGTTGACCTGACAAGGTCAAATTTGACATCAAAAATTGTCCCCCAAAAATAAAAAATCGACGTGTCCGAGCATTTTTTAGGAAACTTGTCTAAGTGTCCCAAAACAGGCGTGTTACCTTCCACCCTGCATAGCGTCTTTTCCCTCACCTTATGGCTGGCTCCAATTCCCAGCTCGGCTCGCAGTTATTCTTGGAATATTGTGGCGCTGCCTATGGTTTGGTCTTAGTTGACCGTCCTGTGTCTTATGTGTCGCTTTGAGTACCTCTCCCTCGCTTCCCATACATGATCAATTCAGTTACACATTTGTTACTGCACGTACTGTGCCGTAAGACAAGTTGCTCCCAAGTAGCTCCTAAGTTTGCATAGATTTATTTACATTTCCTTGACAAATAGTTATTTAAACTTAATTTCTCTATACAAAATTCAAGGAGATCGGCTCCTTCACAATTGTTCGTAATCAGATACCTTCATTAAATAAAAGTTCCCGGAATAAATGGAGATCTGTAAACAATGTTTATAGATTTCATAAAAACATAAGGAGGAATATGCGAATAAGCTAATCTTATTTAAACATTATTTAATTAATTCTTTGTCCAACGACAATTGTCATCGATACCTCAACTCATAGTATTCTCTTTTCTTGAAAATGCTATAAGTAGTTGTCATTTATGTTTTGATAACAAGTTGTTTTTATATTCAATTTCAGTTTTTAATTAAGTCATTAAATTTGGGAGTAGAAATATGTATAAAAAAATAATCTATCGTTAGGGAGGTTTAACGTCGTTGTTTTTCTTTTTACAGCCAATTGCTTGGTGTCTTCTTATTGTCGCCGTAACCCTTTGCTTCATCTGCATTTTTAGCGCTTACCCTACACTTAATGCAGATTACAATAAGATAGGTAGTGCACTACACTTAATCATAGCTACACCGGCTTTTTCAATATGCATAGGATGGATTATATATTGTTGTCATACAGGAATGGGAGGTAAATGTATAGGAAGATGATAAATTTTACGTCACTTTGTTTTAATTTTTAGGTGTAATAAATAGTTTTTTGTCCCATTCCGTTTTCAAAGTATTATCAAATTTTACTTATACTATATATTTGGTACATTACCCTGTGATACTGTATACGAATAAACGCGTAAGAGTTGGTAACTTTGAGGATAACTTTGGAATATTCGTAAGTATAGTCTACGTTTATTACCGGATCGGTAGTGGCAAGAGTTTTTTTTTTTAAGGTTTACTCTGTACCCGGATATCTCTTTTTGTCATTCTTATTGGGATTACTTCTCAGCTTAGCGGTAGAGTTACCCGTACAAACTTTTGTAAATGTTCTCATGAAAAAATTAAAAGCCAAAAAAGAGAGTCAATAGTAACGAGTTACAGTAAACTGTAATAATAAAAAGTTGTTGCAAATTTAGAGAAGCTTTATTTATTATCAAAAAGTACTTTGGCTTGAATAAATAAATAACAAAGTACACTTTCCGCGGTATATTGTGATTCGCATTACAACAATAAATTTTCTTCCCCTCACATGGGGGCCATGCACTTCTCCTTTTCAAATGCCAGTTTTTTTTTGGGGAACTATCGGACTTATAGAATTTGTTCTGACCTGAAATTGTACTAAATTTTATCTACTTTGAAGAAATATTAGATATCAATGATCGAAAAGTGCGTCGTTCTGTGATTTTCCAGCACCACGAAGTTAGCACAGGTCTTTCGAAACTGCAAACGTGGATTCAGACCACTGGTACATATCCTAACAACATATTATAAAATTAGAACTAGCCTTTAGTTTGCGATGTAATGGATTCATTAAAGCTCTACTTCAAATTTGAACAAATTGCGTCTACTCAAAATTAAGTAGCACCTGGTGTGGCGACCACATGATCCCGATTCAAAGTCGCTTACGTACTAAAGATCAACGAATGATTCCCATTGGCCGACCAATGACAACGTATCGACACCGGCCAGGATCCTTTATAAACGAACGCTGTTACCCACAGAAGTCAGTCAAAAGTCATAGCAGCCAACAAAAGCAGCCAACACCGACCAGTCCGTCTACATCGACCCGTCATTCTGCATCGCAGAGCCAGTCTACCCTCCGGCCATCAACCAACCTACCTTCTGCCTGTACCTGCATTATTAATCGCTTCCCGCGCTGTTAAAACTTGTACATGATTTGTAAATAGAAATTTCACCACAATAAAGAAATAATTAACCAACAAATTCAACAAATTGATGCCTCAGCAAAGAACAGCCACCCACCCCTCCCGACCACCAATCAGAAAGAAGAAAAATGGTTACTTAATACTACCAGCACCAACATACCGGAGCGCACATCAACAACCTCTTAGCACTAGGACCTAAACATAACTTAGATTTACCCATCAAAGGTGGTAACATTTTCAAACTGTTAGGCAACATCGAAAACGCCCTCAATAATTCTGACAACAAAGAAATCGCCAAAAAAGAGCCAGCATCACCAATGAAATCACCCACCATCTTTTCAAAGAAAGGAATACGAATTTTTCAGCCCCCAAAATGTACACAAAGACTAAAAGATTCCTAAACAACCACAAAGACATCCTAATTTTAAAAGCAGACAAAGGGAACGTCACGGTACCGATGTCATCACATGACTACACCAACAAATCCCTCGATCCACTCAATGATACCACAATTTACGAATACGTATGAACGCAAATACAAAAAACTCATTTCAAAATTACAAGAAAATGGTAACTCAAGACACCCAAGCCCAACACAAGACAAGATGGAGCGTGATGTCAGACTGCCGTCAGAGAGCCATCTCGTAGCCTGGCGCGTTTTTTCACAGGGCTATCTAGAAAGAACTTGCGGCTACTCGTGGGCACTGTAAACTTAACAAGCACATGCACTGCATGGGCTTGGTCGATTCATCATCCTGTAGAAGATGCTAGGAGCTTTCAAACCGCTCAAGAATCAAATTTTGAGTTGGATCCCCTTAACAGGAATTTTCATTTGAAAGCGGGGGGTGGGGGCGAGTGAACGTTCACTCCCCCCACCCCCACCTCTAACAACGGAAGATCTCGCATAGGCGCATAATAAGGAGTTCTGTAGGGGCTCTTAAACCGGCGTAGTTTCGATTTTCGGGCTCCACTCCTTACCTTAAAACAACCTCAAAACTTGTTTCGCTTCACGAAATGGTGTTTTTACGGGATTAGCAGTCGCCACTGTGAACGATGCAGATTTTCACCGAAGTGCTTCAAGCTCTTCTTTCATAGCCGTGATCCGGTCGTACCTCTGCTCAGATACAATGGCTTCTTTGTATGAAGACGGATCATCGTCGACTTTAGCAGCTGCCATTGCAACTTCATAGTCGCCTGAGGTCATCCATGCAGGTACTCGAAATGGTACGAAATGTTCCAGGTCCGATTCATCCGAATCAGAATTTTGATCTAACTCAACAGAATCAGGAATTGTTTTCTTCTCCGGACTGGGAACAGGAACAATAGTGACCTTTTTTATTCTCCGACGAACAAATCTGTTCACGCTTGAAATATACGTTATGTGATAAGACAATTTTCCCTTTTAAAGGCATGTACAGGGTGTACAACTAAGAAAGGAGGCCGGCCATAACTCAGAAACTATTTGAGATAGAACAGTGAAATAAAAAATCTTATGATAAATGTGGCCAAGAGAAAATGCTGGAAATTCTTTTCAATTTCCGACAATTGCTTTCACTGATTTCAATTTGAACTTCCCATTTTTTGGGCAATTTTCCTCAGTAAACTCGGAAGCTGGTTGCTTGAATTTGTCAAGATTGGTCTTGGTGAAAAGACAATACTTGATATTACAAAAAATTCAAAACCACAACAATTTCTTATCGCCGTCTACCAATAGAGGGCTCAATTTGTTGAAGGAACAAAATGGTCGACTTCTCTAAAAAAATTCAAATGGTACCACAATTTTTTTCACTGCTATTGGAAGGAAAATTAATACAACGAATATATTTTTTTAAATACTTTACTAAGGAAAATTGCCCAAAAAATGGGAATTTCAAATTGAAATCAGTGAAACGCCCTCTGGTGGCAATGGTAGGAAATTGAAAATAATTTCCAGAATTTTCTCTTGGGCACATTTATTATAATAAGATTTTTATTTCACTGTTCTATCTCAAATAGTTTCCGAATTATGGCCGCGGCCTCCTTTCTTAGTTGTACACCCTGTACACTTGGTGCCCGTCTTTATTGTCGTTATAGTATCCCACCGTTTTTCCAAGAACACTCTTGTTCTTCCGAATTAGGTTTTCCCAACGAAAGCTCAATTGGAGGTTATACCAGAGCGAGCGACAGATAGAGGGACGTCTTTATTATATAGAATTTTACATTTTCAGAGAACGCAGTAAGCTAAAAATTTTTTTTTGACAATTTCTCTTTGAAATGTACCAAATCCTCCCTCTTCTTAGGAGTGGTAAAGAAGAAACCACTTGAATCCCATCAAAAACATTGAAAAACTTGAAAACACAAATATATGGACATTTTTGGAGGTTGAGTTTACAAAATTGGTCCCTAATTCACCATTACCTACCAATGATGGTGGTGTGACCGCTAAAAGGGGCTGATGCATGTTTGTCAAAATTTACAACCCACATCACCGGTCGAAGATTTTCTATCGCAAGAGTAGGAGTGCCATTTTCCGTTTTAGGGCTTTCAGATGCGAATCTATTCGCGAGCAGCCAGCATCACTACTGGGACACGCGGTAGGTTCAAGGATGTTTTCGTCATTGGAAGGATCGACGCATCCTTTGTGGGTTTAACACTTTGCCCTCCTGCAACACTGAATTATTTTTTCGTCTCCCAATCAAAATTAACCAAATTAAATTCTCTTTCTATTTAGTGTCTCAAAATCATCACTAAGTAGATTTTTATACCATACAAGCCGCTTACCCGCAGCTTTCACTACAGAAAACTTCTCGGCCATATTGTGGACAAACCATTCACTAAGGGAAGTTGACACATATATGAAAAATGTTGAGTTCGTCGAGCTCTATCAAATTGGCCCGATTTGTACAACATCCCCAAGTCCATGTCTTGACATGGCGACCTCTGACCCCTTGAAAGCTGCCTCAGGGCCATGTGTGATACTCGTGCAAAATTTTCCCCCTCCCCCCGCTCTTACGCGTAATAGAAAAGTGACAGACGGACGGACAGGCGGACTTTGGGCCAAGGGTTCATAACCCACAAAAAACCGATTTGTGACATTCAACAAGATAAGATGAATTTATCATATTTAAGTCGTATTCAGAAAGGGCAAAAGTCAACACAGTCAACATAAAACGATTTTAGGTCGAAAAAATAACATCTCGAAAGATGAAAATCTTAATTTTCATTTCCCTATGTTTTGTAAGAATACACACCTTAGTTAATTACGTATAGATAATAACGTCTGTACTTAGTTCACCGCCTTCGTCTGCGAGGAGCCAGATTTTACCGAAATTGCCGAAGCAATTGCTAACGGTACATTTGTAATGCGGAATCAGTCGATGACGAACCTATTAACGACAATTATGTTGATGGCTGTTAACATTCAGGAAAATTGGCTGGATGTACCCTTGAACCATTTTGATTTGTTCGACAATCGAACCTGGAAAATGGTGAGAACACTTTAGAGACGCAATCATTTTTACAATGGATTTTAGAAATACTTTTCAAAAGACAAATATTACAAACCAGGAGGTCCTTTATTTATCGAAGTTGGAGGAGAGTGGCCAATAGACGGAATGTCCTTATTTACGGGTGGAATGGCCAAACTTGCCGAGGAGCATAATGGAATGCTTGTCGAAACCGAACATCGTTATTATGGCGAAAGCTTACCTTTTGGAAACGATTTTTCCGTCGATAAATTAAAATATTTGCAAATGGAACAGGCTTTAGAAGACTTGGCTTATTTTATTGAGCATTATAAGAAGAACACTTCTGGTTTGGAAAACAGTAAGGTAATACTGCACGGTTGTTCTTATCCCGGTATGCTTGTAACGTGGATGAGGCTCAGATTCCCACATATCGTAGATATTTCCTACGCGTCCAGTGCACCCCTGGGTGTTGGTTTGGAATACCCAGGTAATACTACCTGGGCGTTTCATTTACTTATAGACCTCGAATTTTAGAATTTTTTGAAGTTGTCAATGATGTATATGCAATTGTATCGAAACAGTGAAAAAAGGTTTCAATGAAACAACGAATTTGCTTACAACCAAAGATGGAAGGGGCAAAGTTCGAGAAGCATTTAAGTAAGTATTTATTTGCTGAACCTAGAGACGAGAGTGAGACCTTTAGAAATTGGACTTGCGGCGACATTGATACAATGAATTCGATGGAAATTTTGGGAAAAATTGTTACCGTCTTAAACGTGATGCATGATCCCTCTCAGTACGAAGAGGTTGCTTGCTTAACGATGGCGCTCGATGCTTGACCAATTTCGTCGTTCTCAAGTCAAACCATATTGCAAGTTGTAAAACAGAAAGTAATCCTGAAGGAGAGTGAGATGGTGCAACTGTGCATATGGTAAAAAAGAGTTTTTAACGTTACAAATTTTAGCTATTGCTTGGGCTTATCAAACTTGTACAGAAATGGGTACATTTCAAACCTTAAATAGGAAAACTCTCATCATCCCTTTGAAATGGATTTAACTATTGAGGAATCGGTTGAGATGTGTGTTAACGAATTTGGCGGCATGTAAGATAACTATAACGTAATTGACATCCCATTGGTTTTTAGCGTTACAGAAGAAATTCTTCAAGAGGGAATTGATCGGGTAAATCGCAGGTATGGTGGAAAAAAAACCAAAAGTTACGAAAGTGATGACAATTCAAGGAACTCATGACCCATGGAAACATTTGGCACATTTAGAGGATTACGGACCGGAGGCTCCTGTTTGGGTTATTGATGGTATGTAGGTATATAAAATATAGCAAGCTAATCGTAGGTAATTTTAAATCAGGATCCCATTGTGCTGATGTCAATATGCCCTCCAGTGATGACTCAGAGCAAGTAATTGCTGTAAGGGAACGTGTAAAGGGCTTAATCACCAAGTGGATTAAAGAATAAATAGCTACAGCTTTATTATGTAGGTCCTACTTTTATAACCCAACCAGGGGCGTCAGTTAGGGGGGGGGCAGGGTAGGCCAGTTGACCCCACCCCCTGGAATTACTACTACCAAAAAGAAGTAGTACGTTGAACTTATAAAACTGACAATCACGCCCCTTTTTGAAGAATTTTTTTTTTCCTTTTTGCTATAGTTGCCCACCCTTGTAAAATACTGAAATGACGCCGCTGAACCCAACGCGTGTACTTTTACACATAAATAGGTTATAAAAATTTGTATACCTACTTAATTAAATAAACCTTCTCAAACGTACCGTAATCTCGCTAACCCAAGTATAGTACGCTCCCATTTGAAAATCACTTAATAACCATCATAATCATTTTTCGACCTCTTAGAACCAGGCAGCGAGATAATTAAGGCATATGTAATGTTAGAGATACCGCTGTATATAATTAAAATTCTAAAGTATTATTTAAGGGGAAGGGAGGCAACTGCGATAAATGTGGAGGATAGTAGTTACAATTTCGTGAGTAGTGCCGGAGTTCCACAGGGTTCGGTTCTTGGGCCCATCTTGTGGAACATGGTGTGCTGAGAGTTAAGGTACCGGATGGGGTTTGGCTGGTCGGCTGTGCCGATGACATCAGTGTGGTGGCTAGAGACATTTTAGGCTCGAAAAAAATTAAGGTTACGGTTGTCAGATAAATAATTGGATAGAGCAGAAACCAAAGTCGCTTTCCTTTCCGGCAGGAGAAAGATGGCGTACCTACACACAAATATAGATACTTGAGCGGAAATCGACGGAAGTATTAATATACTTGGAGTTGTGATGGACAATAAGGGAAAATATATCAAGCATGGTAAATATACCACCGAAACGGCATTGAAGGCATACGGAGCGCTGAGCAGGTTAATACCGAACAAAGGTGGGGTGCAGCGGCCACCTAGCTGTGAGGGCGAGAGTCTTGAGATGGAATACGGATAATATGCTTACACACTGGCATGTTGAGTGGGAAGGCAGGACCTTCGTGGACCAGGGTGCTCATCTCCGACGTCAAAGCGTAGATCGAAAGGGCCGATGGGGAGCTAAACTTTCACTTCGCCCAATTCGTCACTGGGCATGGGAAAAATGGCGAATACCTCATGAAAATTGGAAAATGGGAAACCAAGACTGCGACCTCGTTCATGAAAAAAAACACCTTCGTATGGGAGGGTGAAAAGAAAAGGCTGTGCGCAGGCATGAGGATGGAGATGGACTCCAACAACCTGATTGGGTGAATGTTGGAGGGAACTGCAAACTCGACACGGGCAGAATTCATCAGGAAAATGTATGAAACAAGGGAGAGAGAGTGGCGGGAGTAAAGATAGGATGATTTACGCATAGCTTTGTTCCCAAAGCTAATATTTGGTGGCGACCAACTGCCAGCGGTGACACTCCGCTGCGACGAATGCCTACGGCGATACCCGGCCGTGCCAATTAACATGGTAGAGTGAAGAAAGGGTTTTAGTAGGTAAATCTTACCTAGATGGAAGGAAGTTCCACACACGCCCCACTATAGCGCCGAACGGGAAAGCCTATAAAAAGTTTCCCGCACCTCGATAAAAAAAGGCAATAGAGAGAGAGAGAGAGTATGGCAAGCACCGCGCTGCGCCAATTAACACTTCCCAGTTTCTCATTTTGGGAGATCTCGAGGAAGAAAAGATGCGAAAGGTTTTCTGGTGAGGGCGGGAATCAAACCCAGTCCAACTATCACCTCCTATTACAACAATCATAATTTAAAGTAAACCTTTTGCTGTGTAAAAAAGTGAGCGATGATGTTATTCAACAAATATTATTATTATTATATACCTTTATTTTTTTCAAAAATTTTTCAAGCATAGGTACATGTGGTGCAAACAAAATCATTTTTCTACAACCGATTGAGGTGCCTTGCGTCAAGTTTGTGTCATAAGACATTTCTGTCTCAGGTTAATATAAAACTTAAAAAAGATTTTAAAACGAATAGGGTTATTGAGAACTGAGTCAAATTATTTTTAGAAAACGAATGGTGTGTTATTGACAGGGCTGACTTAAGTCAACCACAACGTGCAAAAAGAAAACAGCTATTGGTTATTTGTTGTCTGGTCTCGTTTGACTAAAATCCTTGCCAATCTTTTTCCACTTTACCTTATCGGCAGCCACGCTCATGCAACATTTTCCTGTTTTGTCTATCACATCCTTAGCCCATTTTTCCTTTTTCTTCCCACACGCCATCCTTCTGCCGGGTCTAGCCATTTTGTAATTTGATGAGTCCACCTAAACCATACTGAACAGCATCTGTTATGTTTGTTTTTTTTCGACTACCTATCTATGTTTCTCACTTTACGAATTATTCTTAGCTTCAAGATGCTTCTTTCCATTGCGGGTTGACATGAGAGATTTTTTTTGTTTTTTACTTTCTCATGGTACGCCCATATTTGGCTAGCATAAGTTAGATTTGGGAGGATGTAGGAATCCATTATTATCTTTATAGTGCTCAAGTTTGTAGTTCCACAGTTGGGTTAACTATATTTTAGAGATCCGACAACATGTACAATTATCTGAAAAGCATTGGCAACGTCGATACTTTTGTTTTACGCTAGGTCCATCTGGCGGGGGATTTTTGTGTAAGGCGTCGTAATCTTAACTTTCAGCAGTATCTGAATTCAAACCGTGAAGTAGTAAACATCGTTTGCATTTTGTTTTATTTTTGTGACTCCATTTTTGGTACTTGAGCTGCAGGTGATATCTTTTTGATTAATACGATTATATCTGTCTAATTGAATTGCATTGTGTTATTATAAACTGGTCTTACCCTGAATTTTGCCTTGTCTCGCTTTTCAATGTGTTTTTCAATTAATTTGAATCTCACATTGGAAGCGTTCGTTTAATTATGTTGATGTCGCGAGCACAAGCAGTGGATCTATCTATGTAATATCCATTTGTTTTCATATTAAATATGTGTCTGAACTTATGGCATTTCCGACATTTAATCTATTATGTGTGTAGTTAGCAAAAATATGAAACAACAAAACTTTAAAAACAGACAGTCGAAAATGGGGAACACCCACGTCTGATCTGCCTTCGATTTTTATTATGATATTTATTTGTATGTTTTTATGATATTTCTTCTGCCATTTATTATGTGTTTTATGATTAATTGGGGGACATTCCAAATGAGTTCAAATTGAACATATTATGTATTAAATATTTGTGGGTAAACAGAAAAGATGGCTCCATTGTACTCGAAACCGGACCTAACTGTGTCCTTTGTGTATTTTTACCTGAAGTTGAACCCTTTTGTAACTTGTGTACATTTCTATCTTTTTAAACTTGCTGGACCTTTTATTTTAATATGCAATGTATTTAGTTTGATTTTGATTGTTTAATTTGGTTATTTATTGCAGGTACTATTTTATCAACTTCTGCATAAAGTATTTAAAGATGATCGAAGCGTATCAACACTGAAATTGTAAATGTTTTGCCTTGATATTATTTAACAGTCTTGCTGCTATAATATTGTAATTAAATTAATGTCATGTATGTAGTTATGTCAAAGGAGGAGTTTTTTAATGTTTACACTTTTTCTCCTCCGAATCGTCGAGTAACTGTCAATAATAATGCATTATTTTGGTACAGTTAATGTTGGTTTTGTTTCTCCTTCCCGATTTTAGTTCACGACCAGTGTATTCGTACCTTTTACACGATAGAGGGCCTGTTAGACGATCACGAGATGGGGTCATTTTTGGGTTGGTTTGTTTTGGGGGGAAAGTTTAAATTTTGTCGGCCATGTTTAGGGATTCCCGCCTCCATTTGAAGTTTATAAACGTTGTGGGTGAAGTTAGCCCTTCGAATTGACAAATTATTATAGGGCTAGGGGGTACATTACAAGTTGTTATTCTTTAAAGCATTTCATATAGATGTGTGTGTTATGCTAGCGAACCATTTGGAGTAGTCCGGTTTGTTAATATTGTTTGTTCCTTGGCATGTATGTGGTCAATTGTAGACTAGTGTGGTCGGAAACATGCCTGTTCTATTCGTTGGTTGTTGTCTATTTCTGGTGCTAATCTACTCAGAATGTTTGATGGGAAGTTGTGGACAGTCAGCTGATGGGCCTGTAGTTGCCGATATGCAGTGGGTTCCTTTTCTTGTAGAGTAGTACAATATTTGATTTACGCCATTAAATCGGTATTATTTTGTTCTTTTTCCATTACTAAGTTTTGTTAGGTATGTCATAAGGACAAGTGCTTCAATTTTTAATGCTTCATTTGTAAGTCTGTCAGGTCCTGGTCAGGCTCTTTTCCGGTTTTATTACTACTCTGATGTGTTCAAATGGTATAACATATGGATTATGGAAGTAAGAGATAATAAGTTACCTTGATGGTCTTAAGCGAGGCGTGTATACCTTTCGCCCGGGCGACGCGAGTTCGAACTTGGCCAAGATAACTGTTTTTTTAAAGCTATATCATAACTAAGTTAATGTGAAGGATGTTGTTTTGACACGTTAAATTGAGGAATTGTCCTCCATGTCCTCTTTGACAAATAATTGATTACAATTTTTATTTTTTAATGTTATTAGAACTGAGAACTCTGACTCACACAGATACGTAGTTTTTTGTTTTTTACCTTTATTTACTTAAATTTTACAATTTTATACATATTTTTTCATTTTTATTCATATTCATTGAATTCAATTCATATTACCATTCATATCTATTACAACCTCATAATTAAACAAAATAAAATCCTATCCATCAAAAAACTTCCATCTTATTTACACTTTTACCTTTACCTAACGTCATTACTTTGCCTTAAAGTTACCTAATCACCCCTTAATGTCCCTTCCTTTCTCCCCCGCCCCTCTTCCTTCTTCTACTTCTTCCCTCAGCTCCTGACACTCCCTTAGCATATGCTCCAGCTTTTTTTGTCCCATTCCACATAGTTTACGTCTTCTCTTCTTATCTTCCCACTTTCCTTCCCCTTATTCCCGCAGTTATATATCGATGTCATCCTCTTCTTTCTTATACTTAACTCTTACTTTGAGTACCCCGGTACCTCTTTTGTCAATCTCTCCCCATACCTCACATTATATTTCCCCTCTCTAATTTTACTTTTTCTTTCCTGCCTCTGCGTATCTTTGTTTCTTCCTATTACATCCTCTCTTGTGGTCTCCCACATCCCCCATCTCCTCTGCAGCTCCTCTCCTGCATATCCTCCCCTTTCATAATATCTTTTCCTATCCTCTTGCCCATACTTCATTTTTTTTCCCTTCACCTCTCTCCAACAACTTTGCGATATAAAACCCACTATCTATCCTTTTTTCGTATCTCATCCCCAACTTCCCAGCCTGTATTTTTCCCCTCTTGCACTATATAGCCCGGAGTTTTCCTTTCCAAACCAATCGCCCATTTCCACTATCTGGTCCTGTACCCTTTCCAACACTTCCCGTTCCTTCTATCTCCGACCCGCCCATCATTACACCTTTCACCAGCTTATCGAAGAGAAGATCTTCCGCAACCCTAATATTTCGCTCCCCTGATGCTCACCAACTGTGCATCGTCCTTATTGCCATACCTCATCTGATAACCGACATATCTCACTTCGCCCATACTTTGAATCTCTTCGTTAGCCCATCTGCAATCCCCCATCCTTCTAGCCCCCCCCCCCTCTTCCTTTTTGGAATATAACCATTTAAGTCTTATTCACGCTTAGTTCTCCTCTCTTTTTTCCAGGAACTCCTTCACTGCCTTCATCATTTGATTAATTTCTAGCCCTGTTTTTGCGAGCCCTCCACTCCGTTTCACTCTTAACCCCTTCCACTCCAGGTATCCACATGTGGATATTTCAAGGTGTGCATCAGGGTACCATGATATCCATATATGGATACGACGCATTTGAATTATCGTAGCCTTAAAGAAGGATGGGATGGCACGTGGAAATTCATATTAGGTCTGGTATGGTACAAATAAATGGTATGGGGAAGATACTTTTAAAATTACGGCTGGAGTGGAAGGGGTTAATCTTTCTACTAACCCCTCTATATAAATCGAAAATAGGCTTGGGCTAAGTGGACATGCCTGTCTCAACGATTTTGTAGTCTCAAACGCCTCACTGAACTTCTCCTCCATCTTTATCCTGCATCAAGTCACCTTGTTTATTTCCTCTATTCTCTCCACCAAATCTTCCCTTATCTTCTCATCGTTCCCCTATTGACGTAACTGTAAAAAACAGTGCATCATACTATCATAATTATACCAGCACCCAATAAGCATTATTTAATTTTGTTATTATTTTTTATTTTTATTTATTTTCTTTTGTTCTCAATTTTTTATGCATCATTATTATAAAGAAGTTAATTGGAAATAAGGGACTCCACCACACGACAGAAACGGCTATATCCAAGAAACAAAGTGACCTGCTCATGCAGACGATTATAAAGTCTGGGACCCCAACTTGCCTCTCCGCCAAAGTGGTTCGGCTGCGAGACTCGTACAGAGGCCTGCGTAGCTGCCTGCGAGTTACGTGATTATGGACCGCGGCCAGAGGGAAGCAGCCTGATACTTATAGATGAATTTTAGTGAATATAATTTAATCAAGTTTTGAATATTTAAAATCCGAAATTCAGTAAAAATTCAGTTGGATAGTCAAGTGGTTTTTTTAGGCAAATTTTTATGATTCTTTTATAATTATACGAAATTTAATCGTTCTAACACAGTCTGTCAATAGTGGCCCCATCCTACAATCCAATACTCTACCACGGACCTCACCAGCGCCAAGAACACCATTGTCACCTGCTCCGGAGATAGCATGGATCTCAGTTGTACAAACTTGTATATTGTCTTCCTGAGTCTGAAGCACAAGTACGAGATGTTGCACCAATCCCATTTGTGAATTAACAGACGAAAAGTTTCTGCTGGCTATCCCACTGCTGTTAAAAAAAACCGCCACCGTTTTACCCTTTACCTTTAAAATTACTTTCGATATTTGTGTTACCTTTTACCTTGATGAATTTAATTTGTTGAAAGTTAAAACTCAAATGCCAAGTCCTATTTAGTAAAATGTCAACGCTCGATACTGACTAAAGTTCGTAACTGTTATATTTCAGTCGGTCTGCTTATCGCAACCCTAATTTTCCTGTAAATTAACCATTTTATTTAGATAATTCAACAGTACTGTGGTTGCGCAACAAACACTACTGGGAAGTAAGAGTTGTTTAATTACATTATCTGACTTTTGCACAGTTACGGTTGCTGATATATTTATATTTTTGTGTTACCTATGTTGCATTGTTATATGTGAAGTTCAATCGTCCCAAGGTAAAAAGTTAAAGCCCCTTATTGTTTCTTTTAATGTTGTGAAGTTTTGTTAAAATATATTTCATTGTTCATTGTTACCAGTGTTAACCGTTATATTTTGGTTCATTATAACCACAACTACCGTTACCGTTACAAAGTATTCAAAACATCAACCAATCTAGTTTTGACACACGTTTCCATGACCTTAGCCATACTTGAAAGGAGAGAAATGCGGCGGTAGTTACCTAGAATGGACTTGTCATTTCTGTGATAGAGAGACAGACAGAGCACCTGAATTAGATAATAAATTTGAGAGTGAATTCATTGGTTGAGGATCCCTGGAACTCATCTCACGGACTTCTTGGGGGTCCGTGGGTCCCATTTTAAGAAAGCCTGATATACCTAGAGGGTAGCTTTATTATTATTAATACAGAAACAGAAACAGTTTAAATAGCAGAGTTATATAACTACTAATTATCATTAAAACTAAAGACTAAACCAAAGTTTTTTTAGATTCAAGAATTTTTTTTTAATATGTCGTTTCGGCCTTTTAGCAAACCGTAGAATGATTTTGTAGAATGTTGTCTCCTTTCAAGATAATCTCATGGTGTATTCCAGCAGGCGGCAAGGCACTTCGGGGCATCTTTGTTGTGGAAGATACTTGGCAAAAAAACGAACGCGTCATTCTTCGAATTATTATAGTTCTGCCGTACTCATCAATTTCCTTTGGTGCTCTTCCCGATCTTAGCGAGCTCTTTGAGTTGGAGCTCAAGAAGTCGCCTACATGGAAATCCGACAGTACTGGAAAAGCCAAGCATTTCGACATATTCAGAGTTGACTTGACTGCACAGAAATGTAATTAACCAAAATTGCCCAACGTTATGTTTATGGTTCAGAGGTTTTTCTCCTGAGAACAAAGAAGAGACCAAGAATAATTTCATGCAGAGTATCATAACAAATTCTCTTGGGAAAAGTGTTATTGCTATTCGTACAATTAACCTTGTCTAAACTTAAGTTTTGCAAGTCCATCAATTAATAATCTTATACCAAATTTTATTCAAAGTGGCTTTTCGAATTAAAATTTTCACTGGGATTATAATGAACAACAATATAAATCCATTTGCATAAAACGTATTAAATTTTTGTCCAACTGATTCCGTACAACGTTCTTTTTCCCAAATAAATTTTCCGAAAATAAAGTATTTCGAAACGTATCTAAATGGCAAAGAAATTTAATTTTGTACATATTATACATATACATGTATAAATATTACATAAATAATATATGATGATGTGAATATTTTATGTATTAGAACTTTTATATTGAGGAAAGAGTTATTTAGATAAAACCAGTTGAAATCCGCAGTATTAGCACATATGGAACTTAGAATACCGCATGTTTGCGAAAAATTAACAAATAACAGAAAACAATACAATTTCTATTATTTATACATATTTTTGGGTACATTTTTGTTGATTGTGTTTGAATTGAGTCAAAAATGCAACGTTTAAATAAAATTTATCTCACACTACCTTATTGTTTCACCATAACAACACTGAAACAAGAAACATTAATAACTAAATAACGCCTCTTTACATGACAACCGGTTTTTAGATAGTAACGAGCGTTATTTTCTATAAAGCCCGCTTATAACGCCGGCAAATGTAAAATTAATGTTTTAATCACCTTAATCAACTTCTTGCAAGTATGACATAAAGTAAAGAAGGCACCACGGGCGTTATGAACATAACGCCTACGGTCGACGTATATCCCTCGGGCCATCGATCTTAGGCGTTATTTAATTCATAACGCCCTAGATACCTTAATTACTATATAAGGCCAATCTATTCTATTTATTTATTATTTCTTATATACATAATGCTTTAACAAAAGATTCGATTCGATACCAAACTAATTTATTTATAAACAATTAATTTTCCCCCATACAATTCCTATTCCCCTAGTATGTACTTCCTTTTCTCCATTCCCTCCGCAGCTCTTTACAGTTCACCGCCATGTCCTGCCAACTCTCATATTCTTCCCTACACAGCCTACACCTTCTTTCTTTCTCCTCCCTCCAGTACTTATTGCCATTTTCCTCATTCCACAGGCCACACCTAAACCGTGCTATTATTCTATTCACCGCTAAACCCTCTATACCCTTCATTATATTTCCCTTCTCCTATTTTCGCTTTTCTCTCTTGCGCTTGGCTGTCCTCATCCCTTCTTACTATTTCCTCCACTATGTTTCTCTCCTGTTCTCGTTTCCTCTCCACTTCCTCCCTTGCGTACCCCTATCTTTCATAGTACAATCTCCTCTCTTCCTGTCCAAATCTTATTTTCTGTCTCCTCACTCCTTCGCAACACTTTTCCTTCTCTTTTGTCTATCCCCTAACACTCTTCACTAGTTTTTCGTCCACCCATTTGCGTCTTTCCATCTGTTTCCCGAACACTCTCTCCGCCATTCCCTATACTTGTCCCACCACCATATTCGCCAGTTCTCCAATATGCCCCTCATCTTTATTTCCGTACCTTATCGTGTACCCCAGGTCTTCCCATTGATAAACAGTTATCTCTTCCTCCCCCTCTTCATTTCCATTTCTCCACCTCCTTCTTTTTCCTCCCTCTTCTTCTTGGGAATATCATGATCTTCCCCACATTAACTCTCAAGTGTTTCCTTTCCAAGTATTTCTTCACCACTGCTATTGCTTCTCTCATTTCCTTTTCCATTTTCCCTTTTACATATATCTTCCAGTACTAGGTCTTCCCACCTGATTTTAGGTCTCCCTCGGCTCTGCAATCATCTGGTCTCCACATTTTAAAATATTTACAACCCATTTATTTTATAAAATAGCAAGAAAGGGTGCAAATTATTGGCAAACATTTTTATTCCTATTCGTAGAGTATTCTTTGGGTCAACTATTAAGCCAACTATTAAGTTTTGACAAAAACCAGTGCGAAAGGGTGCAAATTGAGTGTTAAATATATACTCAATTTGAGAGTTTGCACCAACATGTTATGTGCCAACCTCACGGACTCAGTGAAAACCTGTACAAACAATTAAACTTTGATCAAGGTTTATCAAGAAATAAGGCGAAAACGCACAGGAATGCTTTCACGTGTTCTCACCAACGTACCAATTAAGAGAAAATTTGTAGCGAAATAAATGGAGGGCATTCACCAGGCATTTACGATGGTCGTAAACGTTACCTAAATCAGTTAAACGCGTTTTGGAATGGATTAATAACATTTGATGTGAGGTCTAATTATTATGCTATAAAACACTTTGCATTAAATTACACAAGTTATTTACTTAGTTTAGTGAATTTTTTACTTATTTTCCTTGATAATGGTACATGGTGTTGAAACGCTCCATCGATTCTTGTTTCGATTCAGGATCAAAATGATGGACGGAAGTTTAAGCTCCAACGACATTGATTGATAATATAATCTGGTCTCCACGGAGCGTAAAAGTGTTTCTATTCAGCAATTCAGCAGCATTCGCAATACCCATCTTTGTTATTTCAAGGAATTCATGTAAAATTCTACCGCGATTTGTGAGATATCCCAAGTGACCACGTGGTGGAAGAGATCATCATTCAGTGCCTCTCGGCCATATTTAAACAATTTTGACCGTTTGCAATTTGTTCAATAAAGCAAACAAGCATTGAGCAGAAAGACAAGAACAAATTAAGTAAAGAGCAGCGTGAACAAAAAATGGGTTTCGAATTGATATAAAAATACAGTGGTTCTTGTGACCCCATTTCTCAAAAACCGTAATTGTGGTTCATCAAAGTACACAAACTCATTTTTAATTACTTTATGGAAGAGACTGAATATAGTGGTTTAAGCTACTACCTACTGTAAAATTAAGCCTAGGTACAAACAAGGCTATTTGCTATAAAAGTGAGAGAAGTGCGAACTATAGATTGAAAAATTATAATGTTTTCTTACGCGTTGTTCGTCATCCTTCTTGTTACACAAATCCGTGCAAATATTTTCAATTACAATTTCCAAGTGTTATCATCACCAAAAAGCTTATCATACGCGATTGGTTCATATTTGTCTGTCCATCAGGAAGAATTATCGTTGAACTGTACGAAGCAATTAACAGAATATGTAAAAGGTCTTTGGATGGGAGACGAATGGGCATTAAAAAGTAAGTTTAGCTATTTATATTTGCGAGAGAAAAGCGTTTGCCCAGCATAAATTTTCCTTTGCCTCCCAAGCTATTACAAAAAGTTGAGATTATCCATCCTGAGGATTTCTGACCTCATTTTCTGCACACTCCAATCGTTTGGTCGTTTTTTTCGTTAACCCATGCGTTAATGTCGTTTGCCCATCCCGTAGAATCGAATAATTAATAAACAAAACTGAAAAAACACATATTATATGTCCTGAGGATTATTTATCAATTCGAACGCGTTTCAACAACAAATCCGCCGTCATCATCGGCGAACAACTGAAAAAAATTCACAAAATTGAGCTATTTACACTACCAATAAGTGATCATCATTTTGTTTTTATAAATTTCAAAAATTCGAGTTCATTCTTATTGTTTACTTGTTTAACTAAGAAATACTATCTACTTTGTGATTATTTTCAAACTTATTTGAGTGATATTTTGGTTTGCGCAAAATATACTTGGTTTCATAAATCAAAGGCAAGCGAGTCCTCGCGCAATTGAGACGATACATGTCGATGAGCGGTATTAATGTTATTTATAGTTACATTTTTTTTTTGGCGTCGTAGGTGAACTTAAGTCAATTCCAGCAACTTTTAAAGTTTGACCTTGTGCTTATAGCTTTGCTACAGTTTAATAGATCGTTTTAAAAGGAATAATTCCCTCATACATTATTTTCATGTGCGACAAATTTTTGCAATCTATTTAACCTTCTCTTTACCACACCACGTTTACTTCGCAACTCTGCATAGGTAAATCTTAACCTTATCAGTTGTAGAATGGACGGCTGGCCGTCACCTGTCACGTTCCTCTTACTTAATACACCCCTAGATCGTTGTTTCTTGATGCTGCGACCTTCAATACTAACCGGTATCTGTATGAATTTGAGATACTCAACTTCAATTTATTACTCAGATCCCGGAGAACTTCAATTTTTCCAATTAAAACGTAAAATCCGGCTCGAATGACCAAAAATATTGAAGAATTAGCAAAACCAATGCTACATAAGTGGACTGTCAACTCTTTCTTTAAAACATAAACCATTCTACAATAATGACAATGTTATTCGTAACGTTCTGCACTACCACCACCAACCGCTTTTAGTCGCCACTAACACAATATGGCGCGAAAAGTGTATATTCAAAATTAAACTGACCTTATGTTCGAAAAAAAAATGTTGTCAAATCCATACCTGCTAAAATATTAGTATTAATGTATTAACAGCACGAGATAAGGAAACGGGAAGAAAAGGAAATAAAATGAACCCAATTTTGTACTAATTTAGATACAACTTTTCCAATTCTAATTCCAATGAAATAAATCACAAAACTGTTTTTAGTGTATGATGCTTCTGGAAAGCTTCCCTCTGGAGTTTTGGATGGTAACTACGTGGAACTGGGCGTATTCGATGAATGTTTAAATGTTGCGACTATGTATCGGGACGAAAATGAGACCAAACTTTCAGGAAAGTATTGTCTCGGTTATCTTTACGTCAACAATACCAAGGTGAGTACTATGTTGTTATTTTGTATTGTTGGTTGCATCTGTCTATAACAATCTTACTATTATGTACAGGGTGTTTCTACTGAAAGTGGACAACGTAATAGAGGTTATAGAACTCGTCAAAACTAACACTTTTTTTTTAAAGTAATTTTTTTCATTTTGGATTTTGTTTTCGAATTATGGACCTTTTATTGTTTTTTGACAAATCTCTACATCTCCATTATATGCAGTCGGATTTCAAAAATTGAAGTTTTTTGCAATCAAAAGTTTAATATCTACAACTTTTTTTCCAAAAAATTTCAACAGCAAAGTGGCGGTCATTTTAAATTTTGGAAATTGAATAGCACAAAATCTGCTTCACAAATTTTGAAAAAATGTCACCAATAAATTGTTTAAGAAAGTATCTACAAATTTGATCTTAATCAAGTTCAAATTAAAGTGGGTTATGGCACGGCCTTAGTAGGTTTATACCTGACTATAATGTTCACTTTAGTTAGGCTGTATTTTAATTTTATTAGGTAATGATTACTTTAAAAATTGTTCAAAATATGGACACCATGGCTTTGTGCACATGTCGATTCCAAAAATCTTTGATTCTTTGAAATACGACTAGATGTAATGGAGATATAGAGATTTGTAAAAAAAACAAAAAAAGGTCCATTCGAAAACAAAAGCCACATTGAAAAAAATTATTTCAAAAAAAGTGTTAGTTTTGACGAGTTCTATAACCTCTATTACGTTCTCCACTTCACTCCTTGGTATATTTGGTCTATTGTTCTATGTTCTTCTTTGTTCTATGCTGTTTACTACTGTATGGGTGCAAATCATTGTATGCTTTGCAATGGATGCACTGTTCTTTAATTCTCATGTGATAATTGGAAGTACTCCACTGCTGTAATTCCTGTTCCTACGTCCATTATCCCGTATGTTCCGTTCACCATCCTCAGTGGTACTGGAGTTATCTTCATTAGTACCATATTCTATGATTTCTGCCATAGTGAAATATCCTGATACGTATATTTGTTGTTCATCTTGTTTTACCGTCATCTGCTTTACTGGGTGCGTCAGTATTTCTATGTTGGATGGTAGTTTCCGTGACGCTGATTTGTTATGTGTTTTGATGGACCTACCAATGCTTCTCCAATCAGGAAATGGCCAGGGAAATTCCTCCTGAATCCGTGGCGATGGTCTTGAAATTAACCATGCTTCTATTTGGTGCATGAGTGTAGTTAGTTCTTCGTACGTTAATGTTGTTTCTCCAATAACTCGTCTCATGTGATGTTTGACTGATTTTACCCCAGCTTCTCATAGGCCTCCAACATGTGGTATAGATGGTGGTACGAAGTGCCATTTTAGCCCAAGTGTTGTTTATTGGGTTCCAATTTCGTTTATAGTTTTCTGGATTTCAGTCTGAATTACGTTGTTGGCTCCTAAAAAATTTGTGCCATTGTCACAATATATCTCCGGGCTATAAATCTTCTTAACGCTGGCGCTGCTATGAATGTCTTTGTGTCACTTGATACTTCCAGATGTATTGCCCTGGTTGTTAGGCATATGAATATGGCAATGTATCCTTTATATGCTTTGTGGCCTCTTCCTTTCCACGATCGTATTTGGATTGGACCGGCCTAGTCTATCCCGGTGTGTGTGAATGGCGAATTTGGGGGCTACTCTGGCAACGTATAGTTCTTCCATTAATTGTTGGACTGTTTGCTTCTTGTATTTGATACATGTTGTGCATGAGTTGATGATCGATTTTACTGCTTTCTTGCCAATTATGATCCAATACTTCCTGCGCAGATATATCAGTGTAATCTGGATCCCTCCATGTAGCGTTTTTTGGCGAGCTTCTAATATCACTAGTTTTGTAAGTTGTTGCCCTTGTGGTAGTATGATGGGATGTTTTTCGTCGAATGATAACTGTGCGTTGTGTAGTCTTCCTCCTATTCTTAGAATACCTTCTCCGTCTATAAATGGATTGAGTGTTGATTATTCTTCTGCACCTGCTTATGTGTTTGATTTGTTTTTATTTCTTTACTGAATTGCTGCCGCTGCGTCATTATTATAACTTGATGCATTGCTCTGCGTGGTTCTTCTATTTTCAACCATTTGTGTTGACTTCGCTGTCCTTTGCATGTCTTGTTGAATCGGTTGCAGTAAGTAATTACCCGTTGTAGCCTTGCAGTTACGAACATCGGTTTATTCTGCTGCTATCATTTTCTATTTTTGGTGGCCGTTAGACATCGCTTTATCTCTAGGTCCACCATATGGATTTGGTCTTTAATTTCGGCTGCTGGGTATCCTCTTGACAAAGTGTCTGCTGGACTTTCTTCCGTGCGGACGTGATTCCACCAGTATATTGATTTCCATAACCCGGTTCGCTACGAATGTTTTCCATCGAGTTGGGTCACCTTTGATCCATGCTATTGTTATCATGGAGTCGTTCCATGCAAATGTGGTGATGTTCGGAATTTCTAGTGCTTCTGCTACTTTCCTTAACAGCTTTGCCAATAATGTCATCAATTCTTCCTGTAGAGATTTCGCTTCTTCTATTGTTTTAGTTCCGGTTAATAGATCGTCCACGTAGTAATCTTTGAGTGTTACTTTCTTCATCTCGGGCTAGTTGCTGCAATGTTCTTACCGCTAGATAAGGAGCGGAGGCTGCAACGGTTGTTAGTTGATACTCTTTTATTGGTTCCCTTCGTCTATGTCTCCATAGAATGGTATGATAGCGATGGTCTTCCTCGTGGATCTGGCGGTACATCTTCGCTATGTCGGTCGTGAGGACGTACCAATGCTTTCTCCATCTTATTAGAAGGTTCCAAAGATCTTGTTGCAGTCTTGGTGCTACGTGCATCATTTCGTTTAGGCTCTTCCCATTTAATTCTATCGACGATGCGTCGAACACTATCCTTAACTTGGTTGCTGTGCTGGACTGCCTGGTTAGCGGCTAACCTCATGTTTCCGAGTTGCAGATAGCCCTCCATGAGCTGTTTGTAACCTTGTTCCAGGTTGTTTTTTTAAAATTGTTTTTAATCATTTAACTTAGCAACCAGAATTTACATCCTTCTATAATATAAGCTGGAGCCCGTATGTATGTATGTATGGGTATGCGACAAAATGTACAAATTACCCTTCCATGACGCCAGGTTTTTCCTGACGCGGGCTCTCCTACTTAATAAATAAACATAAACAATGTTATAGGTAGTCGACAGTAGTACCCGTCCTTTCAACAAAATGCATAGAATGCTGTTTCCCACTTGTATTCCTAGTGGTTGTACTGCCTTGGACGTTCAACGCCTAAGTACAGGTCTAGGTTTTAATCTAACCATAATAGAAAAATTCTGCCAAACTGCAGGTTCGCAACCGGATTTTGATAGTCTGTCCATCACTGTAGCGTAAGTGCTATTATATCGCCAATACGATTCGCCATTCCAATTTTAGGACATTGTTTGGGTGCGTTGCATTATTCATGGTACTTTCGACTATCTACGACCTTTATAATAGGTTTATAAGAAATTGTAAGAGCCTAGAGCGTTATGACATTTTCTTACTGAAAAGTCCAATTACAGGTGTGCCAAACTGGATACTATCATCATTTTCAGTGTACAAAAATGGTAAAGAGTTGTTTGCCACAAAGTATAATTCCGAAGAAATTCAATGTTTGTATGGATTACGAGTACTTGCAATGGTAGCCATTGTGATCGGTCATACATTTTGGGCGCTCCTTTTTCTACCAATAAGAAATGAGTATTTCGTGGATCATGTGAGATTATTGATTCTCTGCAGATTTACCTATTTATCAATTCCTTTAGTGGGTACATCAAGTACAAAACATGTGGATCGTAAAAGGTGACTATGCCGTGGATACTTTTTTCGTTTTAAGTGGAATTCTGGTCTCATATAGCTTTATGCTGAAAATAGTAAAAAATCATAAATTTAATATTATTCAGCACTATCTCAACAGATATTTGAGGTAAAATGTAACATAAACTGTATAGGTACCACATTTATAAAATAATTTCAGACTCACACCCTCTGTTGCCGCTTTTATTTTGTTTGTAGTAGGATTGTTCAAGTTTTTGGGTTCTGGACCGATGTGGCCTTCTTTCGAAGGATATACTATTGAACCATGCAAAGAACATTGGTGGTACAATTTATTGTACATCAGCAATTATGCAAATGTGCAGGTACATAGGTATAACAATAAATTTCATCATTGCTTTTGTTTTTTAGTGCTTAGGTCCGACATGGTATCTTTCTGTCGATTTCCAATTATTCCTTATCTCGCCCATACTATTAATTTTATTAAAACGTTGGCCAAAACATGCTTTGGTTGCTATAGCGTTTTTGATAGGATGTTGTCTGGCAGTAGTTTTTACTATGGTTTGGATCTTCGAACTACGCCCTTCCGTATTATTTAATATTCGGTAAGATTCTCTCTAATATTTATCTTTTTTTTTCAACTTTGATTTTTTTTCAGAAACTTTGCTGTTTATTCTGATCGATACCTCAGTTTCCCTGTAACAAGAGCACCTTCTTGGCTAATTGGGATAATGTTTGGATACCTCCTTCACATTGCGAATGACAACAAGAAAATGATACGGAAAGTAAGCAGCCCTACTAAACATGATACGTATTACTCTCTGCACAATATTTGTTGTTCATCAACGCCGCCCATAATGCCTTTTTTTTGGGTGGGAATGGGGAAATACCTTGTGCAGCCCCTGCCGTTGATTATTTCGCTGCAGGGGGAGTGTGGGACTCGCATCCACTAAAACCCTTCTCCCTCTTCCCTTTCTCTTTCGCAAAAAGGGACATCGGGCATCACGACGTTGGCATTCCTCCGATGTCACTTCGCTCTCGCTTCTTCTTCCCTTGTTTTAATTATGTACGTAATTAGTCTCGCGATCGTGTTCCATTTCTTCTCACTTTCCAGCATTCATTCAGGTCCGTGAAGTTAGCGGCCTGATCAGAAGCACAAACGAAAATTTTGCTATGATTCGTTAGTGCTTCGTTTGTGCCTGTTTGTGCTCCTACAAAATCGAATGCGACTCCATACGTTTTCGAGAAAACTGCATTTTTCAGGAGGCCGCCACATATCAGTTCTTCCCTCCGAGCAGCGACCTGGTCGTGACCTCGGCTTGTTATTAGCTGGTCGACACTCCTGGTGTGCATGACGCCGTCTTCATCTATAATTGTATAAAGTCTGGACCCTTCTTTAATCTTCACCGTACCCAACAACCATCTTGACATTCCTCTTCTGTAGTCGTGGAACCGGACTGCTTGTCCAACGGAGAATTTTTTTTGATCGAAAAAATCCTTATTTGAGTACCATGAAGCTCAGGTTTCACACTGTCAAGAGATGTCCGTACTTTCAACTTCGACAGCAATTGTTTGCACCCACGGCACATTGTAAACAGGACTCGAGCAAGTCTCGTTCTCTTGTCTTTCTCACCCTGGAATTTGTACCATAAGGACTTGAAAGTGTTCTCCGCTAAACCATTTGAAGGTGGATGGTATGGTGGCGAAAACCGGTAGGTAATTCCATTTTTGTCGAAAAATTCGGCCAATTCTTTGGAGCGGAACTCACTGCCGGTGTTGGTGACTGTAGTTTTTGGCGTCCCAAAATCGGCGAACGTTTCTCGTGGCGTTTTGATTAGTTCAGCTGCACTCATCGATGAAACCCTCTTGACAACTGGAAAGTTGGAGTATGCATCTACGAGTGTAAGGAAGGTATCGTAGTTCACTGGTTCAGCGTAATCCATGTGAATTCTGTCTCAAGAGTGCACAAGATTGGCTTGGGCCAAGGAAGCGAAGGGGCCTTGGCAGGATTTCGTTATCTTTCTTGCCATAGATTACAGGTTCTTACTGTATTTTCCATTTCTTTTGTTAGATTTGTCCACCATACCCCATTGCCGGACAGAAACTGCGTCATGTGGTATTCCATCTCGCTGTGCTTCCTATACACCCAAGCCCTTATTTGACTCACTAGGATTCTGCTCCTCCTATCGTCCCACTCTTCCTGGCATTTGGCGATCGTACTCTCCCTACTACAGTGTGTTCGTCCCTCGTCCACTAACACCTGTAGTGGGATCGTGCCCATTATCACCAGGAGGTCCTTCGTGGACACTGTGCGGTACTCCGATGCCATCTTCCTCTGCAGGGTGTTCATCCTCTCTCTAACCTTTCTTGCCTGCACCGCGTCTCTGTACAGCACAACCATGTAACACAATGTTGTTCACCGCTGTCGCCAGAACACTCCCTTTCCATTCTCGGGGGCCGCCGTTGTTTCTAAGCAGTCACTGCAGCACATTCCCAACCTTCGTGGCCTTATCGACTACTTTACGGGTACAATGAACTTGAGGCTTCTGTCTATTGTGACACCCAGCATGCCTTTCTCTTTCTCTAGTGGGGCCCGTGCTCCGCCCACCTCTATGCCGGTTTCGGGGAATCTTCTTCCTTTCTTCTTGGAACCTACCAGTTTGGGTCCTCTTCCTTCCATCCAGCCTTCAATCAAGTGGACCCGGAACAGACCATTCTCCTTTTCGCATTTATCCTTATAATGTCCGCCTTCGCAGCAGTTAAAAAATTTGTCTTTCACGTCCCGCGCATCGCACTTCTCGCTTCTCTTGTGAGTTGCCCAACACTTTCTGCACTTGTTTGTTTCAACCCGCTTCCTGACATGGCAGCGGGTGAACACAACCCAGATTCTTTCGATGTTGTCCATAACTTTCTCTTGTGCTCTTGGTGCTCTGTGTGGCGGTCCGCTGTCCAATTTCTGCGACTCTAATTTCGGAGACCTCCGCACACCCCAAGTGTTCAATGACAACCCCTCTTACCTTTTCCTTTGTTGTAACTTCATCCATATCTCTTAGGTAGTATATAGCGTCTTTACATAATACAAAATTCAAAGAGATCGGCTCCTTCACAATTGTTCGTAATCAGATACCTTCATTAAATAAAAGTTCATAGAATAAATGGAGACCTGTAAACAATGTCTATAGATTTCATAAAAACATAAGGAGGAATGTGCGAATAAGCTAATCTTACATAAATATTATTTAATTAATTCTTTGTCCAACGACATTTGTCATCGATATCTCAACTCATAGTATTATCTTTTCTTGAAAATGCTATAGTTGTCATTTATGTTTTGATAACAAGTTGTTTTTATATTCAATTTCAGTTTTTAATTAAGTCATTAAATTTGGGAGTAGAAATAGAAAAAAAATAATCTATCGTTAGGGAGGTTTAACGTCGTTGTTTTTATTTTTACAGACAATTGCTTGGTATCTTCTGATTGTCGCCGTAACCCTTTGCTTCATCTGCATTTTTAGCGCTTACCCTACACTTAATCCAGATTACAGTAAGATAGGTAGTGCACTACACTTAACCATAGCTACACCGGCTTTTTCAATATGCATAGGATGGATTATTTATTGTTGTCATACGGGAAATGGAGGTAAATGTATAGGAAGATGATAAATTTTACGTCACTCTATTTTAATTTTTAGGTATAATAAATAGTTTTTTGTCGCATTCCGTTTTCAAAGTATTATCAAATTTTACTTATACTATATATTTGGTACATTACCCTGTGATAATCTATACGAATAAACGCGTAAGAGTTGGTAACTTTGTGGATAACTTTGGAATATTCGTAAGTATAGTCTACATTTATTACCGGATCGGTAGTGGCAAGAGTTTTTTTTTTAAGGTATACTCTGTACCCGGATATCTCTTTTTGTCATTCTTATTGGGATTACTTCTTAGCTTAGCGGTAGAGTTACCCGTACAAACTTTTGTAAATGTTCTCATGAAGAAATTAAAAGCCAAAAAAGAGAGTCAATAGTAACGAGTTACAGTAACATGTAATAATAAAAAGTTGTTGCAAATTTAGAGAAGCTTTATTTATTATCAAAAAGTACTTTCGCTTCAATAAATGAATAACAAAGTACACTTTCCACGGTATACTTCCCCTCACGGGGGGGGGGGGGGGATGCAACCCCTTATCTTATCTCGTCACTTTCCTTTTAAAATGCTAGTTTTTTTGGTTAACTATCGGACTTATAGAATTTGTTCTGATCTGATATTGTACTAAATTTAATCTACTTTGAAGAAGTATTAGACATCAATGATTGGAAAATGTGAAGTTCTGTTGTTTTTCGAGCACCACGTAGTTAACAAAGGTCTTTCAAGCTGCAAACATGGATTCACACCACTGGTACATATCATAACAACATATTATAAAATTAGAACTAGCCGTTAGTTGACGATTTGACGGATTCATTAAAGCTGTTCTTCAAATTTGAACAAATCGCGTCTACTCAACCAATGACAACGCGTCCACACCGGCCAGAATCCATTATAAGCGAACGCTGTTACCCACAGAAGTCAGTCTGAAGTCATAGTCGTCAACGAAAGCAGCCAACACCGACCAGTCCGCCTACATCGACCCGTCAGCCTGCATCGCAGAGCCAGTCTACCCTCCGGCGACCGACCAACCTACCTACTGCCTGTACCTGCATTATTAACCGCTTCACGCGCTGCTAAAACTTGTACATGATTTGTAAATATTTGTAAATAGAAATTTCACCACAATAAAGAAAACATTAACCAACAAATTCAACAAAAATGGATGTCTGAGCAAAGAACATCCCCCCCCCCTCCCCGGCCAACAATAAGAATGAAGAAAAATGGTTTCTTAATACTACAAATACCCACATACCGGAGCACACATCAGCAACCTCTTAGCACTAAGACATAACTTAGATTTACCAAAGGCGGTAACATTTACAAACTGTTTCTGTAGATTCCTAAACAACCACAAAGACATCCTAATTTCAAAAGCAGACAAAGGGAACATCACGGTCATCACATGACTAAACCAACAAATCCCTCGATCCACTCAATGGTAACTCAAGACACCCAAGCCCAACACAAGACAAGGTGGATGTCAGACTGCCGTCACGCAAGGGAAGCCTTCAGAGAGCCATCTTGTAGCCTGGCGAGTTTTTCACAGGGCTATCCAGAAAGAACCTGCGGCTACTTGTGGTCATGCTTTCTGGGCACTGTAAACTTAACAAGCACATGCACCGCATGGGCTTGGTCGAATCATCGTCCTGGTGGAGCTTTCAAAGCGCGCAAGAATCAAATTTTGAGTTCGATCTCCTTAGCAGGAATTTTCATTTGAAAGTGAGGGGGGGGGCGAGTAAACGTTCACTCATCCCCCCCCCCCCCACCTCTTAAAAATATAAACGGAAGATCGCGCATAATAAGGAGTTCTTTAGGAGCTCTTAAACCAGTGTAGTTTCGATTTTCGAGCTCCACCCCTTACCTTAAAACAACCTCAAAACTTGTTTTGCTTCACGAAATGGTGTTTTTACGCGATTAGCAGTCGCCACGGTGAAACGATGCAGATTTTCACGAAGTTCTTCTTTCATAGCCGTAATTCGGTTGCACCTCTGCTAAGATAATTATAATAGCTTCTTTGTATGAAGACGGGTCATCGTCGACCTTAGCACCTGCCGCTTGCCTGAGGTCATCCATATAGGTACTCGAATAGTTCTGCTGGGGCGAAATGTTCCAGGTCGATAGTCAGGTACCTGATTCATCCGAATCAGAACTTTGATCTAACTCAACAGAATCAGGAATTGTTTTCTTCTCCGGACTGGGAACAGCAACAATAGTAACCTCTTTTATTCTACGACGAACAAATCTGTTCACGCTTGAAATATACGTAGGTACGTTATGGGATAAGACAATTTTCCCTTTTGAAGGCATGTACACTTGGTACCCGTCTTTGTCGTTATGGTATCCCACAATTTTTCCAAGAACACTCTAGTTCTTCCGAATTAGGTTTTCCCAACGAGAGCTCAATTGGAGATTAATTCAGAGCGACCAACAGATAGACGGACGTCTTTATTATTATAGGATTTTACATTTTCAGAGAACGCAGTAAGCTAAAATTGTTTTGACAATTTCTCTTTGAAATGTACCAAATCCTTCCTCTTCTTAGGAGTGGTATAGAAGAAACCACTTGAATCCCATCAAAAACATTGAAAAACACAAATATGTGGACATTTTTGGAGGTTGACTTTACAAAATTGGCTCCTAATTCACCATTACCTACCAGTGATGGTGGTGTGACCGCTGAAAGGGGCTGGTACATGTTTGCCAAAATTTACAACCCATATCGCCGGTCGAAGATTTCCTATCGCCAGGGCTGGGCAAAATACATGCCCTAACGTATTTCAAATACAAATTACAGAATACTCCTAGAAATGTATTTGAAATACAAAATACGAAATACTTTTATATTATTTTTAAAAATACAAAATACAAATACAATATTTGAAATACAAAAATACCTATACGCATACGGGGTGTTTTTTAGGAGGTTTAGCTAGACGTTTCTAGAAAAATTTTATAGGTAGATTCTTGAAAATGTGTTCTTAGAATTCATTCTGAACCTATCGTTAACATATATTTCGGTGGGCAAAATACATACATTAATGTATTTCAAATGCAAAATTCAAAATACTCATAAGAGAGTATTTGAAATACAAAATACAAAATACTTTAGGGAAAAATCATCAAATACAAAATACAAAATACAAATGTATTTCAAATACTGTATTTTCAATACAAGTATTTTGTGACTGCCCACCCCTGCCTATCGCAAGAGTAGGAGCCCCATTTTCCGTTTCAGAGCTTTCAGATGCGGATTTATTCGCGAGCAGCCAGCATTACCACTGGGACATGCCGTAGGTTCAAGGATGTTTTCATGATTGGAAGGATCGACGCATCCTTTGGGGGTTTAACACTTTGCCCCCCTGCAACACTGAATCGTTTTTTCGTCTCCCAATCAAAATTAACCAAATTAAATTCTCTTTCTGTTTAGTGTCTCAAAATCATCATTAAGTAGATTTTTATACCATACAAGCCGCTTACCCGCAGCTTTCACTACAGAAAACTTCTCGGCCATATTGTGGACAAACCATTCACTAAGGGAAGTTGACACATACTTATATGAAAAATGTTGAGTTTGTCGAGCTCTATCAAATTGACCCGATTTGTACAACATCCCCAAGTCCATGTCTTGACAAGGCGACCTCTGACCTCTGCTTCCTTGAAAGCTGTCATGTGTGATACTCATGCAAAATTTGCCCCCCCCCCCTCCTCTTGCGCGTCATAGAAAAGTGACAGACGGACGGACAGGCCAAGGATTCATAACCCACAAAAAACCGATTTGTGACATTCAACAACAAGATAAGATGAATTTATCATATTTAAGTCGTATTTAGAAAGGACAAAGTTCAACATAGTCAACATAAAACGATTTTAGGTCGACAAGATAACATCTCGGAAAATGAAAATCTTAATTTTCATTTCCCTATGTTTTGTAAGTATACACACCTTAGTTAATAGATAATAATGTCTGTACTTAGTTCACCGCCTTCGTGTGCGAGGAGACAGATTTGACCGAAATTGCCGAAGCAATTGCTAACGGTACATTTGTAATGCGGAATCAGTCGATGACGAACCTATTAACGACAATTATGTTCAGTTGATGGCTGCTAACATTGAGGAAAATTGGCTGGATGTACCCTTGAACCATTTTGATTTGTTCGACAATCGAACCTGGAAAATGGTGAGAACACTTTAGAGACGCAATCATTTTTACAATGGATTTTAGAAATACTTTTCAAAAGAGAATATTACAAACCAGGAGGTCCTTTATTTATCGAAGTTGGAGGAGAGTGGCCAATAGACGGAATGTCCTTATTTACGGGTGGAACGGCCGAACTTGCCGAGGAGCATAATGGAATGCTTGTCGAAACCGAACATCGTTATTATGGCGAAAGCTTACCTTTTGGAAAAGATTTTTCCGTCGATAAATTAAAATATTTGCAAATGGAACAGGCTTTAGAAGACTTGGCTTATTTTATTGAGCATTTTAAGAAGAACACTTCTGGTTTGGAAAACAGTAAGGTAATACTGCACGGTTGTTCTTATCCCGGTATGCTTGTAACGTGGATGAGGCTCAGATTCCCACATATCGTAGATACTACCTACGCGTCCAGTGCACTCCTGGGTGTTGGTTTGGAATACCCAGGTAACACTACCTGGGCGCTTCATTTACTTATAGACCTCGAATTTTAGAATTTTTTTAAGTTGTCAATGATGTATATGCAAATGTGAGCTCTAGTTGTATCGAAACAGTGAAAAAAGGTTTCAATGAAATAACAAATTTGCTTACAACCAAAGATGGAAGGGACAAAGTTCGAGAAGCATTTAAGTAAGTATTTATTTGCTGAACCTAGAGACGAGAGTGAGACCTTTAGAAATTGGACTTGCGGCGACATTGATACAATGAATTCGATGGAAATTTTGGGAAAAATTGTTACCGCCTTAAACGTGATGCATGATCCCTCTCAGTACGAAGAGGTTGCCTGGTTAACGATGGCGCTCGATGAAGATGAATTGGAATCATTTGAACGCTTGGCCAATTTCGTCGTTCTCAAGTCAAACCATATTGCAAGTTGTAAAACAGAAAGTAATTCTGAAGGAGAGCGAGATGGTGCAACTGTGCATATAGTAAAATAGAGTTTTTAACGTTACAAATTTTAGCTATGCTTGGGCTTATCAAACTTGTACAGAAATGGGTACATTTCAAACCTTAAATAGGAAAAACTCTCATCATCCCTTTGAAATGGATTTAACTATTGAGGAATCGGTTGAGATGTGTGTTAACGAATTTGGCGGCATGTAAGATAACTATAACGTAATTGACATCCCATTGGTTTTTAGCGTTACAGAAAAAATTCTTCAAGAGGGAATTGATCGGGTAAATCGCAGGTATGGTGGAAAAAAACCAAAAGTTACGAAAGTGATGACAATTCAAGGAACTCATGACCCATGGAAACATTTGGCACATTTAGAGGATTACGGACCGGAGGCTCCTGTTTGGGTTATTGATGGTATGTAGGTATACAAAATATAGCAAGCTAATCGTAGGTAAATTTAAATCAGGATCCCATTGTGCTGATGTCAATATGCCCTCCAGTGATGACTCAGAGCAAGTAATTGCTGTAAGGGAACGTGTAAAGGGCTTAATCACCAAGTGGATTAAAGAATAAATAGCTACAGCTTTATTATGTAGGTCCTACTTTTATAACCCAACCAGGGGCGTCAGTTAGGGGGGGGGCAGGGTAGGCCAGTTGACCCCACCCCCTGGAATTACTACTACCAAAAAGAAGTACGTTAAACTTATAAAACTGACAATCACGCCCCTTTTTGAAGAATTTTTTTTTCCTTTTTGCTATAGTTGCCCACCCTTGTAAAATACTGAAATGACGCCGCTGAACCCAACGCGTGTACTATTACACATAAATAGGTTATAAAAATTTGTATACCTGCTTAATTAAATAAACCTTCTCAAACGTACCCTAATCTCGCTAACCCAAGTATGGTACGGTCCCATTTGAAAATCACTTAATAACCATCATAATCATTTTTCGACCTCTTAGGACCAGGCATTAAGGCATATGTAATGTTAGAGATACCTCTGTATTTAATTAAAATTCTAGAGTATTATTTAAGGGGAAGGGAGGCAACTGCGATAAATGCGGAGGATAGTCGTTACAATTTCGTGAGTAGTGCCGGGGTTCCATAGGATTCGGTTCTTGGGCCCATCTTGTGGAACATGGTGTGCTGAGAGTTAAGGTACCGGATGGGGTTTGGCTGGTCGGCTGTGTCGATGACATCAGTGTGGTGACTAGAGACATTTTACGCTCGAAAAAATTAAGGTTACGGTTGGCAGATAAATAATTGGATAGAGCAGAAACCAAAGTCGCTTTCCTTTCCGGCAAGAGAAAGATGGCGTACCTACACACAAATATAGATAGTTGAGCGGAAATCGACGGAAGTATTAATATACTTGGAGTTGTGATGGACACCAAGGGAAAATTGAAAAATTGAAGGCATACGGAGCGCTGAGCAGGTTAATACCGAACAAAGTTGGGGTGCAGCGGTCATAGCGGCCCACCTAGCTGTGAGGGCGAGAGTCTTGAGATGGAATACGGATAATATGCTTACACACGGGCATCTTAAGTGGGAGGGGTGGACCTTCGTGGACCAGGGTGCTCATCCCCGACGTCAAAGCGTAGATCGAAAGGGCCGATGGGGAGCTAAACTTTCACTTCGCCCAATTCGTCATTGGGCATGGGAAAAATGGCGAATACCTCATGAAAATTGGAAATTCGGAAACCAAGACTGCGACCTCGTTGATGAAAAAAAACACCTTCGTATGGGAGGGTGGAAAGAAAAGGCTGCGCGCAGGCATGAGGATGGAGATGGACCCCAACAACCTGATTGGCTGAATGTTGGAGGGAACTGCAAACTCGACACGGGCAGAATTCATCAGGAAAATCTACGAAACAAGGGAGAGAGAGTGGCGGGAGTAAAGATAGGATGATTTACGCATAGCTTTGTTCCCAAAGCTAATATCTGGTGGCGACCAACTGCCAGCGGTGGCACACGACTCCGACGGATGCCTACGGCGATACCCGGTCGTGCCAATTAACATGGTAGAGTGAGGAAAGGGTTATAGTGGGTAAACCTTACCTAGATGGAAGGAAGTTCCACACACGCCCCACTATAGAGCCGAACGGGAAAGCTTATAAAAAGTTTCGCGCACCTCGATTAAAAAAGGCAATAGAGAGAGATAGTATGGCAAGCACCGCGCTGCGCTAATTAACACATCCCAGTTACTCATTTTGGGAGACCTCGAGGAAGAAAAGATGCGAAAGGTTTTCTGGTGAGGGGGGGAATCAAAGGCAGTCCAACTATCACCTCCTATTACAACAATAATAATTTAATGTAAATCTTTTGCTGTGTAAAAAAGAGAGCGATGATGTTATTCAACACATATTATTATTATTATATACCTTTATTTTTTTCAAAGATTTTTCAAACATAGGTACATGTGGTGCAAACAAAATCATTTTTCTACAACCGATCTAGAAAGTAGGCATTTTGTCCTTGCAATAATAAGCGTTTTCTTTTTGGACAGTCATAGGGTTAGTCAAAGTCACAATTATCACGTGTTTGAGGTGCCTTGCGTCAAGCTTGTGTCATAAGACATTTCTGTCTCAGGTTAATTAATATAAAACTTAAAAAAGCTTTTAAAACGAATAGGGTTATTGAGAACTGAGTCAAATTATTTTTAGAAAACGAATGGTGTGTTATTGACAGGGCTGACTTAAGTCAACCACAACGTGCAAAAAGAAAACAGCTATTATTTACAATGGTTATTTATTGTCTGGTCTTGTTTGGCTAAAATCCTTCCCAATCTTTTTGCACTTTACTTTATCGGCAGCCACGCTCATGCAACATTTTCCTGTTTTGTCTATCATATCCTTAGCCCATTTTTCC
This sequence comes from Pyrocoelia pectoralis, assembly GCA_036250285.1. Classification (NCBI taxonomy): domain Eukaryota; kingdom Metazoa; phylum Arthropoda; class Insecta; order Coleoptera; family Lampyridae; genus Pyrocoelia; species Pyrocoelia pectoralis. The sequence goes on from CM070083.1 coordinate 21,647,584, forward strand.
TTTTTCTTCCCACACGTCATCCTTCTGCCGGGTCTAGCCATTTTGTAATTTGATGAGTCCACCTAAACCATACTGAACAGCATCTGTTATGTTTGTTTTTTTTTCGACTACCTATCTATGTTTCTCACTTTACGAATTATTTTTAGCTTCAAGATGCTTCTTTCCATTGCGGGTTGACATGAGAGATTTTTCTTGTTTTTTACTTTCTCATGGTACGCCCATGTTTGGCTAGCATAAGTTAGATTTGGGAGGATGTAGGAATCCATTATTATCTTTATAGTGCTCATGTTTGTAGTTCCACAGTTGGGTTACCTATAGTTTAGAGTTCCGACAACATGTACAAATATCTGAAAAGCATTGGCAACGTCGATACTTTTGTTTTACTCTAGGTCCATCTGGCGGGGGATTTTTGTGTAAGGCGTCTTAATCTTAACTTTCAGCAGTATCTGAATTTAAACCGTGAAGTAGTAAACATCGTTTGCATTTTGTTTTATTTTTGTGACTCCATTTTTGGTACTTGAGCTGCAGGTGATATCTTTTTGATTAATACGATTATATCTGTCTAATTGAATTGCATTGTGTTATTATAAACTGGTCTTACCCTGAATTTTGCCTTGTCTCGCTTTTCAATGTGTTTTTCAATTAATTTGAATCTCACATTGGAAGCGTTCGTTTAATTATGTTGATGTCGCGTGCACAAGCAGTGGATCTATCTATGTAATATCCATTTGTTTTTATATTAAATATGTGTCTGAACTTATGGCATTTCCGACATTTAATCTATTATGTGTGTAGTTAGCAAAAATATGAAACAACAAAACTTTAAAAACAGACAGTCGAAAATGGGGAACACCCACGTCTGATCTGCCTTCGATTTTTATTATGATATTTATTTGTATGTTTCTATGATATTTCTTCTGCCATTTATTATGTGTTTTATGATTAACCCTCCGGCGGGCGCGCAGCGGTCTTTTATGCCGCATTTAAAATTATTTGTACATAAATAAAAAACTAGTTATCGCACGCCACTATCTGTCTAGATATGTTCGAATGACCTTATTATACATCAAATACTACAAAAATCACAGCGTTGAAAGCACCCTGTCAGATGTGGTTGTGACGTGAAGTTGACTGGTACACACTTTGTTAGTTCTTTCCGTGAACGTTTTGGAACTGTGGTTCAAAGATGGAGCAGGAATTGCCTGAATCCCGCTGTGGAGGAAGACTAAAGTTAATGTTCACCAAAAATTGTTTGATTTGTGTTCTTGTTGGTCATAAAATGGGTTGGTATGTGTGTTACGATTTATCTGATTATTTTGAGAATTACGCTGTTTTATTTATTATCTGTTATGGAATTATGTTTCGTTTATGTTTAATACATAAGTACTTTCTAATTTTGTGTTTTTATCGTTTAAAACATAATTTGGGTTTTAGAAAGGTTAGTTTTAGTTTGCGGCATAGAATGCCGCTGCGCGCCCGCCCATGAGATTTTCTGAAGCGCGCCTGCCGTAGGGTTAATTGGGGGACATTCCAAATGAGTTCAAATTGAACATATTATGTATTAAATATTTGTGGGTAAACAGAAAAGATGGCTCCATTGTACTCGAAACCGGACCTAACTGTGTCCTTTGTGTATTTTTACCTGAAGTTGAACCCTTTTGTAACTTGTGTACATTTCTATCTTTTTAAACTTGCTGGACCTTTTATTTTAATATGCAATGTATTTAGTTTGATTTTGATTGTATAATTTGGTTATTTATTGCAGGTACTATTTTATCAACTGCTGCATAAAGTATTTAAAGATGATCGAAGCGTATCAACACTGAAATTGTAAATGTTTTTCCTGATATTATTTAACAGTCTTGCTGCTATAATATTGTAATTGAATTAATGTCATGTATGTAGTTATGTCAAAGGAGGAGTTTTTTTAATGTTTACACTTTTTCTCCTCCGAATTGTCGAGTAACTGTCAATAATAATGCATTATTTTGGTACAGTTAATGTTGGTTTTGTTTCTCCTTCCCGATTTTAGTTCACGACCAGTGTATTCGTACCTTTTACACGATAGAGGGCCTGTTAGACGATCACGAGCTGGGGTCATTTTTGGGTTGGTTTGTTTTGGGGGAAAGTTTAAATTTTGTCGGCCATGTTTAGGGATTCCCGCCTCCATTTGAAGTTTATAAACGTTGTGGGTGAAGTTAGCCCTTCGAATTGATAAATTATTATAGGGCTAGGGGGTACATTACAAGTTGTTATTCTTTAAAGCATTTCATATAGATGTGTGTGTGTGTTATGCTAGCGAACCCTTTGGAGTAGTCCGGTTTGTTAATATTGTTTGTTCCTTGGCATGTTGTATGTGGTCAATTGTGGAGTAGTGTGGTCGGAAACATGCCTGTTCTATTCGTTGGTTGTTGTCTATTTCTGGTGCTAATCTACTCAGAATGATTGATGGGAAGTTGTGGACAGTCCGCTGATGGGCCTGTAGTTGCCGATATGCGGTGGGTTCCTTTTCTTGTAGAGTAGTACAATATTTGATTTACACCATTAAATCGGTATTTGTTCTTTTTCCATTACTAAGTTTTGTTAGGTATGTCATAAGGACAAGTGCTTCAATTTTTAATGCTTCATTTGTAAGTCTGTCAGGTCCTGGTCAGGCTCTTTTCCGGTTTTATTACTACTCTGATGTGTTCAAATGGTATAACATATGGATTATGGAAGTAAGAGATAATAAGTTACCTTGATGGTCTTAAGCGAGGCGTGTATACCTTTCGCCCGGGCGACGCGAGTTCAAACGTGGCCAAGGTAACTGTTTTTCTAAAGCTATATCATAACTAAGTTAATGTGAAGGATGTTGTTGTTTTGACACGTTAAATTGAGGAATTGTCCTCCATGTCCTCTTTGACAAATAATTGATTACACTTTTATTTTTTAATGTTATTAAAACTGAGAAATCTGACTCACACAGATACGTAGTTTTTTGTTTTTTACCTTTATTTACTTAAATTTTACAATTTTATACATATTTATTCATTTTTATTCATATTCATTGAATTCAATTCATATTACCATTCATATCTATTACAACCTCATAATTAAACAAAATAAAATCCTATCCATCAAAAAACTTCCATCTTATTTACACTTTTACCTTTACCTAACTTTGCCTTAAAATTACCTAATCACCCCTTAATGTCCCTTCCTTTCTCCCCCGCCCCTCTTCCTTCATCTACTTCTTCCCTCAGCTGCTGACACTCCTTAGCATATGCTCCAGCTTCTTTTGTCCCCCTCCACATAGTTTACGCCTTCTCTTCTTATCTTCCCACCAGTACTTACTTTCCCTCCCCTTATTCCCGCAGCTATATATCAATGTCCTCTTCTTTCTTATACTTAACTCTTACTTTGAGTACCCCGGTACCTCTTTTGTCAATCTCTCCCCATACCTCACATTATATTTCCCCTCTCTAATTTTACTTCTTCTTTCCTGCCTCTGCGTATCTTTGTTTCTTCCTATTACATCCTCTCTTGTGGTCTCCCACATCCCCCATCTCCTCTGCAGCTCCTCTCCTGCATATCCTCCCCTTTCATAATATCTTCTCCTATCCCCTTGCTCATACTTCATTTTTTCTCCCTTCACCTCACTCCAACAACTTTGCGATATGAAACCCCCTATCTATCCTTTTTTCGTATCTCATCGCCAACTTCCCAGCCTGTATTCTTCCCCTCATGCACTATATAGCCCGGAGTATTCCTTTCCAAACCAATCACCCATTTCCACTATCTGGTCCTGTACCCTTTCCAACACTTCCCATTCCTTCTATCTCCATATTTCCGACCCGTCCATCATCACACCTTTCACCAGCTTATCGAACAGAAGATCTTCCGCAACCCTAATATTTCGCTCCCCTGATGCTCACCAACTGTGCATCGTCCTTATTGCCATACCTCATCTGATAACCGACATATCTCAGTTCGCCCATACTTTCAATCTCTTCGTTAGCCCATCTGCAATCCACCATCCTTCTAGCCCCCCCCCCCCCTCTTCCTTTTTGGAATATAACCATTTAAGTCTTATTCACGCTTAGTTCTCCTCTCTTTTTTCCAGGAACTCCTTCACTGCCTTCATCATTTGATTAATTTCTAGCCCTGTTTTTGCGAGCCCTCCACTCCGTTCCACTCTTAACCTTTCTACTAACCCCTCTATATAAATCGAAAATAGGCTTGGGCTAAGTGGGCATGCCTGTCTCAACGATTTTGTAGTCTCAAACGCCTCACCGAACTTCTCCTCCATCTTTATCCTGCATCTAGTCACCATGTTTATTTCCTCTATTCTCTCCACCAAATCTTCCCTTATCTTCTCATCGTTCCCCTATTGACGTAACTGTAAAAAACAGTGCATCATACTATCATAATTATACCAGCACCCAATAAGCATTATTTAATTTTGTTATTATTTTTTATTTTTATTTATTTTCTTTTGTTCTCAATTTTTTATGCATCATTATTATAAAGAAGTTAATTGGAAATAAGGGACTCCACCACACGACAGAAACGGCTATATCCAAGAAACAAAGTGACCTGCTCATGCAGACGATTATAAAGTCTGGGACCCCAACTTGCCTCTCCGCCAAAGTGGTTCGGCTGCGAGACTCGTACAGAGGCCTGCGTAGCTGCCTGCGAGTTACGTGATTATGGACCGCGGCCAGAGGGAAGCAGCCTGATACTTATAGATGAATTTTAGTGAATATAATTTAATCAAGTTTTGAATATTTAAAATCCGAAATTCAGTAAAAATTCAGTTGGATAGTCAAGTGGTTTTTTTAGGCAAATTTTTATGATTCTTTTATAATTATACCAAATTTAATGGTTCTAACACAGTCTGTCAATAGTGGCTCCATCCCACAATCCCATACTCTACCACGGACCTCACCAGCGCCAAGAACACCATTGTCACCTGCTCCGGAGACAGCATAGATCTCAGTTGTACAAACTTGTATATTGTCTTCCTGAGTTTGTAGCACAAGTACGAGATGTTGCACCAATCCCATTTGTGAATTAACAGACGAAAAGTTTCTTCTGGCTATCACACTGCTGTTAAAAAAACCGCCACCGTTTTACAATTTACAGCCCCAATTGTCCTGTTAATTAACCATTTTGTTTAGATAATTCAACAGTACCTACTGTGGTTGCGCAACAAACACTACTTCGAAGTAAGAGTTGTTTAAGTAATTAAATTAACTGACTTTTGCACAGTTACGGTTGCTGATATATTTATATTTTTGTGTTACCTATTTTGCATTATATTTGTTATATGTGAAGTTCAATCGTCCCAAGGTAAAAAGTTAAACCGCCTTATTGTTTCATCCAATGTTGTGAAGTTTTGTTAAAATATATTTCATTGTTCATTGTTACCAGTGTTAACCGTTATATTTTGGTTCATTATAACCACAACTACCGTTACTTCAGTGTATTGCTTTACCGAATAGCCACATTTTCTTTCAGAAATCAAATCACTGTTACTACAAGCTGCTAAGATCTTCGTAGTTCTGTTTATCAGCTTTAACTTTCTAAAGAACCGTCGTAGCGCCCTAAATTTACTTCATTAACTTGATATAATCTAACTTTAGTTTTGACTACCCTCTTTTACATGCTGAGTTTAAGTTCTATACTCATATCTAGCCTACGCCTATATCGCCCCATATAACTGAGCTTCGAGCCATTGTATTTTATTCAATTTTGTTACAACCCAATTGTTACCGTAACATCTTGTCCCAAATTGGTTCTCGGAAATAATTTTAAAAGTATTCAAAACATCAACCAATCTAGTTTTGACACACTTTTCCATGACCTTAGCCATACTTGAAAGGAAAGAAATGCGACGGTAGTTACCTAGAATGGACTTGTCATTTTTGTGATAGAGAGACAGACAGAGCACCTGAATTAGATAATAAATTTGAGAGTGAATTCATTGGTTGCGGATCCCTGGAACTCATCTCACGGACATCTTGGGGGTCCGTGGGCCCCACTTTAAGAAAGCCTGATATACCTAGAGGGTAGCTTTATTATTATTAATACAGAAACAGAAACAGTTTAAATAGTAGAGTTATATAACTACTAATATAAATTATCATTAAAACTAAAGACTAAACCAAAGTTTTTTTAGATTCAAGATTTTTTTTTTAATATGTCGTTTCAGGCTTACAGCAAACCGTAGAATGATTTTGTAGAATGTTGTCTCCTTTCAAGATAATCTCATGTTGTATTCCAGCAGGCGGCAAGGTACTTCGGGGCATCTTTGTTGTGGAAGATACTTGGCAAAAAAACGAACGCGTCATTCCTCGAATTATTACAGTCCTGCCGTACTCATCAATTTCCTTTGGTACTCTTCCCGATCTTAGCGAGTTCTTTGAGTTGGAGCTCAAGAAGTCGCTCTGCATGGAAATCCGACAGTACTGGAAAAGCTAAGCATTTCGACATTTCCAGAGATGACTTGACTGCACAGAAATGCAATTAACCAAAATTGCTCAACGTTATGTTTATGGTTCAGAGGTTTTTCTCCCGAGAACAAAGAAGAGGCCAAGAATAATTTCATGCAGAGTATCATAACAAATTCTCATGGGAAAAGTGTTATTGCTATTCGTACAATTAACCTTGTCTAAACTTAAGTTTTGCAAGTCCATCAATTAATCATCTTATACCAAATTTTATTCAAAGTGGCTTTTCTAATTAAAATTTTCACTGGGATTATAATGAACAACAATATAAATCCATTTCCATAGAAAGTACTTATTAAATTTTTCTCCAACGCATTTCAGAAATGAGTCTGTTTACTGTAATAGTTGATATAAATACCTTCAGCTCTTCAACCTTCGTAACTTTTGCAAAGATGATTTGGATTTTTTCGGTAATATACTTGATTGGCGTAACGGTTGGTGCCCAAAATCTTGCTTGTAAGTATGTGTTTGGTAATTTTTTGTAAATGCTTGCGGTAAATTGTAGCCAAATTTAAAATCTGTTCGAGATCCGATCCAAAAATTAACGACTGTTTAGAATCGGCTATTAATGATGCTCTATCTGTATTAAGTACTGGTAAGTTGAATGCATTGATGAAACGATGCAATTTGCAATGAGCAAAATTTTAGATTTATCCGATTACGGACTTGCACCAATTATACCGATGCGAGTTGCGAAATGGACAATACATCCGGTACCACCACTAACATTTGAGCAATCTTATGAAAATTTTGAATTGTGGAACGAGCTCCAAAGCAAAGTCAGCAATGTTAGGTATTGGGACAGTTTTAAATTAATCGATAGGTATAATTACTTTTCCTTTTTCCAGAGCGGAACTGAGCGACACATCATTTGCCCTCACTCTGAACATGGTTAACTCAAACGTTCCCCTGCATGCCGATTACAATTACAGGAACGCAATTTTTGATAACATCGACATTAGCAGTAAAGGCAAATACGAATGTCTCATGAGTACGGTTCTTCATTAAAGAAAATTGTTTGAAAGAAAAAAAAATTCCAGAGGAGTACAAGGCTACGATATCCTTCATCGGCGAAATAAAGAAAACGGCCGGTGTGGATTACGTGGTAATTACAAATGTAACAACTATTTCATCTAACGCTGAGAAGCTAACTTTTACGTATATCTCGGAAGGAGATCCACAAGTCGGTAATACTATCACACAGAAGTTTAACGAGGAGTGGTACGATATTTTCGCATTAGCGAAAGGAAATTACAGTCTAATTTTCTCAGAGGCATACAAAAATGCCGCAAATAGCGTTTTTTCCCTGATTCCGTACAACGTTCTTTTTCCCAAATAAATTTTCCGAAAATAAAGTATTTCGAAACGTATCTAAATGGCAAAAAAATGTAATTTTGTATTATACATGTATATTACATAAATAATATATGATTATGTAAATATTTTATGTAGGTATTAGAACTTTTATATTGAGGAAAGATTTATTTAGATAAAACCAGTTGAAATCCGCGGTATTAGCACAGACGGAACTTAGAATACGGCATGTTTGCGAAAAATTAACAAATAACAGAAAACACAACAATTTCTATTATTTATACATATTTTTGGGTACATTTTTGTTGATTGTGTTTGAATCGAGTCAAAAATGCAACGTTTAAATAAAATTTATGTCATACTACCTTATTCTTTCACCATAACAACACTGAAACAAGAAACATTAATGACTAAATAACACCTCTTTACATGACAACCGGTTTTTAGATAGTAACGAGCGTTATTTTCTATAAAGCCCGCTTATAACGCCCGTAAATGTAAAATTAATCTGTTTTAATCATCTTAATCAACTTCTTGCAAGTATGACATAAAGTAAAGAAGGGACCACGGGAGTTATGAACATAACGCCTACGGTCGACGTATATCCCTCGGGCCATCGACCTTAGGCGTTATTTAATTCATAACCCCTAGATACCTTAATTACTAAAGGCCATTCTATTCTATTTATTTATTATTTGTTATATACATAATGCTTTAACAAAAGATTCGATTCGATACCTAACTAATTTATTTATAAACAATTAATTTTCCCCCATACAATTCCTTTTCCCCTAGTGGCCTAGTATATACTTCCTTTTCTCCCTTCCCTCCGCAGCTCTTTACAGTTCACCAATATTTGCTGCCAACTCTCATATTCTTCCCTACACAGCCTACACCTTCTTTCTTTCTCCTCCCTCCAGTACTTATTGCCATTTTCCTCATTCTCACACCTAAACCGTGCTATTATCCTCTTCACCGCTAAACCCTCTATACCCTTCATTATATTTCCCTTCTCCTATTTTCGCTCTTCTCTCCTGCGCTTGGCTGTCCTCATCCCTTCTTACTATTTCCTCCACTATGTTTCTCTCCTGTTCTCGTTTCCTCTCCACTTCCGCCCTTGCGTACCCCTATCTTTCACAGTACAATCTCCTCTCTTCCTGTCCAAATTTTATTTTCTGTCTCCTCACTCCTTCGCAATACTTTTCCTTCTCTTTTGTCTATCCCCTAACACTCTTCACTAGTTTTTCGTCCACCATTTCCGTCTTTCCATCTATTTCCCGAACACTCTCTCCGCCATTCGCCATACTTGTCCCACCACCATATTCGCCAGTTCTCCAATATGCCCCTCATCTTTATTTCCGTACCTTATCGTGTACCCCAGGTGTTCCCATTGATAAACAGTTTGTATCTCTTCCTCCCCCCCCATTTCCATTTCTCCACCTCCTTCTTTTTCCTCCCTCTTCTTCTTTGGAATATCATGATCTTCCCCACATTAACTCTCAAGTGTTTCCTTTCCAAGTATTTCTTCACCACTGCTATTGCTTCTCTCATTTCCTTTTCCATTTTCCCTTTTCCATATATCTTCCAGTACTAGGTCTTCCCACCTGATTTTAGGTCTCCCTCGGTCTCTGCAATCATCTGGTCTCCACATTTTAAAATGTTTACAACCCATTTATTTTATAAAATAGCAAGAAAGGGTGCAAATTATTGGCAAACATTTTTATTCCTATTCGTAGAGTATTCTTTGGGTCAACTATTAAGCCAACTATTAAGTTTTGACAAAAACCAGTGCGAAAGGGTGCAAATTGAGTGTTAAATATATGCTCAATTTGAGAGTTTGCACCAACGTGTTATGTGCCAACCTCACGGACTCAGTGAAAACCTGTACAAACAATTAAACTTTGATCAAGGTTTATCAAGCAATAAGGCGAAAACGCACAGGAATGCTTTCACGTGTTCTCACCAACGTACCAATTAAGAGAAAATTTGTAACAAAATAAATGGAGGGCATTCACCAGGCATTTACGATGGTCGTAAACGTTACCTAAATCAGTTAAACGCGCTTTGGAATGGATTAATAACATTTGATGTGAGGTCTAATTATGCTATAAAACACATTGCATTAAATTACACAAGTTATTTACTTAGTTTAGTGAATTTTTTACTTATTTTCCTTGATAATGGTACATGGTGTTGAAACGTTCCATCGATTCTTGTTTCGATTCAGGATCAAAATAATGGACGGAAATTTAAGCTCCAACGACATTGATTGATAATATAATCTGGTTCATCTCCACAGTGCGTAAAAGTGTCTCTTTTCAGCAGCATTCACAATACCCGTCTTTGTTATTTCAAGGAATTCATGTAAAATTCTACCGCGATTTGTGAGATATCCCAAGTGACCGGTGGAAGAGATCATCATTCAGTGACTCTCGGCCATATTTAAACAATTTTGACCGTTTGCAATTTGTTCAATAAAGCAAACAAGCATTGAGCAGAAAGGCAAGAACAAATTAAGTACCTAAAGAGCAGCGTGAACAAAAAAATGGGTTTCGAATTGATATAAAAATACAGTGGTTCTTGTGACCCCATTTCTCAAAAACCGTAATTGTGGTTCATCAAAGTACACAAACTCATTTTTAATTACTTTATGGAAGAGACTGAATATAGTGGTTTAAGCTACTACCTACTGTAAAATTAAGCGTAGGTAGGTACAAACAAGGCTATCTGCTATAAAAGTGAGAGAAGTGCGAACTATAGATTGAAAAATTATAATGTATTCTTACGCGTTGTTCGTCATCCTTCTTGTTACACAAATCCGTGCAAATATTTTCAATTACAATTTCCAAGTGTTATCATCACCAAAAAGCTTATCATACGCGATTGGTTCATATTTGTCTGTCCATCAGGAAGAATTATCGTTGAACTGTACGAAGCAATTAACAGAATATGTAAAAGGTCTTTGGATGGGAGACGAATGGGCATTAAAAAGTAAGTTTAGCTATTTATATTTGCGAGAGAAAAGCGTTTGCCCAGCATAAATTTTCCTTTGCCTCCCAAGCTATTACAAAAAGTTGAGATTATCCATCCTGAGGATTTCTGATCTCATTTTCTGCACACTCCAATCGTTTGCTCGTTTTTTCGTTAACCCATGCGTTAATGTCGTTTGCCCATCCCGTAGAATCGAATAATTAACAAACAAAACTGAAAAAACACATATTATATGTCCTGAGGATTATTTATCAATTCGAACGCGTTTCAACAACAAATCCGCCGTCATCATCGGCGAACAACTGAAAAAAAATCACAAAATTGAGCTATTTACACTACCAATAAGTGATCATCATTTTGTTTTTATAAATTTCAAAAATTCGAGTTCATTCTTATTGTTTACTTGTTTAACTAAGAAAATACTATCTACTTTGTGATTATTTTCAAACTTATTTGAGTGATATTTTGGTTTACGCAAAATATACTTGGTTTCATAAATCAAAGGCAAGCGAGTCCTCGCGCAATTGAGACGATACATGTCGATGAGTGGTATTAATGTTATTTATAGTTACATTTTTTTTTGGCGTCGTAGGTGAACTTAAGTCAATTCCAGCAACTTTTAAAGTTTGACCTTGTGCTTATAGCTTTGCTACAGTTTAATAGATCGTTTTAAAAGGAATAATTCCCTCATACATTATTTTCATGTAAAGGTTTCAGTCGGTATGGTTTTTTTGCGACAAATTTTTGCAATCTATTTAACCTTCTCTTTACCACACCACGTTTACTTCGCAACTCTGCATAGGTAAATCTTAACCTTATCAGTTGTAGAATGGACGACTGGCCGTCACCTGTCACGTTCCTCTTACTTAATACACCCCTAGATCGTTGTTTCTTGATGCTGCGACCTTCAATACTAACCGGTATCTGTATGAATTTGAGATACTAAACTTCAATTTATTACTCAGATCCCGGAGAACTTCAATTTTTCCAATTAAAACGTAAAATCCGGCTCGAATGACCAAAAATATTGAAGAATTAGCAAAACCAATGCTACATAAGTGGACTGTCAACTCTTTCTTTAAAACATAAACCATTCTACAATAATGACAATGTTATTCGTAACGTTCTGCACTACCACCACCAACCGCTTTTAGTCGCCACTAACACAATATGGCGCGAAAAGTGTATATTCAAAATTAAAATGACCTTATGTTCGAAAAAAAGGAAATAAAATAATCCCAATTTTGTACTAATTTAGATACAACTTTTCCGATTCTAATTCCAATTAAGTAAATCACAAAACTGTTTTTAGTGTATGATGCTTCTGGAAAGCTTCCCTCTGGAGTTTTAGATGGTAACTACGCAGAACTGGGCGCATTCGATGAATGTTTAAATGTTGCGACTACGTATCGGGACGAAAATGAGACCAAACTTTCAGGAAAGTATTGTCTCGGTTATCTTTACGTCAACAATACCAAGGTGAGTACTATGTTGTCATTTTGTATTGTTGGTTGCATTTTATAACAATCTTACTATTATGTACAGGGTGTTTCTACTGAAAGTGGACAACGTAATAGAGGTTATAGAACTCGTCAAAACTAACACTTATTTAAAGTAATTTTTTTCATTTTGGCTTTTGTTTTCGAATTATGGACCTTTCTTTGTTTTTTTACAAATCTCTATATCTCTCAATATCTCTATTGTATCTAGTCGGATTTCAAAAATCGAAGTTTTTTGCAATCAAAAGTTTAATATCTACAACTTTTAATTTCAATATCAAAGTGGCGGTCATTTTAAATTTTGGAAATTGAGTAGCACAAAATCTACTTCACAAATTTTGAAAAAATTTCACCAATAAATTGCCTAAGAAATTATCTACAAATTTGATCTTAATCAAGTTCAAACTAAAGTGGGTTATGGCACGGCCTTAGTAGGTTTATACCTGACTATAATGTTCACTTTAGTTAGGCTGTATTTTAATTTTACTAATGATTACTTTAAAAATTGTTCAAAATATGGTCACCATGGCTTTGCACACATGTTGATTCCAAAAACTTTGTTTTTTTAAAATCGGCCAGAAAGTAGTACTTTCCGGATTATTTTTAGGCCAGAAAATGTTATTTTGTCGGACCGAGCCGGAAAGTTATTGTGATAGTCCGGTAAAAGTTTTACCGGACTCATTTTTACTTTCCGGCCTAGAATGGTCAATTGTTCTTCCCGTTTCTGGCCGATTTAAAAAAAAATATTGTACGTAATACGTCCCAAAAGTGCTTTTACTTGTCCAGTAAAAGATCACTTTCGGGACTTGTCACGTAAACTACTATTTTTTGAAATCCGACTACATGTAATGGAGATATAGAGATTTGTAAAAGAACAAAAAAAGGTCCATAATTCGAAAACAAGAGCTAAAATGAAAAAAATTATTTCAAAAAAAGTGTTAGTTTTGACGAGTTCCATAACCTCTATTACGTTGTCCACTTCATTCTTTGGTATTTTGGTCTATTACGCAATTTGGACTTTGTTGTATGCTGTTTACTACTGCGAGTGTGCAAATCACTGTATGCTTTGCAATGGATGGACAGTTCTTTAATTCTTCATGTGATAATTGGAAGTATAGTTGGGTATTGTACTCTACTGCTATAATTCCTGTTCCTACTTCCATTATCCCGTATGTCCCGTTCTCCATCCTCAGTGGTACTGCAGTTATCTTCATTAGTACACTCGTGTGATGACTGAGCCCTTTGCAATGTATTTCTTCCGATTGCTTGTTGACACAACTTGTCGAACCCTTCTGTGGTGTTTATCGCCTCCATGATGTTCGTTTCGATGTTGACTTTGTCGAATCGTAGGTCGATCCGAAATGTCCCTCTTCCGATCCTTGCATTACCTATATGCTCTAGATATAGGCCTGGATCCGGGTGTACCAACGTAAAATTAGCTCTTGCAACTTGTTTTCTTTATGTTCGCCTTATGTTTTGATGGGCGAGTGTACGGGTATCAAGTTGTGAACGTGACTTTTGGTGGTTTTACCATCTGACTTGTTGGTTGTCACTACTCGTACTTTACCATCTTCTGCTTTATGGACTTCTGTTATTTTTTTAGTCTAGTGCCACGTTATCCTTGCTCTGCTTCCATTTGTACCTTTGTTGTAGGCTGCTAAGATACTCCGATGGCCATGTCTTTCAAAAACCTGCCTTCATTCTCTGAATTAGTTTCCATGTTTTACTTAGGTTGTCCTCGATATTGTTTGTTATGTGTTTTGATGGACCTACCAATGCTTCTCCAATCAGGAAATGGCCAGGGAAATGCCTCCTGGATCCGTGGTGATGGTCTTGAAATTAAATTAAGCATGTTTCTACTTGGTGCATGAGTGTAGTTAATTCTTCGTACGTTAATGTTGTTTCTCCAATGACTCGTCGCATGTGATGTTTAACCGATTTTACCCAAGCTTCCCATAGGCCTCCAACATGTGGTGTAGATGGGGGTATGAAGAACCATTTTATCCCAAGTGTTGTTTCTTGAGTTCCAATTTCGTCTATAGTTTTCTGGATTTCAGTCTGAATGCTCTGCGTGGTTCTTCTATTTCCAACCATTTGTGTTGACTTCGCGATCCTTTGCATGCCTTGTTGAATCGGTTGCAGTAAGTAATTACCCGTTGTAGCCTTGCAGTGACGAACATCGGTTTATTATGCTGCTATCATTTTCTATTTTTGTGGCCGTTAGACATCGCTTTATATCTAGGTCTGTGGTGGCTTCTGTTATTAGGTATGTTTCCCATTCGTTCTTTTTCAGCCATTCCGACCAATTCCACCATATGGATTTGGTCGCTACGAATGTTTTCCATCGAGTTGGGTCACCTTTGATCCATGCTATTGTTATCATAGAGTCGCTCCATGCAAATGTGGTGATCTTCGGAATTTCTAGTCCTTCTGCTGCTTTCCTTAACAGCTTTTCCAATAATGTCATTAATTCTTTCTGTAGAGTCTTTGCTTTTTCTATTGTTTTAGTTCCGGTTAATAGATGGTCCACGTGGTAATCTTTCAGTGTTACCGCTGATGCTTGCGGGTAGTTACTTTCTTCATCTCGGGCTAGTTGCTGCAATGTTCTTACCGCTAGATAAGTAGCGGATGCTGCAACCGTTGTAAGTTGATACTCTTTTATTGGTTCTCTTGGTGTAGGTCTCCATGGTATGGTATGATAGCGATGGTTTTCCTCGTGGATCTGGCGGTACATCTTCTCTATATCGGCCGTGAGGACATACCGATGCTTTCTCCATCTTATTAGAAGGTTCCAAAGATCTTGATGCATCATCTCGTTTA
The DNA here is from genome assembly GCA_036250285.1 of Pyrocoelia pectoralis. NCBI lineage: Eukaryota > Metazoa > Arthropoda > Insecta > Coleoptera > Lampyridae > Pyrocoelia > Pyrocoelia pectoralis. The sequence continues at coordinate 21,662,699 of CM070083.1, forward strand.
GGCTCTTCCCATTTGATCCTATCGACGATGCGTCGAACACTACCATCGACTTGGTTGCTGTGCTGGACTCCTTTATGACTGCCTGGTTGGAGCCTAACTTCATGTGTCCGAGTTGCAGGTAGCCCTCAATGAGCTGTTTGTAACCTTGTTCCAGGTTGTTTTTTATTGTTTTTACTCATTTAACTTAGTAACCCAAATTACATCCTTCTATAATATAAGCTAGAGCCCGTATGTATTGTATGTATGGGTATGCGACAAAATGTACAAATTACCCTTCCATGACGCCAGGTTTTTCCTGACGCGGGCTCTCCTACTTAATAAATAAACATAAACAATGTTATAGGTAGTCGACAGCAGTACCCGTCCTTTCAACAAAATGCATGGAATGCTGTTTCCCACTTGTATTCCTAGTGGTTGTACTGCCTTGGACGTTCAACGCTTAAGTACAGGTCTAGGTTTTGATCTAACCATAATAGAAAATTTGTGCCAAGCTGCAGGTTCGCAATCGGAATTTGATAGTCTGTCCATCACTGTAGCGTAAGTGCTATTATATCGCCAATACGATTCGCCATTCCAATTTTAGGACATTGTTTGGGTGCGTTGCATTATTCATGGTCCTTTCGACTATCTACGACCTTTATAATAGGTTTATCAGCAATTGTAAGAGCCTAGAGCGTTATGACATTTTCTTACTGAAAAGTCCAATTACAGGTGTGCCAAACTGGATACTATCATCATTTTCAGTGTACAAAAATGGTAAAGAGTTGTTTGTTATAAAGCATAATTCAGAAGAAATTGAATGTTTGCATGGATTACGAGTACTTGCAATGGTAGTCATTGTGATCTTTCATTCATTTTTTGCGCTCCTTTTGCTACCAATAAGAAATGAGTACTTCGTGGATCATGTGAGATTATTGATTCTCTGCAGATTTACCTATTTATCAATTCCTTTAGTGGGTACATCAAGTACAAAACATGTGGATCGTAAAATCTGACTATGCCGTCGATACTTTTTTCGTTTTAAGTGGAATTCTGGTCTCATATAGCTTTATGCTGAAAATAGTAAAAAATCATAAATTTAATATTATTCAGCACTATCTCAACAGATATTTGAGGTAAAATGTAACATAAACTGTATAAGTGTATAGGTACCACATTTATAAAATAATTTCAGACTCACACCCTCTCTTGCCGCTTTTATTTTGTTTGTAGTGGGATTGTTAAAGTTTTTGGGTTCTGGACCGATGTGGCCTTCTTTCGAAAGATATACTATTGAACCATGCAAAGAAGATTGGTGGTACAATTTATTGTACATCAGCAATTTTACAAAGGGGAAGGTACACGTAGATATAACAATAAATTTCACCATTGCTTTTGTTTTTTAGTGCTTAGGTCCGACATGGTATCTTTCTGTCGATTTCCAATTCTTCCTTATCTCGCCTATACTATTAATTTTATTAAAGCGTTGGCCAAAACCTGTTTTGGTTGCTATAGCGTTTTTGATAGGATGTTGTCTGGCAGTAGTTTTTGCTATGGTTTGGATCTTCGAACTACGCACTTCCGTATTATTTAATATTCGGTAAGATTCTCTAATATTTATCTTTTTTTTCAACTTTGATTTTTTTTCAGGAACTTTGCTGTTTATTTTGATCGATACCTCAGTTTCCCTGTAACAAGAGCACCTTCTTGGCTAATTGAGATAATATTTGGATACCTCCTTCACATGGCGAATGACAACAAGAAAATGATACGGAAAGTAAGCAGCCCTACTAAATATGATACGTATTACTCTCTGCACAATATTTGTTGTTCATCAACGCCGCCCATAATGCCTTTTTTTTGGGTGGGAATGGGGAAATACCTTGTGCACCCTTCTGTCGTTGATTGTTCCATTGCAGGAGGAGTGTGGGACTCGCATCCACTAAAACCCTTCTCCCTCTTCCCTTTCTCTTTCGCAAAAAGGGACATCGGGCATCACGACGTTGACATTCCTCCGATATCACTTCGCTCTCGCCTCCTCTTCCCTTGTTTTAATTATGTATGTAATTAGTCTCACAATCGTGTTCTGACTTTCCAGCATTAATTCAGGTCCGTGAAGTTAGCGGCCTGATCAGAAGCACAAACGAAATTTTTGGTATGATTCGTTAGTGCTTCGTTTGTGCCTGTTTGTGTTCCAACAAATTCGATTGCGACCCCATACGTTTTCGAGAGAAATGCATTTTCCAGCAGGCCGCTAACTGCACGCCTCGTTGGAAACACAAACGAAAAGTTTGGTATCGTTCGTTAGTGGTTCGTTTGTGCCGGTTTGTGCTCCGACAAATTCGATTGCATCCCCATACGTTTTCGAGAAAACTTCATTTTTCAGGAGGTCGCTAACTTCACGCCACATATCAGTTCTCCCCTCCGAGATTCTTAAACGCTGACAATATAATAAAGATAATAATCTTGAAGTTTCTTTAGCCTTTGTTCGCCTTCTTGAACCTCTACAGCCTCTGGACCTTCGTTGATGTTCACGTCGACCTCTGGTGGTGCTTCTTTTATCATAACGTTTTGAGCAGCAAGTTCAATAACGTCAACCTCTGTGCTGTAGGAATGGCTGTAGCAACCTGGTCGTGACCTCGCCTTGTTATTAGCTGGTATGCATGACGCTGTTTTCATCTTTAATTGCATAAAGTCTGGATCCAACTTTACTCATCACCAACGACCATCTTGGCATTCTTCTTCGGTAGTCGTGAAACCGGATTGCTTGTCCAACGGAGAATTTTCTTTTATCGAAAAGATCCTTATTTGGAGTACCATGAAGCTCAGGTTTCACACTGTCAAGAAATATCCGCACTTTCAACTTCGACAGAAATTGTTTGCATCCACGGCTGTTCTCATTGCAAACAGGGCTCGAGGAAATCTCGTTCTCTTGTCTTTCTCCCCCTGGAATTTATACCATAAGGACTTGAAAGTGCGTACCGAATTCTCCGCTTAACCATTTGAAGGTGGAAGGTATGGTGGCGAAAACCGGTAGGTAATTCCATTTTTGTCGAAAAATTCGGCCAATTCTTGGGAGCGGAACTGACTGCCGTTGTCGGTAGTTTTTGGCGTCCCAAAATCGGCGAACGTTTCTCGTTGCGTTTTGATTAGTTCAGCTGCAGTCATCGATGAAACCCTCTTGACAACTGGAAAGTAGGAGTATGCATCTACGAATATAAGGAAGGTATCGTAGTTCACTGGTCCAGCGTAATCCATGTGAACTCTGTCCCAAGGGTGCATTGGCTTGAGTCAAGGAAACGGAGGGGCCTTGGGAGGATTTCGTTAACTTTCTTGACATAGATTACAGACTCTTACGTATTTTTCACTTCTTTTGTTAGATTTGGCCACCATACGCACGAGTGCCTCTTCTCTTCGTTATCTTACTCAAGAACACCCCATTTACCCCATTTCCGGACAGAAACTGCGTCATTTGCTATCCCATCTCGCCGTGCTTCCTATACACCCAAGGCCTTATTTGACCCACTGGGATTCTGCTCCATGATCTCCTATCATCCCACTCTTCCTGCCATTTGGCGTTCGTACTCTCCCTATTACAGCGTGTTCTTCTCTCGTCCACTAACAGTCGTAGTGGGATCGTACCCACTATCACCAGGAAGTACGCCGATGCCATCCGGAGCGCCATCTTCCTCTGCAGGGTGTCCAGATTCTCCAGCGTCTCCCTACAGCACAACCATGTAACACAATGTTGTTCACCGCTGTCGCCAGAACACTCCCTTTCCATTCTCGGGGCCGGCCGTTGTTTCTAAGCAGTCCCTGCAGCACATTTACAACCTTCGTGATCTTCTGACATCTCTGGAGGTTCGGATGGCTCTCAAATGGGTTACAAGGTAATTAAAAGAGAAACTCTCAACCTCCCCTTTAGCAATATAAATATATTGCTAAAGGGGAGGTTGAGAGTTTCTCTTTTAATTACTTCGTGACCTTATCGACTACTTTATCTACGGGCACAATGAAGTTGAGACTTCTGTCTATTGTGACGCCCAGGATGCCTTTCTCTTTCTCTAGTGGGACCCGTGCTCCGCCCACCTCAATGCTGATTTCGGGGAGCCTTCTTCTTCCTTTCGTCTTGGAACCTATCAATTCGAGCCCTCTTCCTTCCATCCAGCCTTCAATCAATTTCGTCGTCGTGTTCACTTTCACTACTACCGCTTCATCCAGCGCTCTGTCCCCCACTACAGTGATGTCGTCAGCGTACGCATCTAAACTAACCCCGCGCGGCACTCTCACTTTCAGCACCCCGTCGTATGCGACGTTCCACAGAAGTGGACCCCGAACCGACCATTCTCCTTCTTGCGGATATGCAGGCTCATCTGGTAATCGCCACTTGTTTGTCCCACCAATATGCGACGCTCTTCGCACGACCTTATTGGCCCACCCAGTTATACTTTTTTGCAGCTCCTCAGGTGGCTCCTCTACGTTTAGTTTACCGACTACCCATTTCCTGTTCTGTAGTGTGTCCCCGTTAAAACAGGACTAGTATAGGGGTGGTTCTTTGGTTTTGGTAATAACTAATAACACAGTCTTAACGCATTTCGCGGTTAACAAGCCTCGTAGGCTTCCTGCAGCCTTGTATTGTGGGCGCGCTATGGTCCAAGTTGCGTGGTCGTCTACTCCACATACTACGCGCTTTTTCGGATTTTCGCATTTATCGTTATAATGCTCGCCTTCGCCGCAGTTCAAAAAAGTGTGCCTTTCACGTCCCACTCATCGCACTTCTCGCTTCTCTTGTGAGTTCCCCAACACTTTGTGCACTTGTTTGTTTCTACCCGTTTCCTGACATGGTAGAGGGTGATACCAAACCAGATTCTTTCGAAGTTGTCCGTAACTTTCTCTTGTGCTCTTGGTGCTTGCCGTGTAGCGGTCCTCTGTCCATTTTCTGCGACTCTAATTTCGGAGACCTCAATTTGCTCCTCCGCACAGCCTAGGTGTTCAAGGACGACCCCTCGTATCTCTTCCTTTGTTGTAACTTCATCCATATCTCTTAGGTAGCATATAGCGTCTTTTCCCTCACCTTATAGCTGGCTCCAACGCCCAGCTCGGTTCGTAGTTACTCTTGGAATATTGTGGCGCTGCCTATGGTTTGCTCTAAGATCAGTCTTAGTTGGCCGTCCTGTGTCTTATGTGTGGCTTTGAGTGCCTCTCTCTCGCTTTCCATAATGCCTTATATGATAAATTCAGTTACAGGTTTGCTACTGCACGTACTGTGCCGTAAGAAGAGTCGCTCCCAACTAGCTCCTAAGTTTTCATAGATTCATTTACATTTCTTTGACAAATAGATATTTAAACTTAATTTCTCTATACAAAGTTCAAGGAGATCGGTTCCTTCACAATTGTTCGTAATCAGATACTTTCATTAAATAAAAGTTCACAGAATAAATGGAGACCTATAAACAATGTTTATAGATTTCATAAAAACATAAGGAGGTAAGCTAATCTTACTTAAACAATATTTAATATTGATGATAACTGATAACAAGTTGTTTTTATATTCAATTTCAGTGTTTAATTAAGTCATTAAGTTTGGGAGTAGAAATAGAAAAAAAATAATCTATCGTTAGGGAGGTTTAACGTCGTTGTTTTTCTTTTTACAGCCAATTGCTTGGTATCTTCTTATTGTCGCCGTAACTCTTTGCTTCATCTGCATTTTTAGCGCTTACCCTACACTTAATCCAGATTACAGTAAGATAGGTAGTGCACTACACTTAACCATAGCTACACCGACTTTCTCAATATGCATAGGATGGATTATATATTGTTGTCATACAGGAAATGGAGGTAAATGTATTGGAAGATGATAAATTTTACGTCACTCTGTTTTAATTTTTAGGTGTAATAAATAGTTTTTTGTCCCATTCCGTTTTCAAAGTATTATCAAATTTTACTTATACTATATATTTGGTACATTACCCTGTGATAATGTATACGAATAAACGCATAAGAGTTGGTAACTTTGAGGATAACTTTGGAATATTCGTAAGTATAGTCTACATTTATTACCGGATCGGTAGTGGCAAGAGTTTTTTTTTAAGGTATACTCTGTACCCGGATATCTCTTTTTGTCATTCTTATTGGGATTACTTCTTAGCTTAGCTGTAGAGTTACCCGTACAAACTTTTGTAAATGTTCTCATGAAAAAATTAAAAGCCAAAAAAGAGAGTCAATAGTAACGAGTTACAGTAAAATGTAATAATAAAAAGTTGTTGCAAATTTAGAGAAGCTTTATTTATTATCAAAAAGTACTTTGGCTTGAATAAATAAATAACAAAGTACACTTTCCGCGGTATACTGTGATTCGCATTACAACAATAAATTTTCTTCCCCTCACATGGGGGCCATGCACTTCTCCTTTTCAAATGCCAGTTTTTTTTTGGGGAACTATCGGACTTATAGAATTTGTTCTGACCTGAAATTGTACTAAATTTTATCTACTTTGAAGAAATATTAGATATCGATGATCGAAAAGTGCGTCGTTCTGTGATGTTTCCAGCACCACGAAGTTACCACAGGTCTTTTGAAGCTGCAAACGTGGATTCAGACCACTGGTACATATCCTAACAACATATAAAATTAGAACTAGCCGTTAGTTTGAGATGTAATGGATTCATTAAAGCTCTACTTCAAATTTGAACAAATCGCGTCTACTCAAAATTAAGTAGCACCTGGTGTGGCGACCACATGATCCCGGTTCAAAGTCGCTTACGTACTAAAGAGCAACGATTGATTCCCATTGACCGACCAATGACAACGCATCGACACCGGCCAGAATCCTTTATAAACGAACGCTGTTACCCACAGAAGTCAGTCAGAAGTCATAGCAGCCAACAAAAGCAGCCAACACCGACCAGTCCGTCTACATCGACCCGTCAGCCTGCATCACAGAGCCAGTGTACCCTCCGGCGACCGACCAACCTACTGCATTATTAACCGCTTCCCGCGCTGTTAAAGCTTGTACATGATTTGTAAATAGAAATTTCACCACAATAAAGAAAAAATTAACCAACAAATTCAACAAATTGATGTCTGAGCAAAGAACAGCCTCCCCCCCCCCCCCCCCCCCCCCCCGTCACTGATCATACTACCAACACCCACATACCGGAGCGTACATCAGCAACCTCTTAGCACTAGGACCTAAACATATCTTACATTTATCCATCAAAGGCGGTAACATTTACGAACTGTTAGACCACATCGAAAACGCGCTCAATAATTCTGACAACAAAGAATAAATCACCAAAAAAGAGGTAGCATCACCAATGAAATCACTCACCATCTTTTCAAAGAAAGGAATACTAATTTTTCAGCCCCCAAAATACACAAAAAGACTAAAAGATTCCTAAACAACCACAAAGGCATCCTAATTTTAAAAGCAGACAAAGGGAACGTCACGGTACCGATGTCATCACATGACCAACAAATCCCTCGATCTACTCAATGGTAACTCAAGACACCCAAGCCCAACACAAGACAAGGTGGAACTTGATGTCAGACTGCCGCCACGCAAAGGAAGCCTTCAGAGAGCCATCTCGTAGCCTGGCGCGTTTTTTCACAGGGTTATCCAGAAAGAACCTGCGGCTACTCGTGGGCATATACTCTCTGGGCACTGTAAACTTAACAAGGCTTGGTCGAATCATCATCCTGTAGAGGATGCTAGGAGCTTTCAAAGCGTGCAAGAGTCAAATGTTGAGTTCGATCCACTTAACAGGAATTTTCATTTGAAAGTTGGGGGGGGGGGAGGGGCTGAGTGAACGTTCACTCAGCCCCCCCCTCCCACACACCTCTTAAAAATAGCAACGGAAGATCGCGCATAGGCGCATAATAAGGAGTTCCTTAGGAGCTCTTAAACCAGTGTAGTTTAGATTTTCGAGCTCCACTCCTTACCTTAAAACAACCTCAAAACTTGTTTCGCTTCACGAATTAGGGTTTTTACGGGATTAGCAGTCGCCACGGTGGAACGATGCAGATTTTCATGAAGTTCTTCAAGCTCTTCTTTCATAGCCGTGATCCGGTCGTACCTCTGCTCAGATACAAATGGCTTCTTTGTATGAAAACGGATCATCGTCGACTTTAGCAGCTGCCATTGTAACTTCATAGTCGCCTGAGGTCATCCATGCAGGTACTCGAAATGGTACGAAATGTTCCAGGTCCGATTCATCCGAATCAGAATTTTGATCTAACTCAACAGAATCAGGAATTGTTCTAATGTTCTCTTCTCCGGACTGGGAACAGGAACAATAGTGACCTTTTTTATTCTCCGACGAACAAATCTGTTCACGCTTGAAATATACGTTATGGGATAAGACAATTTTCCCTTTTGAAGGCATGTACAGGGTGTACAACTAAGAAAGGAGGCCGGCCATAACTCAGAAACTATTTGAGATAGAACAGTGAAATAAAAAATCTTATGATAAATGTGGCCAAGAGAAAATGCTGGAAACTCTTTTCAATTTCCGACAATTGCTGCCAGAGGGCGTTTCACTGATTTCAATTTGAACTTCCCATTTTTTGGGCAATTTTCCTCAGTAAACTCGGAAACTGGTTGCTTGAATTTGTCAAGATTGGTATTGGTGAAAAGACAAGACTTGATATTACAAAAAATTCAAAACCACAACAATTTCTTATCACCGTCTACCAATAGAGGGCTCAATTTGTTGAAGGAACAAAATGGTCGACTTCTCTAAAAAAATTCAAATGGTACCAAAAATTTTTTCACTGCTATTGGAAGGAAAATTAATACAACGAATATATTTTTTTAAATACTTTACTAAGGAAAATTGCCCAAAAAATGGGAATTTCAAATTGAAATCAGTGAAACGCCCTCTGGTGGCAATGGTAGGAAATTGAAAATAATTTCCAGAATTTTCTCTTGGGCACATTTATTATAATAAGATTTTTTATAGTTTTGACGCACTTTTCCATGACCTTAGCCATACTTGAAATGAGAGAAATGCGACGGTAGTTACCTAGAATGGACTTGTCTGTGATAGAGAGACAGACAGAGCACCTGAATTAGATAATAAATTTGAGAGTAAATTCATTGGTTGCGGACCCCTGGAACTCATCTCACGGACTTCTTGGGGGTCCGTGGGTGCCACTTTAAGAAAGCCTGATATACCTAGAGGGTAGATTTATTATTATTAATACAGAAACAGAAACAGTTTAAATAGAAGAGTTATATAACTACTAATATAAATTATCATTAAAACTAAAGACTAAACCAAAGTTTTTTTAGATTCAAGAGTTTTTTTTTTAATATGTCGTTTCAGCCTTTTACCAAACCGTAGAATGATTTTGTAGAATGTTGTCTCCTTCCAAGATAATCTCATGGTTTATTCCAGCAGGCGGCAAGGCACTTCGGCGCATCTTTGTTGTGGAAGATATTTGGCAAAAAAACGAACGCGTCATTCTTCGAATTATTATAGTTCTGCCGTACTCATCAATTTTCTTTTGTGCTCTTCCCGATCTTAGCGAGCTCTTTGAGTTGGAGCTCAAGAAATCGCCTACATGGAAATCCGACAGTACTGGAAAAGTCAAGCATTTCGACATATTTAGAGTTGACTTGACTGCATAGAAATGCAATTAACCAAAATTGCCCAACGTTATGTTTATGGATCAGAGGGCTTTCTCCTGAGAACAAAGAAGAGACCAAGAATAATTTCATGCAGAGTATCATAACAAATTCTCATGGGAAAAGTGTTATTGCTATTCGTACAATTAACCTTGTCTAAACTTAAGTTTTGCAAGTCCATCAATTAATCATCTTATACCAAATTTTATTCAAAGTGGCTTTTCTAATTAAAATTTTCACTGGGATTATAATGAACAACAATATAAATCCATTTGCATAAAATGTACTTATAAAATTTTTCTACAACGCATTTCAGAAATAAGTCTGTTTACTGTAATAGTTGATATAAATACCTTCAGCTCTTCAACCTTCGTAACTTTTGCAAAGATGAATTGGATCTTTTCGGTAATATACTTGATTGGCGTAACGGTTGGTGCCCAAAATCTTGCTTGTAAGTATGTGTTTGGTAATTTTTGTAAATGCTTGCGGTAAATTGTAGCCAAATTTAAAATCTGTTCGAGATCCGATCCAAAAATTAACGACTGTTTAGAATCGGCTATTAATGATGCTCTACCTGTATTAAGTACTGGTAAGTTGAATGCATTGATGAAACGACGCAATTTGCAATGAGCAAAATTTTAGATTTATCCGATTACGGACTTGCACCAGTTATACCGATGCGAGTTGCCAAATGGACAATACATCCGGTACCACCACTAACATTTGAGCAATCTTATGAAAATTTTGAATTGTGGAACGAGCTCCAAAGCAAAGTCAGCAATGTTAGGTATTGGGACAGTTTTAAATTAATCGATATAAATCCTTTTCCTTTTTCCAGAGCGGAACTGAGCGACACATCATTTGCCCTCACTCTGAACATGGTTAACTCAAACGTTCCTTTGTATGCCGATTACAATTACAGGAACGCAATTTTTGATAACATCGACATTAGCAGTAAAGGCAAATACGAATGTCTCATGAGTAAGGTTTTTCATTAAAGAAAATTGTTTGAAAAAAAAACAAATTTTCCAGAGGAGTACAAGGCTACGATATCCTTCATCGGCGAAATAAAGAAAACGGCCGGTGTGGATTACGTGGTAATTACAAATGTAACAACTATTTCATCTAACGCTGAGAAGCTAACTTTTACGTATGTCTCGGAAGGAGATCCACAAGTCGGTAATATTATCACACAGAAGTTTAACGAGGAGTGGTACGATATTTTGGTACTAGCGAAAGGAAATTACAGTCTAATTTTCTCAGAGGCATACAAAAATGCCGCAAATAGCGTTTTTTCCCTGATTCCGTACAACGTTCTTTTTCCCAAATAAATTTTCCGAAAATAAAGTATTTCGAAACGTATCTAAATGGCAAAAAAATGTAATTTTGTATTATACATGTATATTACATAAATAATATATGATGATGTGAATATTTTATGTATTAGAACTTTTATATTGAGGAAAGATTTATTTAGATAAAACCAGTTGAAATCCGCAGTATTAGCACAGAAGGAACTTAGAATACCACATGTTTGCGAAAAATTAACAAATAACAGAAAACAATACAATTTCTATTATTTATACATATTTTTGGGTACATTTTTGTTGATTGTGTTTGAATCGAGTCAAAAATGCAACGTTTAAATAAAATTTATGTCATACTACCTTATTATTTCACCATAACAACACTGAAACAAGAAACATTAATGACTAAATAACGCCTCTTTACATGACAACCGGTTTTTAGATAGTAACGAGCGTTATTTTCTATAACGCCAGCTTATAACGCCCGAAAATGTAAAATTAATCTGTTTTAATCATCTTAATCAACTTCTTGCAAGTATGACATAAAGTAAAGAAGACACCACGGGCGTTATGAACATAACGCCTACGGTCGACGTATATCCCTCGGGCCATCGACCTTAGGCGTTATTTAATTCATAACGCCCTAGATACCTTAATTACTATAAGGCCATTTATAAGGCTATTTATTTATTATTTGTTATAAATGCTTTTATTTCTGACAGTGATATTATAAGCTTATATTGTCATAGTTACGATACCAATAACGAGTGTCATAACTCCCTTGGGATATAAAGACGCTATAATTCCCTCTACAGCTCTTTTATGAACCAGTAACCTAGCAACAACCAAAACTGCAATCGACGATACCTGAATCAAATATACCGGAAATGAACAAATTTTATTAAACTCGGTCAGAAATAAAATTATCTATGTATCACGGGAATTAATAGGTCTCAATTACCTCGGGTAATTGCTGTCCCTCGGGCGCAAGGCCCTCGGGATGCAAACTTTACCCTCGGTAATTAAGACCCTTATAATTCCCTTGATACATAAATAACTATAACAAAAGATTCGATTCGATACCTAATTAATTTATTTATAAACAATTCATTTTCCCCCATACAATTCCTTTTCCCCTAGTATGTACTTCCTTTTCTCCCTTCCCTCCGCAGCTCTTTACAGTTCACCGCCATGTGCTGCCAACTCTCATATTCTTCCCTACACAGCCTACACCTTCTTTCTTTCTCCTCCCTCCAGTACTTATTGCCATTTTGCTCATTCCCACACCTAAACCGTGCTATTATATCCTCTTCACCGCTAAACCCTCTATAACCTTCATTATATCTCCCTTCTCCTATTTTCGCTCTTCTCTCCTGCGCTTGGCAGTCCTCATCCCTTCTTACAATTTCCTCTACTATATTTCTCTCCTGTTCCCGTTTCCTCTCCACTTCCTCCCTTGCGTATCCTCCTCTTTCATAGTACAGTTTCCCCTCTTCCTGTCCAAATTTTATTTTTTGTCTCCTCACTCCTTTCCAACACTTTTCCTTCTCTTTTGTCTATCCCCTATCACTCCTCACTAGTTTTTCGTCCACCAATTTCCGTCTTTCCATCTATTTCCCGAACACTCTCTCCGCCATTCCCCATACCTGTCCCACCACTGTATTCGCCAGTTCTCCAATATGCCCCTCATCTTTATTTCCGTACCTTATCGTGTACCCCAGGTGTTCCCATTGATAAACAGCTTGTATCTCTTCCTCCCCCCATTTCCATTTCTCCTCCTCCTTCTTTTTCCTCCCTCTTCTTCTTTGGAATATCATCATCTTCCCCACATTAACTCTCAAGTGTTTCCTTTCCAAGTATTTCTTCACCACTGCTATTGCTTCTCTCATTTCCTTTTCATCCTCCACTAACACCGCCACATCATCCGCATACGCCAGTATCCAAACCTTTGACCTTCCTATTGCAACCCCTCCTCTTTGATGGCCTCTCATCTCCTCCTCCAATCCTCAATTAACTGCCATATCACTTGCGATATTCGCTGACAGCAGCCTCTACTTGCAAAAATCAACTTCTTCATAATTACAATAGTTTTTCCGGAAAGTCTCAGTAACTATTCAGAATTGACCATACAAATTGCATATCAGTGGAAAGCTTATAAAAAACTTAATCGACTCGTGAACAGAAATACAAGGTGTTCCATTTATAAAAAAAAGAGTTATTCGACTTTATGCGTTTCAGCACACCCTGTATACTGTGTGCATACATGGACCAAAAGTCGACTATTTATTAGAATTCCAAGTTGTTCTAAAATTTTCTGTGGCAAGTTTGTCGAAAAACATCCATGGCCTACTGGACAGTGGTCCATCAAATATGAGCCTTTTTTCCAACAAAACGTTGAATAACGCCCAAACGGGGAGAGCTAGACCCATAGTGACCTATACAAAATGCCAAATATTTTTCATGTAAAAACTAATAATGTAGAAATATACAGGGTGTCCCATTAAAAAAAAACAACTTTCTTTATATAATCAAAATATTTTTATAATGTGCAGTATAAGTGTGCTTACTTGGCAGTGAAAACCGCATGTCGATATCTTGAATAGCAAAATAGTTATGGACCAATCACACAGCCCTGGGTCACCCTGCATAGCGAAAACAGACTCGGGCTTAAAGGATACCCTTGTCTCATCCCTTTGTTCGTCCAGAACACTTCTCCCAACTTCCCTTCCCTTCTGGTCCTGCATTTTTTATTTCCCTCCACAGTTTCTGTCTATTAACACTGTCAAAAGCCGCTTTCAGGTCAAAGAACATTGCGTATAATTTTCCCCCCTTTTATTTCCAGCCTCTTGTTCACTAGCTGTTTCAATACATAAATGTTATCCATGGTCCCCCTTTTCCTCCTAAACCCCATTTGCCAATCCCCCACCAGATTTTTCTCCTCTATCTCTTGTTCCAACCTCATTCTTAACACGCCTGCATAAATCTTGTACCCAGCATTTGCTATTCTTCTTCCCCTACAGTTTTCAACATTCTTCCTCTCCCCTCCATTGTATATCGGATGTATTATTACTTCCTTCCACTCCTCCGGCAGTCCTTCCCCTCTCCACATTCTACTTAGTAGGTACCCTTCTTATTAAGTCGGAAGTTTGAAATTATAGCGCACTTTTGAAATTAAATCGTGGTTCCGAAATTTAGGCGTTTTCGAAATTAAGGCGCTGTTTAATTTAAAACAAATGAAATTATTCACATTCAGTATGTCGGTTTGAGACACCGGTGCATAACAAGTATAGGATTGAACGTTAAATTGAAATCTGCCATCTCCATCAACACTTTTACACATTAAAACCCATAGTAAGGTAATAGGTTAGTTAATCCGACCCCTCGGATGGGAAACTGGCGCCTCGTTCGGAGATCCAGCCTAATTAGTTGAAGGTCGAGAAGCGATGAGGACTTAATTAATTATTTATTGTCTTCACCTCATCGAAACTCTGAACGGAAAGAATGATATTAATGATACTAATGCCACGTTAAAAACATTCTTGCTCATTGGTCGAAATGTCACGGAATTCAATCAGATATTTACAATAATCGTCACCGGTGTCGTCGACATCCCCCTCCAACATCTCCATGCAGTGCTCTGTTCATTTTTCCATCAATCTGCCCTCTTTTTCTCTCCTTGTTTAATTACCTCCAAATCTCTCCCTCGTTTTTTAAGCTCCATATTTTCTCTTCCTATATATCTTCCTCCTCTTGCCACATTCTCCACAATATTTCCGCTTTAACTCCTTGTATTTTTCTATATCCTTTCTGCCCTTCCTCCATCTCTTAATTCCCCTTCTAACCTCTTTCCTTGCCTCCCCATCTTCCTGATCATCTCCTTCTTTTTTGACTATGTTCGATGACTGCTGTGATACCAGAGGCTTGAGAGGACCAGATCCTATCATTTTGAGAATCTGTGCTCTTATTCCACGGCGAACAACTTCTCACCCCTAAAAAGAGTTCGTACCCGAAGTTGAGCGCATCTTTGATATTCTACTTGCTTGTCGTCCATGAGGAGCTGCATTTTTTGGAGTTGATAGGGTTTTTCGCAATTTGTCCACTGACCAATCACTAATACCATTTTGATCATTTAGATTCTCGCTGCCTATTATTGGCTGTATTGACAGTGCACATTCCTTCTTGGCCTTAACGGTCGTCTTCATGGCCAAGGGGTTTAACTTGTTAATGGTCTTGGACACAGTGTACTGAGAGCAGAGGAACAATTTCATATTGGCGGATTCATTCACTAACTTCAGAACGTAGTTTGCAAAAGTTTCTATGTAACCCCAATGACCCATTGGATATGAACGATCAGTCTAGAATATATAAAATTGATTGTAAACACTGTAACCAAGTGTATATGGGACAAGCTAAAAGATCACTAAAAATTGGTTTTACAGAGCACTTGGCTCACTTCAAGTACAATCGTTGGGATAAATCTTCCGATGTGCTTGAAAATAATCGCAAGTTGGATAATATTCCCTTTGTTAAACATGTAAATAAGAAAAATGACCTCGACTGTTATGAAAGTTTCGAAAATGACAAAAAACAAACGCTTTCTAATGAACAATGAGAATTGTGGTCCCTTAGTCTTGTATACTGTCATTGGTGACTTTCACTTTAAGTACTATAAAGCTAGCTTTTGTAATTTAGATTTAGTTGCACGTTGATGGTGACAGCTTTGCTGTCGAGACGCGTGCAATTTGGTAAACCTTCATTGTCGTACCACAAGAGTTTCATTTTTTCCAGTATAGTCCATAAACCGGTAGTCGGAAAAAAAAACCGGAAAAAAACCCTAGGAAAAAAAACCCCGGAAGAAAAACCCCCGAAAAATAATTATAGATGGCTGTGAATAAATATATAAATATACAAAGTATGGAAATAAAAGTAATGCCAAAGTTAAACGTAGATTGCCACTAAAGCGCCTAGGTTATTTGCAGGTTTAGTATATTTTTTTGCAATTGATACAAAATGGCAACATGACACTAAACAAAGTTTGGCAGTAAAAAAATGCTAAAGGTAAACGTAGATTGCCACTAAAGCGCCTAGGTTATTTGTAGGTTTAGTATATTTTTTTTCAATTGATGCAAAATCACATGACACTAAACAAAGTTTGGCAGTAAAAAAAATACTAAACTTAAACGTAGATTGCCACTAAAGCGCCTAGGGTATTTGCAGGTTTAGTATATTTTTTTTTAAATTGATACAAAATGGCAACATGACACTGAATAAAGTTTGGCAGTAAATAAATGCTAAAGGTAAACGTAGATTGCCACTAAAGCGCCTAGGTTATTTGTAGGTTTAGTATATTTTTTTTCAATTGATGCAAAATCACAACGTGACACTAAACAAAGTTTGGCAGTAAAAAAAATACTAAACTTAAACGTAGATTGCCACTAAAGCGCCTAGGTTATTTGTAGGTGTAGTATATTTTTTTTAATTGATACAAAATGGCAACATGACACTAAACAAAGTTTGGCAGTAAAAAAAATACTAAACTTAAACGTAGATTGCCACTAAAGCGCCTAGGGTATTTGCAGGTTTAGTATATTTTTTTTTAAATTGATACAAAATGGCAACATGACACTGAATAAAGTTTGGCAGTAAATAAATGCTAAAGGTAAACGTAGATTGCCACTAAAGCGCCTAGGTTATTTGTAGGTTTAGTATATTTTTTTTCAATTGATGCAAAATCACAACGTGACACTAAACAAAGTTTGGCAGTAAAAAAAATACTAAACTTAAACGTAGATTGCCACTAAAGCGCCTAGGTTATTTGTAGGTGTAGTATTTTTTTTTTAATTGATACAAAATGGCAACATGACACTAAACAAAGTTTGGCAGTAAAAAAAATGCTAAACTTAAACGTAGATTGCCACTAAAGCGCCTAGGTTATTTGCAGGTTTAGTATATTTTTTTTCAATTGGTACTTTTTCATTCTTTGATACCTTGTATATTATGTATGATTTTGTAATATTGATGTAAAATATAATGCAGTATAAATCTAAAGTATATGTTATTATATCATTTATTCAACGTTTATGTTTCATTCGGCGCAAATGACAATCTTCATCAACACCAAAATTTATTCACAGCCATCTATAATTATTTTTCGGGGGTTTTTCTTCCGGACTTTTTTTTCCTGTGGTTCTTTTTTCGGGGTTTTTTCCGGTTTTTTTTTCCGGGGTTTTTTTCCAGGGTTTTTTTTCCTAGATTCCCATAAACCATACAAATGAAAAATTAGATTCCGACTATGAGAATTTTTTAACATTGAACATTGATTTATTTATTTTCCAATTATGCTCCTCGTATGTCGCATAAATTTCAGTTAAAGATTAAACGCAAAATGGGCCAAAATACATTATTATAACCGCATACTGGGAAAAATGTGAATCGATTAAAATGAAGCTAACATTGTAAACACCATCCAATAAATCAACAATAAGTAGATTATGTCTAAATAACTTTATCCGGATTTATCCATTCCATACCCCTCACTCCCCCCCCCCTTGTTTAGTACGTCTTTTATTGATAGTATCAATTAAATCTTTCAGTTCAATTATGTGAGTTATCAATGACAGTTAGTTGAACTAAAATTTTGTAATTAACGCTTTTGGCATCTGTTCTGTACGGGTAAGTGCGTGACATTTTTTTTATTAAGAAATATTTTAATCAAGAGTGGTCGATGACATAAAGATAAAGCTAAAAATAAATATAGACACAAAATTGATTGGAATCGTTAATTACATTGACATAACCTCAACAATCATGTTAATTTAATTCTTACTATGCTGGTTTCTTTTTTGAAATTGTTCTTGTAGTTTTGCTAATAGGGTCCCTAAACTACAACTGCAAATCTAAATGTAGGTATTATAGTCGGAGGTCGATTTACTTTAATGGAGATAAAGGCGAAACGTGTGAAAGTAGAGAGGAACTACAATCGTCCGATTTAGAAATTTTGAAAAAACCACAAGCAATCGGATCCAAAACGGACGCTTTCGGCGACTTCGCATTTCAAAATTTCATAAATAGTAATAATGATCGCAATATTTCTTAGAAACCCAGATTTCTGGGCTACATTTCGGATATTTAATCTTTGCGCCCCCATTCGATAACATTTGCTACGACTGCTAAAAATGTATGCTTTTCCAAATTATCAAAGCGTCCTTTGGTTTGAAAGAATGAGTTGGCAAAAAATAATTTAAAAAATTGTGACAGCCACATGCTGGATTTTGATCATCTTTTTTAACAATTTCTTTTGAATGAAAAGGTCATGAAAATATTGTAACGAATATTAATTTGTTCAAGTCAATAAAATGTACTTGCTTTATTGTGCTAAATAGGTCTGTAAACTTGCTTTTTACAATCCATCTAGTGAGCCGTCCCAACGGCCTCCTAATTATACAGTGTGACTCATTTAGATTGGAAACACACATATAAAATCTGAAGTTATTTACCGATTTTGACCAATTTTTTTTTAAATGTCAAATAATGAAAAATCTACTTTGGGACAAAATTTTAAATGTTTATTCCAATTTTCAGGGCATACCTACTACGATAACTTTTTCGTACTCGAAATGGAGAATTGTTATTAGCGATTTGTTTATAAAAAAAATATCTACGCCACTGGATTCAGAATGTTTCCAAATAGCTGTCACCAAAATTTTACAAAAATATATTTATTAATAACAAAGTTATGACAACTTAAAGTTCGAAAACTTTCTAAGCTAACTGTTGCAAAACAACACCCTGTATGGTAATTATGTTAATAATTCTTAAATTATTTTTATTATCGTAGTATGCCCTGAAAATTGGAATAAACATTTAAAATTTTGTCCCAAAGTAGATGTTTCATTATTTGACATTTTAAAAAAAAATTGGTCAAAATCGGTCAATAACTTCAGATTTTACATGTGTGTTTCCAATCTAAATGAGTCACACTGTATGTACCTACTTACTTGTTACACCCTTTTTTTTACAATATTTGATGTTATTTACATACTATATATAACTTAATAACTATTAAGTTATGTTAAGTTATAAATACAGTAAAAATACAATTACAATTCGATTCGATTGTGTAACAAATTTCACCCCCCAACACCCAGGGGGTGGATGGGGGGGGGGGGGGCTTAAATGAAAAACCCCATTTTTTATTGCATATTCAGAAAGAGCAACAAAAAACTATGAAAGTTTTATTTGGGAACTTATTCTTTATTTGCAACAGAAAGATAAAATGTCGACATACAAAATAAATAATAAAATACCGATTGTAACGATTGCAGCGCCATCTCTTGCAAAAGAAAAGTTCCCAAATATGACCTTTATAGTCTTTCTGAATATTCAATAAAAAAAGGGGTTTCCATTTAAGTTACCCCCCTATCCACCCCGTGGGTGTCGGGGGGTGAAATTTGTTACAGAATCGAACGCCCCCCCTCTAAACCATCAAACTTTTATTCGACAACTTTTTTTGTCAGATGTACTCATTTCGAGAAATTCCCCATGTAAGAATAAATGGGACACCCCGTTTGCAGCGCCACCTGTTGCAAATAAGAAAAAAGTTTCCGAATAAAATCAACATAGTTTTTTACGCTATTTCCGAATCTGCAATAAAAAATTGGAGTTCCCATTTAAGATTTTTAAGTTGAACCCCTTTCCCGCCCCCCTGGGAGTGTGGGCGGGCCATTTTGTTGCCCCCCCCCCCCCCCCCAAACTACGAAGGTTTTGATTCGGCACACTTTTTGCTAAGATGCATTTTTTTCGAAACATTCAAGAACCTAATGTATTGCCCCATGGACTGTCCACCCTCACCCTGGCTAGCTGGTTCAGAACCAGTATCTGATTGGCTACCAGCTGGTGGCACTATGTTTGTTTCAGGCATATTTTGACACCCCTGTTCAACATTATCTTCAAATAACAAATCAAGATTATTTAACTTAGCAACGAATCTTCGGTTACGTCTAAAATGATAATTAATTCTAATTGTATTTTTATTGTCACCTCTACTTTGTTTTGACAAGAATCTAATTCTAAGCTTCTAACACACTTTCACTACTTGCATTTCACTCCCCCTCTCCTTCCCAACTACTTCCATTACCCTTCTTATTTCCCTTACCCCCTCCATCTAATCTATTCCACCCCCTCCTGACCATAGAATCTCCTTCCAGTCTCTTTCCTCTTCTCTCAATTCTACACACTCATTCAACATAATGTCCTACAGTCCCCCATCCCTCCCCACACAACCTGCACTTTCTCCTTTCTTCACTCCACTATCATGTTTTCTTCGTTTCCACACCTGAATCTTGCTATTATTTTTTTCTTTCTCTTACTTAGCTCCCCTTCTAGGTATATAGGCACTTCTTCGGACCTTATCCCCTCATAGTTCATATTGTACTTCCCCTTCCGTAATCCTCTCTGAACGCCTCCCCCTTTCCCTTCTCTTTTTTACCTCTTCTCCCTCTCTCGTAGTATCCATTTCTTCCTTCTTATCCGTATTCTAGCTTTTCTTCTCCCACCTCCTTTCAACAACTTTGCAGTGTCCTCCCTCCTCTTCCTCCATCCATCACTCTTCCTCACACTTCATCACTAACCTTCCCGCCTGCACTCTAATCTTCTCCACTTTTACTTCATCCTGTACTATGTACCCCGGCGTCTCCCTTTGTTGGCTTAACACCTATCTCCAGTACCTGTCTAGCACTTCCATTCCACTCCATAAATCACAACCCCTTTCGCCAGCTTGTTGAATTTCCCATCAGATCATTTCCAAATGTTCTCTCCCCTAACCCCCACACCTGTCCCAACACTTTACTCCCCTTTTTTGCTAATTCCTGCACATGTACCTCGTGTTTATTATCATATGTCATCTTATACCCCCCTCCCCCCCCCCCCCCCAATTTCAATGTTCTGGCACCCCACTTCCATTCCTCCTTTCTGTTTCTTTCTCTACCCTTCTGGAACACTGCTATTTAACTGTTACCATCATATCCCTAATTTCTCCCCTTAATCTTGCCACTACCACAACATCGTCAGCGTATGCCATCACTCACACTTTGTACCCCCCCCCCCCAATAACCATCCCTACACTCTATTTATCCCTTAATCTTTCCACCAACCCCTCATTGTAAACCGTGGGAATGTTCGGGCTCAGCGGATAGCCCTGTTTCAGTCCCTTTGTTGTCCCAAATACCCTACCGATCTTCCCCTCCACTTTCACCCTAGACCTACAGCCTTTCCACCAATTCCTCTTTCTTCTCAATTTCTCCCATAACATCCCTTTATTCACACTATCAAAGGCGGCTTTAATGTCGAGGAAAAGCGCATACAACTCCCCCCCTTCCTTCTCTAACTCTTTATTTACCAATTGTTTTAGCACATCTACCATCCTCCTCTCTCTTTTGATCCCCATCCTTCTCTAGGATCTCCTATACCCCATATTTGTCACACTTATTCCTCTGTAATTACCAGCCTCGCTCATATCTCCGCTCTTATTCACTGGAGATATGACTGCCACCCTCCACTCTTGCGGAGCCCCCCCCCATATCTTGTTTAACAACCTTTTACAGTTCTCTCTCGCTTCCACACCCATATACTTCACCGCTCTCCTTTCGTCCCATCACTCCCCCTACCATCCCTTTTTTATCTTTCCCAACACACTTTCCAACTCCTCCCTCGTTATTTCTTCCCCCTTTTCCTTCCTATCACTCCCTCGCTCCTTATCTCCCCTACTTCCCCACTCCTCCCCACAAGTAAAGTGATAATTAAAACTATCCTTAATTATGTACGATCGATTATTAACAACTTCCACTATTGTTCCATAGTGCCACTATTTGCCTTTTTTTTAATACAACCACATCACCTACGTTCCATGACTTTGCATTTCGATTATAGTAGTGTTTTTTTTTTAAGTAATCTTCCGAAAAATAACTCCGATGGCGGTGAGACCTGCATATTCAAATAAATCCATTGCTACCACATGAAACCGATAATTTGGTGTTTCGTCCTGAACCAATGGTTCTTTTTAATTATTGCTATGGAAAGTTTCACAAATAATGCACGATCGAACCATTTTTTCAATTTGTGTGGTCATCCCCGTCCAATAATACAATTCTCCCATGACAAATATTTTAATAAATGTGAGCTCGTCGATTTGTCTGCTTTGGTTCCCTCGGTTCAGTCGCTTTTGACTCGGTTCGGTCTTGTGGTTCAATCGGTTGAAAACTCCTCATTTGAAACGTCTCCGCAGCACAATTAGGACCAAAGGGTAGTGGATTGCATTTATACCGACCAAAAGGTGTCATAAAAGTTGTTAAATCTGAACTGGTCTCATGCCAAAAACTACTTGTAAGATCAATTACAGTAAACACACGTGCATTAGCCAAATCCTAGGTGGGATTCTCAGTAATAATAACCAAATAATAACCAATAACTTCGTTTGCCAAAATGGTGTTAATCACCCTTGAATGATAATTATGTATTAAATCGTTATTAATTTAATGCATTTTTTTAGAAAGATGCGATCTTGGATCCAATGGAAACTAACGACACTTGTTTATCTTCTGGTTGTGGGAAATTCGGAGGAATTCACCTGCAGCCATGGCAACCCTAAGGAACTGGTTTGCGAAAGCCTGGATTTATCAGCAGAAGTGACAAGAGAAATAAATGTTCAGAACAAAATACATTTGGAAGAAATTGAAAAAATAAGCTTTAGAAGTACAAATTTTACAAGTTTAAATTTAACCGTTCTTCAAAAATTTGAAAATCTCAAAGTCATCAAAATCACGAATAGTGTATTAGAGGCATTTCGGCCTGAAATTTACGAAAAGTTGCGTTTACTGAACGAAGTGACAATTGAATGTAGCACAGTTGAAGAGGATTACTTTGATGCGTTTGCGGAAACGAAATTTTTAAACAAACTGCAAATTACTCACAGTAACCTGAGATCGTTTCCTAAAATTCCAACTGCACTCACTGATTTAGATCTACATGGAAATAATCTCGAAAATATTTTCGATAAAAACTTTTTGGGCGCCTCCCAAATGAAAAATTTGGACTTACATCAGAACATAATTAAAGAACTTCCCAGTGGCGCCTTTTTACCCTGTACGTTACTAGAGACATTGCACCTGCAACAGAATAAACTTTTTAAAATCGAAGTGGACACATTTTCGGGCTTACAGCACCTGAAGGAACTCAATTTAAATCAAAATTCGTTATCAGTGTTGCCCAATAGTGTTTTCAATGGACTGACGTCACTTACATCCTTAGATCTAAGAGGAAATGACCTTGAAGTTTTCGAAAATTCATTTTCGCTCAACACCAGTTTGCGATCCTTGAATTTATCCAAAAATAAAATCGCCCAATTACACTCAACTTTTTTCCAAGGCATCTCGGGTATCGAAATGATCAACTTGGAAGACAATTTTCTATCAGATCTCAATAGCGATCTCTTTAAAGGATTGCACAACCTCGAAAAACTCAACTTGAACAATAATCGCATCCACACGTTACCAGACGAGCTGTTCAGTGACAATACGAAGCTCAACACTTTAGAAGTTGCCTATAACAGGATTAAGTTTGTAACAAGTACTTTACTGAGAGGTCTGCGCAATTTACAAATTCTGAATTTGCGCAACAATGTTATAAATAATATTGAGTTGAATGCTTTCAAGGATATTGTAAATGTAACCGTTTTGAAATTGAGTCACAATTTCATACGCAACTTCGACACACATCTTTTCAGAGGTTTGTACGGCCTTAAAGAATTGGCGTTGAGCTCTAATAACGTCTCCGAGTTTGAAACAGAGCTGTTTAACGACGTAACCGATGTTATCGTTTTAAAACTAGGGTTTAATAATTTATATGCCATTGAGAGGGATTACTTCAAGAGCTTAAAAGGTCTGTTAGAACTGTCTTTAGAGCACAACCAAATCTCGAGAATAGCGCCGGGTAGCTTCCACAACCTAAGCAACCTAGGTTCACTTTTCCTGTCGTACAACAATCTGACATCGCTCCCCAAGGGAGTCTTCGACGGTTTAGTGTCATTAACTTACCTCGACTTGGACAATAACCACATTTCCGTAATCGAAATCGGCACCTTTCAAGCCTTGACAAAACTCAACTACCTCTTCCTTTCAAACAATGAGTTACGGGATTTACTCGCAGATTGCTTTTACGGTCTCTCAAACTTGAAGAACCTGGAACTCCATAAGAACCACCTGAAAATTTTACGAAACACCACATTTCTACACCTCGAGAATTTGGAAAAGCTCAACGTTATGGAAAACCATATTGAGTGCATCGAAACGGCATCACTCACTAACCTAAGGAAGTTAAAAACAGTGATACTACACCAAAATAACCTAAAAAGCTTAAACCTGAACTCGTTCCCATCCGTACAGCATTTAGACGTGAGCAACAACGAGCTGAGATGTTTCAGATCCGATTCACGCTCATTCCTCCAGTTCCTCTCATTGGCCAAAAACGGACTAAGCCAATTAGGAAATGACTCATTCGTCAAAATTTCATCCCTAACCCATCTCGACCTATCGTATAATAACATCAGCGTAGTCTCAGCCGATCTATTTAAACCGCTCGATAAACTCAACAACCTCAATTTGGGAGGAAATCATTTCGAAATTTTCGACGAAAAGACCATCCAGACGATTCCAAACGTACAAATACTCTCCCTAGATAACTGCAGTATTACGACAATTGAACGGGGAGCTTTCGAACATTTTCCAAGTTTGACCCAACTCGATCTGAGTAATAACAAAATTGGACATTTCAATGGAAGTATATTCGCGCCCTTGAAATTTTTACACATATTGGATTTAAATCATAATTTAATTACCGAGTTAGACCTTAATGAATTTAATATAACGTCACTTGAAAGGATTCATTTAAATGGTAACAATGTGGATGAAGATATTTTAAAGAGGATTAACGATAGATTCTTGTTATCTAAAGGAAAAGTGTCAGAATGTCAAAAACATGAAAAAATTATTGGATGAAATATACAATATTTAGTTGTTTTTTCTTTGTAATTGTTTGATCAAATAAAATAATTGAAAACCTCTTTCTCTTTATGGACGTCGTCAAACTTTGTGAATCCTGATATTCAACAACTGCTTTGTTGATATGCTCCTGGAAATACAGCCGAAATATATCCTTTCGTCCACCGAATCAACCTCTAGGGCCTGTCATTTTTCCCGTTTTAGTAGTTTGGAAAGGTATAACCCAGCAAACACATTTATATATAAAATACATACAAATTATGTAAGAGCTTGTTAGAATTATGTAAAACTATATATTTACAGAAGGCATACATAAAAAATATGTAATACTTCTTACATCTAACGTACATAAATCTAATTATGTAAATATGACAGCACATGAATTTCCTGAGTAGTATGTAATTATCTGTATGTATATATTATATCAATTTCTGTACATAGAATATCCGTAAGTATTATGTAAAATATACATAATGTATGACATATGGTTTATTAAGGAATACTTACATACTTGATATACCTACATATAAAAAAGCATATGTAGGGGTATTTACTTCAATTTGATATATGTTGTATGTATATTTTATGTGTATTTGCTGGGAAATTTGTGTCCGGCTTGACTCTAGTCGAAGAATTACATCCCCACCCTTCCATCGTTGTTGTAATACTAGGTCCACGGAGGATGTGGTTCCGGAACCGCAGGATATGAAGTGACGTAAGTGAGAGGCAGAGAGTGAACTGTATCTTGGATGGGCTTTAATGGCTTACGCACCTTGTACATTGGGCATTACTTCCAGGCATGCTTTAGCTGCGCTGTGCCCATTGAGAATCCAAGGCCTTTGGCTTTGATGGGCACAATCTTTATGAACTTGTACAACAAACATATCTGTAATGTTAGGGTGAAGCGGAAAAGATCTGTGCTTTCTGCACATTTGCCCTAACAAAACTTTATCCGTATCCTTTTTCCTCAGGATGTTCTGAACCATAAATACCACGTTGAGCAATTTTGCTTACGCGCTTTTTCGTCCAGGACTTGACTTTTTCAATTATGTCGGGTTTCCATGGAGCAACGTTTCATGCGGCTTATTGAGGTTGTACCTCCAGAGTACGGCTACTGCTATGACTCCGGCAGTCGCACGTACCAATCTTAAGCATTTTGAAAATGTATTGAAGTCTAAAACACTATGTTCTTCGGGTCGAAAGACATCTTCCTTTTGAACCTCGAGGTTTGGTCTGCTTTGATTTCTAGTTTCATAAATCTCCAAAATCCAGTTTGCTACTAGTTCCTGTAGCTTTCCAGAGAGAGAGATTTGGTCCAGTAGAGATGTTGAGATCCTCATAAGTCGCGTTCCCAGTGCTGCAGCCTCCAACTTAAGTCGTGAAATAGACAGCCTTTTGAGGTGTGTAAACCTTACCTTTGAACGAACAAGTGTCACACTGACACATCCACTTTCCAACATGCCAAATAAGGCTCAATGACAATGACTCGCATCCATAAAAATGTGCAATTGCACAACTGACCAAATCCAGTAATTAGTACCGAATGACTTTCACATTCACAATGTCTGGAAGAATCTTTAGCAACTTTTGCCACAGATGCTTGTTGCTCTCAAACGCTCGTCCCAGCCTATGGCAGCTTTCTACGTCATCCGTAGCATTGACCTTGTATTGATTTATGAATCCATGTGAGGTATACATCGACATAAGTCCACAAATGTCACACTTGTCGCGTAGTTGACGCGGCTTTGATATTTTTTATGAACGGTTTGTATTTAACAAACATAAAAGTAAATACATGAACATAAATAACTGATTATTAACGAAAATGAACAATTTATTCTAAACAAGAACTTGAACGTAAAGTTATAGCTCGTATATACGTACCACATTGCCTTCTGGGATTCTCGGATGCAGGGGTTGCCTTGGAGGATCTGCATAGCAGGGCCTGCTGTCGAGTTCCATCGGTATCAATCTCTAGGGCGTCCTCTCGGTCGACGTTGGCGGCAGCGTTGAGACGATGGATAGTACCGGCAATCGATGCTGTGTACTGTACCGTGACTGCTTATCCTAGCCGTGCTTTAATCAATTCCGCGTAGGATAGCTGACCCTTTGCCAGTGCTATTATCAACGTCGGACAGTACTTGATTCTTTCGTGCTATTATCAACGTCGAAAGAATAAGTAACTTCCTTAACAGCGCGCGCACGCTTTTATACCCATTTGAGCGGGCGTGTCTACCGCGCTTATGTGTTAGGTGAAATCTCATTGGCGCTTGTATTTGGCGTAGGGAAATAATGTCAGCCAACCGCGCTTCGGGTGTCCGATGCGACTTCGTGCACGCACGTGGATGCACGTTATTCCTACACACTGGTTGCTTCACATTGTATATGTACTGGAAATTTCAAAATTAATGTGTCAGAATAAGGGCGTCCATGACGACTGTGGGGGTTATTCGCATTGCGCTCGTGCATGCAAGGCACGGTAGTCTTTGCACATGATTGAGAAGTGCTATGGTTGTGGAGTTGGAGATTCTGATTCTAGGCCACCAGACAATAGCTCCATAACAGCAGTGTACAGCCACATGACAGGCTTTGAGGATGGGGCCCAAAGACTTTCACTTGCGCGTCTACATTTCCAGAAAATCCCATTTGCTTTTTCCGCTTTAGTTGGATATGCTTACTTCAGTTCAGCTTGTCAACTCTGGAAACTGGAGGTGTTTTTGAAAGAGTAGAGGAGCTCAAAGCCCCTCAACCTACTTTTTCCTTGTGAAGAAAACTACCTCTGTGTTCCTTACACCATTCTTCGGACGTTCTGATAGCAGATGGCATCAGACTACAAAGACTAACCTCAAATTTGTCGCCTATTACTATGGATAAATCATCCGCATACCCCACGGGTTGAGACTACAGAACAGACTGTTTGTCGCCAACGTTGATTGTGCTGCCCTGAGTTTCAGCAGCTGCACAATCCAGCTTCCCACGACCTCAGTGGTGCCGTAACGCAGATTATATTGCTTTTATGTCTATAAATGCTCCCAGGGTGGACTGATTATAATCCGACGATCTCTCAATCTGTCCTATGACGAAATCTAGGGGTGATTCTGGGGATCTTCCTGGAGATTATGTATGTTAGTTTGGATGCAGCGGGAATCTTACAAGCGCCGTATCCCTTATGTGTCTGTCGCACAATCTTTCAAGTGTCTTCAGAAGAAAACACATTAGACTCATTGGACGGTATGAGTTCGGTTTGGGGATAAACACAATTTTCATCTCTCTCTATTGTTTGGTTATGTATCAAAGACGATACAGCCCGCATACATTCTTACCAAATGAACAACAATAACATCCAATCCCCATTGCAGAAAAGCTGGTATTATGCCATCTATTCTGGTGATTTATGTGCTGAGAACGACTTCATCGCTCAGGTGACCCTTACCACGTTCATTAACTGTTTAGTGATCGTCCAGTCATCTCCCGTGGGCGCGAAGGGTATGTCATGATGGTGGCTACTGGGAAGTGAACGCCTCTTAGTACTTTAGCTGTCTCCGAGAGGTTATCCGTTTAAGAACCATCCCTCTTCTGAGACTTGCTGGGTTGTATTATGGATCTTTTGTTAGAGTTTTATTTAGGCGGGATGCGAATTCCCCAAAACCCCAAAAACTTTCTCTGACGCCTCCTGTTATCCGTCTTATATAGGCATAGGTTTGCCTTGTAGGCCTCCTTCCTTTGCCTTATTGGACAGTGTCCTCAGCTGAGTTTTCATCCTTTTTTTGTGCCACGTTTCCCATTACATTGTTGACCATACCTTTTTCCCAAGCATAGCTCAATTGTGTCTTCGTCTTGGTTCCCATCAACTTATCCCATTAATTTCATCATCCAAATTAGCCTTCTTCCCGCTGAAAGGTACTGATAGGTAGATTGGTTCCCATGCATGCCCAAAAAGTATTTTAATGCAACCATACTTGAGTATTTATCGACCTCATCTTTGCACCTGTATCTAGGCCTAAAATTTCTTTTCAGTCTCGTGCAACAGTTCATTTTAACGTACTTCATTCATCCCATGCCTGGACGCCTTTCGCTTGTTTTTTTATCTCTGACATCTACACCTTTTTCCGGTAATATTCTTCATCCAGCAATGATAAATTTTACCTCCTCTACCTATGAATCTGTGCACTATTTCATAGTGGAACTTGTGTTACATTCGTCTGCAATGGTATCTCGTTCCCTGGCCAAGTGTAGTTTTGCTACTGAAATCCTGCTTAATTAGTTGCAGTTCAGCAGTTGAGGCTACTGTCGCCTGATAAATCTATTGCTGATCGTTCTGCTATATTTCTATTTGTTTTAAGTTCAGTATCATAATTGCTCCAACAATTATTATGGTTTTTATAGTATATTATGACCCAAACCACTGAATAAGTTTTTATTTTTTAAAGTTGGCTCAGGTTGTCAACGTCAGTTTCTACTTCAATTTTATATTGAATTTATTCAACATGTTTAAAAGCAGAGGAAGAGCGTACGAAATGCAGAATATTGCAATTTTGGCTCAACATCAGCAATTAGCAAAGACAATACGTGTCAGTCAAATAACATCCGATGGCAACTACAGAGGTAAAAAGGTGCAACGTATTGATAAGGTTGTTGAAGCACAAGTTACTCCAAGTCGAAACCAATCAACTAGAACGAAACCGGTACTGGTCAGAGAGCCGTTACGTAGTTTTTCGGTAGCTATACCCCACAACAAAGAACCAAGTTGGAAATTTTCTCGGTTGAGTAACAACAATTTGCTAAATATTGCCGACTTACAAAAAAAGTACAAGAAAATTATGGAAGATGACGACTCCTCTACTCCGAGATTGATGGCGCCCGATGAAACATTCCTGCTTCAGAAGGAGGTCGAAGATGCTAGTTTGGAAGCGGAAATAGGCAACGTTCAATTAAATAAAGTTAAAGAACTTCTTGAATCTTCAAAATTGGACAAACGAGACAATCGTTTATTATTACACAATGTGGAAAAAAATAAGTCGCTTCCAAAACTGGAAGAGAAGAAAAATAAATTCCTACTAACAGTTAATGATGTCGAACCACGAATTCAAAAAATTCAATTTAAATATTTCACCAAAGGTGGAGCACGTTTTCGGGCGATCAGGAACGCACACTTCCAAACGCCTAATCCCATCAAACAAAGAGAAGATTTGAAGGAAAAGGTTAGCAGTACACGTACGGAAGAGGAGGAAGCTATGGATTATTTACAAAACTTTGATTCGACCGACACCGATTATGAGTATGACAGAGATGTGGGGGATGAAAGGGAATACGACAATGTCCAATCGCTCACAGATGAAGATTTTCAAAGAAAGCTCCAAGAACAAATCAAACAATCCGAATACCTTACAAAAGAATTTAATACCGAAGTGAAAGAGCATCGGAAGGTAAAGGAACCAAAAGATCAGCCATTTTTTGATCGGTTAGAGAACGTTTTCAAGGTCCGACCATTTGCAAATGCTAAACCTGTCAAAGCCTACTTACCCGTTTATGATAGTTTAAAAAATACCTTGTATAGTACAAACTGATGTATAATAATAATTTGCAGCCACACTTTATCTATTTGGACTACCTTACTGAGCTAATCCAAATGAATTCAAAGTAAAATTTTATTCATACTGAGCAATGAACAAAGGCTAGTCTACTGTTATTCACTTGGCTTCAGAAATTTTTTCTGCATTTAACCATATTCCTCCTTTCACAGATAGAACGAAGCAAATTGGATTGAGCTGTATGGGCGTTTGAGTTTTATCGCTCAATGAAAATTTGAAATTCTTCAACATGAGCAATAATCCTATCTTCGTCTGCATTAAACCAAAGCGAAGACCTAAAACAATTTTGAAAATTAGTGGGATTTCCCAAAAAACATCGTTGAGTAGCTTGTTTGCTTCTGAACGGTATCAGAACATGACAAAGGTAAATAACACAGAAACAGGTCCAAAGATCACACTTTGCGATAGAAGGTGTGACCTTTCCGCCTTTATAAAGTTCTGGTACCAAATAACAAACACCGTTTGCATGTGAACTCACCTAAGCAAATTCGATTTCCCTCCCCAAAGGGCATATAAGAAAACTGTGTCATTTTTTCCATGTTACTCTTCGTAAATCTATCGGGATCAAATTTTTCAGGATCGTCAAAATAGTCGGGATCCCTCTGCAATCCAATTAAAGGTATCACAATATTTATACCTTTCTCAATGGTAACATCGGTGTTTGGTATTTGGTAATCCAAAACGCACTTACGGTTAAGCACTGGTACTGGTGGATACTTCCTTAAAGTCTCTGAAAACGTCAAAAATAATTCTAACTAAACCCTCGCTCCTCTGACCTACCATTTATAACACATCCCATGTACTCCATCTCCTTTAAAGCGTCATAAGTGATCTCGCCATCGTATTTTTTTAGAACGGCATCGATCTCATCGCGTACCTTCTGCTGCACATCTTGGTTCTGTGACAGTTCATATAAGCAAAAACTCATGGTACTTGAGGATGTTTCAAAACCGGCAAGGAAGAAAAGGAAAGCCTGCGCGGCAACTTCCTCGATCGTTATCGCGTCTCCATTATTATCGGAACGTTCCGATTTCATCAACTCAATGAGAATTTGAAGAAAATCGTTGCGAACTTCGGAGGTTCCTTTTCTAATTTCGACTGATTCCCTTACGGTATTCATAAAAAAATTAGTTACTTCCTCGGTGATAACTTTCATACGAATCATTTTGGCGAACGAAGGAAACATGAACGAGATAAACATCTTCAAATTGTGAAAAGTCGTTGGTAAAAATTGTTTTTTGGTGTACTTGCAAAAGTCGTTGTTCGGGTCCGTGAAACTATTACATTCAATGCCAAAAGCGCAGCTTCCAATAACGTTTGTGGTATAGCGCTCAAGAAGGTCTTTAATATCGATTGGACCTTGAGCACATCTGATAGCAAGTGCGTCTCTCAATTGGTAACCACATGAAACCACAAACTTGCTCATGGTTTTCATTTTGGCGGATGTAAACGTAGGTGTTAGTTTCGCCCTCAACCTTCTCCACTTTTGACCTGCCAGAGAGAACAAATGGGCGCTCAATGGGTCATCCATTTCATTGTAATAGAATCCGCGGTCGGTAAAATGTTGAAAATCCGTTATAAGTACGTTTTTGATCAGCTGAGGATCTATGACCATGAATTGTGGAATTGTTAATCCATATAGCCCAACATACTTGTAGCCCAATGCCTTACTTTCCATGTACTGACGAAAAACTTCATCGGCAATTGCTTCTGATAACGTGAACGGATTATTCATGGTACCAAACGGTATGCTTGATGGTAGGTATGGAACGCCCTGTTTTTTCCAATAACCAAACGACCATTTAAAATACGCAACAACCGCAATTACGAATGTTGCAAAGTATATGATCAAATTGATCCACATCTTCCACCTGAAAAATGTATCAAATTTTAACAACTACAAGTTCCCATATACTTACAACATATTTTTGAAAAGAATTGAGTGATACTGTGTGCTGTATGTTCTCTCCAAAGCAAACTATCGAAGAAAACAGCTTATTTTTAGAACAATGAATATATGGAGAATTTTACATGGTGAGTGGCACTGTGCTGATAAAATTAAAGGATTCTTATGACTTGTGAATAGACACAACTGCAGAATATGGGCAAACAAACAACCAAGTACAGTGCGAGAGTGGCAACGAGATACCCTAAAAGTGAATGTGTTGTTAGGGATGACGAAGACCGGGGTTTATGTTTGCAGAGACACATACCTCGACATGTTGGAGCAATTTTTGTGGCCAGAATTGGTGGTACAAGATGGGATTAAGGACTCGGTTGTTTTTCAGCAGGATGAGGTACCACCATATTTTCCATTGGATGTCCGTGATTATCTGAATAAAACATTCGCCGCTGGATAGATTGGTCATGGTTCACAAAGTCTGTGGGTCCTTCGCTCACCAGACCTGACTCCCTTAGATTTATGTGCGTGGAGGTTTCTCAAGTAGCCGGGGTACCATGTGACGATTAACAACATACCACAGTTGAAACAACGAATTGCAGACGCAATGGCGAAAATTTCGCCAACTATGTTGAACAGAGTGTTTCGCTCTGTTGAAGAACGATGGTGGCTGTGCCTAGACTTGGGAGGAAATCACATAGAAATGTACATGTACAGGGTGGTTCAAATTGGACACTTTCTTATGGCAACACCCTTTATTTTAAGAGATAGAAAAAAATGGACCAAGGTGTCTGGAAGTCAATTTTAATGAGAAAATCACTGGCGCAAACAGAGTTCAGCTATCTCTAATCGTTTGGCCGCTAGGGGGCGTTTCTCGATTTTGGTCGATTTCTTTAATGCTCCATAACTTTCTTATTATTAAAGATAATTGATTTTAGCAAAATCTGTCTTAGAGCACTTTTTTACGTACAATCCATCGCGATAGATTGTTTTTATACAGGGTGTTTGGTTTTTT
Organism: Pyrocoelia pectoralis; assembly: GCA_036250285.1. Lineage (NCBI taxonomy): Eukaryota > Metazoa > Arthropoda > Insecta > Coleoptera > Lampyridae > Pyrocoelia > Pyrocoelia pectoralis. The sequence continues at coordinate 21,696,170 of CM070083.1, forward strand.
GTGTACGACCCTAAACTACACTTTTTCATACGGACCACCCTATATAAGTTTTTGAAAAGAGAGTGAAATTTCCTAAATTTTGATGTATCACTTGTTATATTTACGTTTAATATTATTTGCAATATTGCATCTTATACTATGTTATTTCAAATTAAAAATATTTGGAGTTAATAAAAATTTTCAGATAACTAAGACATTATCGTTTTAAATCATACTGCCGTCTTTTGTTAACAATGGAAACCTAGACGTCTACAAACAAAATATTTTAATGTAGGTATAAAAATAATATTTAAGAGAAATATAACAAGTGATACATCAAAATTTAGGAAATTTCACTCTCTTTTCAAAAACCCAAAAATATATAGGGTGGTCCGTATGAAAAAATGTAGTTTAGGGTCGTACACAAAAACCAAACATCCTGTATAAAAACTGTTTATCGCGATGGATTCTACGCAAAAAAGTGCTCTAAGAAAGATTTTTCCAAAATCACCTATCTTTAAAAATGGAAAGTTATGGAGCATTAAAGAAATCGACCAAATTCGAGAAACGCCCCCTAGCGTCCAAGCGATTAAAGATAGCTGAATTCTGTTTGCGCCACTAATTTTCTCATTCAAATTGAGCTCCACACACCTTCGTCCATTTCTTTCTATTTCTTAAAATAAATGGTGTTGCCATAAGAAAGTGTCTAATTTGAACCACCTGTACTGATTTGTGGTCCTAATGTAATAGATACATGTTGCAGTATATAATGGTGGATGTTTACTTAATTTACGTTTTCACATAAATATATAGAGACTTTACCCATATAGCACCGTTTATTAGCGTTAACTTGGCGGAATATTGGCCTAATATAGAGAGATTGGGGCAATATTGTCGGACTGCAGCCAATATTCGGGTGAATACACTTTTCTAATATTATACAAATATTGGAAATACAATATTTAGTGAATATAAGAACAATATTTGCAATATTTAGTAAATATTGCTATTTAATGTAAAATGTAAATATTATACACACAATAATGTACCAATATTGCGTGTACGATATTACTAAATATTGAAAATCTATATTTAAGCAATATAACATACATATAATCCTCGCCAGGAGTGTTTACCGCTACGTCATCACATACAATCATATGGTGTAATATGAGAAACATGAATCAAAATTGTACTATATTAGTTAAATGAGAATTAAATTCATATACATATAAAAGAAATTAAATTCGCGTTTATAGGTTTATTCTTTCTATAACATTTGCTTATTCAATACCGTATGTCGATTTCGTCAAATGCACTACGAATGTTCACCATCCTTATTGAATTCACTGTTTTATATGAGAAGACAGTATTAATAAATTGGATAGCTAGATTCATACATTAATGACGTAGCGGTAAACACTCCTGGCGAGGATTATATTTGTAATACTTAGTAAATATTGCTATTTAATGTAAATTCAAATATTGTACACACAATAATGTACCTACCAATATTGCGTGTACAATATTACTAAATGTTGAAAATCGATATTTAAGCAATATAACATAAATATTTACAATATTTAGTAAATATTACTATACAATATAGTCAGTATTTATTTATCAATAACATAACAATACTGTGTTTTCAATATTACTGGATATTTAAAATGATATATTTAGGCAACATAAAAAAAATATTCACAAATAATAATGTTATGGTATTTTCTCAAAATCCGCCGAATGTTAGTTTTTGCCGATTTAGAGATATCAAAATAATCAAAATATAATATGCACGCCCTCCTCCATATATTATAGTGTGTAAATTCCAAAATTATATAACTTTCCGTAGCTCAATGGTATATTGGCTGAGCTTCTAACCGGGTGATCGATGGTTCGAGTCCAACTTGAAGCAAAAGCTGAAATGGTCCCTCGCAGAAGTTTAGGGCTCTGTAGTGTCCCGGTCTCTCACCCCCTTTCATACTATTTTGTATTTTGTATTTTGTATATGTATATAATATTGTATAAATATGTATTTTCCCCAATATTGAAAGAATATCGTTTGGTAATATTTAGCCAATATCTAAAATTGTTTAATATATACCTATGGACAGAGTGTATAAAGTTCCGTAAGAATGTCAAACTTTCTATTAGGTTCAGAGGGTTACATTCAAGTTTAAAGAAATACTGGATATTGTTTGTCAAATGATAGATATGAACCTTGCAAAATTTTTTCTTGATAATCACCTTAATTTTGAAAATAATTACCATTGTTAGTAAAACTTATTTAAAAGATATCTCAGTTGGAAAACACGATATGAACAACATTTTTGCCATTATGTGTTTCTCTAATACAATTGTACGGTTGCACTAAAAGATATTTTTTTCATTTTTGGATAGTACATTAGTCATTTATATATCTTTAACATGTGTAAAATCAAAATGGTAGAATCAATTGTTTAACTATTATTTTAATTAACAATAATAAAAACACTTTATTAAACATTTTCCTGGCTCAGTTTTAACTTATCATATAATTGTTATTGTTCCATAAATTGTTACCAAATTTACAAATGTTGTAGCACACATACTTCTCAAAAGTTGAAAGCCCAAAAATGTTGATTATTGAAATAATTAACCGGTTCATTATTTTCAAATATACGGAAACAAAAGAACAAATTCTTGTTTTCGATTGTAAATTTCTAGTATTGAAATCAAGCTGCATTATTCGTTTATTAAAAATAAAACTTTTTCCTTGTAATTCAAAGTAAATGCTATGATTTCCGTGAGAGAACGACGCACAGATTACCTCCACCATATCGTACACAGCGAGCGGCAAATCACAACACTGTGATTATTCTTTTGCATTGCGGCGTCGAAACGCTTCATAGCAATACTGTAGGATAGTAGACGACAGAGCTCCCAGTGGTAAAAGCGATTGTCGAATGGAACATGGCCAACAATTTGGTGCACTAAAGGAAATATCTAGAAGGAGGGGACGGTCAAGTTCAAGGATCAAGCACAACATACACCAAGTGATAGAGGAAAAGGATTGGATAAGGAGGAAGCCGAAAATACAAGCTCACACTCAAAATGAAATGCTCAAGTGGATGACAAATATCGAAGTATATTAATAGATTCTGATTTGCCAAAATATGGGATAGTAGATCAAGTTTATTGGATAAGCAATGTATTATTGTACTTAGTACATACCAAACCAGAATTGTACCTACCTATATAATTACGCACGCACAAGTATGTAGGTATTCAAAATTATCTTACTTACATTTGGTTTGGAATAGGTTGCCAATGTTATATCGTCAGTACTTTACTCGTATCTTTATAGTTTGTTGACAGACATTATCTAGTGTTTCATTTTATGGCTTGTAAGGATTTTTTTATAATTTCTGTTACCTATGCTGTGACTACTCTGATTAACGAAAATGGTCATACTGTAATATGTAGTATTTCACGTGAACCTTGAAATGTTAGCCTTTCAGAACTATTTCCGAACCTGAAACAGAACTTTTGAATGTAAAAAAGAAGAACCAATGTCTTAGACACACTATATTTTAGGTTTACATACTTCCCAAATTTAATCGTTTTGAAGACAATGAAAATCTATCCCAATGAAGGTGTTATTGCACCAAAGTACAAGAAAATTATGGAAGATGGCGACTTCTCTACTCCGAGGTTGATGGCGCCTGATGAGACATTCCTGCTTCAAAAGGAGATAAAAAATGCTAGTTTGGAATCGGAAACAAATAAAGTTAAAGAACTTCTTGAATCTTCCAAATTGGGCAAACGAGATAACCGTTTACTATACAATGTGGAAAAAAATAAGTCGCTTCCAAAACTGGAAGAGAAGAAGAATAAATTGTTACTGGTGCTGGTGGTGCTCGTTTTCTTCCAACGCCTAATCCCATCAAGCAAAGAGATTTCAAGGAAGAGGTTAACAGTACAAGTACCGAAGAGGATGAAGTTATCGATTATTTACAAAAATTTGATTCCTCCGACACCGTTATGAGTATGACAGATGAAAGGGAATACGAAAATGTCAAATCGCTCACAGATGAAGATTTTTAAAGAAAGCTCCAAGAACAAATCAAGAAATCCGATTACCTTACAAAAGAATTTAATTCTGAAGTGAAAGAGCATCAGAAGGTAAAAGAACAAAAGGTCCACCTATTAGAGAACCTTTTCAAGGTCCGCCCTTGCAAATGCTAAACCAGCCAAATCGTACTAACGTATAATATTAATTAGCAGCAACACTATCTTTATTTGGACTACCTTACTGAGCGAATCCAAATGAGTTCAAAGTAAAATTTTATTCATACTTTTGGTTTTAGGAAAAAAAATTGAACAAAGGCTAATCTACAGTAATTCATTTGGCTTCAGAAATTTTTTCGGCATTTAACCAAATTCCTCCTTGCACAGATAGGACAAAGCAAATTGGATTGAGCTGTATGGGTGTTTGCGTTTTATCGCTCAATGAAAATTTGAAATTCTTCAACATGAGCAATAAACCTATCTTCGTCTGCATTAAACCAAAGCGAAGACCTAAAACAATTTCAAAAATTAGTAGGATTTCCAAAAAAAACATTGTTTTGTAGCTTGTTTGCTTCCGAACGGTATCAGAACATGATAAAGGGTGAATGACACAGAAACAGATCTAAAGATCACACTTTGCGATAGAAGGTGTGACCTTTCCGCTTTTATAACATTCTGGTAGGTTCAAAATAACAAACAATGTTTGCATGTGAACTCACCTAAACAAATTCGATTTCCCTCTCCAAAGGGCATATAAGAAAACTGTGTCACTTTTTCAATGTTACTCTTCGTAAATCTATCGGGATCAAATTTTTCAGGATCGTCAAAATAGTCGGGATCCCTCTGCAATCCAATTAAAGGTATCACGACATTTATACCTTTCTCAATGATAACATCGGTGTTTGGTATTTGGTAATCCAAAACGCACTTACGGTTAAGCACTGGTACTGGTGGATATTTCCTTAAAGTCTCTAAAATCGTCAAAGATTATTGTAACCAAACCCTCATTTCTCTGACCTACCATTTATAACACAGCCCATGTACTCCATCTCCTTCAAAGCGTCATAAGTGATCTCGCCATCGTATTTTTTTAGAACGGCATCGATCTCATCGCGTACCTTCTGCTGCACATCTTGGTTCTGTGACAGTTCATATAAACAAAAACTCATGGTACTTGAGGATGTTTCAAAACCGGCAAGGAAGAAAAGGAAAGCCTGCGCGGCAACTTCCTCGATCGTTATCGCGTCTCCATTATTATCGGAACGTTCCGATTTCATCAACTCAATGAGAATTTGAAGAAAATCGTTGCGAACTTCGGAGGTTCCTTTTCTAATTTCGACTGATTCCCTTACGGTTTTCATAAAAAAATTAGTTACTCCTTCTGTGACAACTTTCATACGAATCATTTCGGCGAACGAAGGAAACATGAACGAGACAAACATCTTCAAATTTTGAAAGGTCGTTGGTAAAAATTGTTTTTTGGTGTACTTGCAAAACTCGTTGCTCGGGTCCGTGAAACTGTTACATTCAATGCCAAAAGCGCAGCTTCCAATAACGTTTGTGGTATAGCGCTCAAGAAGGTCTTTAATATCGATTGGACCTTGAGCACATCTGACAGCAAGTGCGTCTCTCAATTGGTAACCACATGAAACCACAAACTTGTTCATGGTTTTCATTTTGGCGGATGTAAACGTAGGTGTTAGTTTCGCCCTCAACCTTCTCCACTTTTGACCTGCCAGAGAGAACAAATGGGCGCTCAATGGGTCGTCCTTTTCATTGTAATAGAATCCGCGGTCCGTAAAATGTTGAAAATCCTTTATAAGTACGTTTTTGATCAGCTGAGGATCTATGACCATGAATTGTGGGATTGTTAATCCATATAACCCAACATACTTGTAGCCCAATGCCTTACTCTCCATGTACTGGCGAAAAACGTTATCGGCAATTGCTTCTGATAACGTAAACGGATTATTCATGGTACCAAACGGTATGCTTGATGGTAGGTATGGAACGCCCTGTTTTTTCCAATAACCAAACGACCATTTAAAATACGCAACAACCGCAATTACGAATGTTGCAAAGTATATGATCAAATTGATCCACATCTTCCACCTGAAAAATGTATCAAATTTTAACAACTACAAGTTCCCATATACTTACAACTTATTTTTGAAAAGGTTTGAGTGATACTGTGTGCTTTGCTTCCTATTAAATCGTTGAACTTCTATTATTACTGATAACTGTAATATAGAGGTCAACGTCTGCGATAAATTTCAGCACAATGTCCTCTCAAAACCAAAGAAAACAGCTTATTTTTAGAACAATGAATGTATGGAGTATTTTACATGCTGAGTGGCAGTGTGCTGATGAAATTAAGAGATCCTTATGATTTTTTTACCAAATAAATTAGTACAAAAATAATTGAAAAATAATTGTCTTCGTTTGATCAATTTTTGGATGAACCAACAGCATTTTTAACATATTAACCAACTTTATGAATAAGTCACAACAGATTATGTAGAAACGTGGAGGGGGAGGGGGGTAAACAACCCTGGCCTCCTAGAAGCATTTTGTCGTATCCCCCTACAATCCCTACATATAAGAGGCTCTAGCTTATACGGGGTGAATATAAGGTCTCGATACATTTCTTGCCGGTGTTCGGACAGAATACTCACATAGAAGAGCGAACGGCCGTTGTTGTTGCCCGTTTGCGTAGCGTACGAGTAGTGTTCACGATGAAGAACGTTCTGGGAGGCGGCCCATAGTATCAGTAATGGTAGGACGCATAGAGGATGCGATCATACTTAGCTCCTCCGCATCTACCAGGAGACTGTGAGTAGAGAAATGGATATCCCATAATCCACAATAATGAAAACCTTGCTGTACACCTTGAAGAAAAGTACTTAGCACGTCCAGATTTATAAACTGGAACCATACCCGACAGCCTATACATATGTTATGACCTGTTGCTGTGGAAAATGAGAATCTCATATCACTTGTGTTGTTCAGCGACGAGGCAACATTCCATACCTGTGACTGCAGAATCTGTGCAAAGGTCAACCAAATGTAGTGCGAGAGTGGCAATTAGATACCCCAAAGGTAAATGGGTGGTTAGGGATGACGACGACTAGGGTCTATGGACCTTTAATGTTAGCAGAGGAAACGGTTACCGGACACAGATACCGCGCCATGTTGGAAAAATTTTTATAGCCACAGTTGGTACAATGGACTCAGTTGACCAACAGCAGGATGGGGAACCACCCCATTATGCATTGGATATACGTGACTCCTGCTGAACGGATTGGTCTTGGTTCACAAAGGCTGTGGACCCCTCCCTTATATTTCTTTGCGTGGAGGTTTATCAAGCCACAGGTGTAACGGGTGAGGATTAACAGTATACACCGCAGTTGAAAGAACGAATTACAGACGCAGTGGTAAAAATTTCACCAACTATGTTGAACAGCGTGTTTCGATTCGTGGAAGAACGCTGGCGGCGGTGTCTAGACTTGGAGGGAAATTACATAGAGATGTACTGATTTGTGATGATAATGTGATACATGTTGCAGTATACTACTTCGGCCAGAACCCGGTTTCAAAATGACCTTTTCCGATCTCGAAAAGAAAAATGCAAATGATAATGAGAATGAGATGATATAACCTTTGCCTTAGAAATTCAAAACTATAAATAAAATGAAAATTTACTTTGAACTAGGTTAGGCAACCCATCATGACTATGTAGAAAATGGTTGCCTATCTCAATGTAATATAGGAAAATCATTGTACTGAGAGGACCTTTAAGCGGCAGCCTTAGTTAATAATTTTTGAACATTAGCCCGAAGTTCTTTAAATCCATCAACACGTAAATGATCAAATTCAATATTTTTGTCCTTGAAATTACGATTAGCAAGCCATTTTTGCGTTTTAGAATTGTAGATCATTTAATATCGGATTTGATCATCTCTGTGTAGGATTTGAATACGTTGCAATTCCCAAGGTGTATAACGTCCACGGGATATTATTATGGAAGTGAAATTCGTAACATTATCTCTTTGGTGACGCAAGTAGTTACCAAGGCACCGGTTTGTATTGCGAATTACGGTGTGTTTTGTTGGGAAATTAATGAAAAACAACCTTGAGTACAATTTTTAGGGGCCAATAGGAATTAAGTTAAAAATTATTTATGGCATTTTCGGTGGAGAACGCCTTCTGAATGATGGAAAGTTTTAAAATTTAAACAAAGTTGATTGGGAGGATTATTGTGGAAGAGGTCGGCGCGAGTCATTAAGAGAAGACGGCGATATTGATTGAAATTAGCGTGTGGATCGAAGCAATTGATAACAATTTGATAAATAGAGAGAATTAGCAAGATATGGGAACGCTAAACTTAGTTTTAAATTAATAAAAAAATTAATTGGCGAGTTTGACTTTTGTTTTGATACATAGTAGTTACGCCCAACTAAATTAAAAGAAATGTTTATTGAGTGGGAGTTGAATTTTCAATTCTAACACTACTTCTTGAAAGAGGCAAATTTCTCCTCCCAAACCATTTTTCGTACATAATTGAGGTATTCCTGAAATACGAGACATTTTCGTCCCGATACATTTGTCGTGTAAAAAATTTTGGTCCTTCGATCGGGATGGAAATACTGGGTGTGTAACGAAAAGGAAAATCTAGTTCCTAAATTGTATCGTAATAGTATTTAAATACTAAAATTACAAGGGGACCTAAATATTACATTTTTTTAAATTATGGTGAGAATCACCGTCTACGAAAAAAATTGAATATTGATGAAAAAATCTCTACACAGGGTTCAATGACAGGAGAATAAATAATGTAATCGGAATAACGTAACCCGACCTTTACCGGAACGTTACAGCTTCCTTGAATTTGACCGTGAAAGCGTGCGTTAAAATATTTTCACATCACGTGAACTTGTGTGTTTAGTTTTTAGGTAAGAATTTGTTATTTGTTAATTAATTATTATTAACAGTGAGAGTAACTGATCTCTTACTCAAACAACTTTTACTTATTGCTTATTGTGATAGACTATATTATTTATAAGATATCCTTTATAGACCTTTACTGTTTCGTCATAATTACGTCAGTTTGTTTAATAACATTACAACATTGGAAGATGTTTAACTTACTTAATAAATGAATACGTGAAACAGAAGGACAATTCCTTGACCCTCTCACCCTATTATTAGATAAAGGTTTTTCTTACGTCATGTATATGACGAAACATTTGGAGCGTCACAAAACTTTTTTTCTCCATAGTGTCGCCGTGCCATTTTTGTTTTAATAATAATGACCTACCTTACATAAACAGACGCATTATAATCAAATTTCTAGGAAAAGAAGATGTGAATCAATGCCAAATTTTGCCGGAATTTCTGGATGTTCCGCCATTTTCAAAATATTATACATCTATTCGGGTTTCAGAGTAACGCCTAAGTACAAATTTTCAGAAACCTACCTATAAAAATTTCCCAGAAACATCTAACTAACGCTCTCCAAAGAACACCCTGTATACGTTCTGAATTTTTTACACACAACCATAATTGCCAACCGCTCTAGTTCAGTAATACTGTAATGTTATTTCGGAAAAATGGTCCCTTTTTTGTAATTATTTATTTTAGTTACGTTAATAACCTGTTACATTAGAAATATCTATGGATCAAAAAATTAGAAAATGTTCAAATATGTAAAATGGTTCATTTTTCCTCCCACGGGGTCCTAAATTTTACATTTTTTTTAAATAATGGAGAGAGTGGAAAAAATTAATTGAATTTGATATGCAGCTCGACAAATTTGTTTTTGGTTGAAGAAAGTGAAATTTTGCGCAACGTTTTAAAAAAAATTGCTTTTTTCAAAAAACCATATTCTGAATAGTTACGATAAATATATTCAATTTGTAAATTCTTTAAATATTACCCAATTTTCACCAATTTTCGTCATTGCGCTAAGTGAAAAGAAATTTAATCCTTTAATAGTATACATCTCGCTCAAAAAAATGCTCAAAAATGTAAATTTCTTCCATTTTACCCCCACAGAGTACAAAATATTATTATTTTTTTAATAAAGGTGAGAATCAAATTATCCGGAAAAAGTTAATTGAATTTGATATACAGCTCGACGTATTTGTTTTGGGTTGAAAAAAGTGACATTTTGCTAGTTATACAGAAAAGTGTACTTTTGATGCCATTAAAGCGAATTTGATCAAACAAAAAGCTATAGAAACTATAGTCCTTAAAAATTTCTTTCTGTTAAAGGAAAAAAAACGACAAAATTTTTGCCCTTCTTTTCCTGTTTTTGAAGATCAATTTTGACACCTTTTTTTAAACAACCTGTTAAGTACCCGTCCGTGCTATTTTACGAAGCCCACGTTAGTTGTCTTTGTATTGGCAAAAGATCTTGTCTTTAACTCTCATCCATTCATTGATACGAATTATTTTTTGAAAAAGTGCGAAAATTTGTTTTTCAGAAGTGAGCGATATCTCTGAAGCTAATTTTCATTTTAAAGTGGGGGGTCGAGTGACCCTTCACTGAGCTCTCCCGCCTCTTCAAAATAACAACGTAGGATCGTGCGTAGGTGCATAATTAGGAGCTCTTTAGGAGGTAGTTTGGATTTTCGAGTTCCACCCTTTACCTTTAAACAACCCCAAAACTAGTTTCGCTGAAGAGGTAACTCATAGAAAATACCATTAAATCTATATCTTTAATGCATGTAGTTACAGCATTAATAGGCTACACTTCATTTCCAAGTTGCAACCCCTTAGCATGAATACCACCCCTTGCTCCAAACAAGCAAGAATCGAGAAATAAATCATTTTATGTAACCTGGTTTAAGAGTTCCTATGCACGATCCTCTTGTGAAGTTCACTCAGCCCCCCCATTTTCAAATGAAAATTCCTGCTAAGGCGATAGAGCACAAAATTTTATTCTTATTGCGGGGTGTGAACGCTCCTAAATAGCTCCTAATTCTGAGCTATGATTTGTTTTAATTACCGCGCGGGGGGGGGGGGGGGGGGGCAGATGAACGGAGGTTCGAAAATCTATACGAAAACCTCAGATTTCGTGAATTTTTGCTTCGAAAAAATTATGGGAGGTTCCCCTTTGCGACTTTTTCCAAAAAATTATATCAATTTTTTTATTTGGAATATGTTTATTTTATAAAACGTCCATTAATGTAAAAAAACGGTGCGAGATCCATCCGCAAATGTCTCATATTATTGTATTTATGAGTATGAAGCAGTGGTGAACTGCCTCATTTACTAAAGGTATTCCGTACACAGATACAAGTAGATAGTTTGAATTTTACATTTTACAAATAATACATACAACAATTTATTGTTGTTGTTTGAGTTCGTGCGATAGTTTTTTTGTAAATCTTTGGAATAACTTGGCTTATCTGTGTGTTTATAATAACAAGTAGATTCCTTGTATCTAATATTGAAATTTCGGATTGTTTGACCTACGCATATAGAATTGCAAAACGTACAGTTTAATTTCTGAATACCAAATTTCATGATGACTTGTAGGTACATTATCTTTTGGATTAGAGAGATATTTCAAAATATTGGTTGCTATTAAATTATTATTAATTTGAATCGTGTAAATTGTTTACCGTCGTTATCAGATAAAAAACTCAAATTATTATGTTTTGTTGTAAACAAACTATTATATTTTAATTCTTTCGCCATGTAAGTACTAATTAGAGTCTTAATCGCTTTGAATTCATCCTTAACCACGATAACCTCTGCCTTTAAAAACGCTATATCCCGAAAACGGAAGGGGGTCGTACTTATATAGTTTTAAAAAATAGATGGATAATTGACAGATTCAGTTTGGTTTGTACTCAAAAACGATGGTATGTTGATTTACATTTTTAATAAATAGACGCAACTAGTTAAGTTATTGCTTTCTTTAATTTTTGATTTGACTCTATTGAAGAAAGGTAGTCTTTTCTTCTTAATACGTCGGTGTCATTTTAGGTTTTCAAAACAATACCAATCCTGATACTATGGCTTCTATTTGGAGTGATGCCAATGCAATCAACAGATTATTGCAACTATCGATTTGAGAGAGGAATCTCTTGTGAAAGGATTAATTCATTAGAGCAGTTCACAAATGGTGTCCAAGAGAGTATTTGGAGGAATATGATCGAAATTGATAATTTGAAAGGTTTGGAAATTGAAAGCAGTGATATAAATTTTTTGGGCTCAAAACTGTTTGGAGGGTTTGAACACATTAAAGAATTTAAAATCGTGGCCGGTAACATAACGGGTATACCGAATGGAACGTTTGAAAATTTAAAAAATCTGAAGGAGCTGGAAATCGGTTTTAGTACTGTTCATACAATGGATGACAAGGCGTTTAGTAAACTCTTCAATTTGAGGGAGTTCTATTTTTATGTAACTAAAGTTGGGAAATTTGCCAAAGGCGCATTTGACGATATGCATTCTTTAACCGTGATGGATCTACATAATGATGATTTAATTGAAATTGAAGAAGGGGCTTTTGACCATTCGCCAAATTTGAAGGCACTACAACTTTTAGGAAATAATCTAACGACGCTTCCTCAAAATTTATTAACAAAACTATCGTTACTTGAAAATGTTTGGCTTAATGAGAACAATTTAAAGCAACTAGAGGCGAATACCTTTAACGGATTAGTGAATTTACGAAAGGTCATCTTAGGAAAGAATCAACTAAAAAATTTACCTCCAAATTTATTCAGTAGTTTAATTACGCTCAACGAATTGGATTTACGAGAAAATGTTATACAGACGTTTGATGAGGACATCTTCTCCAGCTTGAAGGTATTGGAAATACTAGACCTTTCCCATAATCAAATTCGATCATTACCGAAGAAGATATTTGAAAATCTGCTGGAAGTATCTTCCATTAACATGGCAAGTAATAAAATCACTGAGCTAAGTCAAGATGTATTTAAAACGCTTTCCAAGTTGGCATCTCTGAATTTGGAGAACAATCTTCTCTCGTCATTGCCACCCAATCTATTCAAGACAAACCTTCAATTAACTAAACTTGTTTTAACTTCCAATGAGCTCGACAAGATCTCTGCAACACATTTCCAAGGTTTGAAAAAATTGGAAACCCTTTCGCTTTCAAAGAACAAAATTTCATCGATAGAACCTCATTCGTTTGACGGTTTGGAAAGTTTAAAAGAGCTCTTCCTTAATGAAAATAAATTGGAAGAATTGGACCCGTTTGCGTTTAGACATTTACGGAGTCTGAACATTTTAGATCTATCCAATAACAAACTTCGTGCCCTTTCACCTCGAATTTTTGACACTCTCAATTCTTTACATGAACTCCATCTAAGTGACAATAAGCTAGAAAAGCTTGAAGAAAATATTTTTGATGATCTACGAAATTTAACCGAACTGCATTTAGAAAACAATGATATTGAACACATCGCGGATGGTACCTTTAAGAACCTAAATCATCTCAATTCACTTTACTTTTACGGTAACCGACTAAAGGACATTAATGGAAAAATTTTCAAGGGGTTGAATTCCATAACCTATTTCTATATAGAAAAAAATCCAATAAAGAGTATTACTTGCGACAGCTTTAACGAGGTACCTTCAGTGGAGTACCTCCACATTAACGAAATTCCAGTTGAAGAATTTTCAGCTGACTGTTTTTCTAGCCTTAAGAATCTCAGAATGATTAAAATTGATAAAACCAAATTAAAGGTTGTGAAAAAGGCAACCTTTTCAGGTTTAAAAACCCTAACATCTTTATTCTTGACCGAAGGTCAGTTGGAAAATATCGAAACTGGTGCCTTTAATGATCTTCCAACGTTAGAGAGGTTATCATTTTACAAAAATCGATTATCGAAAATTGATAGGGAGATATTTCGTGGTTTGGAAAAGGTAGATACGTTAATATTAAGCAATAATAAAATTACAGCAATAGATTCGACCACCTTTGAACTACTTCCAAGTTTAAAATTTCTGTACTTGTATTCTAACAACTTGCGAGAACTCAATAATGACGTTTTTCATAAACTGCCACAATTAACTCATTTAGTATTGTCCGATAACGGTATTGAGGCATTACCGTCCGACATTTTTCAATTTTCTAAATCGTTAATCTATTTCGATTTGTCCCGAAATAAACTGAAGATTGTGGAACAAGGAACCATTCCAACAGCACCCAAATTGATGACATTGAGTTTGCATGCCAATGAAATTCAGGCTATTAAACCTGGAGCTTTTGACAATTTTAAATGGCTTACGGTTCTAAATTTATCAAACAATACGCTTAAGTACGTCACCTCTGAGATGTTCACCGGACTCAATCAGTTGGCATCGATTGATCTTCAAAACAATAAAATTAGCGATATGGATCCTAATGTTTTTGACAATCTTCCTGCGTTGAGGAAAGTCTTAATGGAAGGAAACAAACTGAATCCAACCGTATTAGACATCATTAAGAAGAAGTATAATGTACCATAATTTATACAAGAATCTCTTAATTAAGATTTATTCAATAAAGACCTTTGTCTTCTTATTGTAATTCTACCAGTTTGAGATGTCCAAACCATATCTTCACTATCTCATTGCCCCAGTTTCCTCGATCCTCGAGTTATAATCAACTATTTCGTTGGTCTTAAGTTCCGAAAGTATTTCCCAAAGCAACTTTTAGTCCAAAACTTGCGCCTACACGTCTTCTGTCAGGATAGAGAAGCATCTTCTCTAGTACAATGACGATATTGGAGCACGAGTCAAAGTTCTGCTTTTTGCGGGATTACGTAGAAATCGTTTCGCCTTTGAGTTAATCATTAAGAAGGAAGCTTTATAAGTTTCGCTCTGTTACTTAAAAATCATAGGAAAGCTCTTCGGGCAAGTCCTGTTTGAAACAATTTGGATTTCCTATGCAAAACGCTAACAACTCTCCTAGTCATCCGACAAGTTGACGTTGTGGCGGGCGTTTGCACCAAGACCAAGGGACAATGGTCGTATTATTTGATGCCAAAAAGTTCAACTCAACCCATAACCCCCAAATAACCATTGTCCAATTTCTGCATCTCGCTGAATGAACCTTGCTATTCCAGATGGCTACCTTTCTCTCTCGTGTCTTTATTGATCACATCTTCAGCACACCCTACGTTAAATGTGACAAGTTGGCTGATTACCCTTGTTAGTTCGTCCACTCCACAATTCTGGATGCTGCAGTAAGGAAAGTTCAAAGATAGTACCATACATAATATTTATTTGTTTTTTACAAGTTTACAACAAAGAATTCGATTTTACATATCATAGATTCATTAACTTCTTCCTTCTCTCCAACACTTCCTTCATTCACTTCACCCCTTCACCCCCATCGCCTAATATCTCCATTCTACCTCATTCCTTCTCTCTCACAATAGCCTTAGCAATAACTAATGAGTCACATCCGAGCTCTCGTGGGACAAACTATAACTAAATATTTTTCAGGCATGTTATATGTACATCGTTGAAAAGCTCTTTTTAAAGACTATCTAACCTACCAAAATTCCAACATGGCCGTCATATGAAAAACAAAAGATAGCACTAATAACTTAAAAATAAATGACAATCGGGAGCTTTCTGTTAATATCAAATAATTTGTCTCAAAGAAGTGTCTGAATGGTGTAAAACTTTAAAAGAGGTCAGATTAAGCGTTAAAGAGTTATTGAGGAAAATTAAAATCGGCAAATTTTGGTTTTTTCAAAATATTTTAAAAATGAAAAAAGTTAGGTCAAATTTGAAATGATATTTGTCGTGAGTATTAAATTCTGCAAAACTTTCCCCATTTAACCGTTGCCCTATGTCTTCTAATAACCGAGATACCAATGGTGAGCATCGAAATTGGGACACAGTGTATATCCCGGTGTCTCTCTGTCTAAGCCCATTATCCACTTCCAATATTTCTAGTGTATTCTCTCTAATCCTTCCCATTTCTTCCAATCCCATATTTCTGCACCATAACCATCACACTTTTAACTAATTTTTCGAATAGCCATTTTCTTTTCTGTACCTATATCCTTTCCGATTACCCTTTCTCCTAATTCCCATACCTGCCCTAACGCTTTGTTCCCTTTCTTCGCCAGTTCTCTTATATTGACTGTCATCCCTACTGTTGTATTTCAGCGAATAGCCTAGGTATCTCCATTCATCGACCCTCTCTATCTCCTCTTCCCCCCACTACCACTTTTCACTTGATCTCAAGGATAGTATACCAATTATCACATCTTCAATTCGATTGAAGCCATTTAAAATATCTCGACGCCACCATTAACATTTGTGAGAGTTCGCTCTACATTCCTAGATCAATTTGGCACGATGATCGTTTTATTTTGACATCAATGGCTTTACTGTGTTTTTTGACATATAATTCTTTTGATTTAATCTTAATTTCAACTAGTTTTTAATTCCTTTTCGGTTTCTTAGTCTCTTTCCAAGGTGTGCAAGTTGATATTGAAATTTGCCACAGCGATATGTTATGAGATCAAGACACCAAAGTTACCTAATGAACATTTTTAAGCGTCTGGAGAATGCATGTATGCTGTAGGCGTTTGATAGCTCTTCCCCTTCTTGTAGCTGTCTCTACTATACCTCATATTTCTCTTCTGCTGACCAGAATTTCTTAGAGAGTCACTCATATGGCACTGTTCCATAACTCAAGGTTGAGTGGTGTTATGGTGGCTTGGTGTTCGCTCAGCCGATGGAAGCCAAACGAAAGACAGAAGATAACTTATAATCCATTTTGAACAAAACGAACAAACGTACGCATTAACTACGCTAAATCAAACTTTACGTCGTGTTATGTCCTACGGACGTGGCCGCCACACTTTACCAGTGCCACGAACGAGGACACAGAAAGCGTTGAGTTTGTCCCACTTGTTGGGATCCCTGCACATAACGCCCACCATATTACCGAGATGAAGGTTGGTATGAACCTCCGCATTCAAGGCATTCCTGACCTGCATTCGGAAATGGGGTGCATTTTTGTGGCGGGACTACCGCAGTCGAGGCAACCGTCATCCGACCTCTTCTTAATCAGTGGTCAAGTCATAATTACGATCTCCTTGCGCCCATGTCGCAATGCTGGCGACCAGCGTGTGAATACACGACTCTTTTCTCACCCAGAAGTTCTCCCATTCGTCTATAGTTCTCTTTCTGTCTTATTTGGCCACCCTGACTAATACCATTATCTTAGCCGGCGAGAGGCAAGCCAAGACTAGGCGCAACAGTTCAACGGCAATGTGAAACACATTGCACTTCCATGGCACGCTAGCGCCTCCTCTATTTGGCATGATACGTGCCCATCGACATTCCTACCGCATATTGTAATGTTGCTTATGAGTACTGATTTTGATTTTTTCTGGGCCTGGGTCTCCTGGCCCTAATCGCCTTGTGTCTATCATCAGAATTAGACAACCAACCGAACGGCGTCTTTTCGTTTAACGGACGCCTCCTCAATACCCCTATCAGTAGCAAACAGAGTCAGATCATCTCTACTACTCTACATATATTGCGTTCCATAGGGTAGGTCCCATTGCGGTCGACGCAGTTGTGCAGCCCCGCATCACCCTATTCAGATACGCCGAAACCCCCATTTTGTCGAGTTCCTCCCAAATCCTCTTTCTGGAATTCTCAGTGGAAGCATTGCCGCCGTTTAATTAGATACCTACCTACACCTTCCTGGCGGTCTTCTACGTCTCTCTATGCGACCGCGTGGGTAATTTTCTTAGAACGTCGACCTATCCTTAATAAAGTCAAACTTTACTCAGACAACTTCGGTAGTAAATATTCCTGAGATCTTGTCTCCAAAAGCTTTCCAACGTAATGGAACAGACAAATTGGAGGGAAAGTTAGATTCTTCTTGAAATTTTGAAAAACGAATAATGTCAACTTTACATTCCTAGATGGGGGAAAAGGATGAACGAAAATGGTGGCCAGGTTCAGATGTGGAAACGAGGAGCTGGACAATAAGTATTGGAGAAGAAGAAAGAAAGTGCAGACTGTGTGGGGAAGAGGCGGGAAGGCCAAATAAAGGCTATTACTACTACATTCCTAGGTTTCAACGAACTCCACTATTACGATTGGATTATGGCTAATTCACAATGCATCAAGCACTTTATTCTGGAAGCATCGAATCATTTGGATGATATTTGTTCCATAGTAGAACCCCAGAGTGAGCTACCATACTCCTTACTTTCTGCGAGCAAGCAGTCGGTGCATTTTTCTGAATTTGATGTTATGCTATTTGGAGCAGAGAGTCATACCAACTTATTTCTCTATGTTAACATAAGATATTTGAGCGCCATTGACCGAGGTACGTAACATTATTTAAGGCTAGTTGCATTTTCCAAATTCTTCCTCCACAACGTGGTTGTTGTACTGTACGATGATTTTGGTACAGAACTGATCCCTGCACATCTTCCTGTGGGATGCCAATCTTAATCAGGATACACTTCTCGTGTGTATATCACGAAAATGTGAATTCATTCGCAACTCCATAAATGGGGTAGATAAATTAGAAATAAAACCCAACATTTACAACGTGCCTAAAATTTCTCCCATTTTTTTGGGTGGCGGAAGTTTCGTTTTAGCGTTTGACTAAATAGCATGTTAGTTTACAAATTAATATTACATCTAATTATCTAACTTTAAATTAACTTACGTAATCCCATTATTAAAACTGAATTCGTATTATCATCCATGCAACTTAAAGGTCAAGGAGAAAATGAAGTAGCTAAGAACCTTCATTACAACATTTTTCAATACAGTTCGTGGTGAGCTGATTTTAGATTAAAAATGGTGAGTTGAACGTAAACAAATTCCTTTATACCAAAATCCAATTTATTTTCGTTAGATAACAATGGTAGGTGCTTACAAGCTCCTTTCCTTTCTTCTTGTATTGACAGTGGCGCGATCCAAAAATTGTAACTATCAAATTTGGAAGACAATCTCATGCGAAAATACCAATTCCCTTGAAGAATTACGAAATGGTATCAAACAATCTATTCGCGAGAACTCGATAGTCGAAGAGCAATTCAAGGGCCTAGAAATAGAAGATAGTCACGTTGACGTTCTCAGCTCAAACTTATTTCAAGGGTTTGAACATATTGGAGCTTTCTAAATACTATTCAGTACCATTACGAGTATTCCAAACGGAGCATTTAGAACACTAACGAAATTGGAGGAACTGGAGATAGAGTATTGTACTGTAGAAACTGTAGAGCACGGCGCATTCGGTGGCCTGTATAATCTGAAGAAATTTTCGTTCTACTCCACTGAGGTAAAGAAATTCTCTATGGGAATTTTTAACGAATTACGCACTGTGCTTGAAATCAATTTAGAAGACAACCACTTGGAAGAAATTGAAAAGGGTATGTTCGATAATTCGCCAAATTTAAAAAGGCTAAATCTAGCTGGAAATAAACTTAAACAACTTCCCAAAGGTATTTTTGGAAAAGTGATGTTCCTCGAAACTATTTGGCTTAGTGAGAACCGGATTGGTCAATTTCACAGAGACAGTTTCAAAGGTTTAGTATATCTCGAAACATTGTTGGTGAATAAAAATCGTCTGGAAGAGCTACCATCAGATATTTTTTTGGATTTGAAGAATCTTAAAACTTTAGATCTTTCTTCCAACCAGATCGTCGAGTTACACAACGATCTTTTCAAGGGTCTTCAACGCATCGAGTCAATTAATCTGGCTGGAAACAAGATTACGTTATTACCGGTTGAAGTTTTTGATGCCAATCTGTTGCAGTTGAAATCTTTGCAATTGTCAAACAATCAAATTGAAGCATTTAGTTTTGAAGCACTTAGTGGTTTGAAGTCACTTAGTGAACTGGATTTATCCAATAATATGCTGAGCGAGATTAATTCAATTACATTCAATGAAATTTCTTCACTCAATCTTCAAAGTAATCGTATTAGCTTCTTGGATACCAATCTATTCGATAATCTTCCACAACTGAAGCGAGTGCGTTTGGAAGGAAACAACTTAGATTCTGGTACGTTGAAGATAATTCGTCAGAAATTTACGTAAAATAATTATTTTTTAACTTTAGCTAACCTTCAAGAGCAATAAAAGTTTCTGCATTTATTGTATGGTTCTCCCTCCCGATTTATAGTGATTGGTCGAACAGCAAACTATACAGGGTGTTAATGTGACCATATAACAACGTTTGAGTAGGGAAAAAGTAAAGAACACAAAAATGATATTCTTACTATGAAATGTAGATGATATTGAGTCCAGAGAAAAAATATTGGCACAGTGTGTTGCTGGCAAGAGTAGTTGCCGTGGTTCATTCTCTGAAACCTGCTGACTTGCTCCTATTGGCATATAGAATGAGAAATTCGGATCTACCTCTAACAGTGGAAATTTAATAATGTGTCGAAGGTTCATCTCTTGAGTTTGATCCGTTTTCGGCGGAAAACATGTCGAAACACGGCAATCCAAGTGAGGGTCCTACAACAACTGTAAACAGTTTGTTAACTTATTATTGTAGATTCCAGTCCATATACAGGGTGTTTCAGACCACCCGTACCGCCCCAATATCTCGCGAAATACAAAACGCATTGAAAAAAGAAAAAATACGTCTAAAAATGTTTTTAAGACTCTATTGTTTGATGGTAATAGGATGTCCCCACTCCCACCCCCGGGGGGTGGAGAACGGGGTAACTTCGTAATCTTAAATAGCACCCCCCAGTTTATTATGCAGATTTGAATTCTGCGTTAACAAATAGGACCTTTTTGTTTGAAACATTTTTTGAAGTTCGTGACAGATGGCGCTATGATCGCCGAAAGAAGTTTTTCCGATTACCTATGCTAATTTTGATGTCAGTTTTGTTAAGTGACAATAAAAAATGTTAATCCTTTGTAAAAGGGATGAGGGGGACCTTTATTAACACAATAACACCCCCCTCCCCACACCGCCACTTCACCCCTACGGCCCATAACCTAGGATGGGAAAACGCAACCACGGTTGAAGAAGTTAAATTTTGTAAATTTTTTGTCTTTGATGGAAAATAGAAAAAAAAATTTAAAATACTTTGATTTCACGAGTAAAGAACACATTGACATTCGAGATACGTTTAAATCTAAAATTAGGGGTGAAGTGGCGGTGTGGTGAGGGGGGGGGGGGAATAAAGCTCCCCCTCTTCCCTTTTACAAAGCATTAACATTTTTGATTTTCACTTAACAAAACTGACATCAAATTAGCATAGGTAATCGGAAAAATTTCTTTCGGCGATCATAGCGCCATCTGTCACGTCTTCAAAAAATTTTTCAAACAAAAAGTTCCTATTTGTTAACGCAGAATTCAAATCTGCATAATAAACTGGGGGGTGCTATTTAAGATTACGAAGTTACCCCCTCTCCACCCCGTGGGGGTGGGAGTGGGAACATCCTATTACCATCAAACAATAGTCTTAAAAAAATTTTTAGACGTATTTTTTCTTTTTTCGATGCGTTTTGTATTTCGCGAGATATTTGAGCGGTACGGGTGGTCTGAAACACCCTGTATAAGGCACACATATACGAGGGACAAGTCATTTTATTGCGAGTAAAAGAACCGGTGTAACTTTTTCAAAATCTTAATTTTGATATGTCCAAAGTACTTTGCTGCCTTCTTGACCATTCTTTCCATCCACTGCTTAAATGCTCCAGGCCAAGCAGCTTTAGGAATACTATTAAAATAACACCGAAGGGCAGTATCGATCTTTTCCTCTGAAAAAACCTTCTTCGTCATAAGTTCGCTTTCTGGCACAAAAAAAAAACAGCCAAAAGTTGCACCCCAGCAAACAGAGTCACGTTTTTGACGTTCATTTCAGGTATGACGTCTTCTTGTGGGCATTATGTCACATGATAAATACACATGACATCATTTTGACCTCACTTTAAGACCTTTAAGACGTCAGTTACGAGTGTTATGGATTGTTACCTAAGTAACACCCCGAACTGTAATTTGTTTTTTTTTGTATTTGTATGTATTATTTTTATTTGTGTTAATCTACAATTTTGACAAAAGATTCATATTTCTACTAAAAAACTAACTAACTCACTAGGTACATTTACAGAAGAATAAACACTCCTACCCTTATACCCTTCTCCCTACCCTTTCCCTTCTCTCCAGCACCCTCTTCATCCACTCCACCCCTTCACTCCCAAAATTTTCTCTCCCCTCTTCCCTTAGCTCCTCACATTCCCTCATCATGTGCCATATATTTCCCCTCCCTTCCCCACACATTCTACACATCCTTTTCTCATCCTCCCATCTGTTTTCGTTTTCCTCGTTGTCGCGCGTTAATCTTGCCACCCTTCTTTTATCCTTTAAACCCATGTCACCCAATATATATCGGCCTTGTCTTCCACCATTATCTCCATATATCCCTCATTATATCTTCCCTCTGCTATCCTCTTTCTCCTTTCCTGGTATTAGACAGCTTTATCTCTTGTTACTAATTCCCCTACCATATCCCTTCCTTCCTCTCTTCTCCTTTTTATCTCCTCCCTCGCATATCCCACTCTCTCATAAAACAACCGCCTCTCCTCCGCCCATACTTTATCCGTTCTTTTCTTATCTCTCTCATACACTCATTTACCTCAATAATTTCTTCCCTTTTCTTGATCTCCTCCTCATATTTCACCGCTCTCTTTCCTGCCTGGGTCCTTATTTTTTCTGCTTTCATCTCCTCCCCCACGATATACCCTGGCGTCTCTCTATCCAACCCCAACGTCCATCTCCAGTACTTTTCCTGTATTTTTTTCCATTTTCTCCCACTCCTTACATCCCCATATCTCCGCTCCGTACCCCATCACACTCTTTACCAACTTGTCAAAAATCTATCATCTCTTCTCCATATCCTTCCGAAATACTCTTTCCCCCATTCCCCACACTTTCCCCACTAGCCTATTTCCCGTTGTTGCCAATTCCCTGCTGTGCTTTCTTTATATTCCGTCCGGCCCTTGCGCCTTCCTTAATTTCACTTTTTTCAACGCTTCCTCTACCTTTTCACGCTTTAGCTCTCCTCCATCCCTACTTCTCCCCCACTCTCTTTTTCCATTTCCGGCTTCTTCATCTCTCCTCCCATCACCTCCATACACTCCTCACTCAACTCAACCTCCCTTGTTTCGTATTTACCTCTTCTCTTGTTTATAAATCTCCATATCTCTTTTTCATTCTTTAACCCCCTTATTTCCTCCTCCACCTCATATTTAAACTCTTGCTTTCTCCTTTTGCACTCTTCCTTTAATTTTGCCTTCAACCTCTTACATTCCAAATGTATATTGCCCCCCTCTTCCACTTTCTCCTTCCCTTTCTCTCATTCTTCTTTGCCCATTAGCACTTCTCATTAGCTCCCCCCCATCTCGTCTCCTCTTCTTATATCTTCTTCTTTCCACACCCGCTTCCATTTTTTCCACAAACTCTTTCAATTCCATCTCCTCCCATTCTACTCCCTCCAACTCCTCCCTTTTCAATACTTTTCAATACTTTCCATCGTCCATACCTTCCTCTCCCCCACTTCATCTTCCCTCCCCTCAGTTTCTCCCCCCTCATCTAGGTCCTTCCTAAAAAATACCTCTAAGGGGTTATGGTCAAATTCCTCCTCATCTCCTACTCTCATCTTTTCTATATCGCCTACACTATCCTCATTCACTATCACATAATCTATAACCTGCTCCTTCCTCTCACTTATATATGTGTACTCTCCTCTCCCTCCTTCCTCCATATTTCCATTCAGTATTCGGAACTGTAATTTGGTTATTATAACGCCATGGCAGCTGCTTTTGCGGCCAAACTTACCCATCAGCTGTCGCAACGTCTCATAGCGAATTCGCCGCAATTCATATTCTTAAAGCCGCACTTGAGGTGTCTTCAATGCCATCTTCGATCTTTTCTCTTACACTTGCCAATAATTTTCCTTGATCTCGTTTCCCTTTTTTTTATATTATATATCGGCATTATTATTCTCCAATTTCATTCTTTAAATGTTCATATTTCTTCTATTATTATTTTCTTTGTTTCGTTTCTTTTTCTCCCATATTTTTTATCAATTTCAAGTATTATGCTATCTCTTCCTGCTGCCTTTCTTATCACCTCCATTAATTTTTCTTCTTGAATTTGTTCTTCACTCTGTATCTCTTTCTCCTCATCTGCTTCTTCCTTTTTCATTTAAAAATGTCGTCGTAATCTGTACATTATTTTATCTTCCTCGGTGATTAGTAATATTATATCATTTCTCTATCTTTTTTATCTGTTTTGTTGTCATCATATTCGTTTTTATCAAGCAATAATCATTTCCCATTTCTGCTTCTTTGGTGATTTTTACATTTCTTGCCAATTGTTCGCTTTTTTTTCTTGATCAGAAAATAATCAAAGGTAGACCTTTCATTTTTTATAAGCTCCAGTCTCGTAAACTTATGTTGAACTTTTGCGTTACTTATCACTAATTCATTTATAACGCATGGTTATACATATCATTCTTTTCCGTTATTGTTCTTCATTTCTTCTCTCATCTACTTCTACATTTTGATTTCCTTCTCATACGTTTAGGTCTCCCATTATTGCCAAATTTTCGTCTACTTCGTCAATTACTTTTTTAGATATCGATAGAAATTATTTTTGTCTTCTTTTCTTGCGTCCTCATTTACGTGAATTATTACAATTTCTGTAATATCTCCACTTGGTGTTTTATCATTTCCTACACGATTTCTCCTTCTTTTTCTTTTATGCTTCGTACCTGTTACCTTTTCATATTTTCTTACCCTCCTCTCTGTTTTGTACCATTTGAGTTTTATTTAGTTCACTTTCCTTTTTTTCAGTCATTATCCTTTCTTTCCCACTTTTTGATTCCAAATTAAATTTCCGTATTTATTGTTTGTTATTGTTTTTAATTTATTTTCTTCTATATACCATTTCCACGCTGTACCATTTACCGGTTGCTTCATACGTCCTAGTTTAACATTATTGCCCTTAAGACTTTTTTCTGTAGCTTTCGATTCATTGTACGTTACGTTATTTTTTAATACCTACTCTTTTCGTTTATTTGTATGATGTTGCATTTTGTTTTTCTTAATTTATGTTTGTTTTTCATTATTTCTATGTTTTGTCTATATTTCTTATCACCAACTTTAACTTGTCGTTGCCTTTATCATTTATTTCATTATTATTCTCAAATTTTACACCTGACATGACTATATTGTTTCTCTTTCTCTGTCCTTTTCCTATTGATCCATATTGTTACGTACTTGATTAATTTTTTTCTCTTCTTTTTCTCACATTAAAATTTCGAACCTTCTTAAATCTCTAAAGGCAAACGGATCCAACTCACTCGTTGAGAGTGAGAGAGCCTTCTCTTTCGAACCTTGGTTGTTGCTGCGATTTTTCTGACCTTATTAGAAATTGAGTTCAGTGAGGGGTTTTCAATAAATTTACGAATATCTTGTTCGGTAACGAGTAAATTTCATCATGGCGAAGGTCTATTGCCAATTACCTTCAGAATGAAGACCGTTACTCAAAGACTGCTCATTACAAGCCTTAAATTAGACAACTGTAAATGCTCGCCCGATTCAACTTGTGGGATTCCCAGATAGGTACATTATTGTAACATTTACATGACCTAAAAAATATAGGTAACAAATATTGATGGGGTTGAGGAACTTGATATTCAAATTTCTGTAAAAAAGAGATCACGTACGTTTCTTTAGGCTCCAGACTTGTCTCCATGGTGATATATTACTATACGAAAATGAAGATGGACAAAACGAGAAATTAATAAACAAAGAATATTTGTCGACCTTGTAAAAGCGAAGTGCATAAACGTTTCTTAGAATAGCATTGTCTCTGTGCTAATATGAGGCCAGGGCAAGCAAGTATTTACTCTTCAATAAAATTTAAATTTCTAATAATTGTTTATTAATGATACATTCATCAGTGATAATCGGTTACGTAAATTTCATAAGTTTTTTTTTACATTAATTGCTCAATTTTGTTGTATAAGTCAATGTAATAAATATTAAGTACCTACCTACGCGTTATCGTAACTGGTTCTAGTCATAGCTTGTTCGGTTCGTTACAACCAAAAATTGTTTTTTGGTAAGTATTTTCTATTTTTTAACTTTGCACGTATGTATTCCATCAATCCATCCTATTTATACTTGAACACTTATTCGCCCCAAAATATGTGTTCAGTGCTCAATTGCGCTGACGCAAAAATGTTCCCCTTTGTGAAGCTATTTTTATAATTTTGTTTAAATTTTAACTAAGAAAATTGTTATCTTCTTATATTAAAATTATTTCATTCATTTTTTGCTACCTCCCAGCAAACACATTTATATATAAAATACATATAAATTATATAAAAGCTTTTTAGATTTATATAAAACTGGAAGAAAAATAAGAGATATCTAATGTCAGGAAGTCAGCAATTTTCAAAATAATATATATGTCTATTAGATGTAAATTCTTTATATCTGTAGTACATGAATTTATATACGTTTTATGTATATTTTATGTAATATTCACATAAAAAATATTACATAGTTGTAAAAGCGTTGCGATGACCAAATGGCAGCTACTCGAGCATAATGTAATTATTACCAATGTAAAAAATTATTTAAGCAGTTTCATACAAAAAAATGGAAAAACTACATTTTTACGTGCAACTGTACTTTTAATTAACTTAATTCTTGCACGAACCCGCTTTTACCTGAACTGAAAGCCAACAGTTTATTATGATATTATATACTTGCTTGAAAAGTTTCCCTTAACCGGATTCGAACCGTTGCGGTTGGGCGTTGCAAATTCCGAAATCCGACATGTATTTTCTTTGTATCCGACATTCTACCACTGCGCTAATCTGAAACATTCCTTTTTTTATTTCGTTCTTCCTAACTTTGCGCTGTTTCGCGAGTTTAAATTATGTTTGATTATTTCGTTGAGTGAAGTCTTATTCAATGATTATACCTACCTTTATGTTAAAAATGACCAGGATTTAATTTATTTTATATTATTTATTTTGTATATAAATTAGACGCATTTTAGTCGATACGGATCTAATATTAAAGATACGTGAACTACAATTTTTCGCGTTATAGAAAACCCGCCCGTGCGATTAATTATGCGGCGCAAATAGAAACGGACTTTTATTTTCGACAATATAATAATAATAATTTATAATCATATTTACAGAGGGCATACATAAAACATATGTAATACTTCTACATATAAGATTTTACATATAACGTACATAAATCTAATCATATAAATATGACAGCACATAAATTTCATGGGTAATATGTAATTATCTATATGTATATATTATATGAATTTCTGTATACAGAATATCCGTAAGTTTATATTATTATTATTATTATTATTATATTATATACTATTATGTAAAATATACGTAATCTGTGACATACGGTTTATATAACTCTATTAAAGAACACTTAGATACTTGATATATAAAAAAGCATATGTAGGGGTATTTACTTCGATCTTATATTATGTTGTATGTATATTTTATATGTGTGTTTGCTGGGGTTGATATCGCAAGTGCCAGAATTTTGAACACCCTGTTTTGCTTACGTTTTAACCCTTCAGCTTCAGTGATACAGCAAAGAATACCACTCATTTTTTAAGGGTTAGGCTAGATATTATATGAAAATATACGGTAAAGATACCTTTTCCCAGCTCTTTTCATTATCGTCTCCACATCCATTACCTTCCCTCCCAATTTGCAATGATTCCCGCCACCCCAGTGCTCGCTTTTTTAATTTATTTTATCAGTTGAGTATGTAAGACAAATATCCTTCAACCTAATGAGCAAATATATTGAGTATCCCAAATTAAAACTTTACTCTAAAAGAAAATAGGAATTCCTAGGGTAGGTATATGAAGTGGTTGTATCTGTATAAGCACGACGTGCATCCCGTGAACGCTTTAATGGCCCCTAAAAACCTTCTAAAGTACGTGTCGCGTTTGAAAGGCTGATGCAGAAAGAGCAATTACAATATTACTCATTGAACCAATAATTATAATTGTACCTAAGTATTTCCGTCACCTAATAATAATAATAATAATAAACGTCTTTTATTTACATTTTTTATTGATAAACTTGTGCCAATGAGTCAATGATAATTTATCGCATATGAATAAGTGAAATAATTGACGAAATACAGTTTACACTAATTATATCAGTGCTAAGGCCAAAAGAGCGTGGAAGTTTATAGGAAATATAGGAAATTAATGACAAAGTGATTACAGTAAAAAAAAATTGTTCCAAAGATGTAACTAAACAACAACCGACAACGACAACGTCGTGGTTAAGACCTCGGCCTGAACCATGGTAATACCATGGGCCTGAACCATCTTAAATGTAAACGAACCTTCTCCCCACTTCATAATCATATATTATTTTTCATTTTTTTATTATGCTCTAGTGTCTTGGAATCTTCAATTGCATTCATAATCGATGGAACCATTATCATGTTTAAAGCATCTGTACGTCCACAAAGGCTGTAATTGCCATTTCTCTTGTACACCATGTACTGCCTTTGGCCACTTCTCTTGTCCTGTCCCTTTTAAATCCGTAATCCGTTGGGGATATTCGTGCATGTCTTTCTCAGCGGGAGGAGTTCACACTTTCAAAATATTTTGTCTTAAGTACGATTGGTCGGACCTTCCTTCTAATTCTTTTTTACTTCCCGAGTACGAAGTAAAAGGGAAGTATTGTATTAGTGTTTCAAAAAGAAAAAATTCTGGCAAGTTGCCACGAGACTTCCCTCGTATTAACACTTTTTTCAAAAAATAAATATAGCACAATTGCTGAATTCAAAAAAAAATACTCTTGAACTACATAAAAAATCTGCAATATTATCTTATAAAAAAAATGAGTGCCGCCATTTTAGCTTATACCGGAAGTGACCTCTTCAAAGGTAATATAGAATTTTCTCCCTTGGCCCGAATACAATCGATTGGCGAAAACCGCATTTCGATAACTTTAATAGTTTCTGAGTATCGAGCGTTGCGTTGCAGTCATTTTTTAACAATTATTTTTTTAAACATTTTTTCAAAAAATAAGTATGAAGTTTGATTTTTAAGAAGGTGCGTGTACGTCATAGGCATTTTTCTTAGTTACAATTGTTGTAACTATGTAAAATGTCTCATCTTCTCGAAAATCAAACTTTAGCACAATATATATTGATGAATTCAGAAAAAAAATACTCTTTTAAACTATATTTAAAAAACTGCAACTTTATCTTATAAAAAAATGAGTGCCGCCATTTTATGTTATATCGGAAGTGACGTCATCAAAGGTAATATCAGCATGATTTTCGTCCATGACCCGAATGCAATCGATTGCCGAAAACCGCATTTCGATAACTGTAATAGTTTCTCAGTTGCAGTCATTTTTTAAAAATGATTTTTCAACACTTTTTTCAAAAAATAAGTTAGCTGAATTCAGAAAAAATACTCTTTTAAACTACATTAAAAATTTGCATAGGTCAATTTTTATTTTTGGAACACTAATATAATATGTACTTCGCTTTTAAAAGAGTATTTTTTTCTGAATTCAGCAATATATATTGTGCTATACTTATTTTTTGAAAAAGTGTTAAAAAAATAATTTTTAAAAAATGACTGCAACGCTCTATACTCCGAAACTATTAAAGTTATCAAAATGCGGTTTTCGCCAATCGATTGTATTCGGGCCAAGGACGATAATGCTGATATTACATTTGATGACGTCACTTCCGGTATAAGCTAAAATGGCGCTACTCATTTTTTTTATAAGATAAAGTTGCAGTTTTTTATGTAGTTTAAAAGAGTATTTTTTTCTGAATTCAGCAATATAATTGTGCTATACTTATTTTTTGAAAAAAGTGTTAAAAAATAATTTTTAAAAAATGACTGCAACGCTCTATACTCAGAAACTATTAAAGTTATCAAAATGTGGTTTTCGCCAATTGATTCCATTCGGGCCAAGGACGAAAATGCTGATATTAACCTTTGATGACGTCACTTCCGGTATAAGCTAAAATGGCGGCACTCATTTTTTTGTGGAATAAAGTTGAATTTTTTTTAATGTAGTTTAAAGGAGTATTTTTTTCTTAATTCAGCATATATATTGTGCTATACTTATTTTTTGAAAAAAGTGTTTAAAAAAAAATTTTTTTTTAAATGACTGCAACCCTCTATACTCAGAAACTATTAAAGTTATCGAAATGCGGTTTTCGCCAATCGACTGCATTCAGGCCAAGGACGGCAATTCTGATATTACCTTTGATGACGTCACTTCCGATATAAGCTAAAATGGCAGCACTCATTTTTTTTTATAAGACAAGTTGCAGTTTCTTATTTTTTTCTGAATTCAGTAATGCTATGCTATACTTTAGCTATACTTTTTTTTGAAAAAAGTGTTAATACGAGGGAAGTCTCGTGGCAATACACATGGCCAGAATTTTTTTAAACTGCTTCAAACCCCGTGAAAATACCTGAGAATCAACTTACGCAACCATGTTCAGTAGTAGTTCATCCGGACAATTTTGACCTTTATTTTCTAAGGTTCAAGCCATGGACTAATAAATACTTATACCTAATGTATGGTCTCTGTTTATTGTGATGCTCTGGATTATGTTGGTGAGCGACAAATATATACACGGTGTCCCAAGGTAAATTTGTAACCACCGTAAAATTCGTCAAAACAACCCAAAAACACGTCAATTTTTATGTCAAGTGAGGCCGATTTGTATGCTAAAGTCATTTTAGCTGAGATATCGACCCCTTAGAGTTTTTCGTCTAGGATCATCTCAAATCAACCGTTTACGCCACTCAACCCGAAAATACGCAAGGACTGCAACAAAGGAAGCTCGACGTGTTTTTTGATTTTGGTCAGAACGCTGTAAGGTATAAATTTTCCTTTGAGCATCTTGTAGACACATTCTTCTTTTCTCCTCTCGTTTACTAAACAGAAGATCGTGTTGAAATTCCCCCACCCCGCTTCTCCCAAATTCAAAAGGCACCTCGTTAGCTGATCAGAGCTTAACCTGATGGGTTTAAATAAATTCCTTTATGGAGGAGAAACGAGGTTCCGATTTGATATTCACCATTGGCTTAACGGATGATGAGCAGAGGAGGTTAGTTTAGTAATAATGATAGTGTAGTGCGTACAGGAGCAGAATATCCTTCAGTTCCTGCTCCATCTTCTTCGTGGTTAACCTTTACCTTTCATTGTACTCATTTCATTAATATTTCAACTTGCGGGCGTTTTACTGATTAGAAGAACGCAATGGCAGCGGCAATAGTTGTTTGTTCCTCATTCTGTACAGGATCTCCACATAGAAAGCAATTGGAACGGATTCCTGGTAAGAGGGACCTTAACAAATCTGTTTCAAATTTTTAGCCACTCTTTCTAAACCATTGCTAATCCTTTATCTCTCCAAATTCCAGAAATGAGCATTTTTTAAAATGTTCAGTTTTTGACAGCTAATGTTTCAAAAACTACGAGGAATAGAAGAAAATAAACAGTTGTGTCCCCATCCTTGGGAAAGGAACGTAGAAAACCATGAATTGGTTGTAACTTAAACACTCACAGGTGTATATTTAAAGCAACCGTTCTCAGAATGTGAATTCTCTCAATAGAGGATCTAAGACAAATGATCTGTCCAAACAGTGTAAAAGTGTAACACGACCCTTACAATAAGGTATTTGGACTACCTACCGCCCAGAGATTCAAATATCTACCATTGCAGTAAAAGACATGAAGTCCCAAGGTCATGGGTTCGTTTCCCACAATGGTTGACTCTTCTGTAGGTATGAGGTTTATCAGAGGTTTTCTTCATAAAACAAGGCGAATGCTCCTCTTCACCCCCTATCTCATCTTACATTCCCTGTTGTCTGGTTGAGAGGCCCTGAAAACCCTCTGTAACCCGCTTCCGTCGCCTCTGTAGCCAGAGATGGCGAAGGAATAAAACGTTTCCTGTTTCTTTTTACGTCCTCGTTGTAAGGAATGGAATTCAGTACTGTATGAGAATATTCTTTTAAAAGTGAGGTCGATGTCACCGTTTCAGAGAATTGAGGCAGGGTTACCGTACAGTTTTGACAAGGTCGATAATCTTGTCTTGGACGGGCACGAACCGCACGAACAATGAACTTAAGTTCAAAATTTCCGGGTCGCTTAATTTTACGCAACAGAACCCGCCTGGATTGGGGTTCATCCTGTACGGCGTGAACGGAACAGTCTACCTAGTATGTTAATAACCTAGACAGGATTCAAACACGAACAGGCAATCTTCTTCAAAAATGTTCGTCAAACTTCTTCCACATTTAATGGCGGAGTCTGTACTGGATCTAACTTTACATCATCAACTGAACTGGGAATTTTGTTGCTTTGACGAGGGGAAAAAACCCAAAAACAACACAACCTTTCCAAATTATAACCGCATTAAAGAAAGAACATGGTGTCATCCGTAATTGTAAACAATACACAATTATTCACTCAATGGTAGTTCAAATATTCGCTTTTTTTGCATCATTAGCATATTCCTAGTATACAAGATCACAAACATTTATTACAAACTATACAAGGTCATATTTAATAGACATAAATTATAGGTAACTTCTTAGAATAGTTTTTGAATTGAACTTTTTTTAAATAACAATAAAAATACATCTACTGCGTCCTATTTGAGATTAGTTGCTGCGAAACTGGTCGAACCATAATTATTACGTAATATTACAAGTGCAATGTAATTCAATTTAAGAGCAATTTTGTTAATCAACCTACAGCCTAGAATCCCTGTTCCTGTTGATCAATTTAACAACAAATTAAATTATTTCGTATTTTTTTCTGCTTAACTTGAGCTAGAGATGACACCTGAATACGAATTTTGATTGCAGGGTGTTTATGTGATGTAACGCACCTGGCAGCTTTGAATTTAAATGCTTCCCGCTGTAAAATTTGTCCGAAATTAGTATAATTCTGGTTTACCGCTTACATGTATCTGAAAATACAATCTAGATATATAGATTTGTAGCCAGTTACTGATAATAATAACATTATTATTTTTTAGGTTACCATGGATTCATCATACTTAAAGAAGCTACTGCTGCTTCTGCTTGGTGTGGCAACGGTACAGTCGAGAGATTGCTATTACCGATTTTGGAAAGCGATAGCTTGTAGTGGAATCAACACCTTACATCAACTAAGAAATGGCGTATACGAATCCATTGAGCGCGACAATGTCAAGAAACCCGACTTCGAAGGTTTAGAAATAGAGCATAGCAACATTGATTTCCTCGATTCAAACGCATTTGAAGGTTTCGATCATATTCAAAAATTCAAAATTATTTTTAGCAACGTAACAAATATACCGGATGGGACGTTCAAAAATTTAAAAAAACTCGACGAAATACAAATTGGATTTAGCACAGTATATAATTTAGAAGATAAAGCTTTCAGTGGAATGTCCAACTTGCAATCGTTTTTACTTTATGTAACCAAGCTAAAAAAATTAAGTAAAGGAACCTTCGATGACATGCCATCTTTAACCAAATTGGATTTACATAATGACGATTTGGAAGAAATTGAAGAAGGCACTTTCGACAATTTACCGAATTTGAGAGAACTGGAGCTTTTGGGAAATAAACTGAAACGTTTGCCGAAGAATCTCCTCGCAAAATTGACCTCACTTGTAAGCATTTGGATTGGAGATAATCAGTTAGAACAGTTAGATGAAGACACATTCAGCGGCTTATCAAAGATGAATATAATCAACTTGCCTAATAATCATCTGAGAAACCTACCACCGAAAATTTTTGAAGATTTACACTCACTAACCGACTTGGTATTGCAAAGGAATCACATTTCGGAGTTAAATGAAGACTTTCTATCAAAGTCAAAAAATTTGAAAACCTTGGACCTTTCCAATAACCAAATTGCCGAAGTTCCGGAAAGTTTATTTAAAGACCTACACGAACTAGATTCGATTAACCTATCCGA
Organism: Pyrocoelia pectoralis; assembly: GCA_036250285.1. Lineage (NCBI taxonomy): Eukaryota > Metazoa > Arthropoda > Insecta > Coleoptera > Lampyridae > Pyrocoelia > Pyrocoelia pectoralis. The sequence continues at coordinate 21,730,220 of CM070083.1, forward strand.
AAATAATATAACTCACTTAAAGCCCGATTTGATTAAAGGCCTTTCGAAGTTAAAAATTCTAGACCTTAGAAAAAATCAAATCTCCTCCATGCCGTCTGGATTTTTTTCCGATAACGTTAATTTAACTAATTTGGATCTTAGTCAAAATAAATTAGAAAAACTCTCACCAACAGACTTTGAGGGTCTAAAATCCTTATCGTCCTTGTTACTGTGGGAAAATCAAATTTCCGAGATTGATGAAAATGCTTTTAAACCTCTAGAGAACTTGGAATATTTGGATTTAAACGGGAATTTATTGGAAACAATCGCACCTTCCACTTTAAACGTGTTGCAAAAACTGCAAAGCATTATTTTGACCAAAAATAAAATTAAGACGCTTCCTGTCGGAATTTTCGATAATCTAACATCCTTACACGGAGTCCATTTGTCGAACAATGAAATAGTTAACCTGGAAAATAATCCATTTGAAAACTTATCAAATTTGAGCTACTTAGATTTGGTCGATAACCATATAGAGTATATTCGTCCAGGATTTTTCAAAAACTTGCACGAACTGAGATCGTTATACGTAAATAATAACAAATTGAAAGTCATCGAAGATGAGATGTTTAAAGGTTTGACATCACTAACATTTTTCCGTTTGGAAAACAATCCCATTGAGAAAATTTCTTGTGGAGCCTTCAAAGACTTACCCGCCCTCGAATTCTTAACCTTCGACAATAACAAAATCGACAGTATCCCGCCAAATTGTTTCTCTAATATCAAGAATCTCTTCATGTTAGAAATCACGAAAAACAAACTACATCGCTTGGAAAAAGGAGCATTTGATGGACTCGAAAAGTTGTGGGAGTTGAACTTGTCCGCGAATGAGATCGATGATATAGAAGTCGGTTCATTTTCAGGCCTTGGTGCAATTCAAAGGTTAACGTTGAATAACAATCGGCTTTCCAAAATTGATAAGCAAATGTTTGTTGGTCTCGAAAATCTGACCATGTTAACTTTATCGGATAACAACATTTCGTCAATCGATTCCAGCACATTTGAACTGATGCCAAATTTACAGTTCCTGTACTTGGGCTCGAACCAGTTGAACAAGTTGGAGAATGACGCGTTCGTCAAGTTGACACAATTGACAATGTTAGACTTGTCCGATAACGGAATTGAGCGCTTGCCAACGGACGTGTTCAGGCCACTAAAATTGCTGAACACGCTCAATTTAAGCAAAAATAAGATTGGAAATTTAGAGAAGGGGTCTATTCCGTTTGTGGAGCATTTACAATACTTGTACTTAAGTAACAATGAAATAGGAGAGATAAAGGTGGGGGCGTTTGATGATTTTAAATCGTTACTCGATTTGGATTTGGCGAACAATACGTTGAAACACATTAGTTCAGAAATGTTCGCGGGACTGACTCAGATGTATGCACTACATCTTGAACATAATGAAATTAGTGATTTGAATCCAAGTACCTTTGATGATTTTCCCGCATTATTTAGCGTCGCCTTAGATGGAAATAAATTGAATCCATCAATAACGATGATTATAAACAACAAATTACCTGGACTTAAGCCTATTACCCTAAACTGAGGTTTCTACTCGTAATTCACCTATTGAAGAGTAGTAGAGAAGCATTGTAGCGTTAGAGTCAAATGTAATTTGTTGTAATTATTACGATGTAAATATAAGTATCTATGGTGTAAGTCACGTGTGCATAACGTGCATTTTTAAGTTTCTTTCTTCTTTAAGCTAACCCATCAGTTAATCTTTTACTTATCAGTTGCTGACGCCAATAATCAGAAAAACATTTTTCGAAAGTTCCGAAGTCTGTCTTATTATTTATTTGCCTAACTAGGGAAATATTGCACACTGCCATTATTCTCAAGCACAGACAACCCTAGATTTATTGGTTGTAAAGATTGCTGTACATGGAGGACAAGTTGGTAACGTCTCTGATGTATTGTAACAGTGCCTTAACATAGTTACAGCTCTATCTTCTTTACCACATTGACCGCAATGAGTATTTCAGCTACTGTCACTCGTAGGCACTCATAGAAAAGTAAGTAGGTAGTACTGGCCCCACAGATCGTATTGAAGTAGTCAATTAATCTAAATCTTTACGTTGCTGTATTCGTATAAATGCGCGCGCGAATTTTTTTTCTAAATTTTGCGCGATCCTGTAAAACCCTCAAAAAAGTACGAAGGGCGGCACAGAGCAGTAGAAGGGGAATGTTTACGAAGGGAGGGTGTTTGTTTCATGATAGTGTTCCCACATAGCCCATAACTCTTTGACTCATTCGGTTCTTCCTACTCACTGCGCTCTGATCTGGCACCTTCGCATTTCCAACTGTTCATCTTTGTGAAGTTTGTGGATGGAGGAAGATTTATGATCGTCGATAAGGTCATGAGTGTCGTCAAACAAAGGGCCAGAAAGACGGGGGAAACTCTTCGACATTGACAAATATAGCGACTCGGTCAAAAAATAGTGCTCGATGTATAACTATGAACATTTTTCAAAAATGTGCGCCACTTTCAATTTTAAAATTTGAAGTACTCTTATCTCTTATCTGGCTTTGACGAATGATTAGTTGCGACGGCAGGCACAATCCTTTAACCTCCCCATTTCAACAATAGCACACACTCTCCTTTTAATAGTTTGGTGCTTACTACGTCCTTCGGAAAATGTATGATGTTTCCTTCTTAGGATGAACATAAACTTTAGAAATGACATCAATAGAAACTGCTAATGTGATTTGTTGCATTTCGCTTGTATTTGGTGGTTTACACCAGGGGCGTAGCTATAGATAATTTTCGGGGGGGGGGGGCTGCATGAGAGTTCGTCATGTCGAGTCAACTATCTCCAATTCAGTAATGACAAAATTTACGGCTGACCATGTGATTTAGAATTTAGTGCAGAATGTTAACTTATTTCGGAGAGGGTTCAAACCCCCTAAACCCTCCCCCCCTTATATACCCCACTGGTTTGCACACTGATGTAATTCATTAAATATCCTTTTGCTTTACAAGGAGAAAAAGAAACCGTTAATAACTGCAAAGCGTTGATTTATTGGCGTCACACGGCTATCCAAACCATCAAATATAAGCGAAATGCAAGAAACTCCATTAACAGCTCCTATTAATGCCTTTTCTAACGTTTATTTTCATGCTAAGTAAAGGAAACCTTCAGTTCTGCTGGTAATTGAAATTTACTCACTATGCTACTGTATCGTTCAGATGAAACTAGAAAATGTACTTAAAGGAAACATACATACACACTGATCTAATATACTTTTGAAGTAGTAATAGTATATATTCAACGAGCATGTAATCATAGCTGATACTCACTGATGGAGTTTGCCACACGAGCCGCTAGGCGAGTGTGGTAAAACAACTGAAAATTTTGGGCGAAGCCACACCAATAGCAAATATAGAGGCAGAAACGACCGCCAAAGAATTCATCAGTACATAGATTTCTCGTTTCAGAGTTCCAACACGAGTGACGAACGACCAGAGACGGCAGTTTGAATCCACGCTATTCCGGAACCTAGGAACACTGATAGGTTTCCAAAGAATACGTACAACTGCTACCATCCACAAGCAAACGGCACGGTAGAACGTTTCCTCCGACAACTGAAAGCATCACTACGCTCTGCCACGACGCAAAGCTCTCCCCATAGTACTCCTCGGAATACGAAGCGCATGGAAAGAGGACATCAAAGTAACTGCAACAGAGATGGTGTACGAACAAGGTTTGCGTTTACCAGGCGAAAACCTAATGCCATTTCCAATATCTTTCATGAATTTTCTCCAGAACTTCCCATTCCTCCCACTCCCATATCTCCACCACCGTGCATCTATCACACTTTTTACTAACTCATCGAAAAGCCTCCTTCTTACATCCTCCCCAAATATTCCTTCTCCCTAATATTTTGTTTCTCCTTTTGCCTAATTCGTGCGCCATCTTTATTATCATATCTCATTTTATAGCCCAGATATTCCACTTCCAACACCTTCAATTTCCCAATCTTCGCTACACCTTTTTTGTACCCCCCCCCCCCTCTTGAAACACCACCATTTTTTTTCATTTTTACATTTACATGTAAGTTTATTCTCTTCTCTAAAACCATTATATTGTCTTTATCATTTAATTCATTTACGGTCCTCTTTTGGCAATCATCACATCAGCATACGCTAAAGTACATACCTTAACCCCCTACCACCACCCCTCCACTCTGTTTTTTCCTTAATCTTTCTTCCAACTCCCTTATATACACCGAGAATTAACCCGGGCTGGGTGGACATCCTTACCTCAATCCATTGGTTGTTTCGATCTGCATCTGGTCTCCGTTGTATTTCCTCCATCATTTCAATTGAGTTCCCCTTTACCCCTTTCTTTCTCAGCGTTTCCCTGCTGTATCACGTATAAGTTACCAACAGCCCTCCTCCCCCTTTTGAACCCTGCTTTCCAAACTCTTATTATTTCTTTATCATTGCATACGTCTTATACACCACATTGGTGACACTCGCCCCACTATAGTTTTTTGTCACTTTCAAATGCCTTCCTTTTTATACCGGCCATATGGTCGTCTCCCTCCATTCGTACGAGAACCCTACTCCCTGTCGAACGGACCACAGGACCAACGACTGGAAGCGGAGACGTAGGTCACGCAACTGCGGTAACAGGTGCTAGAAATGCGACCTATGCCAGCAAGCAACTACGACAGTAAGAGAGACGCGTTCAAACTCAAAGACATGGACACAGATACGCACCAGTATGTCAGAGTCGACGCAGCAAAACGACCGCTCCAGGCACCATACGACGAGCCCTATCGGGTGGTCAGACGAAGCGAGAAACCAATAACGGTCGACAGAAGCTGGGCAGAAATGACGATATCATGTGAGCGAGCGAAACCTGCATTCCAGGTATTAGACGAAACAACACCCCAAGACGCCATTAGAGCCATTAACAATCGGCAACCAAACCCACAACAAAGGACAGAGGTGGAAACGACACACGCACCCGTAGAGAAGCCACGCAATCAGAAGGCAACCCTACGAGCATAGATACCAAAAAAAAAAACTCGCAGCGGAAGAATCAGCATACCGAAAGTTCGATTCCAAATAGAAGAGGCGCGACTCCATCGCCAGAAAGGGGCTACACGAGTCACATCCAACACCCGCGCGCACGTCACCCCCCACGCGACCATAGACAGAGGCGCTCGCTTCACCTTTAAAAGCGCGCCGGAACGAAGAAAAAAACACTCTTCTGCTTCTACAGCGAAGAGAAACGCTCCGGCTCTATATAGAAGAGAACTCGTCATCGTCGTGGCTGTCCTATAGCACGGCACCCGCCGCTAACCGACAGCACAGGATCCTCGTTCACACAGTACGCAGCTGCACCACAGCGCGTAGCGAATCCAGCGTATGCCGCGCCGTCCACACCGAAGGCAGATCGAAGACCCCCGGTACGGTCCATATCACCGCTGCCTGCCACACCACCAAAGCCGACGACGTGTCCAGGAGCGCCAGCACGACCACCGTGCAGTCCGCGACGGATCAACGTCAGGATCGTCGCCTACGATAACGTACCGGCCACCGCAACCTCTTTGAACGACCCCCGACGGTTCGTGATCCGATCTCGCATACGAAAGAACCTTGACAATGAACGAACATCGACACACTCTGTACATACATAGTGTACCAATCTTACAACACAGTTCGGTATATAGCTTATTTCAAGAGATATCAAAAACTGTTGTTAAGAAAAATAATAGATGTCTTTCGAAATTATCTTGAACTATACAGGGTGTTACATAACTCCGTTACATACCAAACATATGATTTTTTAAATAAGAGCCCCTGCATATTATGCCAAATTCGTATTTCCCATATTTTTTCGAATCTTTTGGTATAAGGTTTTGCTACATTATACAGAGTCCTTTAAAAGTTATGGATAGCGAAATCAACGCTTACTGTACGTTACAGAAAAAAACCATTTTTTGCGTAATCGAGTTTCGTAATATGATGTAATATCCCCTCATTCGATTAAATTTCAATTATTTTCTCTTTTGTGTACAGGGTGGATCGAAACTCAGACCTTTCATTTTCTTTCTTCTTTTAAATGAAACACCCTGTATTTAATAGCACAAATAGAGTCTTTGATTATGTAGCTGCATTTCCTATACCCAATATTACAAAATAACTCTGTTTTTATAAACTTTGGGTATAGGGAATGTATAGTTCAAGATAATTTCGAAATAATATGGTCCTTAAAGACATCTATTATTTTTCTTAACAACATTTTTTGATGTTTCTTGAAATAAGCCATATACCGAACTTTGTCGTAAGATTGGTACCTACACCCTGTATGTAAATAAATGTATTAACTGAGCTCTGACTTTTTCGTACTATAAATAAGAACACGTATATAAAAGCCTCCTAGAGGTCTATAATATAACAAACCCACGGGGCCTACGAACCCCCAAAGTGTCAATAAAGTATACACATTTTTGTAGATATAATAAAACCCCTAGAAATTGATGTAAAGATAATAAAAATCGGATAAATAGTTTCAGAGATATCGGTTTTTTTCAATTTAGGGTACAGCCAAGGAGTATTACTCCTTGGTACAGCCGTCATGTTTATGCCGTCATATCAAATGCAGTGGCGCACATGTAGACCGGTAAACTGTTACCATTTATTCATTTACATGCTTCTACACGACAGAAAACAAGTATCACTTTTCACTAGTTCCAATTAATTGCACCAATGAACCTATTACAACCCGACTAAAACGCTTTTGTCTTCTTGTACCATGGCTTTAAATTAAGAACGTGGATACCAGTGGCGCACCCACGGGGGGGGGGGGGCTAAAGGGGCTATAGCACCCCCCTCCCCCGGCCATAGATATTAATATAATTAACAAGTTGAGAAGTGTGGAAAAGAACAGCCTAAAGCAGTGTTGTCATCTGGAGGGAAATTTCCCTTTTTTTCTGGAACCTCAGGTCTTGGAGGAAAAAAGAGAAAAAAGGAAATTTTTAACTCACTGATTAATTCCAAGAAAATATCTTCAATTGAATCTTGTTTTTGTTTAGGTATATAGCCATGGATATAAAGGGTATAGCTTTTTTCGTATTTAGTCCTATTCCAAATTCAGTTTTGATTACAATATATAATATGGATTATGTTATAGTTATACCAAAGACCATGTCTTTGGTTATACATACTGCTATTATTCCTATACACAGATACACTCTTACATATTATTAAATTTGCGAACGCTCGTAGGTACCTATACATATTATTTTCAACGAACGAACGAAGACTAGTTCAAGAAAAAAAAGTGGTAACTTAACTATGGATCTTATTTATTTGCACATAATATTTTCAGAAGCCGTTAAAAAGCGTTCTGTTGGCCACGCCCCCTTTAAAAAAATCGCATGCGGCGCTTTTGGACTCGCTACGCTCGCAACATCACACATTAGGTGTTTTCTTTTTGCACGTTGTAGTTGCCTTAAGTCAGTCCTGTCAATAACACACCATTCGTTTTATAAAATAATTTGACTCAGTTCTCAATAACCCTATTCGTTTTAAAAGCTTTATTTAAGTTTTAGAGGCAAAAGTGTCTTATGACTCAAGGCACTCGAATCACGTGATAATTGTGACTTTAGCTAACCCTGTGGCGGTACAAAAAGAAAACACCTATTATAACAATTTATACCTAAACAACCCTGTTTGTTCAGGTGTTATTGTTACCAAGCCCCCCCTAGCGGAAATTTCTGGATGCGCCAATGGTGGATACCGCTTGCTTTACCGGCTAGAGTCACTGACCTGTATCCAATGAACTGTATACTATACGTATAGTATACAGTTCATTGCCTGTATCTTAAAGGACTGAGCATTCTAATGATCCCCTCCACTATTTTTGAAGCAAATTGAAAACCGGTGTTTTAAGGTGCCAATTAGTAATTTAGGTTTGTTGTGTTGGTGATTATTGGTAACACTGTAACTAATGTTTTTATTTACATAAACATAACCTTGTTTCATACGTAGTATAAACTACGTTTATGCATTGCAATAAAATACAATTTTTCATAATTTACGTTTTTAAATAATTATGAGCCTGTAATTATACTACTTTTCACCAGATATTAAGCATATAGATTAAAACAAGCTAAACTGTAACAGCTGATACCAGTACTACCAACACATTATAAACACCGAGCTACCATCATTATATAACTAACGCACACCTGAAGTAACTAATATTTAGGTGGGGCTTGTTTGCTTCAATGTTGTATTGAAGAATGCTCAGTCCTTTATGATACAGGTCAGTGGCTAGAGTTCAAATATGTGCAGTGGTGTAGTCGTACATTTTCCAATGTGGAAACGCTCACCATCTTCTGAGAATTGACTAACATCGGGCGATTCAGAATGCCAGAAACACGGGTCGCGCCTGTTAATATATAGGATTCTTGGAAAAAGCAGGGTGGGAACGCCGTTTTCACGCGTTCCCGTTCCACTGAGTATACGGCTCCATGGGCGCCGACTACAGGGGGGCACAAGGGCTCTTGCCCCCCAGGGGACGTTATGCCTGTGTATTTGCCCCCAGGGAACGTGTGTAAGTATTGTCTATACGAATAAGTACCTACCTATTACCTATACTTGTATATGCATGTACCTACTCATTACTTTTGGTATTGAATTAGAATAGAGTTTTTATACATATGATGGCTACTCAGTTTGTTTAACAACCATGCCTCTGCCCGTGCCCCCTAGGAAAATATCAAAAGTCGGCGCCCATGTACGGCTCCGATATCACAAAATTCACATACACAGCTAGAGTGGATTGTATGGAAGTACTTTATCGATATAATTAATAATTTACAGTTACTAAACGTTAGGTACACTTGTAATATTCATACATTTTACTGCAAAAATGCACGTACTAACTTATTGAAGTCCACCTACCTTTTTGTTTGACAACATATCGTGGTTGAAATCACAGATTACACACCTAATGTGTGATTGAAATACCTATTTAATCTTCTGCTGGAGGCAGTGCCGGATTACCCATTAGGCGGAGTAGGCCCCGTAGCATTAGATTAAACCAGGGCTTAAATTGTGCCGGCTCGCACCGGCTCTAAGAGCCGGCCTGTCCTGGAAGAAACGGCTCTGCGAGCCGGCCCTGATTTTGCCCTTGCGTGCTGGCCCTTTTTACTAGCGAACCGGCTAAAGTGCCCTTATTTGTTTTTCACCGGCTCGCATTAATTTAGATCCCAACGGCCCAATTTTTCAAGGTCGAATTTTAAAACTGCGATCAAAGCGATTTAAAACCATTTCCCACTTCCACATAACAGGCACACCTTTCAGCCAAGTACAAAAAAATCCGAAAAAAATGGCATCATTGCAATGAAATGAGAATAAGTCAGAAACTATTAAAGATAGGGATAGGAACATGTAATACCAAAATATGCCCATTTTGACTCTCTATCAAATGCAATAGTAAGAAATTGGTCATTTCATTTAAAAAATCTGAGTTTTCAGTCTTTGAATTTTCCTAAATTTGGAACCCCATAAATGAGGTCGTACGCAACTTAGCCTTTTTTTAAGTACACCCAAAGAAAGGCCCATTCCTCCTCTATGCGCTGGTGAAAACTTGGTTGTCATACCTACAACGGTTTTCAAGTAATGAATTCTTAAAGTACCGTCTGCATCCGCCATTTTTTTTAAATAAGTGAAAATATAACTTAAAAACCATAACATGTAGATATTGATATGTGGTATCAAAAGAACTGACATTTCACGTAGAATCCAAAAATGCAATAAAAAATAGGGGTTGCCATTTAAAATAACGAAGTTACTAACTACTTCCGGCATTTTCGGAAGTGCTGCCATTTTGAAAATATTTTACATCGATTCGGCTTTCTGAGTAACCCCTAAGTACAAATTTTCAAAAATCTACCTATCAAACTTTCCTGGAAACGTCTAACTAAAGCTCCCAAACAAACACCCTGTATAGCTCTCTGCAAAGTGGTTATAACAATAAAAAATAAATAATACAGTTCGGTTCAATCAAATCTTTTATTTAAGTTCTAATTTTTGAATTATGACACAAACGTGTGTTTTTTCTAATGGAAACCATAGTTGGTCATAACTTTATAAAAAAGGCCCTTTTTCAACGATTCTAACAATACCTATATCACTTGACATACTTATTTTCATAAATATAGAAATTATGGCCGTTTTTTGTTAGAATCGTTGAAAAAGGGGATTTTTTATAGTCATGGCCAACTATGGTTTCTATTATAAAAGGCACAAGTTTGTGTCATACCTCAAAAATTAGAGCTTACATAAAAAATTTGATTAAACTGTATTATTGAACACATAATTACCTACAAAATTTTCCTTCCTACACATTTTTTTTAAATCAACAATATTACAGATATATAGGCACGAAACAAAAAAACGAAAAAAATGTGTTTTTTTAGAAAACCTCTAAATTGGGCTGGTAAAATTGCAATTCTTCCCTCATTTAGTCCCTATCTCAGCTATAGCTTCCAAGATCCCGATACTAAACATCGGAAAAAATTCACCCTGTATATTATACAAGGAAATAATAAAATGAAGAAATTTTGATTACACGAAAGAAATGTTTGATTGCAGTATTAAGTGTAGTATCCACAGTTGGGTTACCTATATTTTAGAGATCCGACAACATGTACAAATAGCTGAAAAGTAGTGGCAACGTCGATACTTTTGTTTTACTCTAGTTCCATCTGGCGGGGGATTTTTGTGTAAGGCGGCCATTGAACTGTACGCTATACGCAACTGGAAAGGAAACGTCCATAAGCGGCACTGAAGCCACAGCAAAGTTAGGCAACCCTCAACGACTGGGCATTTCTGTCTCTTTCTTTCGCACGCAACGTCATATCTATAAACGATAACACGGGGAATAAAATGTAAGTAAATCAGGTAAAAATACGTTGATGGTTATCTCTTTCACCAGTCATACATCCATTGTGATCCAGGTCAATAAAACGTTTACAATAAAATAAATCAACGTTTTATTATGAGAATACTTACAATTTTTGTGACGCTATACTTGTACATCATGCATATTGAGAATACAAACGCGTTTACAGAACAAATTAATTCAGTTATTTCGTTTGTAGTAAAAAAGTTATATAAAATTTGGTGCTATTTTCTACTAATTGTTATGAACTATTAAATTGTTAAATTGACTTATTCACCCTTAGATCATTGTAGTATAATATATGATCTAAGAGTTCACCAGACAAAAATTATGCAATTTCTACATTGCTTGTCTTTGAAAATACAGTAGAACCCCACTATTCCGAAAATCCGCCTATTCTGAACATAACTAAAAACACGCGCACTTCTATTTCTCTTCATTTCATTCCTGGGCCTTTTATTGGGCACGGAGAAATTACACGTTACGTTATTTATTAAAAACAAATCGTATAAGTTGCGTTGACAACGATGGCAAATAACGTTAGATAAAATTTGTATTAACAAGACTTATTCACCCATGAAATTGTTTAATACTGCGTTTATCGGCTAAATTAGGACATCCGTATGCAACACAACAATTCACCATCGTGTTTTGATTTAATAAATCTCACAATCACTTTCAAATATTATTTTACACCTTTCAAACTATGGGAAATACGCGGTTAAAAGATATCTGCCCTACTAACGCAACAAGTTAGAAAGCGACAGAAATGCCCAGTCGACATCTGTGCTTGTCAGGCAAGCATGGCTTCAACGCCTACAATGCATTAGAATAGGCCGTATCCCTTCCAGTTGCGTATAGCGTATAGTTCAATGAAGGCGGCTGACTGTTAACCTTAATTTTCAGGATTATCTGGATTCGAGCCGTCAAGTAGTTAAGATCGTTTTCACTTGTTTTAATTTTGTGACTCCATTTTAGTGCTTTCTGCAGGTGAAATCTTTTTGATTAATACGATTATATCTGTCTAATTGAATTGCATTGTGTGTTATTATAAATTGGTCTTACCCTGATTTTTGCATTGCCTCGCTTTTCAATGGGAGTATTCAATTAATTTGAATACCACATTGGAAGCGTTCGTTTATATATGTTATCGCGTGTGTGTAGTAGAACCATCTATGTATTCCATTTGCTTTCATATATAAATATGTGTTTGAACTTATGGCATTTCCGACATTTAATCTAATTATGTGTGTAGTTAGAAAAAAAATATGAAAACAAAACAAACAAAACAAAAAAATATGAATACCTAAAAACAGACAGTCGAAATGGGGAATACTCACGGCTGATCTGCCTTCGATCGTTATTATTGATTTTATTATGATTATGTGTGTAGTTAGCAATTTTTATGATGATTTCTCCTATTTATTTATGTGTTTTATGATTAATTGAGGGACATTACAAATGAGTTCAAATTGAACATAATGTGTTAAATATTTGTGGATAAACAGAAAAGGTGGCTCTATTGTACTCGAAACCGTGACTAACTGTACCCTTTGTGTATCTTTACCTGAATTTGAACCCTTTTTGTAACTTGTAAACTTCTATCTCTTTAAACTCTCGTGACCCTTTTATTTTGTTATGCAATGTATTTTATTTGGTTTTGATTGTTTAAATTAATGTAATGTAATTTTCTTTGTCTCACCATGTGTACATGTCGTTTCTCAATAAGAGCCACACACTTGTTGGAAGCTTAAATTTAGTTGCAAACGTACTCCCTCATGTATGTAAGCGCCTTGATGGATGTAAAACTAATGATGCCTTCTTTCTCCCGTGCAGAGTTGGATGTTGGTCGGTATTCACAAAAGCTAGCAAACATCCTTCTCGAAATTCAACTTTAGCCGATTAAGGTCGTAACCAGGTCAGTCGGTCCATTTCGGGGGGGCCCGAATAACTAACTTCTTACATGTGTTTATATATGTTTTGTGTACGTGGTAGTTGACGAACCAGGGGGGAGTATAAGTAGTGGATAGTTCCGTTTGTGGCCTTGAGTACCGAGTGTACATTGGTTTTGTTTTGTATTACTTATATAACTGAATTTGATCATTTATTGTGCCATATAAACTATTGCTGCATAAAGTATTTAAATCTAATTGAAGCGTATCAACAATGAAATTGTAAATGTTCTGTCTTGATATTATTTAACAGTCTTGTTGCTATAATTTTGTATTTGAATTGATGTCATGTATGTAATTATGTCATATGAGGAGTTTTTTTAGTGTTTACACTTTTTCTCCTCCTAAATCGTCGAGTAACTGTCAATAAATGAATTATTTTGGTACAGTTAATGGTAGTTTTGATTCTCCTTCCCGGTTGGTTCACGACCAGTGTATTCGAACCTATTACACGATAGAGGGCCTGCCAGACGATCACGAGCTTGTGTCATTTGGGGTTGGTTTGTTTTGGAGGGAAAGTTTAAATTTTGTCGGCCATGTTTAGGTATTCCCGCTCCTTTTGAAATTATTAACGTAGAGGGGTGAAGTTAGCTTCTTCGTAATGTTTTAGATAGTTATAGGGTATAGGGGGGTACATTACATAAGAAATCTTACTATGAATTTAAATTTGCTTAAATCGCCTTTTGACACTTTAGCGAGTCGCGTAGGGGTAAAAGCTGAAAAAATATATTTCGAAAGTCTACATTAGGCCTTGGTTATAATAATAATTATCGCTTATTTATATCTTATATTAATTTGTTGATAATTTGTTATTTTTTGGTGTAAGTAATGAAATTAGACTCCTAAAAGCTGTTGTGTAATAAAATCATATTCGTAAAATTTATTAAGGTATATTCACACTTGTGCATTTCCATGCTGCATTTTTAGTTGCAGTATCAAAATGCATGCATTTCTTGGTTCACACTGCAAAAGTTGCAGCATCACGAAATGCGTGATGCGTGATGCACAGAACGTGTTCATAAAGATAAGCTAAGCATTAAACTGTGGCAATGTGCATCCCTCAACACCAACATATAGTTATAATTTGTGAAAAATTAAATCCCTACAGAGATTTTCCCTATGCATTTAAAAATGCACTAATGTGAACGTATAGGAGTTGGTGCATGAAAAAATGGAAATGCACAAGTGTGAATATACCTTTAGGTAGGTGACAGGGTCCCGATATTTCGACTGCCTAAGGGCCTCCATCTTATTTAATCCGGCACTGGCTGGAGGCCTCCAGTTGTACTGTATAAAGTAACTAATTTATGTGTACGATGCGCTGCCTACCCACAAGGGTGGTACGAAATACCAATTGATACAAAAATGAAAATTTTTATAAAGAATTGCTCCAAATGAAATTGTCTACGGAATATAATTAACGTATCGAATTTCTGGTACAATTTTGTATATATCCACATTGACTTTGTGTCTAAAGTCAACGGTATCCTTTATCCGATGTGAAAAGTGGTGGAATTGTATATTAGGTCACAAAGAGCGTGGTGGAATTTCTAAATTTAGCACGCACGTGCTCAGTGGGACGCACGCGCGTTACATCTTCAATTCTTATAAACATGCAGTATGATATTTGACATTTAAAGTAAGATGGCTGTTATTGTGTTATCGGTGTTAAAACTTTTCAGGTAAATACGCAAATTCTTATTATTTAGTTATGTAATTTAAGAACTTACGTTAGGATACTTATTAAGCTTTCTATTGCCGTTTTAATCGGCTTTAAAATTACAATTTGCAACTCATTTTGGTCGCATTATTATCGATTATTGATGTCTTTTTAGTTTTATAATACCTGTGCTTACCTGGCAAAGTGACGTATTTAAATGCGAGGTTACTTCGTTTTAAAATGATTATTTTCTTGTTTTCGTGATGCTGTAATTTATATTATTAACTGAAAGTAAATTCCACTTTGACAGCCATAAGTTGATAATGGCGGTAAAAATTCAAAATCTTCATAGTCCTTCAACCATTTGAATTTTTCATTACCTATTTAATGTTAATCGCTTGTCATTTTTGTTATAATGACGTGTGAAAATGCACTGAATTTTTTATAACCGCTTTTATAAGAATTAAAAATCGATCCTTTTTCACTATTTAGATAATCGACGCTTCTTCATAATTAAAATCGCGTAGTACATTTATTTACTTTTATATACTATTGGTATATAACAGTAAATATTTCTACTTGTTGACTTTTGAAATTATCTTACCTGTTCTAATTTTTCAGAGCGAATTATTCTTTTTTTTTTAACAAAAAAGTTGGAAACGCAAATTTGTCATTTAAAAGTAGAAAATAACTGTAACTAGAAATTATACCAAATAAACACATTTATCATAATTACCTCCATGATAAGTTATCTACTTATTGGTTTTGTCTTATCAAATTAATATAATATTGATAACGTTGTTATTTTCGTTATTTTTAGAAACGAAGTATAATTATTTACATTTTTCAAGTTCGCAGCGAGCACGTTATTAATATATTATGTGTTAATTAGTTGGGGGATTATCCCAAGTTTTGATATTCACACAAGCCGTTTCTGTTGGTTTTTTCATTTGTTGACGACGACAACGAGACGATAATTTTTCATTTAACCTATAGGAAGTTGTGGTTTTTTGACTTTACTACAGTGCCTTCGGATGTTAATCGTAAAACGTGGCAACGCCGTAATTACATTGTTCGCTAACGGAAAAACCGTCTAGTCGCATGAAACAATTTTATCAAACTGTAGGGAAAGATTGCTCCATCATCTACAGCGTTTTTTATTAAGTCGATGCATTCGACCCAAATCTTCACGTTTTATTTAATAATCTTGGCGGTATGAAAAAGGGCCTCTTATTTCAGGGGACTCGATACACAATGTCCACCCGTGATACAGTGTGTCCATTTAAGTAGTGGGTAATGCTATACTAGTTGATAACAATTCTCTTTTTAGCAAAGAAACATTGAAAACTTAAGAGTGAAGTGAAATTAGCCATAGATTTCATCGGCAGATTTTAACCTTGGCTTTACTTACAGGAAGGACCTGGTACATAAAACTGAACACAACACTTAAACAACTTAAATAGGCTACAAATTCATTTTTACATCAAATTAATTCAATATTGGGGAAAATTAAACAATGAAATGGCACCTATAAGTCCATATAAATGTTCCCCCTGTAAAACTTTTCGATTTTCTGAAAAAGGCCACCTTAAAGTCTCAATTCCATAAACGTTATAAGGTTCCCTTTTGAGTAGCAATCATCCTCATCTTTGACTTTGGCGTTTTTATATTATATACGGGCACGTATGTCGTACCTAATAGCTCAATTTTTCCAAAAAAGCCAACTTTTATTGCAAAATTTACTTCAATCTAAGCCTTACATCGTATGGAATCCATTTTATTTTTCAGTAGCAATAAGCCTTATCTGATGACCCGAAATTTTGCGTTGGCGTCTCTACAAACGCAAACGTACGCTTTACCTAAGAATTGAATTTTTACAAAAAGGTCACCTTTATTTCAAAATTTAGTTTTAAGTCTTAGGTACATCATATGGTATCCATTTGACTTTTCAGCATGATAGCCGGAAATTTTGAATTTGGCGTCCCTACAAACGCAAACGTACCTAAGGATTGAATTTTCACAAAAAGGTCACTTTTATTTGAAAATTTTCTTTTAAGCTTTACTGACACATGCCATATGGTACCCAATTCCCTTTTTGGAAAAAATGAGCCTTATCTGATAGCCGGGCATATTGACTTTGGAGTCTTTACAAACGCAAACGTACGCTTTACCTAAGAATAAAAGGTCACCTTTATTTCAAAATTTAGTTTTAAGCCTTAGGTACATCATATGGTAGGTATCAATTTGACTTTTCAGCATGATAGCCGGAAATTTTGAATTTGGCGTCCCTACAAACGCAAACGTACCTAAGGATTGAATTTTCACAAAAAGGTAACCTTTATTTGAAAATTTGGTACCATATGGTACCCCTTTTCAGTAACAATGGACCTTATCTGATAGCCGTACATGATGACTTTGGCGTCTCTACAAACGCAAACGTACGCTTTACCTAAGAATTGAATTTTCCCAAAAACTCGCCTTTATTGCAAAATTTACTTTTAAACCTTACACCATATGGTATCCATTTCACTTTTAAGTAGCAATGAGCCTTATCTGGTAGCCGGAAATTTTGAATTTGGCGTCTCTACAAACGCAAACGTACGCTTTACCTAAGAATTGAATTTTCCCAAAAACTCGCCTTTATTGCAAAATTTACTTTTAAATCTTACACCATATGGTATCCATTTCACTTTTAAGTAGCAATGAGCCTTATCTGGTAGCCGGAAATTTTGAATTTGGCGTCTCTACAAACGCAAACGTACGCTTTACCTAAGAATTGAATTTTTACAAAAAGGTCACCTTTATTTCAAAATTTAGTTTTAAGCCTTGGGTACATCATATGGTATCCATTTGACTTTTCAGCACGATAGCCGGAAATTTTGAATTTGGCGTCCCTACAAACGCAAACGTACCTAAGGATTAAATTTTCACAAAAAGGTCACTTATTTGAAAATTTTCTTTTAAGCCTTACTGAAACATGCCATATGGTACCCAATTCCCTTTTTGGAAACAATGAGCCTTATCTGATAGCCCGAAATTTTGCGTTGGCGTCTCTACAACGCAAACATACGCTTTACCTAAGAATTGAATTTTTACAAAAAGGTCACCTTTATTTCAAAATTTAGTTTCAAGTCTTAGGTACATCATATGGTATCCACTTGACTTTTCAGCATGATAGCCGGAAATTTTGAATTTGGCGTACCTACAAACGCAAACGTACCTAAGGGTTGAATTTTCACAAAAAGGTCACTTTTATTTGAAAATTTTCTTTTAAGCTTTACTGACACATGCCATATGGTACCCAATTCCCTTTTTGGAAAAAATGAGCCTTATCTGATAGCCGGGCATATTGACTTTGGAGTCTTTACAAACGCAAACGTACGCTTTACCTAAGAATAAAAGGTCACCTTTATTTCAAAATTTAGTTTTAAGCCTTAGGTACATCATATGGTAGGTATCAATTTGACTTTTCAGCATGATAGCCGGAAATTTTGAATTTGGCGTCCCTACAAACGCAAACGTACCTAAGGATTGAATTTTCACAAAAAGGTAACCTTTATTTGAAAATTTGGTACCATATGGTACCCCTTTTCAGTAACAATGGACCTTATCTGATAGCCGTACATGATGACTTTGGCGTCTCTACAAACGCAAACGTACGCTTTACCTAAGAATTGAATTTTCCCAAAAACTCGCCTTTATTGCAAAATTTACTTTTAAACCTTACACCATATGGTATCCATTTCACTTTTAAGTAGCAATGAGCCTTATCTGGTAGCCGGAAATTTTGAATTTGGCGTCTCTACAAACGCAAACGTACGCTTTACCTAAGAATTGAATTTTTACAAAAAGGTCACCTTTATTTCAAAATTTAGTTTTAAGCCTTGGGTACATCATATGGTATCCATTTGACTTTTCAGCACGATAGCCGGAAATTTTGAATTTGGCGTCCCTACAAACGCAAACGTACCTAAGGATTAAATTTTCACAAAAAGGTCACTTTTATTTGAAAATTTTCTTTTAAGCCTTACTGAAACATGCCATATGGTACCCAATTCCCTTTTTGGAAACAATGAGCCTTATCTGATAGCCCGAAATTTTGCGTTGGCGTCTCTACAACGCAAACGTACGCTTTACCTAAGAATTGAATTTTTACAAAAAGGTCACCTTTATTTCAAAATTTAGTTTTAAGCCTTAGGTACATCATATGGTATCCATTTGACTTTTCAGCATGATAGCCGGAAATTTTGAATTTCGCGTCCCTACAAACGCAAACGTACCTAAGGATTAAATTTTCACAAAAAGGTCACATTTATTTGAAAATTTTCTTTTAAGCCTTACTGAAACATGCCATATGGTACCCAATTCCCTTTTTGGAAACAATGAGCCTTATCTGATAGCCCGAAATTTTGCGTTGGCGTCTCTACAAACGCAAACGTACGCTTTACCTAAGAATTGAATTTTTACAAAAAGGTCACCTTTATTTCAAAATTTAGTTTGAAGCCATAGGTACATCATATGGTATCCATTTGACTTTTCAGCATGATAGCCGGAAATTTTGAATTTAGCGTCCCTACAAACGCAAACGTACCTAAGGATTAAATTTTCACAAAAAGGTCACATTTATTTGAAAATTTTCTTTTACGCCTTACTGAAACATGCCATATGGTACCCAATTCCCTTTTTGGAAACAATGAGCCTTATCTGATAGCCCGAAATTTTGCGTTGGCGTCTCTACAAACGCAAACGTACGCTTTACCTAAGAATTGAATTTTTACAAAAAGGTCACCTTTATTTCAAAATTTAGTTTCAAGTCTTAGGTACATAATATGGTATCCATTTGACTTTTCAGCATGATAGCCGGAAATTTTGAATTTGGCGTACCTACAAACGCAAACGTACCTAAGGATTGAATTTTCACAAAAAGGTCACTTTTATTTGAAAATTTTCTTTTAAGCCTTACTGACACATGCCATATGGTACCCAATTCCCTTTTTGGAAAAAATGAGCCTTATCTGATAGCCCGAAATTTTGCGTTGGCGTCTCTACAAACGCAAACGTACGCTTTACCTAAGAATTGAATTTTTACAAAAAAGTCACCTTTATTTCAAAATTTAGTTTTAAGCCTTAGGTACATCATATGGTATCCATTTGACTTTTCAGCATGATAGCCGGAAATTTTGAATTTGGCGTCTCTACAAACGCAAACGTAGGCTTTACCTAAGAATTAAATTTTTCCAAAAACTCGCCTTTATTGCAAAATTTACTTTTAAGCCTTACACCATACGGTATCCATTTCACTTTTAAGTAGCAATGAGCCTTATCGGGTTGCCGGAAATTTTGACTTTGGCGTCTCTAGAAGCGCAAACGTACGCTTTACCTAAGAATTGAATTTTGACAAAAAGGTCACCTTTATTTCAAAATTTAGTTTCAAGCCTTAGGTACATCATATGGTATCCATTTGACTTTTCAGCATGATAGCCGGAAATTTTGAATTTGGCGTACCTACAAACGCAAACGTACCTAAGGATTGAATTTTCACAAAAAGGTCACTTTTATTTGAAAATTTTCTTTTAAGCCTTACTGACACATGCCATATGGTACCCAATTCCCTTTTTGGAAAAAATGAGCCTTATCTGATAGCCCGAAATTTTGCGTTGGCGTCTCTACAAACGCAAACGTACACTTTACCTAAGAATTGAATTTTTACAAAAAGGTCACCTTTATTTCAAAATTTAGTTTTAAGTCTTAGGTACATCATATGGTATCCATTTGACTTTTCAGCATGATAGCCGGAAATTTTGAATTTGGCTTCCCTACAAACGCAAACGTACGCTTTACCTAAGAATTGAATTTTTACAAGGAGGTGACCTTTATTTGAAAATTTGGTACCATTTATGGTACCCCTTTTCAGTAACAATGGACCTTATCTGATAGCCGTACGTGTTGACTTTGGCGTCTCTACAAACGCAAACGTACCCTTTACCTAAGAATTGAATTTTCCCAAAAACTCGCCTTTATTGCAAAATTTACTTTTAAGCCTTACACCATACGGTATCCATTTCACTTTTAAGTAGCAATGAGCCTTATCTGGTAGCCGGAAATTTTGACTTTGCCGTCTCCACAAACGCAAACGTACGCTTTACCTAAGAATTGAATTTTTACAAGGAGGTGACCTTTATTTCAAAATTTACTTTTAAGCCTTAGGTACACCATATGGTATCCATTTTACTTTTCAGTAGCAATGAGCCTCATCTAATAGTCGGAATATTAAAATATTTATTTAACGTAGACACATAATTCATGTACATACATTTTACTTAAATGTTGTACATACAATACCGAAACTATAGTACAGGGTGTTTCAATAACCTGTGACAAACTAAAAAAATTTTCAACCAACTTCGTCCGGATGTCTGTGTGTCTGTGTATCTCTGCGTTGGTCGATGTTATAGGGTTTAGAAAGCTGGAAGTGATGTCAAATTCTTTACTGATTCCAAATCACGGGTACATTTTTTGATCGGACCACCAGTTCGCCGTCGGGACACCATTAAAGTCAAAATATACACCCTTGAATATCTTGAGAACGACACATCCAATTACAAAAAGGAAAAAACCCGTTTCCTTTATTTTTTGAAACCTATTGAGTCATTATACATAAACATCACCTTCGCCCCCCTGTGGGGCGGAGCGGAGGTGAGTTTTGAAAACTTAAATGGGAACACCTATTTTTTATTGCACTTTTGGATTCTCCATAAAAAACTATTCTCAAATTGCAAATTTCAACCCCAACTGCAATCCCTTTTTTGGGGGTGGAAAGGGAGAGAAAAACGATCTTTTTTTACTTTTTTTCCTCCGACATTTGGGGGGGGGGGGGTAGTTATACACATATATATGGTATATTTTTATTTAACCTTCCACGAAGTATTTTATTAGTAACAATATTCATTTTTGGTTTAATTCTTGTTTTTTTATTTTCAACGTACAACGTTTCGGGGGAGCTCTTTCTCCTTTTTGAAGTACTTGAAATTAAACTAAAAATGAATATTGTTACTAATATATTGTATATATAGTATATTATGCCATAATTAGTTACAGATTTGAAGTTGGTTGAAATTAGAATTCTATATGAATTCGCACCTTTTGATACTTGTTTTTAATGGAACGCTCTGTATAATTTTACATGTTGGGAACGTCCTTGGACTCCTTTATTTATTCCTAAAATATTGCACCTTTTCAACGAATAGTTTAGCAGCAATAAATTCTGATTTCGTTTATGATGTTTCATTTTATACAGGATGTTCAAATTTAATTTACACTTTTCTTAACCTCTCAATCCAAATTTGACATGAAAGTTGAATGTATGGTGATGCCACGCTTTTAGGGAAGTAACAGTGACGTACCGGGGGGGGGGGGGGATAAGGGGGATATATCACCCCGCAAGCTCCCAACCCTTCCATCCTATTTTACGCTTAATCTAATTAATCCTTAAAAGAAGACCTATCTTAGAAATTCAACCTCACAGAACAGGCTGAATGGACTGACAATGATGCCAATTCGTGGGGAACTACCAGACGAAATAATAGAGGAACTTGTATTGTAATAATATTTATTTTATAACTTTCTGTAAAACAAATGTTTACTTACTAAAATTTGTAAAACACACCGCATTTTTTATATCCCCTCTCAGGCTATAGTCTGCGTACGCCACTGGGAGGTAATGAATATTTAATATTTTTTTAAGAAATTGTTTATTGCTGCTAATTGCGAACAAATGAACAAAATTAATTGCTATTTTTTATATCGTAATATATTTAGAAGATATTGAGGTACCCAATTCCCAAATTTTGTTAATTTCATATTGCAGGTAAAATATTTATAGAGGGCTAAAGTCAAATGTGTTGAAAAATCATAGGCTTTATAGCACTTTTTTGTAATTCTATAGCGTGAAAAATGTACCGAAAACTATTTGGAATTTATGTATATATTATAAAAACAATTCATCGATTGTCACGCCGCCAACAATTTTGTTAAACTTTCAAAGTCAGGTGGCTAAACTTTTTACTATTTTATTATTATCGTATATTTAATAACAATATCAAGTCGAGCTACTACTCCATTTTTATGCAATAAAAAGTGTATTATAATAATTCCTCTTCAAATAGTACATAAAATTTCCACCTAATGTAGGATTAAGAAAAATCTGAATATGTTATAGATACAGGGTGTCCCAGTTGAAACTGACACATTTTAAACGTGATTATTGACTAAACGAAATAAGATAGAAATGTGCGATTTCAAGCAATGAGTTTCAAATTTCGAAAAGTTTTTCCGAATCATATTTAAACGAAATTCCCAATTATACAGGGTGAAGACATAAAAATGGAGATGGTACGTTTATATTTGTAAAAAATGATATTCTAAAATAGAAATAGTACTATTGTGAGTAATTTTGGGGTGGAAGACGTTTTTGAATGTTATGGCGTATCGATTTATACTAGACATATAGTCATCTATCGCTTATCTTGTCATGGCATAAATTTCATGATCGATGGTAAGCGGTAATCCACACTTCCACTAGTTTTTTAAAATCAACAACTGAGGCATCCTTAAGTTCAGATAGGTTGTTGGAGGGGACGGATAAGGTAGTATCATCCGCAAAGAGAATTGAACTGCCAGGGGGGAGATCATTAATAGACAGAAGTGGTCCTAGACTGATTCCTTGAGGAACACCACAACCAATGTTGTTGGTTTCTGAGCATATACCACTGACGAAGACTAATTATCTGCGATTAGATAAGTAATTTTTGATTAAGCAAATAGTATCTCTACTAAATTTATAGAATGGGAGTTTATTAAGTATAAGATAGACTAGGAAATACGGACAAAGGCTTTACTTAGGTCAATAAAATTTGGGCATAGGTGCAAACGTTCTTCAAAGCAACGTAGACCTAGATTGACTAGTTGGAGTACCTACAGCATCAACGGTTGAGTAGTTCCTTCCACTTTGCACTTTTCCATGAGCTTTGAGATAATAGGTCACGATGAAATGGAGCGATAGTTGTATCACCTTTTCTGACACGGACTCGTTTTAAGGAAACGGGCATTAATTAATTTGACTGATGGGGAGATGGTAGCATTTAATACATTCCACATTGAAAGTAAAGTTATCGGGACATTTACTCTTACTTTTGTTGCTGAATTTTAAAGGATATTCATCATGGGCCTTAATTTTCGCTGGGCGTATGCCTTCCTCATAATTATCTAGATTTCAGCAGCAGGTATATTTGGATATTTCATACATCTCGTCTAGTTAGGTTCTTCATTTGCCTCAGTTCATGTGTATTACCAGTGAATTTTTAGAGAACTTCGCGACCTAGTTAAATATTTCTTTTCAGGAAATAAATGTAAAATGGTAGTAATTAAATTGATAAGAATTTTTCGAAACAGAAGTTAACGTCTAACCTTTTGACATCAAGAAATAGATAGTAGTTGACGTTTACCTTCTGCTGTATAACGACGGAATAAGTGGACAACAGAATTACTAGGAGTGTATTTGAATAACTTGAAAGCAGCTATTACAGCCATGTGGTCAAATAGGTGGGTCTCAAGTGTTGATACAGACTCAACCTGGAAACTGGTAAATATATTGTCAAGGCAATTATTAAGACGAGTTTGCATTTAATTCTAGGATAGAAGCCACAAGAGATCACAGACAGCGCCTGTCTCAATAATTAACATAATCAAATCCATACAGCACTCTCACAATTTTGAAGTAACATTTTCTGATCATTTTGCGCAGGGGTTAAAGTAAAGTTCTCCACAAAACCAAAATAGCAATCTATCGAATCGCAGCCAGTATGTCTTCTTCGACGGAACTGAAATTGTATGTGGTGTTCCTCGGGGATCAATCTTTGGACCACTGTTGTTCCGGTTGCACATTAACGATCTACCTCTGACATAATTCTTTTTACAGATGATACTACTTTATCTATTCCCTTCAACAACTTACATGCAATTGAGGATCGCTCCGAAGCCGTCTTTAAAGAAGCTGAAAAATGGATTGTTGCCCTAAATGGTGACAAACATTCTTTTTCCTTTGCGTGAAATCGAATGTAGCACTCAATTTTTTTTGATGTAGTTATTGACTTAAAACTTATTTGTTCAGCCCACACTAACTTCATTTATAATAAGACTAAATAAGATTTGCCGTTCGATCTATCTTTTACGGTTGTAGCGTACCCGGACCTACCGAGAACGACTGCGCAACTCGAAACCTCAAACTAGGTAGAGGTGCAGAAAAAGTCATGACCAATACTAAATGCACACGATTACATTAACCTCCACAAAATTTGAGATTAGCTCTGTGTCTTCGCTGATTACAAGGAAGGAAAGAGAGCTACGGAAAACCCTCCAGGATATTTACTCAATGCGTCTCTCACTTACTTACATTTGCGATCATCGTCAGGGATTTAATTTCTCTCTTTTTGATATTTAAAGTATATTGGTGGTCATCTGCCACAACTTTTCAAGGAATGTGTTGACTACGGCTGTTATGTCACAGATCCTTACATTCACACCAGGGTTGTATTTTGGCTTAGGGTGCCAGCGATAGTTATAGTTATGAGAGACATGAGATTATATTGTTTTTAGGATCCACCACATATACAGTATTTAATTGTATAAAAATTTAAGGGCTGTGAAATTTAAACACATCCGATGCTTTAAAAAATAAAATGGTGACAGAATTCCGCCAACTCACATTAAGAAAACATTACCCCCCAATAAAAAAGCCCATGACGTCAATCGCGTATAAGTTGCTAGACATTACAATGTATGAATACACACGTAAATTTAAAATGCTGCGCTTGCTGAAAATTTCCATCCTACTTGTCTACCCATTGCATATCCTAAATTCTACTCAACACACAATCCGTACTACCCTCAACCCTCAACATACAGATAGCGTAATTATAAATGTTTAAGAGACTTTAATATTAATTTTAATCAATAAAATGCCGGAATCAAAGGTTTCATCTGATCTATGCCAATGTCCCTTCCCAAAAATAAAATTTATACAAAAGCCTGACTATAAATACCCAAATTTTCCCATAATATTGAATTAATAAAATAAACAAAAGCCATATATGTATCACTGTCCAACTTTAGAAAATAAATCAAAAGTTTTATGGAACTAATTCACCCTGAGCATTCTCCATATAATTTATTGTACTCGGCCAAAATAGATGCAAACGGACTTTGCCAATTATTTCCAGTCGACAGTGGCCTTCCTCAGCCTGAGCTCATTAATATCCATAGAGAGCTACTGTCTTTTCTAACATAGATGGGATTTCCTAAAAAACTGTTATGCACACTCATAAATCTCTGGCTGTCGAGTGATTCAATGAGAATACCTTTTCGATATAAATACAATTTGACTGTCAAAAAAAGGAGAACCAAAGCTCACGACAACAACCGTCTGGAAAATCATCAAAAGACGACACTGCAGAAACAATGTCCGTTATACAAATATTGAAACAGAAGGATTCAATCCAGATTTCATAAATTTATCTTATACCACAGACTACAACACTAGTGTTCTATTCTGTGCTTATACCTTGGATGGACATAGAAAAGACAGTGTTAATTACGAGGTATGATAGAAAATTAATGTTCTCCTTCGCTAGACGGAGACCACGGTAACCACGTTATTTTTGACAGCGCTACCAATGATGTTGTGTGACGAAAAATAGAACAGCTCAATTTGAAGAAACATTAATGCCATTAAATGTTGTGTTAAACTTGGAGAGTTCGCTAGTGTGACCTTTGAAAAGTTGAAACAAACCCACGCGGAACATTCCAGAGATTCCAGAGATTTTTGGCTGTCAGAAATCATTTTTAGATGTCCGAGAACTGGTGGAAGATGAACCTCGCTCAGGAAGGCCTTCAACGTGTTGAGGATTCTTGCGGCTTGAGACCTTCCTTTAACAATAAAAATGAGTGACCAATTAAAATTAAACAGTTTTTTTCGCTCGTCACATTTCAACTGAAGATTTGCTCTTGCGAAAGGTTTGTGGAAAAATGGTATGGATGCCTTGATCTTCTTAACAGATTGCCAATGACCACTATTTCTTCAATCATGGATTTTTGAGTACGATCCTGAGATAAAGCGGCAAAGTCAGGACTGGCACGCTGAGATCTCAAGAAATTTCGAATTTGCAAATCAATGCTGATTTGTTTCTTTCTCCAAGGCAAACGGTCAGCCAAGTTCTTTACAGAAATGTCTTTGAAAGGCTTATCAAAAGGGTGAATCGTGTGAAATTAGGCATTGCAAATACATGGACAACGTCCCATGTCACACGGCAATCTCCATCACCCCAGGTCTCAGTCCTTGTGACTTTTTCTATTCTCCAAGCTAAAAAATGTCTTAAAATGATGTCATGGAGAACGTCCAAAAGAATGTAACAAACATACTAAAAGCTATACAGGTTGAAGCCTTCCAGCGCTTCTAGCAAGAATGGTTAACGACTTCGCCAATATGTAGCTGTCTAAGGGACTACTTTGAAGGAGATAACATTGTTATTTGAAAAAACTTGTAAATACCTCGTATATTCGAAAGGTACGGTTCTCATACAATACTGTAAACGTACAATGTCTAGCCATAGCATTAGGTGTCCCGCAAGGTTCCATAATGGAGCCTACTCTGTTGTTTTTTTTATTCATGATATTTGTCATTCTAGCTGAGATTATTATTAGTTCTGGGGGTGGTCCCAATAGGTTACCGCACTGCGACCTTTTGGTCTATTGTGCTCCCCGGTGTTGTCTACCCTTCAAGAATACCTGTATCTTTTACAAAGTCCAGGATTTTAGTAGGGCGAATCTTCGTTACTTCCTCTTGTGTAATTTTTCCATTTCCAAGTAGGAGTTCCCTTGCCTTTATGAATGCCTCACATTGGCAAATGACGTGATAGGGCGTTTCATCTGTCTCACCACAACCCCTGCATGTCGGGCTTTCAGTCAGTCCCATGTTGTGCAGGTGTTTGTTCATGCGACAGTGGCCCGTGACCATTTCTGTCGCAAGTTTTATCTTCGTCCTGCTTAATTTTCAGATGGACGTAGCTAGGTCCCCGTTTGGGGTTTCCATGAAGATCTTGGAATGACTCTGTCCTGGGATTTTCGACCAATGTCTGCAATGCTCTTTCGTGAGTATTGCTTGAATCTCCTTTTTGACTGTGTTATAAGTAATCCCACAAGCCGGTTCGGGTCCTATGAATGGTTTTGCGCTTGCCATTCTCGCAAGCTCGTCAGCAACCTGGTTACCTGCGATTCCCGCATGCCCAGGTGCCCACACTAGTGTGACTGAGTTGCACTTACCTAGTGCGTTTAGCATTTGTGTGCATTCAAGGACTAGCCCTGAAATTACCACATATGAGTCGATTGCTGCAATCGCTGCTTTGCTGTCTGTCACTATAAAGATTTTCCTTTTGATAAGGTTCTCTTTTAATAGTTGAGCAGCCGCCGTCAGGATTGCATATACCTCGGCTTGGAATACGGTCGCTTGTTGTCCTAGGCTTACAGAAATTCTGCAGCCCCGTCCATTGCTCCCGTATACTCCAGAGCCGGTGCCCTTTGTGGTTTCCGAGCCGTCTGTGTAATACACGATTCCATTCAGCTTCGCTTTACTGGAATTGCTCTCCCAGTCTTGCCGAGTGGGGATTGTTGTCTTAAACAGTTTGATGGGACAAACTGTTTTGGGTATCCTCTCAGTGTTCATACTAAGGGTTTTGTCTTTGGAGATTTCGTCAAAAATGAGCGAGTGCCCCGCCCTTGACGATCCCTCCTCGCCGTTAACTCTCAGCCGGTATGCCCCTCTGGGTCTCCATAGCTGCCGTAGGGGTGATTATCATTGCCCCCGTGATGCCAAGGTAAGCCCTACGCTGCACCTTGCTAAGTTTCTGTATGTTCGTCTGGGTGGAGGTTTTATGCCACCACACCAGTGAGCCATACGTAATGATCGGTCTGATCATTCTGGTGTATATCCAGTGGGTCATCATTGGAGATAAGCCCCACTTGCTTCCGAACGCTCGCCTGCAAGCCCACAAGGACTTTGTGGCTTTGTTCGCTGTCTTCTCTAGGTGCGGTTTGAAGGTTAGCCCTTGGTCTAGCGTTATTCCCAAGTATTTGCCTTCTCCCACAACCTTCACCTTGGTGCCATACATTGCTATATTGTCTTTTAGCTTTGTCGGCCCTTTTCTTCGTGAGAAGAGAATGAGGTCCGTTTTTGTTGGATTAACCGACAGATCCTCTTCTCCGCACCATGCTTCCACTAGATTTAAAGCTCCCTGCATCACAACTGATACGGTCTCTTCAAATCTGCCACGTACCACAATCGCTATGTCATCGGCATAGCCAACCGTGGTGTAACCTGCCTCGCTTAGTCGCCTCAGCAGTCCGTCCACTACCAGGCACCACAATAGAGGAGAGAGAACTCCCCCTTGTGGACATCCTCGTGCGGCCCTGACCACTACAGAGTCGTTATTAAGCGAGGCTGTAACGTTCCTATGTTTTAGCATGGTCTGTATCCACCTGCGCACGGTAGGTTGTACTCCCTTGCTTTCCATAGCAGTTTTAATTGATTCTAGAGAGGTATTATCGAACGCCCCCTCTATGTCTATAAACGCCCCTAGAGCGACCTCCTTACAGGAGATCGCCCTTTCGGCTATGTCCACTACTCTGTGGATGGCGAGCTCACAGGATCTACCTGGTTGGTAGGCACATTGGTATTTACTGATGGGCTCAAGTCCCACCATCTCTTCCCTAATGTGTCCTTCAATTAGTTTCTCCAATAGTTTTAGAAGAAACGACGTTAGGCTGATAGGTCTAAACGACTTGGCTTGGGGGTATGAGTCTCGCCTAGGTTTCGGTATGAACACGACTTTTACGTCCCTCCACGCCATGGGTATGTATCCTAGGGCAATGCTTGCCCTTAGTAACGTACAGAGCGTGGTGGCTACCAGGTCGAGGCCTTGTTGTAATAGAGCAGGGAGAATCCCATCCATCCCTGGGGATTTGTACGGATGGAAATTCTTCACTGCCCACCTAATTTTTGTAAGGTTCACTATCTGACGAGCCAAAACCCAATCTCCTCTGTTCGCCCTCGAAAGGGGTTCCAGAGTTATTGGTTCGCCTACGTCAGATTTTGAGAGGGTCTTTGATCCCGGGAAGTGTGATTGAAGCAAAAGCTCCAGAGTCTCCTTCACGGTCTCTGTATAGCCCCCCTCAGTTTTCTTCAAGGAACCGATTCTGCCCTCTGTTCCTCCTCGTAAAGCTCTTTGGAGTCTGGCACCTTCTGGAATTTGCTCAATTTCCTCGCAGTGCCTCCTCCACGAGTCGCGTTTTGCCTTTCTTATGGCCTTATTGTATTCGGTGAGTGTGATTCGGTATGAATCCCACTCTCCCGTGTTTTTTGCTCTATTAAAGAGCTTTCTAGTCTGTACCCGCAATCGAGAGAGTCCCTCATGCCACCAGGGCACTTTACTTGAGGTTCTCCTCTCTTTCGTGGGACAGCTTGCCTCATAGGCATTTTTGATGGCCATGCGGAGGTTTTCCTCCATGGCCTCTAGCCGAGATAGTATATTCACACTTACGTCGACGATACTACTATCACAAACATCTCATGTGATCTAGCTCAGTACCAAAAAAAATGGATTACTGCTAATAGCGAATAATGATAGAAACATGTAAAAAAAATTTCGTCTACTAAAGACCTTTTGATATCTTGCAATTTATAGGGAACGCCCCACGCTAACTGTATCGGATTTAATTCGCAGTAATATGGTGGCAACCTAAGCACTGTTGGCTCTGTTGGCCAATTTCTGGAGTGTTTTCTGGAAAAAAATTCAGAACTTTCTCAAATTGTACTTCCCCCGTTCATATTTTCGTGTTAGTCGCCTACCTTCTTTCATAAATTCTTGAAACTGAGTGATTGAACCAACTGCGCTTTAATACTCATGGATATCGAGATAGCTTTCAATATCCTTGTCATACCCTCGAAACTATCTGGTCTTGATTTATCCACATCCAATCAAAATATATTTGTTTTCTCCAATCTGCCTTCTCCAACTAACGACATTTCTCTCTTAAACAAGTGAATCTCTTGTTGCTCTTTTTAATGTCGCAATAGTACCTCTTGGAATGGAAGTTTTTATTTCCTCATTAATTTTCATGTTGATTTAATAATTTTCTCGAGAGGCTCGCCTTTGCTCTCCTTCCTTACGTCGTTCAATATACAATTTTATAATTTATTAAAGCTTATGCTACAAATGGGCACATCCGGTGTAATTTGCACACATCTGCACTTCACTATTTACATCGCTCAAAAGATTCTCATATCGTAACTCGTTAAAAACATTTAATGTTAATAGTTCTTTTATGGACCGATAAGACAGTTAGCTCTAGTCGAGAAACATCCACCATAATTAACAACTTGGAGGACTACATTTACGAAAGTCGCACTAAAACTATTTCCGATGTCCTTTACAATCGCGGAAATATGAATTGTATTAAAGAATTAAAAAATTGTTGACATTAAGATTAATAATTAAATAAATTGGAAACAGATTATTAACTCATTTAGATATCATTAAAAATGGCAGCACAACAAGGCCACCTGAGCACAATCAATAGCTTATTAGGATATTATTGTAGTTCAGATTCAGATACACAAGTTGTCATTGTAAAAAAAGAATTCAGGCGATAATACAGCCTGTTTTCAGTTATTTTTTTAGAAAGAATCCATGATTACAAATCTCATCAAATTCGCCCCCTTCCGATCACAAAAAGAAGTTTAGTTAGTATTGCTTCTAAGTGACATAAAACATAATTTTCCGCACAGATTATTCTAGAGATTGTGCTGTTGGAAATGCTTCAATAGGACAAGGATCTGACGTTGACCGAAGTCTCAAGTTGCTAGAGTTGATTACCAGTATAATAGTAATGTTCAATAGTGCTCGAGCAAGAAAAATGGCAGATCATTACATTCGATAGCGATTACATCAGGAGTGCCTCATGGCTCGATCGTAGGTCCAATTTTATTTCCTGTATACACCTGCAGATTCACGATAGGCAATTGTGATATTACTTCTTTCCGTTCAACATGATTATATGGTACTACCTGCATAAACTTGCCTGTTGACTGTGACGTCGTTGCAATTATCTTAAGAGCTGTATTCATAGGTGCGAGGAAAACTTCAAAGTGTTGCATTTATCTCAGAAGTGTGAACATCCATACTATATTGGTTTAGACAGATTCTTTTGTAGACTAGTACACAAGACTCATAAGAACTGTTACGGTATGGTACTGTATTACTTATTCATGTAAGGGGAGGACTAGTAAAAAAATTGTTAGAGCAAACCGTAAGAAATTTAAACTTTACTATTGCACAGGCTGCATCAATTGACATCCCTACGCATACTGTAGTTCTTGTCATAACAAACACGTTTTTAATAACGTTTCCTCGTTTCTCTGAAATTGCCCATTCACAGTTCTAGGTATTCTTGGAGAATGTGAAGGTGCACCATCATGTTGATATCACATTCGCTGCCTCAGTAAATATTCCTCCTAACACAGTATGTGTTGATTTCAATAAATTGATTACCGATTAATGCCATGCCAACGTTCATCGATTCTGATAACTTTTTATAATATGGTCGTGAATATTTTCGTAGTAGTGCCAAAAGTTCATGAAGAGAATGTGGCTTGGGAATTTTTTTTGGGCTATTGGTTAATTAACCGCCTGGGAAAAAATATACTACTGAAGCTTATGAAGGTGATATGGATGCAAACCATTTTCATGTAAGACCTCCAAACCGTCGCGTGACCAATTCCAAGATTGCTAGCCACAAATTGCTGTAGGATGTTGAGCAAATCCGGTAAGAAAAGAAGAAAGAAGAAAAGGCTTGGATTTTGAAAAACTGTACAGAAAGTTTCCTCAACATTTCACTTGGAGCCACGTTTCCTTTGCTACAAATTTGATTAAGACGTATAGCGTAACTTGAGTATAAACTGTTTTTTCGAACATTATTGAACTATAATACAATGACAGATCACAAGATAGTCTATTACACAATATGAAAGAGCCGTTTTTTTTATTTCATCAACTGTTTTAGAGGCGGGAGCGATATTCCGTTTTAAATTTGAAGCCTCCTCGTATAAACTACCTTCTGTTACTTAAATGAAATTAATTTAGATGCTAGTTAAATTAGTACCTATATCTTTTGTATTTAAACTTTTTCCGTTATCATCTACCTAATGGATCGCCCTTTATATATTTATGTACTCAATACCTGAAAGACTTACAGAGAAAAACGCCTCCAGTTATGCTTTTCATTGAATGATTAAGAACATCCTAAAGTCCCATATTTTATTAATCCCCCAATTATGCAAAATTACATTACAATGGCAGTAATTGATATTAATTTAAATCAATTATCGACAACTTTACTTCTCTTCGCGCAATATACCGGGTGTTACTAAATGAATACCGGTGTTTTAACGCTTTGTAGTACTTACCAGATAAAACTTAAAATCATACTTAATACGTGAAATGAAAGAACAACTCAAACAGTTCTGTTTGTTGGTACGCGCATGCGCTATAAAACGCTAGTATCAAAAATGGCGACTAGTGAACAAAAAGCTTTATGTGTTCTGCAGTTTGCAAAGACCGAATCTGTAGTTACTGTTCAACGTTCGTTCCGGATTAAGTTCAGATGTGCCCCCCCCCTCACCCTTTCTGACGTCATGTGATTTCTACCTGTGGGGGTTCATAAAGGATCGTGCGTAGGTATGGGCCTCCACTACCAGCTGACCTAACAAACACTAACCAACGTTTGGGAAGGCCTGGGCTATCGACTTGATATGTGCCGTATGACAAACGGTGCTCACATTGAACACTTGTAAGCTTGTAGGTATAACTGTTTGAGTTGCTCTTTCATGCATTAAGTATGATAATATTGATCATACTACAAAGCGTTAAAACTCCGATATTCATTTAGAAACACCCGGTATATCGTAGAGCTTATACCTATTAGGTGAAAGTACGACGGGTGTATACAGATAGAGATTCTTGCTTTCGTGAAACCAGAAGCACTCGATACTGTTCAATCATTAGTAGTAGTGATGTAAGGCGGTTTCTAAAACAAAGTCACTAGATTTAGTTACTTTTCTTAGGTTGGTAGTACTGGTCACCAGAAAAGTCACTAGATGTTCAAGGCCACGCCCCTGGTTTGCAACTTGGCTATGTCAATGTCAAATGTCTGGTTTGCAACTTGATCTTGTCAAGGCCAAATGTCTGGTTTTCAACTTGGCTGAACAGGGGTCTGATCCGGTGACCAGATAAAACAGATCCGATGAACCGGTAACAGATAAAACAGATCCGTTCAAATGTTTAGCCGATCAGACCCCTGTTCAAACGCATCAGATCCCTGTTCAGCCAAGTTGCAAAGCAGAGATTTGGCCATGACATACCCAAGTTGCAAACCATGGGCGTGACCTTGAAAATCTAGTGACTTCTGGTGACCAGTACTACCAACCTAAGAAAAGTTACTAAATCTAGTGACTTTTTGTTTTAGAACCCGCCTTACATCACTACTATTAGTTATTACTTTTGGGATCCCTGGAGGGTGGGATCAGGATCGGCAATGTTTCGTTATATGTGTACATTATCCTGTACCACTTACTCCCTAAAGGATTATACATAGGCGATCTCAATAGCATGATTAAGTGGTGTAGGGATCATATCTTCAACATGGCTGGTGGTAAATTATTGCTCATCATGTAAGTACACACTGTATAACTGTAAATAGTATTAGATGCACGCACAAACGAGAAGATGAAAAACCATCGAAGAGAACTGTTTCCTATTTATGGCCCGCAAACCCTGTCGATAATTCGGTGCTGAAGTTTAAGGAGGGTCGAAGCACTATTGAAGACGATAGTTGGAGATTGTAACAGATGTGAATACTAACTGAAGGTTGACCATCGACTTCGCAGCCTGTACGATTGTCTGCTGTTCCCATGGTTTAACATATAGACAACTCACCACTTATGGTTTTGCACTACCTCGTGCCCTATGAAGCAAAAGTATAGAAAATGACGCATCATAAGTTCATCATTATAAGCTTGAGATCGAGCGTGCATCCATGGAGTGGAGGTATTCTTCATCGTCTACATGAAAAGAATGCTTTGTGAAGAAACGGCGATGGCTAACTACTGCTGAATGTCCTGAAACAACTTCGCACTGTCATTCGCGACAATGCACCAAACAATTTCTGGCACAATGGCGATTTTTTTCAGATTAAACCTGTTATTCATTTGTCAGCACTTGGTTCGCTCGAAGGAATTTTGCGCTTCAGGTTTTCAAAACCTCATGTACAAACGGCCAATAATTGAAAAATAAAGGTTTTGTTGGCACGTCCCCCAACATGGACTAGTTTGTACCTCAACCCCCTGCTCCTGCAGGTAGAGAGGGGAAAGTAGTTTTAGTTGGTTGTTAGTTTTAAAAGAAGGACTGTACAACCCTCGACGGGTTAACATCCAACATTTTTTAATTTCTATTTTTATTAAACGATGAGAAAATATCTCGGTGGTTTATATTCCTGTTAACCGCGCAACATGGTCCTTCGAGCCGGATTTTACAAAATATTAATTAATTAATTAAAAAATGTTGGATGTTAACCCATCGAGGGTTGTACAATCATTCTTTTAAAACTAAAACTAATAACTAACTAAAACTACTTTCCCCTCTCTACCTGCAGCACCAGGGGGTTGAGGTACAAACTAGTCCATGTTGGGGGACGTGCCAACAGGTTTGTTTCCTGCCTCTTTTCGTGTCTTTGCTATTACTTAATTACTGACTTGTTTAAAAAAAACACATTAAGTAAATAAGTTGGTGATGTAACAAAAACTGTCGTTCTTGCAGATGTGACAGAGCGATTGCTGTGCTTCTAACCTCCCAAGACTGTAAAACTGTACATAAAATAATTTTTTATCCACCATACTACTATTATGGCTTCACAATTATTATATCCCACAATTATTAACCTTGTGATATGTATTGTGACTATTTTCGACCTTGAAACAGGAATTTTTGTTGTGTTTTTTTTTAAAAGCAAGGTAATATTTGTTCAACCTTTCATTCAAATTTCCCACATTCGTAATATTTATAATGGTGATGATAATTATTAAGTTACAGTTAATAAGAACATCGCTTCAACATTGCTTAACTACTTGTTCGTTTGTTCGCATGTCTAATTGGATTTTGTTCATCGAATATAAACGTTTTATTGTTATTATTACTATTATTATGTATTATTATGATAATTTTTCTCGCTTTTCTGAATGACGAACGCTTACCAACTCATAAAATTGTTGATACTATGGAGAATGTTTTTATAATGAAGTGCACACGGATGAAGGTTGAAATCTCATTGTTCTGAGCTACGAGATAGTTGCCATCATTCTATAGGCCTTCCTTATGGGATTGAGAAACCACTGAAAACTCGGCTGTTGTGCTCTGCTGTATTTTGAATTCAATATGTGCTGTGTTGTTGTGCGATGTTTTTGGTACAAGGAGAGCTACGTGTATTGTCGGTGGTGGTACCGAAGGCGAAGTACAACAAGGATCGTACTACATGAAGACAAGATTTGACACAAACCGTTCGAGGAGGCCAGTAATGTATTAAAACTGGAAGGAAAGTCACATATTCGAAATTTTCCAAAAAAGTCGATGTTTTTGGATCCTAGAAACTAACATTAGTGGACATGTCGCAGAATTAATAAAGTGAGAGATCATCTTGTGACACCATTCTGCCATGTAAATTGTGGGGGTGGAAGGATGGAAACGTCAATTGTTGATTGACAGAAATTGAAATTATTGAGAATTCTGAAGGTCTCTAGATGTTCTTGTCAGAGCGGGTACTAGTGGTGCGTATATAGAAATGTTTTAATATTGTTTTTACTTTCTCAGATACTTACGTACAAAGAGAAAGCTATGTATCTAATCGATTACAGCTTCAAAAATTGTTTTGTAATTCTCGACGTTTTATAATCTAAATAACATGTAAAGCGCAATTTAAGAAAAAAAATTTCGCGTCTGTCCGTCTGTCTGTGTGTGCACATGCGCGATATCTTTTGAACCGTTAAAGCTATCGATATGAAATTTGGTACAAAAATTCTTTGCTATTACATCTAGGTCAAGTTCGTTAATCAACAAAATCCAACCAGTGGCGGGGCCGGGCGGGCCATTTTTAGGGTGTTAGAAAATTAAAAAAATTCATTGCGTCAAATTTTAAAAAGTTACAAAATTAAAAAACCGCCAAACATAAAATAACAAAATTATATTAACCAGTGGCGCACCGTTTTTAGGGTGGAAAATTGTGCATTTTTTAATTTATTATCTTCTTACAATATGGAATAAAAATATAAGTACGTGTTATTCCCACTGATAATTGTATAAAAGTCTTGTTACTTGGACTTCACTTTTTATAAAGCGTTATTCAAATAATTACATATGTACATAAAAACTGGCAAAGTATTCAAATAGCTCGCTAAGTAGATAATAAATGGACGAAAATTGAACTTTTTAAGCAATAGCTTAATTTACAAATATAATTTCTATGATTATTATGTAAAGTAAGGAAAAAAGGTCCAGTGAAAGGTCACAATTTAACATTCAATTGTTAGTATACCGAACGAAACACATTGTAAGTTTCCACTAACGTCACATTTTCGCCACATTCTTCGTTTGCGATTTCAAAGACAGTTTGAAAAAAAAAAGGTGCTAATCGACCGAATCCTAACTGTTCTGTTTGTTCCAATATTTGCGGATGTAATTGGCAAAATTAGTGTAGATCATTGCTCTAGGTGACATTCTCCGAAAATATATAAGAAATAATTGTGCCATTGTAC
The DNA here is from genome assembly GCA_036250285.1 of Pyrocoelia pectoralis. Classification (NCBI taxonomy): domain Eukaryota; kingdom Metazoa; phylum Arthropoda; class Insecta; order Coleoptera; family Lampyridae; genus Pyrocoelia; species Pyrocoelia pectoralis. Next base: position 21,767,771 of record CM070083.1, read on the forward strand.
TGTCAGAAATGTGAACGAGTAATACCCATAGTTCAAGTTAACGTAGGACCGATACGAAAACAAATGGATATCGAAAAGTTCTGCTGGAAAGGTTTTCAATATTTTCTCAAATTACTTAGATTTATGTAAAATCGGTATTTTTCCCAACCTCGATCCCCACACATCTCAAAAATATCCTCCTCCAAACCGAAATTTCGTTGTTTTTTTTTTTCTGAAATTCTGGAATTTCCGAATTCCCGAGAAGTTGAAAGAAACTCGAAAAATGTTGTATTTTTCTTTTTATTTATATTTTCGCCAAAACTAGCACAATAGCATCTTTGTTTTTAATTTACCAAGTAGTCTCCAAATAAATATTGTAATGCTGTCAGGATAATCTTTTTTACCTGGAGTATGAAAGAAATACTATAAAGGGTAAGAATATGAAATTTTGCTTGCTATTACTTTAGGGCCGATCAGTTTACTGTATATTTCGTGCACAATATCAAGCTCAGAGAATAGTTTCAGAAACGAAAACAGTGGGGCCGAAATACAAACAAAACTAGTAGGATCCCATGTGGAAAGGGAAACCATAACATAGTCTGATGGCTGTCCTATAATTGGATCTAAACACCGAAATAAATAAGATGGGGGAGGGCATCATCTCCAAAGTTCCAGACCAGTGCTTTTTGGTCAGAATCGAGTGCGTTCTGATGGATCTTGGCTTATCTTGTACCTTGGACTAAAAAATCACAATCAGCGTATGATCGAATGACGACCATCTCTAAGGATGCGAATGCACGCGTCGAAAATGTTTGATGTCTACACCAAACGTTTATACGCGACCCTTAGCATTTTCTACATGAAAAGCCTGGAATCTTCTTATTGATGAACTGATTTACCGTAATTGCATAATATAGACGGTTAACAACAATTGCCTAACTATTGAACCTTGCGGTACTCCAAATGTAACAAATTATATGCAATGCGAATCCTTTAATTTGGGATATCGACGATTTTGTGGGTTATAAACGTAACGTCTACTCACATCTACCGTAACATTTTCATAGGTCCGTTAAGCTGGCACAACCCCTATAGCACAATCAGTTGAAACGTACCACATAATTTAGTACTCATTTATTACTAATTAATTACCCAAAAGTCAAATTTATTACTGTTGATTTTAAAAAAAAAAAAGTGGTTGTGCCAGCTTAACCGTTAAGCTAGCACAACCCAAAAAAAAAAAAAACTATTAAGTAGCTAACACGACACTAATAATTGATTACTAATTAATTACTAATTAATTACTCACTATTTACCAAGGACTTAACCATATTTAAGCTCTCAAGCCCCGCGCAGTCCAAAATTAGACGCGCACAGTAATGTGAGGTAACCTACCTCCGCCAAATCGATATTCGTTATTTTAAACATTTTTCCAATGATATGTGAACGTACTGTAAGACAACTAAGTGTTTGTAATTTGTAAATTAATGAAGGTGCAGCCGGATATTGGATATTGTTTTTTATGCTATGAATGAATTATACCAGCCCTACCAGATAAAAGGCAGCTTGCGATGCACCAATCAAAATACATCGACATTAATTGAAAATCAATCGTAACATAATGTTTGAACATAGGTTAGAAATTGATTACTCCAGCACAATCAGTTCAAATTAATTTTTAGATGTATTAATCGATGTATGAATGCTTTAATATAAGTTAGGAATTTATTACTCCAGCACAATCAGTTCAAATTAATTTTAACATTGACTAATCGATGTATGAATACTTTAAAGTAAGTTAGGAATTTATTACTCCAGCACAATCAGTTAAAATTAATTTTTACATGTATTAATCGATGTATGAATGCTTTAATATAAGTTAGGAATTTATTACTCCAGCACAATCAGTACAAATTAATTTTTACATGTATTAATCGATGTATGAATGCTTTAATATAACTTAGGAATTGATTACTCCAGCACAATCAGTTCAAATTAATTTTAACATTGACTAATCGATGTATGAATACTTTAAAGTAAGTTAGGAATTTATTACTCCAGCACAATCAGTACAAATTAATTTTTACATGTATTAATCGATGTATGAATGCTTTAATATAACTTAGGAATTTATTACTCCAGCACAATCAGTTCAAATTAATTTTAACATGGATTAATCGATGTACGAATACTTTAAAGTAAGTTAGGAACATCGATTAGTCAATGTTAAAATTAATTTGAACTGATTGTGCTGGAGTAATCAATTCCTAAGTTATATTAAAGCATTCATACATCGATTAATACATGTAAAAATTAATTTGTACTGATTGTGCTGGAGTAATAAATTCCTAACTTATATTAAAGCATTCATACATCGATTAATACAGGTAAAAATTACTTTGAACTGATTGTGCTGGAGTAATAAATTCCTAAGTTATATTAAAGCATTCATACATCGATTAATACATGTAAAAATTAATTGGAACTGATTGTGCTGGAGTAATAAATTCCTAACTTACTTTAAAGTATTCATACATCGATTAGTCAATGTTAAAATTAATTTGAACTGATTGTGCTGGAGTAATCAATTTCTAACCTATGTTCAAACATTATGTTACGATTGATTTTCAATTAATGTCGATGTATTTTGATTGGTGCATCGCAAGCTGCCTTTTATCTGGTAGGGCTGGTATAATTCATTCATAGCATAAAAAACAATATCCGATATCCGGCTGCACCTTCATTAATTTACAAATTACAATCACTTAGTTGTCTTACAGTACGTTCACATATCATTGGAAAAATGTTTAAAATAACGAATATCGATTTGGCGGAGGTAGGTTACCCCACATTACTGTGCGCGTCTAATTTTGGACTGCGCGGGGCTTGAGAGCTTAAATATGGTTAAGTCCTTGATAAATAGTGAGTAATTAATTAGTAATTAATTAGTAATCAATTATTAGTGTGGTGTTAGCTACTTAATAGTTTTTTTTTTTTGGGTTGTGCTAGCTTAACGGTTAAGCTGGCACAACCACTTTTTTTTTTTTAAATCAACAGTAATAAATTTGACTTTTGGGTAATTAATTAGTAATAAATGAGTACTAAATTATGTGGTACGTTTCAACTGATTGTGCTATAGGGGTTGTGCCAGCTTAACGGACCTCATTTTCATCGCTTGTGAATATTTTATACTTTTTTGACACAAGATTTACATTGGGAATGATCTCCAAATATCTGATTTTCCTTTTTTCCAAAATATATTTGCAGTTTCCATATTTTGAAAAACCCAGGTTTCCTAGGTTCATCATTTGTTTGGGTTCCATCTCTGTTATTTTGGAGACAGTATTGCTTCTATACTCAAATCCGTATATGATTTGCATTCACACTTCTACGATCTTTTTTGAAAGAATCTCGTTTTTATCTATTTTAAGGTGATTGAAGAGTCTGGCTGAAAATGTTCTTCATACATTTGCGAAAACAAGTGCCTCATTGGACCTTTCAAAATTTGTTCCTCGACTAACAGTGTACTCAAATTCAGAATTTCATATATAGGGTGTTTTTTAGAGCTTTGATTTTCGAATTGGCGCCATGATTTGTGCTCAGTATGTTTTGCCATTTCACCATGAATAAACTTACGCCAGACCAACGCATACAAATTGTGCAAATTTATTTCGAAAATCGTGACTCAGTTCGCGAAACTTACCGTACGCATTTTACGGTCGACATAATCGTCCAAGTTATTATTCGAATAACCACGAATCGTTTTCAGACCACACATACTCTAATCGGTAATATCTTCAGAGATGTCGTACGATGCGCACCGAAGAATTGTTGCTGCTGTTGAGCGTAATGTTAAGGATGTGTCGATTCGTCATCGTACTGAAGCCGCGTCGAACGTTCGGCGAATGGGCCGAAAATAAAATTGTTCTTGATCCTCATTTTCACACAAAAAATTCTGTTCGGCGATGAGGCTCATTTTTGGCTGAATGGCTACGTGAACAAACAAAATGGCCGGATTTGGAGTGAAGAAAATTCAGGAGTCTTCGTTGAGACGTTACATCCACAAAAACTCACGATTTGGCCGGTTGGTGGAATCATTGGCCCAAATTTCTTCAAAGATGATGCTGGCCAAAACGTTACAGTCAATGGAGAGTCATGATTACCGACTTTTTGTTTCATGGCGTTAACATGGAAGCGCCTATGGTTTCAACAAAACGGCGCTACATGCCACACGGCTTCCTCCACAGTCGTGTGATCTCATACCAATCGATTACTTTCTGCGGGGATGTGTGAAGTCGCCTAGGCCGATAAACCAGCGACGTTGGACCATGTGGAAGCCAACATTCGAAGAGTTATTGCCGATATACGTCCCCACTTGCTCGAAAAAGTAGCATGATTTGTGTGTGTTTTATTTCATTTTAATCTTCTATACCTCTAAAAAAACCCTTTGAAGACATTTTGGTGTTGGTAGTCCGTGGAGGAGGTTTTCGATCTTTCCTTTTATTCCATTTTCGACTTGGGAAGCGTCTCTCTTTAGTTGTTGCTCGTTTCTTGTTTTTATGTGCAAGAATTGGCGAAAGGAGTCTTTTGCCCCAGTCAGGTTAGGGAAAAATAAAGAATCTCGAAATCTGCTGAAAATGCCATAAAGAAAGCTGCTTCAAGCAAGTAATAACTACTGATCGAGTTGATCCTTTTTTTAAAGTGAAGTAAAGCACTGTAGAAACTAAGACAGTCTTAATTGAGCTTTCTTGTTAAAGTGGAATAACGTGGCGACAATCCCATACAAATTGGTTTAAAAGAAATCTCTAAGATTTTGGACATCTCCGATGACTCTTAAAAGTTCGATCTTGTCCATTAAGGCAATATGTTTTTTGAATAAAAATACAAATTTTCAATGTGGCGGAGGCAGTCTCAAGCCAAAATATGACCTGAAGATATTCCAAAACAACTGATAAATACCCGATGGTACACAACACGTTTGAGGACTTTCCAAAAATAACTAGACCCTTGCAAACTAGTGGTGCGCAAACTTTCTATTGGTACGAGGGAAGTCTCGTGGCAATACTTGCCAGAATTTTTTTAAATAGAATGATATAAATTTTGTTATCATTGAATTCAGAAATTAGTTCTCCTGAAATTGATATTCTTCTACAGTAATGGCAATTGTTAGACATCCCAAGAGAATTGCCAAATGTTTCTTCGGTATTATTTGCTCTTTCGTTCACTGTGTGGTTACGTACAACTGTACGACTAGTATAGTCTTTCCTAAAACAGAAAAATATGATAGAATTTGTCTTATTGCAACGCTAAGTCTTCGCCGCCACCAAGACTTTAGTACTTTTCCTCCTCGGGACCAGCTTATCCTGTATAATGTGAAGGACCTAGGTATTTCTCTGGGGCGATAATAGGCAGCAAGGATATCTTCTTGGGCTAAAATTAATTGGTTCTAACGCAATTGTCCCTGTATAACATCCTGATTTGCTAAAAGCGGTACTATTTACAAGGAGTTCGGAACTGTAAGTTGGGGATGGTATAATTCCTCAAAAACGGATTCGTTGACTTCTCCTGTAGTTGTCAACCAGTTTTCTAAGCAGAACTGTGGGAGTTATGTTCGCTTTCATGTTCTTAATTGTGTGCTTGTGAACATTTCCCATTATTTGAGTTCATTTGAAGGATCTTCTCGGCGTCTTTGTTCCCCTCAGAAAAGTACCGTCTTTACCTTCTTAGAAGGTGAAGAGCTCTTACGAACTTCCTTTTCGTAGAACGTGTCCACAATCCCAAGTCTATAAAAGAAATTATCACCTTGGAATAAAACAGTACAATTTTTGAGGTTGGGCAGCTTGGAAAGCTATCGTGTCGATACGGCTCATGGCCGAATTTTCCCCCAACACAATAACTGCAATTGTTATTCGGTTCGTTTTTCCAGAAATTTTCCACACTTTAGATAATCATTAACCTGCACCATTTTGAAATTGCCACGATGGCATGTTGTTTTCATAGTTAGGTAGATAACATCGCATGGTATATTATGTATATAAAATACAGCTCTCTGAATTATAATTGTAAATACTCATTAAATTTTGAAATGTTTCGACGAGAATAATTAAGTATCATTATTTATTATTCATTATTATTATTTAAAACCGTGTTGAACATGTACGAGGTTTGATCAAAATCCAATGAGATTGTTAGATGTTTAGTTTATTGTTAACAACACGAAAATTTCCAAGCATTTGTGCAGATATTTTCGACATGCAACGTTTGCCAAGAAGGTTTGTTCCACGATTGTCGAATTTTGACCAACAACGGCGAGTGGACATTGATCAAGAGTTACTGGTTAAAATCAAGGTTCAGGAACTTCTCAAACGGGTTATAACTATTGACGGTCGAAAGATGGGTATATGTTTGTGGCAAGAAGGTTTGTTCCACGATTTTCTAGTTTTGACCAACACCGGCGAGCGAATATTGATCAAGAGTTACTGAATAAAATCAAGGTTCAGGAACCTTCTCGAACGGGTTATAAGTTATAACTATTGACGGTCGAAAGATGGGTATATGTTTGTGGCAAGAAGGTTGGTTCCACGATTTTCTAGTTTTGACCAACACCGGCGAGTGGACATTGATCAAGAGTTACTGAATACAATCAAGGATCAGGAACTTCTCAAACTGGTCATAACTGTTGATGGTGTACATATGGGTATGACATCGAAATCACGGCCGAATTGTCCCAATGGAAGCTCCCTGGAGAGGTAAGACCAAAAAAAAAGTTCTATCGAATGTAATGGTTCTCCTCAATTTATTGTGCTATGGTAAATACGGCAATCAGCAACTCGAGCGTCATCTACATGAATTGCAGTAAAGTTTCAGCCATCGTATTTTTCGGACGGAGCTCCCTGTGACTTCTTTCCAAATACCGAAGAAAACCGTGAAGGGATAACATTTTGCCAACATTGAAACGATAAAACCAGAATCACTGAAGGCCGTAGAATCAGTTCCAGAAGGCTTCGAAGATTGGAAAAGGCGTTAGCAGAAGGGGATAAAATTAATATTGATTTTTTTTGAGAAAATGGAGAATTCTCGTTAGATTTTGATCAAACCTCGTATGTTCGTTTGCGAATTATTCGAAACCCAACATTACCATATTAACGAAAATTAAAAAAAGACAGTACGATAAGTGTGAGAGAAATTTTTGAATATTTGTTCACTACGGCGTAAATTACCTTATCTACGCCTTGTTTTTTTTATAAAAACACGCTCCCATGAAGCTTTTAATATAATATTGAAACAATATCGCAGAGTCGCCTTCACAACTAGGTTACACGCGCAATCCATATTTTTTGCATAGGAAATTTTATCGACTTTACATAATGTGTTTACGCGGAAATTTTGAAAATAAAAAAATATGCTCTCTGGCGAAAATTACACCCTACGTTAATTAATCACAAGGTGCGTTGACCAGCAACTGCCGACTACAGCAATTTTTTTTAATTTTGCAATGAAATAATTTTTCCGCTATTCAAATGACGAACTGCTATTTATTTAATAATAATTATTATTTTTCATAATCGCTAAGTGTAAAAAATTGTTTTGACTAAAATCTCAATGTTGCCAATTTTAATGGCAAATTGTACCTACAACAATTTAGTAAATTGGCCGTACACTTGACATTACTTTTGAAGTTGTAGGCTACATGAATAAATGATATCATAAATTATACGTTATATATATATTGATTATGTAAACAATACCGAATACTAGATCGACCCGAAAAAAATTTTTTGTTGTAAACATATCGAAACAAATTGCTTAACAAAAACTACGCGACTAAATTTGTTTTGCGTTGAATAACGGGGGCAGGAAGTAATGCCTGACTAAGAGAAATTATTATTTATTAAGCGTTTCCGGTCGGATTTATTAAGAAAATACCTTTGTTGTTTATCTGTCAGTTTCGTTACGTGTTTAATTTTGTGAAATTGTCACATCTAAAAGGGCGATTCGACGGTCGATTTTAATTATTTTCAAATCGAGCACAGATTGCGGACGGAATTAATTAGCACTAATTCGCCGTGTATTTTTTGTCGACGAAAACAGTCGTCCTACTAGTTCAATTTCAGTTTATTTGACGGTCAAGTGCAAGGATTGTAGGCTATACAGAGTGGCTCACTCAAAACTGTTAACGCATGTTTTCGGCAACATCGATTTTGCGAGAAACACTCGTGCACGTCAAATTGTGTTATTGAGGAAAACAAATTTACGCAACTTTAGATAAGGGTGAATTTCACCCGATAACATTTTAATGGAAAGGGTGGTTGAAAACATCTCTTTTCGACTGTTTTTATTTTTTAATAGGCTGTGTCTCACATATTCTTCGTAATAAGCGGTCAATTAGAAACAAAATGATTTATAGCGAAAAGGGCAGTGGTGGATTTCCGAATAGGCCGAGGCCACGGACGTATAAAAAACAAATGGACTGCTAATTGGTACGTACCGGCAACATTTATTTGTCCCCACCATGGGAGCCGCCATACTGTGCTCTTAGTTAGTTATTTTCTTGTAGAGATCGATTTTAGTTGGCAATTTCAAACGTCAAATCGAAAGTGGTCCAAACTTCAAAGTCTTTGACTTAACCTCAATGTTTTATATCTTACCTTTCGTTGCTTTCATATTTGACATTTTTATATACATAGTATGAATAGAGCGTGATGTTTCGTTGGAAACGATTGTTGCTATGTGTCGTGTGTAAATAAACAAGTTTTGTTGGTTAAATGGTTACACATAATTATGCCATTTTGGAGTACCTACATCGAAAACCACGTTCCAGAAGAAATTTTACAAATACTTTCAACAGCAGAATCGTCGTTGATACCAAGCAAGTGATGATGAAAATATAGTTACAGAATTGAAATTCAGAAATAATGAAATGACAAATTATAAATTGCAATTTTCAAATATAACCGCTAAATTTTCAGGGTTCATTACTCCCTTTGATTATATATATCAAAGATTACTCCACAGACGACTATTATTTTTAATGGTCTGTGCACAAATCACTTTTTTGTTAGTAGTTTGTGGGTCTGTGGATTACTCCTTTAGAAATACACCAATACAAAATTGAGCCACAGAATAAGGTCCCCTTACTTATTCTGTGATTGAGCACAGTATGGCGGCGCCCAGGCAGGGGACAATTATTTCAACATAATTAGCAGTCCATTTGTTTTTTATACGTCCGTGGCCGAGGCCTACGGCGGCAAATTTTGAACGGCGGCAAATTTTAGACGGTGACAATTTTTTTTAACTCTAATGAGTTTACTATTAAATTTTTACGTGTGTGTTTATTTAAATACAGGGTGGGCCAAATTGGGCACTTTCTTATGGAAACATTCTTTATCTTAAGAGATAGAAAAAATGGACCTAGGCGCCTTGAGCTCAATTTTAATGAGAAAATCACTGGCGTAAACATAATTCAGCTATCTCTAATCGTTTGGCCACTAGGGGGCGTTTCTCGAATTTAGTCGATTTCTTTAATCCTCCATAACTTTCTTATTATTAAAGATAATTGATTACGTAGAATCTATTGCAGTGGACAATTTTTATACACGGTGTTTGGGTTTTTGTGTACGACCGTAAACTACATTTTTTCATACGGACCACCCTATATATTTTGGGTTTGTGAAAAGAGAGTAAAATGTCCTAAATTTTGATGTATCACTTGTTATATTTATGTTAAATATTATTTGCAATATTGCATTTAATACATTGTTATTTAAAATAAAAAATATTTGGAGCCAATCAAAATTTTCAGATAACTAAGACATTGTCGTGTTAAACCATGCTGCCGTTTTTTTGTTAACCATGGAAACCTAGATGTCTGCAAGAAAAATATTTTAATGCATAAAAATAATATTTAACGTACATATAACAAATGATACATCAAATTTAGCAAATTTTACTTTCTTTTCGATAACCCCAAAATATACCTATAGGGTGGTCCGTATGAAAAATGTAGTTTAGGGGCGTACACAAAAAAATCAAACACCCTATATAAAAATTGTTCATCGCAATGGATTCTACGTAAAAAAGTGTTCTAAGCAATATTTGGCCAATTATCTTTAATAATAAGAAAGTTATGGAGGATTAAAGAAATCGACTAAATTTCGAGAAACGCCCCCTACCCTAGTGGCCAAACGATTAGAGATAACTGAATTCTATTTACACCAGTGATTTTCCCATTAAAATTGAGCTCAAGCACCTAGGTCCATTTTTTTCTATCTCTTAAGATAAATGATATACCTATACCCTAAAAGTCTCCAATTTGGCCCACTCGGTGCAGTGTGTTCTAGGCGGCATACCAAGTTCGCCTACAGGCGGCAAAACCTTAAATCCGTCTCTGGAAAAGGGTGGTTTCTTTAAACACGATTAACCCTCAAATCTTATCTGCAGTCATGAGCTGTAATTTGGGAGGGGGGGGGGGGGCAAGTTAGTGAAGGTCGTTAGCTATTTCAACAATATGAAGCAATTTCAAAAAGCGTTTCGTTATTTAAGAAATTATTACTGCTTAGAATGAGAGCCCGGGGGGGGGGGGGGCAACTGGCATATCTGCAACAAATAAGGAACCAAAAGCTTCACAACTTGTACGAAATGAAGTGAGAAAGAGACAGTTCTCGGTCACGTTGCGATACAATAATAATAATAAGTAAATTTTTCCTCCCAAAGAACCTGTGTCTTAAGGTGATGTTTCGTCCTTCTCACAATCCCTCCTCATTCAGTCTGGTTCAAGGTCCATTGTGTGAAGTGTCGAAGTAACAAATCTGTCAGAATATTTATGTCGTCTTCCTTGCTTCTTCGGAGCCTTTTAGCTTCCTTTTCACCGAAAGTGTATCCCCAGTTTCGTGCGCATTCCCAAATGGCGGCTGGGGTCCTACAAAAGGCATTTTTCACCCCCTTTGGTTAATTATGCCCGACTACCCACATTAACTTTACTTTATTATGTTTTTTCAGCTGACTAAAGTTTTGGGTGCACTCCCGGACTATGTTAGAGGTCACCTCTTATGCTTCCAAAGCTTCTCTCCATTATAATTTGCACGCAGGAGCCAGACTAGCTGACACTTTACACCCTTCCATCCCTTATATTTTCTTTCCTACTCCCTCGACCGCTCACATCCGTTTTTGGTTTCGTATCGTTCTCCCACTCGTCTCCTGGAGTCATTTAAATGACGTTCATTTTTTACATATGGTGCAGTGCCCTTCTCTCCAAATATATTTTTGGCCTGTATGATCCCTTCATTGCGTCCGCTTTTGCCGCCAAGTGTAAAGATGTTGGGTCCAGGTCAACTGTTGTGGCCATCACCCTACCATATCTAAACACAATAAACGTGCTAGAAGTAATCCCAAAATAAGTACACCCTGTCACGTGATCTTTACAAGGAATCAAAATTAAAATAGTCAGCTGATTATTTCCAGTCAGGGGCGCAAATTGCACTTAATTGTATTTAGAACCATTACATCTCTATTTTTCAACATTTTTAACGATGTTTTCTAGTTGTACAGCTACAAAATTTATTAGCTTCTTTCAAAATAAATATCACGTGACAAGGCTTGACATTGTGGTTTAATTGTGTTTTGATTCTTTGATATGTAACGATGGGTTTGACCATCCAATCTCTTTGGTGATAGGTCCCAAATGACGTAGTATGGCGTTTCTTCCTCTTCGCCAGAAGCCACAACCCCTGGATAACAGGTTGTTGGCCAGCCCCATGTTCTGCAAGTGCTTGTTCAGACGACAGTGACCTATGACCATCTCGGTCGCAAGTTGTCTGAAGTCTGGCTGCTTGATTTCATGACATTCCATGGCGTTCTTTCCCTTGTCAATAATATCAGTGAGGTTTATATGGGGACTTCCTCCCATCCTCATTCCTGTTCCTTCTTCAATATACAGGGTATTCACTTAACTGCCACACTTGTGTTCTAGCTTTTTTATAAATACTATCTTTACTTCTTATCGAGGTATTCCTGTGCAACAGTCTCATTTAGGGGCATCTCCCATTGCTCTTCGAAAAATTTCCTATCCTACCTTCGCGTTCTTTTGAATGGGTTCTTTGAGGCTTCGCCGTTTCGCATATCATTTCGCTGCTCTCACAATATATCTTTCAAAATTTTCTATTTGTTCTCCTATTAGCCAGATCATAATCCCATGACGTACATTCATTTGGACTGATATTTATATAGATTGTCTTTCTTCTGACTAGTGAAATGTACTAGTGATTGTTAAATGATCTGATTCAGTGTTAACCTCCATCGAAAATGGTAGGCGTTAGAATAAGTGTTGATATTCTAACAAGACGGAGCTCCTCCTCATTTTTTGCCCTGATTGTTGGGAAGTTTCTTGGTAGATGGAGAGGTGCTATCTAATAACCTTCTTTGGCAAATCTATCTTCTTTACCTTTCTTTATGTGAACCCGAAAATATCGTACACGAATGCCGTCATTCCACTAATGTTGCAGAACGCTCAATCACTGAACTACTTGTTGGTCACGTTAGTGGTGTGTTGTTCGCCCTCTACCACTCTTCAAAGAATGTAATTTTTAGAGCGGCTTACCTCAACAGCCCTTATCTCCTCTACTTTGATTTTAATGTCCATTTATCTTCCTTATTTTCATTTGTTGAATTTATTTTGACCGTGATCGTCATCATGATCCTTGGCCTCCTGATTTGAACTACAATGCTCTTTTCATCCCCTCCTAATTCGTCAACCTACTGGCTGCATATTATACTATCATGGACAAAACTAATGTTCCTCGGATATTGTGCCTTTAGGCAACCAACGTATCACATTGTAGATGATGGGCGATGTTCAACGAAGATTTATAAATAAGGAAGGGAATTGACGAATGCGCTATAACTAACCGTTGTTTGTATTTGATAATGTTCTGGAGTTTGCCAAGTGGCAATGGTGCGACACGAAACCTGGGAAATATCGCACACGCTGTTCATAAGTTCATAAGTTTCACGAAAGGTAAGTTGATGGGCGCCGCGTTAAAATTCGTCACGAACAACTTTTTTGTCATGGTGATACTAATCCAGCATCTGCAGAGGCCACCATAAGATCCGTTGGACGTACCTAATAAGGCACACTGCTACAGAAATTGCTAACGAACCGGAGGGATTGTAAGCATAATGAGTGCGGGAGCGCCCCAGGGATCCGTACTGGGACCGATGTTATAGAATGTTGTGTATGACGGACGGCTACTAGACCTACTAGGGTTCGCGGAGAAGTATCCATTATAATTATTATGTACGGATTTGGTGAAGGGTCATTAAAACTTCAACCAAAATTCCTAAAAATGAGGCAACATATCTCCCATTCGTTAGTAACCATAACTGCAAGCGTAATTAGGTGCCTTAGAATTGCAGTTCATCGGCTTTTAAATGGGTAGAATTTTGCTGTGAAGTAGTCTTGGGTTCGTTTCGCTCCAATACCGCATATTTTCTTTGTTAACACAGTACACTATGCAGAATACGGTAGAGAGAACGTCTTGAAATGCCAAGAGCAGAGCGTCTGGGAGATCGCAGTACTGCTGCTCTAACTCGTCCGAGGTTTTGTGGTTATGTAACACTTCTCACAGGTCCTCTTCGTACAGATGATACATTCTCAGTTGTTCTGAACCCATTTACCCAGTTTACAATTGATTGCCGTCCAGGAGTGCGACTGGGTTTTCGAAAAATACACTTCAACACAAAATGAACACTTCTCGCGTATCCAGTGCATTGCGGCAACTCCACCACACCCACTCCGCGCTCTCTTCGACCACGTCGCTCATTCGAAAACAGCCAATTACTGTGCTTCACTCTGTACAATAATTATGGAAAGTGCTACATCAGTGCTATATCAGTGCTCAATCGATTTAAACTATGCTCCATTTTTGCTGTAACCGCATTTAAATGTCATTTTCGTTTCACTTCAGATACATTATTAAAAAAATATGCTGCTGTCTTCACATCGTCTTCTTCTTGAAGACAAAGGCTAACACTTTACTCGCGTTTGTCACTAATTTTGGGATCTCTACTATTCGCTTTCTTTAGGAAGTGAGCTTAGTATTAGATCTAAATGTGCACGGATTCCAGGATGAAAGTGCAATATCGTTATTTGTAGATAATAACACTACAAGGCCACAATTAAATAAATTATTACGTAGTGCTTTATTAAAATCATACTATTACCATTAATTAGGTTTATTAAACAAGTACTGGAGGTATTTTCATAGTCTTCCATTTTATTAATTATGAATCGACGTTGTACTGGGTGTACGATCACGGCCACCTCTGATTTGCTTAATTTATATTCCAAAGGTATGAGAAACTTTTCGCAAATTTACATTCATTGATGTTAATACATGAATATTTAAAAAAACTTATACACGCGTTCACATTAAAATCTGAAAAACAAGCACTAAGGTCATTTACGATACAACAATATTTTCGGTAAGTTTTAATGGAAGTAAGATGGTGATTGGTTGATTATCAATTTTTACTTATTAGCTGTTTAGTAACTTGAAACAGTAGTGGGCATTTTTTGCATCCTTGTGGAACATCAACTGTACCTACATATATCACGATGCTATTGCACACTATTGCTAATCTTTAGATTAATATAGTAAACGACATTAATTTATTGCTATATTTGTTGTATTTATATACGGCCAGAACACAAGTTGAAGGTCTTACTATCGCACCACTTACACAATATTATAGAAAATTCTGCTTTGGAAATAAATTATTTCATCATCGATCACTACGTATCCGATTATCTATCACCGCCGTTACACTGAACTCAAAATGAGGGAACATTTATAGATTTTGCTATGAAATTGTGACAATACGCAAGATTAATTTCTTGAAAATTAGACGTTTGTTAATTAAAAAGAAATTTCGTATCGTTATCTATAGATAACCTTTTAAACTTTTACAAAGTCCACATCTTGCCTTTCGATAACTGTCGAAAGGTTACGTTGATCTTTTGGTTCAAGACCTGATTGTGATGTTCGTTTTGTTAATGGTTAAGAGAAGAACATCACGAGATATGGCTTCTATATTAGGATAAAATCGGACACATTCCAAAAATTTGTTTACAATTCGTAAATATTAACACAATTACGTATATTAGTGATTAGTCATGTGGTGAAGAAAATTGTGACTCGTAACCCTGGTACGATAAACTGGTACCAAACACCAATCAAATTATTGTTTTGGTTGATGATGACAGCCTTGCTGTCGAAACGCGTTCAGTATTTTAAATATTGTTTTTTTTTGCTGTTTTTAGGTATGTGTTTCAGTTCAACGTTGATTCCATTTAAAACTGACTCAATGACCTTCCAAAATTCATTACATTTGTATAGAAAATATGAAATTTACGATGGATATGAATAATTGAAAGTAGCCGATTTTAGATAGTGGTCGTGAACACCAGGTGGCGGTAACCGTTACGAATGGAAAATTGTCGAAGCACATTGTCAAACAATCTTATTTTCTGGAGTGTTTATTTTGATCTCATCAGATTTTGAAAGTAAAAATTGTTTTGGTGGAATCGAAATTGATTAACTTTGCTGTTGACAGCTTTCATAAGAAAAGACAATAATAGGTGGTGAAGGGGGAGGGGGAGGGAGATGGAGGTCTTCGTCCCATGTAATGTGAATAACTCTAGTTGTTGCTTATTTTGCTTCCGGAATCTTAATCATTGTTTTCTGCAGTTCTTAGTGATAATCCTTGCCCTTTCCTTGTGTAATGTCTTTTTAAATAAATTAAGGAAAGTGTCACTTGTCACTGTATAAGACGCCACCTTTTGGCAACCCACATGCTTTCCTCCTCGAAGAAAAACATTTCCTTTTTCGCCAACCATTTTACTACGAGAAAGGTTGGTACACAAGCTTGTATCATCGACGTTGTAAACGTTTCGGGGAAGAAAGCCAACTTTTTTCAAAAAGGGCAATAGTTATTTGTACAATTATAGAAGAAAACTATGCTTTTTTCAACTCGAGCCCAAACATTTTCTTCTTGTGTTTTACACAAAATTGTTTCTAAAACTACATATAATTAAAAAAATATCCATGAAAGCGTTTGTTGGTTTTACTTTCATCTCTAGAGAGGAAAATATAACTTTCTTCACTCGTTTTATTAAAGAAAATACTATTTTGTTTAGAAAAAATAATTATTCATAACGTCCTTTATTTTCTAAAAAAAAAGTTGTGTTAGTCACTTAATTGTAGAGTTACGGTCCACTGTTCAATAGGTATGAATTTGTAATTAAAAAATAAATATGAAACACATAGTAAAGCATTACTCAACACATAATGGGAAAGTTAAGAAAATGTAGAATAATCAAAAGAGAGTGGATATCTATTTATTATAATACCCTAATCACTCTTCTTTGTTATCACAGTGGATAACTGTTTATAATACATCTGAATGGAAAGAATGTATAAATAACATGTGGGTTGTCTATTGTAAACACACTTGGCCATTACAGGTCACATACCCAGCCAGTAATTAATTTAAAATCGTAAAGGAGCACAGTGTGAAAGGGGTAAGATAAAATCGACTTCCGGGGTTGGAAAAGTCAATGTTTCGCCCGGAGCGGTTTTATTTTACTGACTCTGGCGGCAGTGGGAGTATTCGCTGTAACAGTAAAGTAGACAATACATAAAGACACGTGTCTAATGTGTGCCACTAATAGATGGTAAAGATTTTAACGAAGTGGATCCTCTTCTCAACCTAAGACACAGATCAATGTGTAGAATTTAGTATCGTTAGCTTAATATCGCTATACATAAGTAAAACAGTGGCATTTATAGGGCCTTATTTGCTAGCGGATAACCTGTAAGAGACGCTGTAAGTAGATAATCGATGACTCAAGAAATTGTAGAACAATCGAAAGGGATCAGATAACCTATAAAAGAGAAATAAAAGTGAACACAAGTTGCAGAACTTAAAAATTGCTTTGAAAAAAGGAGAATGTAAATATCGATCTTTTTATAATAGCGCCACCTATAGACAAATCCGCCAAGTTTTGACATTTTGTTATTATTTATTTATTGAATTTTTAAACAATTAAGTGACGTGCGGTCATTATGTTATAGCTTTTCTTAGTTGTCTGGTAATACTCTCTTATAGGCGAAAAGTTGAAACGGCTTAGTGAATGGCCCCGGATTCTAAATAATTACCGTAACCGTAAATGAATACCAGATCTCGGAATATTGCCTGTGTTTAATCGTAAAATCTTATAAATTTCGTTAAATGTTAATACCAAAAATTGGATTTTAGAATAAAGACGTTTTGGAAACAACATTTCAATTTTATGAAACATTTTGACCGACCATAAAAAAGTCTACTTGTGTAGAGTTTGTAATGCATTCGGCATTTTCTTTTCTTTTTTAGAACAATATGGTAAGCCTTCCTTACTTTTTTGTCTCCTTCTTAAGTTTGACTCCTTTGACTATTTTTGGGCCCTTAATTTTTAACTGCTGTTTGCGTTTTGTCCATCCGATTGAACCCACTTCTGCGCTTTTAAACTACTCTGCGAGAACTTATTGTAAAAGGCTACAACTTTTTCGCGTCAAACGGTCTTCAAATGTTTGTGTCTTAAGAGAGATCTCCCCCCCCCCCCCCCCCCCCTACAAATTGTTTTCTGAAGAACTGTTTTGACCACTGACACGTTAATAACATGTACATGTCAAATGTATACGTATGTTTTTGGTTGTATCCAGTAACTCCATGTTATTTTGACTTGAGACTTTGTCCTCATTAGAGGGCGGATTAATATGCACATAAAAAGTCACATATATGCGAATATATATATGCACCAAATGTGAAATGTCAGATTTATTTAGAAATGCACAAATTATGCAATACTATGCACATTTTACAAAAATATGAACATTGCTGCAAATATATGCAAAATATGCAACATTAAATTGGTGTCATATAACTCGCATTAATAGGTGTTTTCTTTTTGCATCGCCACAGGGTTAGGTAAAGTTACAATCATCACGTGATTAAAGTGCCTTGCGTCATGTAGACATTTCTGCCTCAGGTTAATATAAAACTT
Source organism: Pyrocoelia pectoralis (assembly GCA_036250285.1). Classification (NCBI taxonomy): domain Eukaryota; kingdom Metazoa; phylum Arthropoda; class Insecta; order Coleoptera; family Lampyridae; genus Pyrocoelia; species Pyrocoelia pectoralis. The sequence goes on from CM070083.1 coordinate 21,785,847, forward strand.
AAATGAAGCTTTTAAAACGAATAGGGTTATTGAGAACTGACTCAAATTATTTTTATAAAACGAATGGTGTGTTATTGACAGAGCTAACTTAGGTCTACCACAACGTGCAAAAAGAAAACGCCTAATGTGATTCACCTAGATACGGAAGGGTACTTTTACAGCATCAATATTCAACAATATGCATTTTACATATAATCCGCCCTCTAGTCCTCAATATTCGAAATTAACTTACTTATTAATTTATTATTTCCATTTGAATGTTTGTATATTATACTTTGAATACTCAAAAAGTTGATTTTTTAAATAGCACCATGTATTAATAATTATTTTAATTCCTTTTTTTTTAATTTTTTAATTACTTACCTTTTTGTTTGGATATTCCCTATTCCTAAGGTGATAGTTTCCAAAACATTTTGAAAAACGTCATTTTCAACCAGTTTGGACAGTATTTTCTTATAATGAACAAGTAGACATCGTATCTTGTTTTAATTTAAATGGTTCGTCGTCAAAGCTTGAAATATTTACTCTAACTTAACAATGAACTTTTCGTGACAAGTACAAGTACCATATTATCTGTTATCTGTTAGCCTTGTCACGAGTATTTCATTGTTATGAATAGTAAATACTTCTGATTTTAACAACGAACCATTTAAATTAAGATAAAATACGACCGCCATTTGTTTCTCATCAAGAACTACTATCTAAAATGGCTCGAAACTGGTTGAAAGTAACGCCTTTTTAAACAATTTTTGAAACTTAACTTTAAGCTATTTAAAAAATGACTTTAGGTATTCAAAACGTCGAAAAGACCCATTAGATATGAACGATAAGTCGAGAATAATATATCAAATCAATTGTAGACTGTAATCAAGTATATGTTGGGCAAACTAAAAGATCACTCAAAATTCGGTTTTAAAGATCACTTAACTCACCTGAAATACTATCGTTGAGATAAATCGGCCGCTGCCCTACAACAATAAAGTTTGAAATATTTGGCTCCCACCTCCCTTTTCCAGCAGTCCATTAACCTTTCTTCGAGAAATTTCGTCGATCAACTCTTTTAGTTGTCTTCTTGATGACCAAAGTTGAAATGTACACCTTTTCCTGGCACCCATGAAGGGGTGTTGAGAGCATCACCTGGTATGCTTATGGGCCCTATACACTTACAAGCATCCATAGAAGTCTACACCATCCGGTGTCAGGATTCGAAGCCAAGATCGCCCAGGGGTAGTTTAGTGATAAACTGGAGAGCGGCCACGAGGTCGCCTTCCAGATGAAAACATTTACGACGCACACGTTTGTCTGGTTCGAACCATCGATTGTCTTTGTCACAGTTCCTTTTTACGATGGCTAAAGTTGGACCTACATCGTTTTTTGGTTCCAAGAAGTGGAAAATTTCCCAAAGTGTTATATTACTACGTATTGAATGGTATCCGCATCTGATCTCTTATATGCAACCCACCCCCCACCCCCCCTAAATGAGCCTATTTCACGCAGTATTAAAAATGCAAGAAATAACTAGATTCATCTCCCATTTGACTGGGTGCCCTCGCCCAGCTCCCAATTAATTTTTTTAGTTTTGTAATTGAGTTCTTTATTCAATGGTTAAGCCAATCGAAATTCCCCGTATGCCTCATCAATAGTATTTGCAGGTTTGAAAGAACGTAAGAACACGTGAACACGTAACATGTCAAAAAGAACTATATTTCTAAATTAACGTACATACAATAGTACATATATATTTTTGTAATAGAAATACATAGTAACTTTATGTATCGCAAATTATATAATTGAAGAATATATGTATACAGTAAATATTCACTCAAAACCTCCCCCATTTTGCACCAAAGGGAGGATTTTCGTATTTGGGTTCTTCCTGCTCAGTATCGCATTCACCCTCCCTCAGTCACACTTTCTTCTTCTCCTCCTTCCTCTTGAAAGTCAGGCTCAGGAGAGTTTTCGCATCTATACCCACTGCAATTTTTGCAAATGGTGGAGCTCAGCAGTCCTGCTTTTTGCAGCTGCACACCTTCTTTTGCAATTGCAGGAAATTATGTTAATGATGTTGTTGGGAGCTGCATTTCGTGAGGTGGTGATGGGGACGACTGCTCTTCTCGTCAACGACCACTCGCACACTAATGGCACTATGTTTCTTCCATACAACTATTTGAAGAACTTCTTCTGTTCTAAATGAACTGATAAGGATATCGTGAATTCTATCCGAACTACACTTCCCTAGTTACATTGTTTGAAAATAACACTTTTAACACTGAACGACGTGTAGATATCGTTTATTCCCTGTGTATCACTCACGAACCAGCACTTTCTTCGACGGTTTGTACGACGTAACTGAAAAAAAACCGAAGGGAAGGGTTGTAAATGGACAGGCTTTATCAGCAGATTTCGAAAATGTAATAATATACAGGGTGTTCTATTTAAAAAAATAATTCAAGATGGCGCTCAGCCGCCATTTTGTAACTTTAAGCCCTCGTTTTTTCATAAAAAAAGTAGGTTTTCATATTCTATTTAAGGCCTCCAAATTTCGTTGCGATATATCGGTAATATTAAACATTATATCAACCAGCTTTTTGCGATTTTTGGGTAATTTGGGAAATTTTGCACTTTGGAACCCTGTACCCCTCGATAAGTATGGGTCAAAAACATGTTTGACTAGTGCAAATTATAGGAAATGTAACGCTCTACAAAGGTGAATAGAGTGGTTTATGTCTTAGGACACAAGGGAAAAAAGTTATACCTAGAGGAGTAATTGAAAAAAGTGCAAACAAGGAAATTTTGTTCGATAAATCTGATGGACCACTACTGTACCATATCGAACCACCACCCCAACTTTCATTAACTTGACACTTATTTTATGGGAGGGGCCTGGACTAAAAGCCTTCCATGTCGTAATTAAAGGGTAGATAAAATGAAGAAAATCACTTTTCTTCTTCTTCTTCTTCGTCTTTCGATTTTGGCCGACTATTGACCACGTGAAGTAACTTATGATGATTATTTTTCTCTCTTCTTTCTTCTCTTCCAGTACTCTTTCATTTTTTCTCTGTTATTGTATAAAATTTATTTATTTCTCCATGTCGTAATTAAAGGGTAGACAAAATGAAGAAAATCGCTTTTCTTCTTCTTCTTCTTCGTCTTTCGATTTTGGCCGACTATGGACCACGTGAAATAACTTATGATGATTATTTTTCTCTCTTCTTTCTTCTCTTTTAGTACTCTTTCATTTTTTCACTGTTATAGTGTATAAAATTTATTTATTTCTCCATGTCGTAATTAAAGGGTAGACAAAATGAAGAAAATCACTTTTCTTCTTCTTCTTCTTCGTCTTTCGATTTTGGCCGACTATGGACCACGTGAAATAACTTATGATGATTATTTTTCTTTCTTCTCTTCCAGTACTCTTTCATTTTTTCACTTTTATAGTATAAAATTTATTTATTTCTCCATGTCGTAATTAAAGGGTAGACAAAATGAAGAAAATCACTTTTCTTCTTCTTCTTCTTCGTCTTTCGATTTTGATTATTTTTCTCTCTTCTTTCTTCTCTTCCAGTACTCTTTCATTTTTTCACTGTTATAGTATAAAATTTATTTATTTCTCCATGTCGTAATTAAAGGGTAGACAAAATGAAGAAAATCACTTTTCTTCTTCTTCTTCGTCTTTCGATTTTGGCCGACTATGGGCCACGTGAAATAAGTTATGATGATTATTTTTCTCTCTTCTTTCTTCTCTTCCAGTACTCTTTCATTTTTTCACTTTTATAGTATAAAATTTATTTATTTCTCCATGTCGTAATTAAAGGGTAGACAAAATGAAGAAAATCACTTTTCTTCTTCTTCTTCGTCTTTCGATTTTGGCCGACTATGGACCACGGGAAATAACTTATGATGATTATTTTTCTCTCTTCTTTCTTCTCTTCCAGTACTCTTTCGTTTTTTCACTGTTATAGTGTATAAAATTTATTTATTTCTCCATGTCGTAATTAAAGGGTAGACAAAATGAAGAAAATCACTTTTCTTCTTCTTCTTCTTCTTCTTCGTCTTTCGATTTTGATTATTTTTCTCTCTTCTTTCTTCTCTTCCAGTACTCTTTCATTTTTTCACTGTTATAGTATAAAATTTATTTATTTCTCCATGTCGTAATTAAAGGGTAGACAAAATGAAGAAAATCACTTTTCTTCTTCTTCTTCGTCTTTCGATTTTGGCCGACTATGGGCCACGTGAAATAAGTTATGATGATTATTTTTCTCTCTTCTTTCTTCTCTTCCAGTACTCTTTCATTTTTTCACTTTTATAGTATAAAATTTATTTATTTCTCCATGTCGAAATTAAAGGGTAGACAAAATGAAGAAAATCACTTTTCTTCTTCTTCTTCGTCTTTCGATTTTGGCCGACTATGGACCACGGGAAATAACTTATGATGATTATTTTTCTCTCTTCTTTCTTCTCTTCCAGTACTCTTTCGTTTTTTCACTGTTATAGTGTATAAAATTTATTTATTTCTCCATGTCGTATTTAAAGGGTAGACAAAATGAAGAAAATCACTTTTCTTCTTCGTCCTTCGATTTTGGCCGACTATGGACCACGTGAAATAACTTATGATGAATATTTTTCTCTCTTCTTTCTTCTCTTCCAGTACTCTTTCATTTTTTCACTGTTATAGTATAAAATTTATTTATTTCTCCATGTCGTAATTAAAGGGTAGACAAAATGAAGAAAATCACTTTTCTTCTTCTTCTTCTTCGTCTTTCGATTTTGGCCGACTATGGACCACGTGAAATAACTTATGATGATTATTTTTCTCTCTTCTTTCTTCTCTTTTAGTACTCTTTCATTTTTTCACTGTTATAGTGTATAAAATTTATTTATTTCTCCATGTCGTAATTAAAGGGTAGACAAAATGAAAAAAATCACTTTTCTTCTTCTTCTTCTTCGTCTTTCGATTTTGGCCGACTATGGACCACGTGAAATAACTTATGATGATTATTTTTCTCTCTTCTTTCTTCTCTTCCAGTACTTTTTCATTTTTTCACTGTTATAGTATAAAATTTATTTATTTCTCCATGTCGTAATTAAAGGGTAGACAAAATGAAGAAAATCACTTTTCTTCTTCTTCTTCGTCTTTCGATTTTGGCCGACTATGGGCCACGTGAAATAAGTTATGATGATTATTTTTCTCTCTTCTTTCTTCTCTTCCAGTACTCTTTCATTTTTTCACTTTTATAGTATAAAATTTATTTATTTCTCCATGTCGTAATTAAAGGGTAGACAAAATGAAGAAAATCACTTTTCTTCTTCTTCTTCGTCTTTCGATTTTGGCCGACTATGGGCCACGTGAAATAAGTTATGATGATTATTTTTCTCTCTTCTTTCTTCTCTTCCAGTACTCTTTCATTTTTTCACTTTTATAGTATAAAATTTATTTATTTCTCCATGTCGTAATTAAAGGGTAGACAAAATGAAGAAAATCACTTTTCTTCTTCTTCTTCGTCTTTCGATTTTGGCCGACTATGGACCACGGGAAATAACTTATGATGATTATTTTTCTCTCTTCTTTCTTCTCTTCCAGTACTCTTTCGTTTTTTCACTGTTATAGTGTATAAAATTTATTTATTTCTCCATGTCGTATTTAAAGGGTAGACAAAATGAAGAAAATCACTTTTCTTCTTCGTCCTTCGATTTTGGCCGACTATGGACCACGTGAAATAACTTATGATGAATATTTTCTCTCTTCTTTCTTCTCTTCCAGTACTCTTTCATTTTTTCACTGTTATAGTATAAAATTTATTTATTTCTCCATGTCGTAATTAAAGGGTAGACAAAATGAAGAAAATCACTTTTCTTCTTCTTCTTCGTCTTTCGATTTTGGCCGACTATGGACCACGTGAAATAACTTATGATGATTATTTTTCTCTCTTCTTTCTTCTCTTCCAGTACTCTTTCATTTTTTCACTGTTATAGTATAAAATTTATTTATTTCTCCATGTCGTAATTAAAGGGTAGACAAAATGAAGAAAATCGCTTTTCTTCTTCTTCTTCGTCTTTCGATTTTGGCCGACTATGGACCACGTGAAATAACTTATGATGATTATTTTTCTCTCTTCTTTCTTCTCTTCCAGTACTCTTTCATTTTTTCACTGTTATAGTGTATAAAATTTATTTATTTCTCCATGTCGTAATTAAAGGGTAGACAAAATGAAGAAAATCGCTTTTCTTCTTCTTCTTCGTCTTTCGATTTTGGCCGACTATGGACCACGTGAAATAACTTATGATGATTATTTTTCTCTCTTCTTTCTTCTCTTCCAGTACTCTTTCATTTTTTCACTGTTGTAGTGTATAAAATTTATTTATTTCTCCATGTCGTAATTAAAGGGTAGACAAAATGAAGAAAAACACTTTTCTTCTTCTTCGTCTTTCGATTTTGGCCGACTATGGACCACGTGAAATAACTTATGATGATTATTTTTCTCTCTTCTTTCTTCTCTTCCAGTACTCTTTCATTTTTTCACTGTTATAGTATAAAATTTATTTATTTCTCCATGTCGTAATTAAAGGGTAGACAAAATGAAGAAAAACACTTTTCTTCTTCTTCGTCTTTCGATTTTGGCCGACTATGGACCACGTGAAATAACTTATGATGATTATTTTTCTCTCTTCTTTCTTCTCTTCCAGTACTCTTTCATTTTTTCACTGTTATAGTGTATAAAATTTATTTATTTCTCCATGTCGTAATTAAAGGGTAGACAAAATGAAGAAAATCACTTTTCTTCTTCTTCGTTTTTCGATTTTGGCCGACTATGGACCACGTGAAATAACTTCTGATGATTATTTTTCGCTCTTCTTTCTTCTCTTCCAGTACTCTTTCATTCTTTCACTTTTATAGTATAAAATTTATTTATTTCTTAACACTCGGCTGTTAAACGTAATGGATTTTTCACTTTTTGAACATTTCCTCCCCCCCCCTTCTTTTGGAAACCAGAAGCTTTTTCGATCGTTTCTTCGTAAATCAAACACTAAAGGCAAGTTTGTGTAAAATTTTGTTTATCTAATTACACTAAGAGTAGTTGATAATCTCATTTTTTTGAATTTATTATTAATAAGTTAGATGATCGCCTAACCCATTTAGATAATATAAATATTTATTCCTCTATTTCCATTAAAATGATTACCTTCTTGTACAACATCAAAATGTCTACACTCGCCGAATTAATAATTCATTATTTCTCATATGAGGTAATGGAAAGTGAACTTCATTATTTAAATTAGAACAATTTATTTTTCACATATAATGAAGGTTACCTAAGTTTTCGAAAAGTTGGTATGGAAATAAGTTATAAATAATAATTATACTGTTAATTGTTACATTCAACAATTGGTTTGTATGATCTTAAAAATAGATATTAATATTTACATGTCGTTCCTTTACTTAATAACTGTAATATTTTTTTTCTATTTAGTACCTGATGCAGCCCCAGTACAGCCAGGGAACTGCACCCTCCCACCATCCTCCACCGTACCCCCCTCCAGAGGTATCGGTAAGTATTAAAGTACAAAAACTGTTTGCGCTCGTTAGTATTTTGTATTACCGCTACGTGAGTGCCTGTGTATTTTTTTTTGCGATTGTATGAGCACGTGTTGTTGTGCGAGTCCAAATATTACACACCAAGCTTTAATGGATTGAATGGAAAGGCCACGCTTACAGAATATATCCAAAGTTTCGGCTCATGACGTCATAGCATTGGTTAGTGCTTTAAAAAACTTTTTTGTTGGATAGGTAAAGTGCAAGTTGAAGCATTTTTTTTGGATTTTTAAATATTTTCCTTCAACTGTCCATATTCATTGGCCAAAACCCGTTAGTGCTTCAAATCGACCACAGGCGGCTATTGGCCCACACTACCTCATGTACCTCCTAATTTAGCCTAGATCAAGAAAATTTTGAATTTAATGTTCTTAGTACTTTTTAAATTGAAATTATAAACGAAAAATATTCTCACTGACTTCATGTTCACCGAGAACGTATAGAAATGATAGCCAATATCTTGCATGCATACAGGGTGGGCCAACAGTGCGTGGATGATGGAAGATTGTGGGTTTATTAACGAACGTTTCTAAAGTTAGTTGGTGGGCTACCCTTAAGACTACAAACCTAAAATATTTTCACTTGAATCGCAAATTCGATTTTTTTGGACATCCACTTTTTGTAAAAATGACGAATTGGGGCTAAACGATTCGTTTTAAGTACTTACTATGTGTGATACATAAAGTCGCCCTACAATTGACCAAGGAAACCAAATATGCAATAATATACAGAGGAGTTCCATTTAAAAAATGCTACTTTGATATAAAGCACCCTGTATAAACTTTGCGATTCAAGTGAAAATATTTTAGGTTGTAGTCTTAAGCGTACCCCACCATATCCCATCAATTAACTTTAGAAATGTTCGTTGATAAACCCATAATCTTCCATCCACGCACTATTGGACCACCCTGTATAGGGCTTCAATATTTACATTTACATTGGTGCATACGTATCATAAAACTACGTTCACGAAAAGAGATTTAATCTCGTTAATGTGCATAAACGATTATGTCCACTACGATATACTTTAGTTTATTGATTACACAGTCATCTACGGATGGCATGCTCTTGTAATATACTAATGTTATTACTAATTTACATACCTACATATGTGCGACCCAATTTTGTACCTGGATTGTAATTCCATTAGTGTTTATTCTTTTTGTCATTAGCGCTTTATTGTGGCATTGCACATTAAGTCGAGATTACACTTGAACGTGTCGAAACTCATTTTAATCCGACTGTACGTGTACAGGGTGGGCCAAATTGGGCACTTTCTTATGGCAACACCCTTTATCTTAAGAGATAGAAAAAAATGGACCAAGGTGTCTGGAGCTCAATTTTAGTGAGAAAATCACTGGCGCAAACAGAATTCAACTATCCTTTAATCGTTTGGACGCAAGGGGGCGTTTCTCGAATTTGGTCGATTTCTTTAATGCTCCATAACTTTCTTATTTTTAAAGATCGGTGATTTTGGAAAAATCTTTCTTAGAGCACTTTTTTGCGTAGAATCCATCGCGATAAACAGTTTTTATACAGGGTGTTTGGTTTTTTATGTACGACCCTAAACTACATTTTTTCATACGGACCACCCTACATATTTTTGGGTTTTTAAAAAGAGAGTGAAATTTCCTAAATTTTGATGTATCACTTGTTATATTTACGTTTAATATTATTTGCAATATTGCATCTTATACTATGTTATTTCAAATTAAAATATTTGGGGTAAATAAGAATTTTCAGATAACTACTAAGACATTATCGTTTTAAATCATACTGCCATCTTTTGTTAACAATGGAAACCTAGATATCTACAAACAAAACATTTTAATACAATACAAAACAATATAATGTATGTACAAACAAAACATTTTAATACAATACAAAACAATATAATGTATAAAAATAATATTTAGGTAACAGAAATATAACAGGTGATATATATATATCAAAATTTAGGAAATTTCACTCTCTTTTCAAAAACCCAAAAATATATAGGGTGGCCCGTATGAAAAAATGTAGTTTACTACCGAGAAAATTCTCGTGCAGTAGAGCCATTGTGGCGTGGGCTGTGTGGCATGTGGCGCCATCTTGTTGAAACCACACGTCATCGATGTCATAATCATCAAATATTGGCCACGCAACGTTGTTTAACATTGCGCGGTAGCGCTAGCCATTCACTGTGATCGAATTCCTGGCATCGTTTTTGAAAGAAAATGATCCAATGGTTCCTCCGGCACAAAAAGCACAGTGACTTTTTGTGGGTGCATTGATGTTTCGAAAATTGCTCTTGAATTTTCATCAGCCCATTTTCTGCAATTCTGCTTGTTGACGTAGCCATTGAGATGGATATGGGCTTCGTCGCTGAAGAAGATTTTTTGGGTGGAAAATTCGTTATTCACTTGTCTTTGTTCGGGTATTCAATGACCAAATGTATGGCACTTGAAATGGTTCGTCGTTTTAAGTTCTTGCGTTAATTGAATTTTGTCCGAGGTAAACATTTTTGTCATTGGTGCTGCAGCTCTACCTCCTTCAGAATTCTTTCAATTTCTTTTTCTCCTAAGAGCCAATCTTTTTCTTCTAAGAGCCAACCTTCTACGCTTACCTTTGCTACTAGTTTTTGGCTTATACCGCGTCGTTATATTTGTTCCACAGTTTGCCTTTTTGCTCATGAGCCAATACAAGGGTTTTTGGGATTCATCTCCTTAGCCTCCCGATGTCGGCTGTTGAGTCTAGGTTTGCCAGGACTGACTTCTGAATGTGAAACCAAAAGTTCAGACGTTTCGCAAGACATTGCAGCTTGCATCTTCAGAGTGATAGAAATCAGGCGGAATTCTGCTTGGTGTTTCTTCATGGATGTTTTTATAATGGAAACGTGTGCTTACTATTTTCATCTTATATTCTTCTCAAAATTCGGTGAATTTTTTTTTCCCATTTTCGTTACTCTCATTCTGGAGGCTTCTTCCTCCAGTTATTTATTTAAACTCGTTTTCCTTTCCTACTTTTCCATTTTGGCATGTTGAAGAAAGAACTTTTCTCAACTTTCACAAAAAAGTTTGACACTTTTGGGAAATGTTAATGTTTTCAAAGTTGGATGCCCAAAATTGACGGATGTTGACATTATTTAGTAAATTCTACAAAAGTAAAGCAAAATCAACTTCTGACGTTGGACCGTGTCAATGTTGAACGAAAAATAAAAAAACAACATTTTTGTTTTGTTGTTTTTTATTTTTGTTGTGTCTCTTTTCCTAATGAATTGACTTTTCGATCCCACTCCGGAGGTCGATTTTATTTTACTGACTCGGCCCTGAGAGCTTCCGCTCTCAAATATTAATAGATTCACACCACCAAATTTTGTCTCCGCGTCCTCCCTCATGCTTAACCTCTTAGGTAACATAAATTGTAATGCTGTGTGGTAGACGTACAAAATAAACAAGGGCGAAGTAAAGTGTAGAAGACTAAAGTCTGTTTCACTCTCAGTTTTCAGTACGCAAAGCATAACGAAATGTAAACCTGATGGGAGTTTTACCACTGTGTTGTCGATTTTAAAATTCCGTCGAAAGACAAGTGTGTGGTATGTATAACTTAATCTAAACAGAAGTTCTAGATATTTTATTATACAGACAAGTTTTCTTTCAAGTGTGTGCCAAAAGAATCGATTGAATACTTATGTAGGTACGTATGTAACATGAAAAATAAAAGTGGACATCGTACCTCTAGAAAAATGCTTGTAAAGATATAATCTGAAATTCAAAACATTAAACGCTATAATCTATGGTAATATTTGTAAATTAATAAAATTGGTTGTTATTGTGTCTTTAGAGAAACTGTACCATAGTCGAATTAGTAACGAAAGGTGGTTTTGCCAAACAATGCCACTATCAATAAATGATCGGCCGTGCATTGTTTCAAGTTTCAACAGTTAGATAAAGGGGTTGTGACTAATTTAATGGGGAAATGTTTAAATTAATGTCCTTATAATTTATATGAATTTTCGTGTAAAGAAATGCCTTATGTGCAAATTATATTTTTTATAGTATAAATTAGTTCTCATGACAGTTTCATTTCATTTATTAAGTACGTGTTTATTTGCATATATGTATGATACATACATATTTACTGATTATATCTTCTATGTATTTACCCCATTAATTTATACGTAGTTCCGTATGTCTAGTTAATTTTAACATTTATCTTTTGTTGTTACACTGTTCTTTGAAAATCACTTACCCAGTCATCAAACTCTGGTAGTAAAATACGTTACAAACAAGCATATCGATATTAAATTATTTGCTAAAGAAGTCTGACTTTATTGTTTTGTCGGCTGTAAAAGGCTGTACTGCAAACTGAGAGTGAGCCACAGTATAGATATTGTGTTATCCATGGTATCGAACGTTAACTTGAGGTGAATTTCCCATGACAGTTTGGATTCGCCATTAAATTAACTAATTTTACAACACGTTCTGTACGTCTCCGGTTATGTGAGTGTCCGCCTATTATTACCCCAGAGATAACCTCGAAATCATTACTGAACCACTTGGTTCGATCTTCGAACTGGAAGGTAAACAATTCCTGGATTCTATTGTGACCGACGACGAAACTACACCCCTGAGACAAAAACGTAGCGACGGCGTTCCTCCTCGCCATCTGCAAAAAAATTAAAACCCTGTTTCGGTCTAGAGTCCCTATTTAATCCTTATAATTGTCGGATTATGTTATAGTAATTAAGGTATCTAGTGGTGCCTTCTTTACTTTATGTCATACTTGCAAGAAGTTGATTAAGATGATTAAAACAGATGATAACAATAAAATCAGTATAGACTGACATTTAACATCCTTGACCGTATGGTGATGAGGCATAATTTTACATTTTCGGGCGTTATAAGCGGGCGTTATAAAAATAACGCCCGTTTCTATCTAAAACCCTGTTGTCATGTAAAGAGGCGTTATTTAGTCATTAATGTTTCTTGTTTCAGAGTTGTTATGGTGAAATAATAAGGCAGTATGACATAAATTTAATTTTAATACTTCAGTTTCCCCTAATGATCTTAATCTTTAATTAATTATTACGCTAATGTAAACTTGTTCGAATTACGCCATTGGTTTGAAAATGGGATTAGCATTATCCCGAAACATGTCGCCGCTAATATAATTTCCATCGATTAAACAATTAAGGGGAAGGTTGTGAGTTTTTTTCAATACTTTGTATTTATTATATGACAGTGCACGTCAGCCAATACCACAGAGTAATTCTTGGACTCATTCAATGGGAACATCTTAAACCAACCCCTGATCTGACACATTCGGCTTTTAATCTTTTACCTCTCTGAAGATGTATATTATGTGAAAAAAACTCATCCCTTGGGAAAAAGGGCGACGTCGTCTGATGTATGAATTGTAAATTTTTCAAGAATACATACTCTTAGATTGTCAACGTGCCTCGTATTATTCATGTGCAGCAAATTGAATGAAATTGTATTTGATTTTAGTTTCCTTTAGATTGAATGAAATACGATACAGTTTGTTTAATAAAAACCAAAATCGATGAACAAAAAATACCAAACGTAACGATACCTGTAAATACCTTCGCGTTTATGTTCCAATATTACTTTTTACTTTCCGAGTACGAAGTAAAAGGGAAGTATTGTATTAGTGTTCCAAAAAAAAATTGACCTATGCAAATTTTTACATATCTTTGCGTTTCTAAATACGTAGATTCAAAATATGAAAAAAAAATTCTGGAAAATATTGCCACGAAACTTCCCTCGCATTAACACTTTTTTTAAAAAATAAATATAGCACAATATATATTGCTGAATTCAGAAAAAAATACTCTTTTAAACTACATAAAAAAACTGCAACTTTATCTTATAAAAATAAGTGAGTGCCGCCATTTTAACTTATACGGGAAGTGACGTCACCAAAGGTAATATTAGCATTTTCGTCGTTTGCCCGAATGCAATCCATTGGCGAAAACCGCATTTCGATAACTTCAATAGTTTCTGAGTATCGAGGGTTGAAGTCAATTTTTAAAAATGATTTTTAATACTTTTTCAAAAAATAAGTATAGCACAACATATATTGCTGAATTCAGAAAAAAATACTCTTAAACTAATACATAAAAAAACTGCAACTTTATCTTATAAAAAAAATGAGTGCCGCCATTTTAACTTATACCGGAAGTGACGTCATCAAAGGTAATATCAGCATTTTCGTCCTTGGCCCGAATGCAATCCATTGGCGAAAACCGCATTTCGATAACTTTAATAGTTTCTAAGGCTGAGTCTGAGGGCTGTGCTATTTTTCTTCGGGCCTGGCCCAGACTTTTTTAAGTTTGGGCCGAGCCGGTCCGGCCCGAACCCATCACTATTGAGGGTCCCTCAGTCAGGCAAAATTCTAGTAAGGGTTGCGCTAATAACCAAAGCATTTGATGTGCGTAGAGATGCTTGGAAATCCGCTCTTCTTAGATCTCGGTCCACAAAAATACATAAAACAAAATTGATGGTATGTTTATCTTTTCCATTGAAAGAACTGAAACTCTTGTGGCCGTTGAATTACACAACACTGAAACCACCAAAAACCACAATAAAAAATTTATCAAATCGAATGCCTTTTGACAGAAAAGCTGTGATCATCAGCGAACAACTTCCATCGACAATTTGTTATAATCACTAATTAGCATTATCTTGAGTCATTTGGAAATACCAACACGTTGCTATCTTAATGGATGTTTGCATACCATTTCTATAATAATTTCATTGTAAATAATATCCAAATACTTTGATGCTAGTGTCACAAGAATAAGAACAGTATGATTGTAGTTACCTTTTTAACACCAAGATTTACAAGAAATTGAATCATTCGGAAATACCAACACGTTGCTATTTTAATGGATGTTTGCATACCAATTCTATAATAATTTCATTGTAAATAATATCCAAACAAATTCGATACTTTGATGCTAGTGTCACAAGAATAAGAACAGTATGATTCTCGTTACCTTTGTAGGACCAAGATCTGTAAGAAATTTAGTCATTCGGAAATGCCAACATGTTGCTATTTTAATGGATGTTTGCATACCATTTCTATAATAATTTCATTGTAAGTAATATCCAAATAGATGCGATACTTTGATGCTAGTGTTATAAGAATAAGAACAGTATGATTCTCGTTACCTTTGTAGGACCAAGATCTGCAAGAAATTGGGCCATTCTGAAATACCAACACCTTGCTATTTTAATGGATGTTTGCATACCATTTCTATAATAATTTCATTGTAAATAATATCCAAATAAATTCGATACTTTGATGCTAGTGTCACTACCTTTGTAGGACCAAGATCTGCAAGAAATTGATGAGGTAACAAAACTCAGGTTTTGGTTTTTGTTTGCCAATGAACTGGAAGCAAGGAAGACAATTCACGCTGCTCTGAAGGATATGTGCGATAGTTGGCCGAGATATCAGTGGAAAATAAGCAAAAATGGAAAAAAAATTGTCCCGAAAAACGACTTTTTGTTAAGCAGTTTAATTGTAGAGTTACAGTCTACTGTTCGTAGGTATGAATTTGTAATTAAAAAATACATATGAAAAAAACAGTAATCGATAAGTCAAGCAATTGTAGAATAATTAAAAGAGGGTGGATACCTATCTATTTATTACTATACCTTAATTACTATTGTCTGTGCCTGAATTGAAAGAACGTATAAATAACATGTGGGTTCTGTAATGTAAATGCATTTGGGCTTGCAAGTCACATAGCCAACCAGTAATTAATTTAAAATAGTAACGGAGTTAGATAAAAACGACTTCCGGAATCCTCTTCACAACCTATGAGACAGATTAATGTGTAGAATTTATTATCGTTAGCTTAAATATCGCTCTATATAAGTAAATGTAAAACAATGGTCTTATATAGTAGCGGATAACCTGTAAGGGACGCTGTACACAATCGATAATAATTAAAGAAATTGTAGAATCATCAGAAGGGAGTGGATGACCTATAAAAGCGAAATAAAAGTTAACACAAGTTCACAATTCAAGATTAAGTTAAACAACGGATAATACAAATGGGAATGTAAATATCGATCTTTTTTATGATAGCGCCACCTATTGACAAAGCTGCCAAGTTTTGACATTTCGCTACTAATTGCGATTATTTATTTATTGAATTTTTAAACAATTTAATGACTTGCAGTCATTATGTTATAGCCTTTCTTAGTTGTCTAGTAATACTCTCTTGTAGGGGAGAAGTTGAAACGGCTTGGTGCATGGCCCCGCATTCTAAATAATTACCTAAACTAGTTCGTCTCTTACGCCTGCGTTTTCGAGTTTTTATTAAAATTGATAGAAAAACTATTCAACTTGGGATATCAAACTTTAGAGCAACAGGTTCTCCACTATCGAGTGGCCGACCTCGCACCGCAACAACGCCGGAAAATGTGACGCGTGACGTTCATCCAACAATCTCTTGGCACTGTTTTGCTTTCGTCTGATGACGCCCACTTCCGCTCGTCAAGTACTGTAAATAAACAAAATTTACGCTACTTTGCAGCAGAAAACCCTAGGACCTTCACCAACGACCACTTCACAGTCCTAAAGTGGCAGTTTGGTGTGTGGTGTCCGTATTTTTTCGAAAATGATGGGCTAACGGTAACGGTTAATTTGAATCGCCTCTGTCGCATGGTCGACCGACCTAAGTTTGTTGGGGACCATGAAGAGCGGGAAGTCTGGTTTCAACATGACGGAGCCACAACACACACTTCGCGGCGTTCTATAGCAAATTTTGAGAGAGTTGTATCCTGGGCGTCTTCTCTCTTTGTGAGGAGACATCGCCTGGTCTTCTAGGTCACCTTGTGATTTTTTTTCTTTGGGGACACTTCAAGGCACACCCCACAACCCTGCAAGCACTAAGGATGCAATCGCTCAAACAGTGTCCACCGGAAATGAGACCACAAACTATGGATAACTTCCGGTAAAAGCTTCGTCAATGTGTCAACAATGGAGGGCGCCATTTACCGGACATAATTTTCAAAACCAAATTTATACTTAGAATATCGGGACCCTTCGCTTCGTGAATCTGGACGTTTTGAGCCCCCCTCAGTCAAAATGGCGACCAATACAGCAATTCTCCCAGTTTTTACTTTTTAGGGTGTAGCTCAAGAACCGTTTAACTTAATTAAAATTTAAAAATTGGAAATTATAGCCAAGGGATTGCTAGAACTATTACTTATAATTGGTAAAAAACAAAAATTGAACGTATTCAATTTAATTCGGCCCAAAATTGGTCAAAAATTAAAAATCGATTTTCTCAAAATCTGCCTCAAAACTTTTTTTTAATTTTTTGAAATATTACATAATAGTTCATGAAAAACTACTGGCACTGCATTTATTTCCTATAGGGGAGGGAGATGAATGTTTGAAGTTGAAAATTCTTTAAATTCATAACTTTTTTGCTAACAAAGATGAAGAAATAAAATTGTACAGTGAAGTTGAAGCCATACGACTCTTTTAATCGAGTATAATAAGTAAACCAATTTACTTCCGGCCTAGCCGGAAATGAATAAAATATTAAAAATATTTATGACATACCCTGTATATTATTTCAAGAGAAAATGAGAAATCGTTTTTTGATTACAACTATATACTACACACTATATATTTCTTTTCTTTTCTATCCGGAAATTAACAAAATATTAAAAATATTTACGGCATACCTTGTATATTATTTCAGGAGAAAATCAGAAATCGTTTTCTGATCACAACTATACTACACACTATATATTATTTTTTTAGTTTTTTGAATTATTACGCAAAAACTATTTTATTTTGAGTTATTATGCAAAAAACTATTTTATTTAATACGTGATTGTAGTAAACACGGGAAAGTTGTGCGCCAGTTTACTGGTCATTTAATTTACGTTCAAACTTCAATGCGAACGAAACGTAGCTTGACGTCGCACCTCGATATGTGCACTAACAAATGTTTTGAGTGGAGGAACGGACCGCACTTTTCAGTTTTCACTGCATCGTCGGGTCGCTTACTTCGGACACTGTTGAAAAGTAATACTTTGCTTTCGATTTGGTCTTTTACAGCTTATTATTAAATTTATTTTAAAATTGTGTATTACGGGTATGAAATTCTACTTCTTTTACACTAATTAATATATTCAACTTTGTTTTCATATTAAACCTTACACAACAACTTTTGTCGCGAATTGTACGTTAGAAAGCGATATATAGATGTGTCTTGTGTTGCGTCTTTGTTTATCGTCTGCGCATCTCATCTGCCAAGTTACATTCTGTTCGCTGCAGTTTTATAATTTATTTAAAAAACCGCAAACATCGTTATCGTCATATTGTAGATCTAGTTTTAGTCTCACTGTTTCATCCATCCTTCTCCTAACTCATTCACTCAAATCCATATCTTCACTTTGCATGGGCTTACAAACGTCATTAATCCATTTATCAGCAAGTTATCCTGTTTCATTTTGTTTTTTTCATTTCTATCTATTGACGTTCCTACCAAACAAGTTTTCATTGCTATATCAGAGCGGAGGCTTCCACGCTCAGAGTCAGTAAAATAAAGTGCACTTCCGGAGTCGGATCTGTCAATGTTGAACGTTTTGTGCACTTAATTGCTATAACTGGTTTTTAGAGCACCTACAATGCTATGAAGTTATGGCCAATGTCTTCCCTTAACTCAAACTCAACGCCGTATTAACGGGGGGGGGGGGGGGGGGGGGGGCTACGCTTTAGATAGGAGGCTCCCATTTTTTAAAAAAATTTTGTAGTAAAAATAAATAAATTAATATATTTGTTTATTTAAAATATTTATCTAATTATTTACTTACTTTATATTCATATTGTTCATATGATTCTATTTTAATGTTTATCGTGTAAAATGCCCAAAAGGGCCCCTCAACTCTTTAAATCCGGCCCTGCTCGAACTATAAAGAAAGACGTGGTGATTGTTTGAAATAAGTTTTGACTCACATTATTGTTCCTAATAAAAATAAATAAAATAAAAAGGTGTTATATTTTGAAAAGTCAACACAATATTGTTTTATAAGTGTTGTATAATTGTCACTGAATAGCTCTTTTCGTTTTAGAGTTTGTGGTTGACTTAAGTCACTCCTATCAATACGATAATGGAAGACATACTGCTATCAAAATTTAATGACAATATCCATTGTTTATTTACGAAGGTATCAACAGTATACGTTGGGATATCTTTAAGATTGAGTATAATTATAGCCGCAAGATAAAATTAATGACAGTTTAGACTGTTGACATTATCAATGTGTGATTATGAATTTTTTAAATTATTGTTAGCAAAGTCATAATACAGAAGGGATATTTCCTCATCGCACTGACTGATAATTACCTTAAAAAATCAATTATTAACCGTTTACATTGTCCAAAAATAAATTCATAGAAATAGTATTTGTCAATGCATTAATCATTTATTTATAATCGTATTGATATTACATACTTCCATAAAACTGTTTGTGTCTTTGTTTTTTCGGGGCTAATCTTCCCTTTCTATTCTCAACACCCTTTCGTTTTTAAATTTTAAATGATAATCAATGCTCCGTAATCGGTCGAAAATACAGGAAAAAGTTTCAAATAAAGGTTGCTTAAAATATCTTTATATCTACAGTATTTTCACCTGACAGGAAAATGACACGCCCTGTATTTTTTCCCTTCATGTATGGACCAATCATATTTATATCACGCCCGCAATTTTTTTTTGATATTGGATGCGCGGTTGCCAAATTATTAATTATTTTATTAAAATTTCAAGGGCAGACTATAGTATTTATAACTAAGTTACTCTTAAAAAAAGAAAAAATGTATTTGATGAATATTACCCTAATATCATGTTACTCTACGAGAAAACACTAAGGGATTAATTTTATACCGAATGTTTAAAATGACAATTGAAAATTTGTGAACTTTAAATAGAATTTATACGAATATTTTAAATGGGACACCCTGTATTTTTATTTACCAGGACAAAAAATCCTATTCAACGGTATATTATTTCCTGGTATTATTTTTTGTACTTTTCTTAATATTTACGTTTTTTAAAATTTCACCTAAAAAAATTTGTTAAAATTAGTTTTAGTTTAATTATTATTACAAAATACAGTGTAAATAATTGGTATCAACGTAAACGAACAAAACTGAAGTCCTGTGACTCTCTTAATTTCTAAATATTAACAAAAAATAATACCAGGAAATAATACACCGTTGAATAGGTTTTTTATCGAGAATGTGATGGTAAATAAAAATACAGGGTGTCCCATTCAAAATATTCGTATAAATTCTATTTAAAGTTCACAAATTTTCAATTCTCATTTAAACACTCGGTGTAAAATTAATCCCTTAGTTTTTTGACATTTTATCTTTTTTTAATCAGTAACTTAGTTATGGAATATTATAGTCCGGCCTTGAAATTTTAACAAAATAATTAATAATTTGGCAACCGCGCATCCAAAATCAAAAAAAAATTGCGGGCGTGCCATTAAAAAAAGTGAGATTTTCCTGCCAGGTGAAAATGCAACATACTGTAGATATAAAGATATTTTTAAAAGATGCACAATTCAAATCAAAGCAACGTTTATTTGATACTTTTTTCTGCTTCTTCAACTCACATTGTATTATCGGCCGGTTACGGAGGAGTGGGACACCCTGTATAATATTTTTCACCAAACTAATATCTTAAGATTAGGTTGTTGTTATAATTCGTTGGATTTTCTCATTATCTAGTTACTGATTGCGATCAATGGCTTATCTGCTTAATTGAACACTGATTGCATACACACAAATAAAATATAATTATCGTGATAATAAAAAACAAAGCGGTTATTATCATTAGTTATGTTGCATGAAATCAGTCGGAGTGTGAACGAGTATGAAAATTGTTACATATTGTACTATTTTAATAGGGTAATGGTGGGAGTGTTACGAGTTCCCTGAGACAGTGGCGTAAAAAAGATTATCTGGAGAAAAAATCGACAGAGGAGAATTCGCCACCTGTAAATGAGAATCCAAGCCATATTGCTCGTGTTGCCCCTCATACATATTACCCACGACCTCCAGACGATCAATGTAACTATCAACATCAGTATGGAGATTACAGGTAAATTATCTTTTGTTGAAACCATTTAAATACTTAAGCAAAAATCCATGCAGTTCATTGCTCATTCAGTAGTTGTCATACTTCGTTGAAATTTAACAATAGATTTAACATTCGCAGGTAAACATAAGTTGCTCACAAAAGCACAATTGATGCATAAAACGTCTACCAAGTTGCAGCATTATTATTATTATTATACTAGGGGTGCTCCCAATCGGTTCCCACACTGCGACCTTTTGGTCTATTGTGCTCCTCGCTATTGTCTACCCTTCAAGAATACTTGTATCTTTAACAAAGTCCAGGATTTTAGTAGGGCGAATCTTCGTTACTTCGTTGCTTCACATTCGCAAGTAACGTGATAGGGCGTTTCTTCTTCGTCACCACAACCCCTGCATATCGGGTTATCGGTAAGTCCCATGTTATGCAGGTGTTTGTTCGAGTGACAGTAGCCTGTGACGTTCTCTGTCGCAAGTTTTATCTTCATCCTGCTTAACTTTAAGAAGGACGCTGCTAAGTCCCCGTTTGGGGTTTCCAGAAACATTTTGGAACGACTTTATCCTGGGATTTTCGGCCTAGGACGGCGGCCTTTGGTCTCACGGTATCTATTTGTATAATTGTGTATTGGTTTAGGACGCCAGCCGTTGGAGTTTGGCTGATCTTATTACCCTCCCAACAGTAATTATATTTAGATTTGTATTTTGGTTTTAGGACCGATCACATAGGACAGTATTTAAATTTCATAAAGGGCATCATGATCATAAAATGTTATCACAATTTGGGATTCGTAGATAAAGAAGGGGAGGATAATAGAAAAATAAAACATTTAATCATAACTTGACTTCCGGTCCCAACGAACGCCAGCCTGCAACTGAGCCCCATAGCGATGTGCAAATTACTTCAGATTATACATTAGCTTACACATACAGATCCATTTGGTGTATAATTATACTTAATAGGATCATATTCTATTGGTCAAAATTAAACTAAAATCATAAACACACACAACACCGGCCCGTCGTTTCTTTTCCGTGAACTCATCTACTTCATTTTCTCGTCATCAGCAAATTCCACTATATATTAATGTCTTAAATCTCCATTGGCGTAACGATCGTTTCACTATCTAACATTTATAAATCGGACAACTTTAGAGCGGGGGGCATTTAAATTCAAACCTGCCAGGTGCGTTACATCACAAACTCTTCCACGAATTTGTATAACTTGTGCAATGTTCATTTAGAATTGAGTTAGGTTTATCTGTACAGTCCACAAAAATTATGGTGATAATTATTCATAAAAGTTACTTATGCTTGTACCTTTTCCGTTTAATGCGACATTAAAAGTGCTTTTTTCTATTTTTCAGCTTATCGTATAAACCTGCTGCGCCTGTGAAGTATTCCGAAATAGTAGAAAATCAACAGGCAACACAAACAATAGAGAATATTACACCTGTGATTCAAAAACATAAAGAGAAAGAGTATGTAGAATTATGCAGTGTAGCGCCACAATCACATCTAAAACAATTTCAAGATCATATACCAATGAAGCAGTCAACATATATGGAACCTCCATTCACACATCAGTACATTCCTAAAGATTCCCAAATACATTCATTTTTACAAAAACAATCTCAAATGCCTCAATACATACAAAAAGAACCTTATCAGCAGTTTTTATCAAAATTTAATATGCAAAATCAATATCCACCACCATACTCTTCGGAACCGAATAATTTCCTTGCACATTTAAATAAAATTAATCCACGAATGGCTCAATCGATAATTAATGATACACATTTAAGAGAATCCCAAGTTCCGGTTTATCATAATTTAGACCACAGTAGATCTTATCCTCAACCGCAAAGAATGTACCATCCATCTTCTATGCCATCCAATCCGGCACACCCTCCGCGAAATCTACCCCCTTCCTACAATTACTCTCAATCGTATAATTACAATGTTAAACCAAACATTCCACCTGGCGATCCGTACAATCGACCATATCAACACAATATGTCAAAATATCTTCCAGAGCAGTCCTTACCCAATATCTCTCCCCAGCATTTATATAACGAAAGCATGCACATGAATTACGGCCCGTATCCCCCCAAACTATCGCCAAATTATTCCCATTTGGAGTACGCTCAACACTATCAACATCGGCGACAATTTCCCCAGGAATACTACACGCATCCGTCATACAAAGATTCATTCGCACACAACCCTCAACTGTCACCCGAAGATCTCGTTTCCGATTCGGCGGCGGGACCCAGAAAACCTAGTCTTAAGCAATACCTAGAAACGTGGGTGGAAGAAAATATATCGGGAAATCTACCGGAAATGGTTACGCCAAGCGCATTAGCCGACATGGAAAATTTACAACACTTAAAAACGGCATTACAAGCCAAAACCGGTGAAACTCAAGACCAGCCCCTCTACGTATTAGACACAACCGAAATTACGAATGACAATCTTCCACAATTTCTACATTTACAACAATTCGAAAAATTACCCGAAAATATAAGAGGCTATTATCATTCCACCAACGCAACTTCGCTGGAAGCTCGTCAAGTTATCATTGAAAACAAGAAAACCGAAATTTTCCCAAACGATTCTTGCTCATCGTTATTAGCGAAACCGCTTAGCGAAAAATGTAGCATGGTGGCGACGGTCGAAACGGAAAGAGTGACTGAGCGGGCAGAAAATTCGGAAAAATCTTTAGAAAATAAAGTTGTCGAAATACATATTTTGGAAGATTCCGAGGCAGCTGAAATAAGCGACGGTTCACCGTTAATGTTAAATCCGCAGAGAAGTGAGCACGATGATAGTGTAATTAAAATGTGTACGCGTCTTCAAGAGGATGATTCGAATCATAGCCGGGACAGTTTGAAAAGTATGCCAGATATTGACTGCAATGGTCAAACGGTGAACGACGCTGTGAGAGGGTCATCTCCGTGTCCGCAACTGAACTTAGATCGAGAAACTAATGAATATTGCGAAGGGCAATCGGTGGATGAACCTGTTGATTTGGTAATGTCCAACACCAATAGTTCTGTTAACATTGAGACCTTGCGCAACGAGCCTGAAGATGGTACCACAAGTAACAACCCGGTGGTCGTACAGGCACATGAGATTTCCAAAGAAATCAATGTGGACGAGTCGGTAACGGAGGTGAGTAATGTGGAAGAACTCACGGAACCTTCCGACATAAATCGAGAAATTCAAGATTACGAAAATCCCGGCACCGATGTTTCATCTTTGGACAAGTTTCTTGAAGAAATTGGATTTGAGGGGAACACTTCGCCCAAAGATCAAATGGAATCATCGGAACCAGAAATCTTAAATAATACGCAACAATTGGATTGTCAAACTGAGGAAGAGGAAAAGCAAAACTCTGATAACAAGGAGTGCGCAGAAGAATTGAAAGATTCCTCAATTCCAGAAGATATTCCGCCGATTCCTCAGGTTGAGGTAACACATAGTGTTTCGGAACAATCGATGCCGGAAAATCAAGATATTCCGCCGGTTCCTCAAACACATACTGTTTCGGAACAATCGACGCCGGAAAATGAAGATATTCCACCGGTTGCTCAGGTTGAGGTAACACATAGTGTTTCGGAACAATCGACGCCGGAAAATGAAGATATTCCCCCGGTTCCTCAGGTTGAGGTAACACGTAGTATTTCGGAGCAATCGATGCCGGAGAGTAAAGATGTTTCGTTGGTTCCTCAGGTGGAGGTAACACATAGTGTTTCGGAACAATCGATGCCGGAAAATGAAGATATTCCAACGGTTCCTCAGGTTGAGGTAACACATAATGTTTCAGAACAACCAATGGCGGAAAGTAAAGATATGCCTCATGTTAAGGAATCAGCAAAAACGAAGAACGTTGTAAATATGAAACATGGAAGGAAGAGAGATAGAAAAAAAGACTTGTACAAAAAAGAAAAAATGAGAAAAAAGAAGAAAGTGGAACGTGAACCTGATCCACGTGAGAGTGTAGATGAATTGTGTCCTGCCGTACACGAAAGGGAACCTAATGAAGAGATTTGCGGAGAAGAAATACTGAAAGAAGTAGAATGCGTGGATTTGCCTGATGTAACCGTTTCGGAGGATATCCCTGAAGCAATGGAGGAAAACTCGGAAGAAATGCCAGTGTTAGAAAAAGCGACTTTTGATGAAACCGAAACGAACATCGTTTACCACATCAATGATTCTAATGTGATATTACAAATTGCGGATGAGCTTCTGGAAATTAATATTACCACACAAAATGGAAAGAAACTTATTTTGGTTAAGACCTTTTCGGATGCTGTGATAATGAATAACAATGAAGAGAACTGTCCAATCCTGGAAGACCAAACGGTAGTACAACCTAAAAGTGTGCCTCCTGTGGAGCATCCGGTCATGGATAATTACACAAATGTCACAGTGGATAATGTGGAGATGTATGTTAAAGAAATCTGTGAAGGTCCTGACATTCCAATCGAAAATGAGGTGTGTGTGTTCAACGAGGAAGTCGTGTCAAGTTCGACAGAGGTGGAATCGGTACCGGAACAACCTCCTCCGCCGGAATGTACGACCGAAGAAAAAAAGGTCACAAAAAAGAAGAGTGCGAAAAAAAAAACTGTGACGTGGCTCGATCAAACTGTACCTGAAAATGGACCGAAGCGGTGCCTTGATACCAAAACGCCTTCACCCAAAACTCCTAAAACAAAAGCTGCCTTGAAATTAATCGAACCACATAATTCGAAAATTAATAAAGATCACTGTGTGCCTTCCAAAACAACCAAAAACAACACGATTGCCGATAAAATTTCTAAATTAAAAAAACCCCGAATCGATAATAAACTAAAACACCAAAAAGTGAACAAACCGAAAAAAAGTGAATCTCACCACCATCCGAAAAACATTCCCAAAACGAAGGAAAGAGTGATTAAACATACGACGACAACGAGAAAAAGTGACACTTTCGGTCATTCGAGGAAATCAAAATTTTTTTGCAAAACACCCGTTAATATAGATTCCTTGTACAGGATGAGTATAGAACCGGAAAATTTAGCAAAAATTAAAAAAGGGCTCGAAACGACGACGAAGCCAAAAAGTGAGAAAGTTGTAGAGGTAAAGTTGCCCACACCCGAAGAACCCCGTCTACCCTTAATCAGCGTTCAAGAGAACAGCATAACATCCTCCACTTGCCAAGATACGGAAGCGACGCAAAGGGAGCGTGCCAATAAATTGATACAACAAATTAACGACGATTGGGAAGACGAAGACGATAATAATAAAACCGTCGAAAATAATATACGTCGTTTAAGTCTTCAGGAATATAATAATCGAAAACGTACCGGTTCCATTACGGAATCGGACGATAAAAAATATAACGTCGAGAATCCCGATTTAACCAGTAATTTATTGGGAAATATTAGACGAAGAACTCCACCGAAATCGCCCGAATTGAGCGTCAAGTTTATTAATAAAACTTACTCGCGTACCTCGTCCCTCGAAAGGACGAACGAATCTAGTCCGTCACGAAAAGGTGAGGAATCGTTATCGAGCAGTATTGAATTACAGTTGCCAAAACGTAGTCGGGTACTACCGACGCCAAATTACAACCAAGAATATTTAAAAAAGGCCTTAATGAACGATCTACAAACCGTTAATCAGATCACGACGACGTTAATTAAGGAAAATCAGGAGTTGATGCATCGATTTTTAGAACAGCAACGACTAACCGTCACCGAATTAAAAAAAGTTAAACAAATAATACGTTATAAACGTTTAGTTCAGCATTTAACGACGATGAAAGTTAAAGAAACCGAACCGAATAATAATGTCGTGGTTCGATCGCCGATTAATCCTTCGCGTACGTACGACAACAACAATTTAAAAAAAAACATTTTAGAAAAACGTCGAAAAAAACGATTTCGATTTTTGTATTCGGACGATGATTTTGAAGAGGATTTACGAAACAGTTCGCCGATTATAGTGAACGAAACTTGCCTTAAACGGTCATGTGTAGTAGATAATTTAGTGCCCGATTATTCCGTGCATCAAAGAAATTCGCAAGGTCAGTTAACTTTAGTCTTTAAAAGAAACGTTAAAAGTGATCCGAGAATGCAACCTTTTGTTAAACTTGAACGTTTACCTAGTCTGGATAGGCTAGCGCTTCAACTATAATATTGTTATTTTTTATTATACATAATATATATTATATAAACGGGACCAAAGTTATTTTAGTGCTAATTATTTGTTTTAATACTGAATCATTGGGGAAAAAATCACCCGATATAGTTAATTTTGTTATATATATAATAGAAAAGTTTATTATCGAAAGGTTTAAGTCGAAAATTATTGTAGAAAGTACGGAAATATTACCATTACCTTCCAGTTTAAAAAAAAAAGGGATACGTGCAAAAAAAATTTTATTATTGATCTCATCGCGACGTTATCTTTAAACGTTCAACAATTTCCATCGCACGTAAATTGAATTTGCCCAAAAATATTGGAAATGGTTTAACGTCCCGATAATCGCCTGTCCCATTTTGTTGAGATTAAAGCAAATTCTCTAGTCAAATCCGTTACCATCAATTACTGTACTTTTTGCAATTAAATTTTGACTTATTTTTTTTTTTTTAAATAAAAACAATTTTACTGATTCATGTGGACTTGATTGTTAAGTTTGTTTATATAATTTTATAAAAGAAAACTGTTGCGCCGACAGATCTCTTTTAATTTAATATTATGGAAGGTAATTCTCATTTCATGTAATGTTCCTATAAAAAAATTTTTTCGTTAGTTTAATCATTTGCATGCAATGAATGGTATAATTTATTTGTTCAGTTATATCACACATTGTATATATACATATATATTTAGTACAAAAGTTGTTGGGCCAGTGTTATAACGTTCCAATTTATAGTAGAGATGATGTTAAAGTTGTGTATGTAGTTTATGTATAGATAATATTATATATGTTAGATAGATTTATCTCAAATTTCATATTCTTTATAGTAATTTATTGAAATATATAATTATTTTGGAACTGTCTGTTAAATATTTCAAAGAAAATTTGCACCGAGTGTGCTTTAAATGTTAAATATATAATACATAGCTCATTTTGCAGTATTAAATTTAAAAAAAAAAGTGGCCTTTAATGTTTTTATGTTTTATGTGCATAATGTACCAAAAAAGATCGTAAACCACACGCTCTCCAAAGTTGTAAATAAAAAAAAACAAAGAAAATTCCATATCTAAGGTTGTGAACCTAAAGGACAATGTAAATGAATCACACATAATTGTATATTTTTTAGTAGTATATACCAAATTGTCGCAAACAACTTTTGTACAATTGCAGGTGAAACCATATCGGTTAGCCCCTTTATAGAAACTGTTTTTGTAATTGTACAAAACATATATTTATTCATAGTTAAACGTTGACAGAAATTTTGTGAAATTATACCTAAACCTAAATTATGGGTGCCTTGTCAGGTTTGACTGATGAATAAATAATCAGCACGTGTGTTAATAAAGAATGAAAGCTTTTTTTCTATTCTTTAAATTAAATATTAGAAGTACAGTTTTTATGAAGTAAATAAAATACTTTTCCAATTTTATGATAAGAATACAACTATAATACAGAACCGTTTTTGTGACATACAGGTGAGAGCCGAACTACTTGTTGTTTAAATATATCTCCCAGGAGTGTCTGTCAACCCAGCAACATCATAGTAGAGTTGATACAACACTGAGTTAAACAACTCGGTATAGGGGAGCACTACATGGAGAGCACTGATGTCAACTCTCGCAGAAAATCACTACATGAATACTTGACAAGTACTAATCTACAACACATACGCATTACTGAGTCCTGTTACTGACCATTCACTTTGTATTATTGTATATAGGGAGATGCGTAAATAGTAAACTGAGAAATGGGAGTACATTTTAAAAAATTGATATTGCTTTAGAGTAAAGGCGTGCATAACACTGGGCCTGATTGAAAAGATAAACAAGAGGAATGCCCTGTCTAAAAAGATAATCGGTCAGCCATGCAACGTTAAGTTAGTGTTAGATAGTGACTACAAAAGGCACAGTCAATTTTTCTGGAACAGACCGATAAAATCGAAATTTGTACTCATTAAAAAATAAGGAATCAGTTGGAGAAGACGGCCTGCATGTCTCATTGTTCAAAAAACTACAAAATGAATTATCAGAGATTTTAACTCGTTTGTGTTATATGAGTATTCAAAAAAGGGGATAATCTCAATATAACTAACTACTGTCCGCTAACTTTATTATCACCATTATCTAAATTGTTGTAGAATGTGATTAAAGATAGGCTGTCGCGCTTCCTCAATGTCTATGGCAAATGGAGTGAACACCATGTTTGGATGTAGAGAAGGAAGGAGTAAGGAAATGGCCATCTCGGATTTAATAACTCAAATTAATACTGCTCTGAACAATAATCAACGTACTGTGGTTATCTTTATGGACTTACAAAAGGTTTTCGACATGGTGGATCGTGATATTTTGCCATCGAAATTTAGAGGCAATTGGAGTGGGAGGATTAGCTCTTACAGTTGATTGAAATATTGGTGAAAGTAAATGGGGAATTGAGTGAGGTAGGGTTTATATGACACGGAGTTCCTCAAGGCTCGGTACTTGGCCCTACACTCTTCCTAATATATATTAATTATCTATGTGTGGCTAAATTAGAGAGCAGGGTCACCACTTGCCGATGATACTGCCCTGCTATACTCCGCTGGTATTAAATCTGAGCTCTTACATAAAATGGAACGAGATCTAGCACAAGTGGTATGGTGGCTGAATGACAATTATAGAATGTCATTGAACTAAGTTTTCCGAATTGGGCACAGGGGTTTCGTAAACAATAGATTTAATATGGCCCCACAGGGGTCAGGTCCGGCGAACGTACTGGCCATGGATAAAATTCTCCTTGTCTAATCCAACCACGAGGATAACGTATTCCAAAGTGAGCTGGCGCTCCGTCGTGTTGGAAGATCATATTTTGGCATATGTTTAGCGCAACATCTTCACGTAATTCAGGTAGTGTGCTACATACACAGGAGCCGTTACACCGTTAGGCAATAGATATGGCTCCACTACGTAGTCGTCAACAAGTTCAGCCCAAATATTGACAGCAAACTTCCACTGATAACGCATGTTCTGAATAGTGTGCGGATTGTCTTCGCTCGAAAGCTATATGGCTATTGTCGGGTAAACATGCCTCATCTCCTTTAAGACTCTGCATACCGATGTATCACTGAAATTCAGCGCCCGAGCCACAGCTCGAGTACTACCTCGTGGAGTATTGGCAAACCGTTCCAGCTTCCAGCACTTGCTCTTCAAAGTCTACTGTTCAAGTAGTGCGAGAAGCTCCTGAATCAGTTTTAGGGACGTGCAGTACCTACACCTCACTCTCTCCCAGACGTTGGTGTGTCCTTGCAAAAGGTGTGTGACTCGGAATAGCGCGCTGCATAGGCGACGTGCTTCTGACGTACTCTCGTTTGCGGGCTTGGGCAAGTCCTCTGTACTTTAAGTCCAGATGTATTTAAATACGTAGGTACTTAAGTCCTTTTTTGTACTTACAAAAAATTCGCAGAAAAGTATTTAAGTACTTTTGTATTTACGAAAATTTGCAATAAAGTACTTGCAAGTACCACCAAGTACAACAAAGTACATTTCTTGTTTGTTCTAAAAAAGCACACATTTTCGGCTGCATTCGTTAGCTGAGCTACTCTGCCCTGGACCAACAAAAACAGCTATTAATGGCTCAAAATCAGCTAAAAATTAATAATTTTTCTACCACTTCTTAAGATTGTGTTGACTTGCATCTGTATCGGCTATGATGTTGATTTATAATAATAAATATAATGAGCAGTTATTATAGTACTATGTACTTGTGTACTTTAGTTGGACTTAAGTACTGTACCTGTACTTGAGGACTTGACTTAATCTATACAAAATGTACTTCAAGTACATTTGGTACTAGAAGAACCTTTGGTACTTAGAACTTCAGGTCACTGTACTTACCCAAGCCTGCTCGTTTGCTGCACCATAAGCCAGATGCATATCCGCGTAGCCGCTATCACTGTCACTCGTCACTCACTGTCACCAGAAGGTTTCTAGCTTTCTACGTGCTTGAAATCGATTTTTTGTTTTCCTCGTAGCACGCTATGGAAGAAGCATTTGCGGCTTTTCAGCGGCTAGTACTTTATTAAGCAATACTGTTTATTTTGACGGTCTCTAAAAGCCCTGAAATGTTTTAATGGTTAATCTGAAACACCCTGTATAAGAAGCATATTAGGAGGCGTCAGAGAGAGGCATGGAAGAGTGTTTGCGACTCTATAAAATCCACCTCTTCGTCCACCTAAATAAAATCCTAACAAAATATCACTGATGTATTACGAGCCAGCTAGTCTCGGAACACAGTATAATCCCTATGCGGACAACATTCCCAAGACTGCTAAAGTTCTAAGAGACGATCACTTTCCTGGAGCCGGAAATCAAGCCACACTCTACCTGGCCAGCCCCATGGGGAATGATTTGATGACTGCTGATCAGATAGTGGACACGTGGCAAGGGTCCAGAGCTGCTCCTTCCACTAACAGTATCAACTGTAAACAACTTTATAACCCATCACAAAGCTAATAAGTGGAACTTGTTAGATTATCGTCATGCGATGAAAGAGGCTCTCAGGGGACCATCTGGCTCATTTCTTCATAGGTCTGCAACTACTTGTAGGTATACTTTCTTGGCACTATAAATTAAATAACCACATGCACCGCATGTGCTTTGTCGAATCACCATTCTGTAGAGTGTCGAGGATGGTACACAAATGACGAGACGACCCACCATATACTTTGTGAGGCGTCACACACGTGAGATTAACCTGAGGATGCTGGAAGGGGAAGCGAGTCTAAACCCCCAACATATGGATAGTCTCAGTTGGACAAGTGCGCAACACTCAAAACGTATGTGGTGTGTCGTCTATATAACATCCTCTTCAAGATGGTGCATGTGCTTGTTTAGTTTACAGTATCCAGAAAGTATGGCCATAAGTAGCCGCAGGTTCTTTCTTGATAGCCATATATATGTGCAAAAACGCGCCAAGCTGCGAGATGGTCCTCTGACGACCTCTCTCGCATGACGACAGTCTAACATCAAGTTCCACCTGGCCTTTGGGTGTCTTGAGTGATTGTTTTTACAGTTCATACTGTAAGTTGAGGGTAGTTGGGGGTTAACTCATCGGCTTTTTCGTTGCCTTTCCGTTCTTTATGTTATGCATAAGAACTTTTCTTGCATTAAGCGTTAATCCTTCCAATTCTAACTGGAATACAGTAGGAAATTTGGATGATATGGAAGTTCAGTTCTTTGGAGTAAACACCATAGTACCAAAGTCGAGTATATTATATACTCTTCGATAGTACCTATTCCTTCCATTGTTTTAGCTCCATCCGTGAATATGAATGTTAGGTTGGGACGCCACTTCCGTAAGTAGGTATCAAAAAAGATGCGGTGGTAGGTGTGAGTCAGATCGCCCCTCTGGAATAGGCACCGGTCAGAATTTGAGAGTGACCTCAATATACCCCTGCTATTCAACAACCCTTTAGTTTTCAAATGCAAGACTGCTCTCTCCGGTGGAGATCTATAGTGGAGGCAGACCGTGGAAGAGCTTCCATGACGACTGTGGGAGTTGTTCGCGTGCGCAAGTCTTTGCACATGATTGAGAAGGGCTATGGTTGTGGGGTTTATAGGTAGGCCACCAGATAATGCTCCATAACAGAACACAGGAGGTGTTTTTTAAAAGTAGAAGAACTCGACGACCCCCTACCCTTCTTTTTCTTGTGAAGAAAACTACCTCCGTTTGTGTCGAGTTAATGGACAAGGAGTGTTCCTTGCACCATTCTTCAGTTACTCTGAGAACTGATTGCATAACACTCCACAGAGCAGTCTCAAATTTGCCAGCTATTAGTACAGACAAAGAGTAGGTACTATACTCTTTGGTATAGATATACTTCATCCCCATTCCCCATCAGCGTATAATAGCAGCTGTCGTTGAGACGTCCGAGCAGGCTGTTTACGGTTATGTTCCACAGAAGTGGTGCAGCACTCCACCTTGGGGGCATCCTTCAAGTTCTTAAGAAGAAAAGACATTAGACTGAATGGAAGACATGATTTACATTTGGAGTAATTACTTTTGGCGGACTTGGGGATAAATATAATTTTTATCTCCCTCCCTCGTTTTGGAATGTGAGAAATACAACCTGTATAAATTCACACCAGGTGAACAACAATATCATGTAGTTCCCATTGCAGGAGAGATGGTATCACGTCGTCCAATCCTGGTGATTTGTGTGCCGAGAATGATTTCAACGGCCAGGTGACCCTAGGCACATCCACCATATGGTAGGCAACCAAGCAGACATTCTCCGTGTGAATGACCGGGCCAGATAGGTTATGGGTAGAGGTGGTATCCGGAAAGTAAGCATCTCTCAGTACCACAGCTGTCTCCGAGAGGTTGTTCGTGTGCGGATCTTTAGTTAGGATTTTGTTTGGGCGAGATACAGATGAGGATTCTATAAAAGTGCAAAAGCTCTTCCATGCCTCTCTCTGTCGCCCCCTAATATTCTTTTGTATTATGGGCCTCCCAGATGGAATGGGCAGTGGGATCATCACTCAACTGCTCTTTAGTAGCAAAGAGTAATTCTCTTTGTTAGTAGTGATGGAATTATTCGCATATTACTACGAGTTGTATAGAAAAGAAACATTGTACATAATATGAAAAAGAAGATAACACAAGTAGAATCTGGGAGATTATTTTTTATTTACATTCTCAATTTATGAAGTGATTGAAATAACATCCGATGATTTAAAAAAAATACCTAACATTGCAGCTTAAGACAAAAAATAAAGCATATTCAGACTATTAATAATAACAAAAAATAATACATTTTCGTGAAACACACAATTAAACTAAGATTAATCACATCAGGTATAAAATGCATTCGGTATTGTCAAATTTTACAGTCTAATTAAAAACGTTTTTGTACCACTTACAAAAAAAATCTTAAAAATGAACTGCTTATATCAAAATGGAAAATACACCGGTACAAAATGTTCGTATCACAGTTATGACCTCATATAAGGATAACTAATATCTGTCAGTTGTACAAAAGTTTCTTTAATTGCCTGCGGATTGCCCCATCTCAATACATAGTAAGGTCCACCCGCTTTATCGTTAGTACCCGACATTCTTGCACCTCCAAACGGTTGCTGGCCGACGACGCTTCCGGTCGATCTATCGTTGATATAAAAATTCCCAGCGGTCATTTTTAAATCTTCCAAAGCGCGTTCCAAGAATTTTCTGAAAACATAAGTTGGCGTCATTTTGTTAGAAAAATTATTTATCTAAGCCTACCTATCTTTCGAAAAAATGGCACCCGTAAGGGCGTAAGGTGTAGAAGAACCGATCATATTTAATACTTCATTAACTTTGCTATCCTTATACACGTATACGGTTAATACTGGTCCGAAAATTTCTTCGGTCATCAACTTATCATGAGGATCTTGTGTTTGTATAATGGTGGGTTCGACAAAATATCCGCGACTACAAGACGAATCAAATTATATGAAAAGTATTGTCGAAGAAACCAAATTACCTTCCGTCTGTACGTCCGCCGACAAGAATAGTATTGGGCGATTTCTCACCGTGTTTTATGTAACCTTGTATTCTTTTAAATGCCTTTTCGTCGATGACTGCTCCGGCAAACGTATCAAACTCGGACACATCACCAACTTTCAACTTTTTCGTGGATTCTATAAGACCTTCTTTGATCTAAAAATGGATAACTTTATGTTTACATAGTCGTAATAAAATTTTAGTTTTAACTCAAATTACTGAGTAGCATAGCTATGGAACGTCTGGCTCATTTTAATCGGTTCTGAACTTGGCTCATCAGAACAGCTCCATTGAAACAGGTAACAGAGATGGAACAGGGTAACAGGTGAACAGCTATACCTGTTTGTGCAAAGCTGTTTAAATTGAGTTGTTCTGATGAGCCAAGTAAAGAACTTGCGACCTTAGCAAAGCTCAGAACCGCTAACCTTATCCAAGTTCAGAACTGGTTGAAGTGAGCTAGAAGTTCCATAGCTACGCTATTTATATTTCAACAGTACACACGACACCCACCTGACCCCACAAAGATTCCGGAACGTACATTCTGGAACATGCACTACATTTCTGGCCGCAATATTCGAACGCTGCACGAATTGTACCATTAACAACGGATGTAACATCGGCTGTTGAGTGGACGAAGTGATAATTTTTCCCCCCACATTCTCCAATCAGACGCGGATAATTAACGTAATTGCCCATTTGCTCGCCAACCTTCTTCCATAAATAATTGAACGTCCTACCAAAAAAAAACGATTTTATACATTCGTTATTTACAAAAGATTTTAACTTACGGCACACTTCCAGTAAAATTAATTCCCGCCAAATACTTCGACTGTGTTATAGTATTACCAAATAACGGTCCATCGCACGGTATGAAGTTAACAACACCGGATGGCACACCAGCCTCACGACAAATTTGGAAGATCTTCCAATTCGACAGAAGAGCTGTATCACTGGGCTTCCATAATACTGCATTACCCTACAAAAAAAATTGACCATAATTCACGCTAATTTAAAATAATAAAAATAAATAATTAAAATAAATAAATAAATTAAAAAATATGTTTAAACGTACAATAAGTGCGGGAGTATAGGCGAGATTTCCGCCAATGGCGGTAAAGTTGAAGGGCGAAATGGCGGCAATAAATCCATCGAAACCACGATACCTCATCGAGTTTAATGTGACTTGAGGTTTTTCGGAAATTGGGTGATACTTAAGTGCTTCCTTCATGAAAAACGCATTAAATCTAAAAAAAAATTCAAATTAGAAAATAATGTCGGTGCAATGTTCGTCGTCAAAATTAATATCTACCTGAAGAAGTCGACCAACTCGGCGGACGAATCGATTTCTGCTTGAATGACTGTTTTCGATTGTCCTAGCATTGTGGCCGCATTTAGTTCTTGACGATATTTGGTTGCCATTAAATCGGCCGCTTTCTCCCATATTTGTATTCTATAAAGTTAAAAATAATTGCATTGATGACACTTCCTTATTAAGATTTAAACTATTTATAACGATATTAATATTTCAAGGTGACAAGGGTTCTATTATGTTCAAAACTATTAAATGGAACCCATTGATTTATCAATAAAAACTCATTCAGAATTGACAACAGTGTGGACATGTTAGAGACACCATCCAATGTATGGGAAATGATGGGATAGATAAGATCACCATGAGCGACAAACAATGAAGATAAGAAAGGAAAGAAAACCAAGAACCAGATGGAAAGACAACTTAAATAAATGATTTAAAAATCCAATCAGGAAGACAGCAGAAGAATAGGGAAAAATTGGTTATTTTTGCAAGAAACACAACTTTAATATAACTGACAAAAGGAAGGAAGAAGTAGAGAGGTTAAGAGAAGAGGGAGTAAGGGTAAAAATGGATATAATAAGAAGGAACAGTGATGCACAAAAACAAGAAGGCTGGACGAAAATAATAAAAGAGGCAAGGTATAATGAAAACTACAAGAATATTAAAGGAGAAGTGATACCGGAATACCTGAAACAAGAAAGGGAAAAGGGAAGAAGAAAAAGAGGAGTTGGGCAAGAAGTACTGGAGAAAGGAGGAAGGAAGAAATTGCAGGTTATGTGGAGAAGGGATGGAGAACATGTCACACATGTTAAAGGAGTGTAGAGAGGGAAAAGGAGCGGAGTGGATGGAAGAAATATGAAAAAGGAAGAAACTGTAATGGGGGATGGGACATAAGAAAAGGTGAGGGGGTAATTGTGAAATGTACATAGAAAGTAGGTAAATGTTTAAATGTAAACACAATTTTGTAAATGTGCAAATAAAAAATGTAATCACATTCTTTGCAAGTAGGTAGTGTGCAAATAAAGAGAAACTTATAGGTATACAGGGTGTCCCAGGTTTCATGATAAGGACTTTGACATTTTGTAGAGAAACACATTTTAAGATGTGTTGCTCCTATTTACATAGGTCCTAAAATTCGTTGTTTCTGAGATACAGAGTGCGTCACAATTTTCTAAAAAATAAAGGTTTTATTTATTTATTTCCGAACTGTTGAAAATATTCAAACCAAAATTAACACACAAGATACATGAACAGAGCATAAGATCCATGGCAACCATAATTTTTGTACACAGCCAAAATACATTTTCCGTGAAATAAATGACAAAAATCTAGTTTGCGGCCGCACGGTAACAGAAACGAAAAAAAGTCTATTTTTGTTCAGAATTGAATGCTCTATCGAAAAGTATATTTCGAATATTTAATTCAGGGTCGTACTCTTTTTGTTTATCAAATTAGTAGAATGGATTACCTATATCTCCGCCACTGGTTGATTAAAAAAATTGATATTCTTCAATCTTGTGGCCCTCTGTCCTTGTATCTTGTGTGCCAATTTTGGTTTGACTTATTGCCACAGTTTG
Organism: Pyrocoelia pectoralis; assembly: GCA_036250285.1. Taxonomy (NCBI): domain Eukaryota; kingdom Metazoa; phylum Arthropoda; class Insecta; order Coleoptera; family Lampyridae; genus Pyrocoelia; species Pyrocoelia pectoralis. The sequence goes on from CM070083.1 coordinate 21,823,172, forward strand.
GAAATAAATAAATAAAAACTTTATTTTTTAGAAAACTTTAACGCCCTGTATCTCAGAAACAAAGAATTTTAGGAACTACGTTTATAGGAGCAACCCGCCTTAAAATGTGTTTTTCTACAAAATGTCAAAGTTCTGATGATTAAACCTGGGACACCCTGTATATAAAAGGTGTAGTAAAAAAATTCATTATTTTTCCAATAGATAGCTATAGTAATCGGTATTTCGTAGAGTCCTTTAGTATCTCGCGTTGTATAAATCCGATTGGGTTGCACTAGATGGCGTTAGAAAGATGAGATTTCCAGAGTCAGTAGATTAATAGAGTACCGCAACCTCCGCCATTTTTAGACCTTTCCGCGCTTCACTCACTACACGCTCAGTAAAGTAGATGATGTTTTTACTAAATTTTTTGGAATATAATAAAAAAAATACACTTAACGGTACAACACGGCATTTTATTAAAAATTACGTACTTCGTAAGTATATTTTATGTATATGGACTAAAAATGGCCGCCAGGGCGGCATTTGTCGCGTCAAAGGCTTGCGGTACTCTATTAATCTACTGACTCTGGAGATTTCTATAGTAACTTTACTGCAAACAGTGACGACAACACAACCGATGTATACATTTATTGGCTCGACTAGTCACGTGGTATATTTTCGATTTCAAAGTTGTACCACGCACTGGAAGGCCAATTGTCGATGAAATTATGGAAATTGTCGAGTCCGACCGTCATGTAAGCACTGATTCGATTGGCAAGGAATCATTTACCATGGGCTGCTCTCCTACGGCAAAACTCTTAACTCGGAATTGTACTGTCAACAATTGGACCATCTGAAGAAAGCAATCGCCCAGAACCGGCCAGCTTTGGGCAATAGGAGAGGAATTGTGTTTCATCAGGACAACGCCATGCCACACATATCGATAGTGAAAGCTCTGGGAGCTTGGTTGGGAGGTTCTTATGCATCCACCTTAGTTCGGACCTCTTCCTGTCCATGGCGAACGATTTTGCCTAAAGAAATAATGGATTTCTTTTTACTTCATGTTTATACAGGGTAGACCGTTTTAATAGATACACGCGAATATCTCGAAAAGGAGAAAAATGATCCGATGAAAAAAAAACAAAAAACTGTTGTATTCATCTTATTGCCAGCTACAACTTTCATTTGGAAAGAAAAATCAACTCCCATTTAAAAAAATGGCCGCCATAATGAAATCTCTAAAGTGGCGCCATCTACAATTAAATTGATAATGTCATCATCTTTCCCCCTCATAGCCACAAAACTTTAATCTGAAAAATTTTTTGAAAAAAGTTCTCCTTTTCGAGATATTCGCGTGTATCTATTAAAATGGTCTACCCTGTATGTATAAGGCGTTCCTGTTCTCTGGTGCAAGAATGTTGTATTGTGTTTATCAAACTTATAACTTCGTAGTTGTAATTAGAAATGTTTCCTTTCGGTTTTTTTTGTGAATTGTGACATGTATTCTGTAATGAAACACAGCATGTACCATTGAAGAAAAATGGGCCGCCCTTTATAGGTATAAGGCAGAAAAGAGTCTGCAATATGAATGTAGAAGTTAAAACTAAATAGATACATTGGAAAAACAAATCCTAACACTTTACTATGATACCCTGATACCCATATCATTTTTCTGAGCATGAAATATATAGGATGTTCCATTTAAAAAGCAAAAGTTTTGGTATGGTACTCGAAATTGAACCCCTTGTATACACAAAAATATTTTTACAAGATGCTCCTTGTTGAGTAGAATAATGTATTTTTTTTTAATCAACCGTATAAGTGTAATGTTCCACCTCCAGATCATTGGGGCACCCTGTATATACTACCTTCAAACAGGAATTTAAGGAAGATTCAAACTAAATATTAATAAATTAATAGTGTCATCTATTGGTATTTTTCTCGTTATACATTGGAGATTTAGAAGAGGAGTTGCGGAGACATCAATGGGGAGGGGTGGTAATAGGGAGGATAAAAGTGTGGGTGTGACATGGCAGTAATTGCGGATAGTGAGAAGGAAATGAGGGGGTTAATGGACGTGGTGAAGGGGTATTTAGGGAGAAATTCAAATGTGGGAAAAACTAAAGAGAGGAGGGTGAAAGAAAAGTGGTGGGGGGGAGGAGGAGGAGGTGGAGAGTGTAGATGAATGGAAATATCTGGGTTATGTATCTTAAATACGATAATAAGGATGATGCACATATAAGAGAACTGGCAAATAAGGGTAATAGATTAGTAGAGAGTGGGGGAAAGAGTTTCTGGAAAGGATATGGAAAAGAGAAGATAGATTTTCGAAAGCTAGTACGGAGCAGAGATATGGGAGTTGAAGGAGTGGGAAAAAATACTGGAGATGCACGTTGGGGTTGGATGGAGAGACGCCAGGGTATATAGTGGAGGAAGAGATAAAAGCCGAAAAAATAAGAGTTCAGTCAGGAAAGAGAGCGGTGAAGTATGAGGAAGAGGTCAGGAAGAAATTGTAATGATGAATGAGTGTATAAGAGAGATGAGGAAAAAACGGATAATGTATGGACAGAAGGAGAGGAGAAAGTATTATGAGAGAGTGGGTTATGCGAAGGAGGAGATAGAAAAAAGAAGAGAGAATGTGGCAGGAGAGATTTAAATTAAATGTTCCAGGCCAGGAAAGGATAGCGAGGATAGTGGAAGGGATATCAGGAGATTATGGTGGAAGGCAAGGGGGACACATGGAATTGAAGGAAAAAAGAATAGTGACGAGATTTAGGTGCGGAAATGAGGAAAATGAAAATAGATATTGGTGGGAGGATAAGAAAAGGGTTTGTAGAATGTAGGCAGAGAAAGGAGGGTAAGTGTGTAGCGTATGATAAGGGAATATGAGGAGCTAAGAAGAGGAGAGAGAGAAAAGTGATTCTGGGAGGGAAGGGGGTACAGGGGTGGATGAAGCTGTTAGAGGAAGGAAAGCGTGAAAAGAAGGGGGGGGGCAGGAGTGGAGCTTATAGCAGTTTGTTTTTCTTTTGTTTGTTTATTAGATCAGAATAAGGATCTTTGTATATTTTTTGGTAAGAATGGAATAAAATTGAATTGAATTGATTATTAGTGATTATTATTATTAATTATGGTACAGCTTGCTGCTCACTGATCAGGTTTGGGTAAATTCTACATGTTTTACCAAAATTGCCATTTACTATGTTGACAATTGTGGACAAAAATGGTTTGAATTCAAATTAGGAAAACATAAAGCTTGTGTTACACTTACCTTTCGTAAATGGGTGTCTTGTCCCACTCAATCTGTGCTTCTGTGGCAACGGTTATCGCTTTTTTAACCATATCCTCGGTGGCGTAGAAAAATTTCGCCAATTTTTTCCCATGATTATGTGGTATAACCTGTAAAAAAAAAATTGCAAAATATTATCAGCGGAACTAACAAAGCTCCCAAAAATATAATTTGAGGTTAATCTTAAACAAAATGCCAACCTGATATCGACAATCTTGTGTTTTAAATTCCTTATCGCCTATGACAATAGGAACTTCTTCGACAGTTTCCTGCATACATTTTAGTTGTTTTTCGAGCTCTTTTCGTTCTTCGGAACCGTTCAGGTATTCCAGCACCGGTTCATTTTGTGTGCTATGGCGTTCCAATAATTTCTCTTGCGGTACAACGGATCCCAACGACCTACACGTAATTCTACGACAAATATTACATAAATGTAGTTCAATTTTTGTTGAACCACACAAAACAGGATCAATGAGTTTTTAGAGATAAGACTTTATCTACTCTCTCAAGTACTGACCTTTGTAAAGTGTAATTGAAAGTGTGTTTGCAGGCCGATAACATTTTGAAGTTGCTCGCACTTGAAAGAATTCACCCAATGTAACACAAAAAGTGTGAAACGGCTACCATTTAAATGACGGTGACGCAAAAAAAAAGAGGAATAATCACCGTCGTCAGTTCCCATGACTACTTCATTCTCAATTCTTGTTCATTCACGATTCGCGTGGGAACTACACGCTAGACCTAGAAAATTGTTTCCGTAAGGATAAATTTTGAGAAAATTGTACATTTAAAGCAAACCAGAACGCATTAAGGAACAAAAGCACTTTTATAATGTAGATTTTTTTTATATCTTGCAGTACTCGTGTCAAGTGTCTAGCTATTTGTAATGTAAATATGGGGGAACACGTGCTTAGTTTCAGTGCATAAAAATGCCAAAAATAATCTACCTACGTAGAGTACTCCCACTTTTTTTTCTAAACAAAGCAAATTTGGCTGTTGGTTGCGCCAAAATTGTGTGGATGGCTTGGAAAAGTTTTGACCCTTTAATGAGACACCTGAGTGACACATAGGTATCTACTTCGGTCCAAAATCATAGAGAACGGTTTTAGGCAAGATAGCGGAACCATCTGCGACCTTGTCGCCTGCATAATACAATAATAATAATGAAGGTTTTTTCAAACATCAGTTTGGTGAAGAAAAATCATAATCCCTCTACATACTCTTGTACGAGACCAGAATAAAACATTTTCTGTCTCTAAGGTGAAACATATGTTTCATAACAGTTGCAACGTCATAATTACATAAGTAATCGTAATCTCTGATAACCTCTCGTCTCGAACTGTTTCATGTATTGTTAGATTACCAACAGCATGTAACGTAACAATGATAACTATACGATATCTACGAGGGTGTGCACTAGAGACTAACGTAAACGGTAAAAAAGGAAACATCCAACTCAAAACGGAAAAGCAAATAGGATTTTGCCAATGTATAGCCGCGCAATCGAAAGACTTTGGGACCCATGGCCCATCCCCAAAGGCTGTCCTGTGGCTATACACTACTGTGATTAATTAGACCTATGTTCTGTTACAAAGTAATCGTTTGATGGTACTCTGGTGGCCTATAAGTGCTGTCCTGCACTCTGCAGACACTTTTGGTCACTGTAAAATTACCCCTAGGTTGGTTTCTGAATGTCACGAGCAAGTAGCAAGGGGCAATACCCTAGGAGCCCAAATGGATTAAAAGGCATGCTGGAATCAAAGGCAACGAGAAACACGACGCGACAAGTTAGGTCGACTGACCTCAAAACAAGTGCGTTTTATGGTTCAGATCTGAGTCTTCCACTTATAGTATCAACTGTAAACAACTCAATAACTCAAGACACCCAAGCCCAGTACAAGGCTAGTAGGTGGAAGTTGATGTTAGGCTGCCGTCACGCGAGAGAGACCTTCAGAAGACTATCTCGAAGCCTGGCGCGTTTTTGCACAGTGCTATCAAAAAAGAACCTACCGCAACTTGTGGGCATACTTTCTGGGGAAATTCTTGGAAAATAGCGGGCGATTTTTACTTTTTTGACAATATCTCACTTACTTTTGGGAATATAAAACAGTTTTTAAACAAAAGTTAAAGAACACAATAAAACGCATCTTTTTTGTTCTTAGAACTTTTTTCATAATCTCTAAAGGTTACCATGAAAAATTTAAATTAATAACAAAACAAAACAAAAACAAATAACAAAACGTGAATTCTATTGGTTATACAATATACCAGAGGTGGGGAATCATTTTACCATTAGAGGCCACATTTGCTGATAGGTATACCTATGAAAGTGACTTATAATTATTATATATTAATTAAACCAAGAGCTACCGAGCCGAGCTCCATTTTATGAAGGGTGCACAAGAAACTCACGGAGGCCGCATGTGGCCTCGAGGTCGCATGTTACCAACCTCTGCAATATATGCTTTTCACGACGACCGGCAGAGTCCGGGCAGTAGCTGACTTTGACAGCTCTGAGGGCAAACAAACGCTACATAAAACACGTATTTTCAGCTTACGCGGGCTAAAATGACAATTGTGAATGCAACTCTCACGTTCTCTTAACGCGCGCAACCTGTACATGCGAAGTGCGAACACTATAGGCTGTGCTATTACGAATAGAAAAAATTTTGCCCTCAGAGCTGTAAAAAAATAGGTTAATGACGTCATCTGCTCGGTCCCTATTAGACGTTTCTCAAAAATTACAAAAGATAGAATTATGAAATTTTCCAATAGGGGGTTTTTCGACATTACAAATCGATCTAAAATATTATTATTTTGACACCCCGCTATACCGGAAGTTGATATTAAATTTGTTATTTTAAATGGAACACCCTGTATATTTTCACATTTTTGGATTGTGTCTTTAATTTTAGGTCATTTTTCTTTAGTAAGTCCTATCTCAATATTTTATCGTTTTCGAGATATTTAGCATTTTATGATAATTTTTTAAAAAACAACCGTACATTTTCGAGTGAATTAAGCACAGTAAAAGTTATATGTAATTAAAAAACAATTGTTATCTAAGTTGTTGAACAGATGTAAGGCAATTAATAAAAAGTATTTATTTTGATTAAGCGTCATACAGGGTAGGTACTCTACAGTTTTATTTCAATTTTGTTAGAAAAAATATCGTAAAACTCAATTTTTTCAAAGGAACGACCCTGTATATTTTGACATTTTTGTTTAGGCCCATTTTCTTTCATAAAGGTGCAATTTCATGCATAAAATAAACTTTATTTTATGATTTCATGCTGACGCTCGACGCTTGCATAGAGCGTCAAATGAGGTCACGTGGTATAATTTCGACTGGAACGCCATCTTAATTAATGCAGCGTCAAATATTGGAGCGTCAAGCTTCAAAACGCTGGAAAAAAATCAATAAAATATACCACCTGTCCTTAGACACAAGGAAAGAGTCTTGTCTAAGCACCTGTCAATACTCTGTTAACCTATAAACATAAAGTGTGTGTTAAATAAATATAAATTATCAGTTATTAAATATTAACACGTAAACAGCTGATAATGTAAGTTAAGATTGTTTGCTATAATACCCGGTTTAAAAAGCTAAACAATGTTTAGCTTTGACGCTGCATTAATTTAAGATGGCGTTCCAGTCGAAATTATACCACGTGACCTCATTTGACGCTCTATGCAAACGTCGAGCGCCATCATGAAATTGCACCTTAAGTCCTATCTTGCTGTATTTCAAGCACTCCTGCTACGCCGTCGTGCTTGAAAACTCGCGCGTGCGTAACCACCTATACTTTAATATACTATTCCTTTACGCTACGTGGACCGCTTTAATGACAAATTAAAAAAAAATTAATTCTACAATAAATACAATCAAAAATAAACGTAGGTATGTTAACAACAAAACATAATATAGACATAAATGAACAAAAAATAGTCAATAGTTATAAATATTTGGGAACAATTGTCGAAAAAGATGGAAAAATAGATAAAGAAACAAATGAGAGAATTAGTATAAACTTTTTTGGGAAAATGAGATAAAAAAGTAAATAAGAACAGAAGATATAAAGCAAATAGTCAACATGCAGTGCTGCTGTATGGTAGTGAATCATTTAAAACATAAATCAAGGATAAAAGCTATAGAAATGGGGTTCCTGAGGGAAATAAAAGGTAAAACAAAAAAGAACAAGTCGTTGACATATCTCACTTACTTTTGGGAATATAAAAAAGTAAAAGTTAAAGAACACAATAAAACGCATCTTTTTTGTTCTTATTCTTAGAACTTTTTTTTAATCTCTAACAAAAACAAATAACAAAACGTGAATTCTATTGGTTATGTTATACCTACAGTGCTTTTCACGGCGACCGGCTATTAGACGTTTCTCAAAAATTACAAAAGATAGAATTATGTAATTTTCCAATAGGGGGTTTTTCGACATTACAAGTCGATCTAAAATATTATTATTTTGACAGCCCTATACCGGAAGTTGATATGAAATTTGTTATTTTAAATTGAACACCCTGTATATTTTCACATTTTTGGATTTTGCCTTTAATTTTAGGTCATTTTGCTTTGATTTTTAATAATTTCAATAATTTAATTTGTTATCGTTTTCGAGATATTTAGCATTTTATGATTATTTTTTAAAAAACAACGACGATATTTTTGAGTGAATTAAACACAGTAAAAGTTATAATTAATAAACAGTTGTTATCTAAGTTGTTGAACAGATGTAGGGCAATTAATAAAAAGTATTTATTTTGATTAAGTGTCATACAGGGTAGGTACTCTTAAAGTTTTATTTCAATTTTGTTAGAAAAAATATCGTAAAACTCAATTTTTGACCCTGTATATTTTGACATTTTTGTTTAGGCCCATTTTCTTTCATAAGTCCTATCTTGCTATATTTCAAGCACTCCTGCTACGCCGTCGTGCTTGAAAACTCGCGCGTGCGTAACCACCTATACATTAATATACCTACTATTCCTTTACGCTACGTGGACTGCTTTAAGGAAAAATAAAAAAAAATAATTCTACAATAAATACAATCAAAAATAAAAGTATGTTAACAACAAAACATAATATATAGACATAAATGAATAAAAAATAGAACAAGTCAATAGTTATAAATATTTTGGGAACAATTGTTGAAAAAGATGGAACAATAGATAAAGAAACAAATGAGAGAATTACTTAGTACAAACTTTTTTGGGAAAATGAGTTAAAATAGTAAATAAAAACAGAAGTTATAAAGAAAATAGTCAACATGCAGCGCTGCTGTATGGTAGTGAATCATTTAAAACGTAAATCAAGGATAAAAGCTATAGAAATGGGGTTCCTGAAGAAAATAAAAGGTAAAACAAAAAAGAACAAGTCGTTGACCCAAAAGGTTGCGGACCTCCGGAAACTTGGGGTTATTAAACTCGGAATCATTAAACCCATGTATATGTACAGGTACCTACTTCATGTTGTTGAAATCTGCTTTTTTTATTAATCTAGGGATCGTTGCACCCATTGAATAATTATTCAATGGTTGCACCCATGGTTTCAGGATTGTTGAACTAGGGGTTACTAAAACAATGATCTCAAGGTCATTAACCTCAGGGTTGTTCCCCTATGACCTATTTTTCCAACACAGCTTAGGTGATTGAACTCATGACCTACTTTTTATGCATACTTTATGAGTGCACCACGAGTGTATTACTGTGGATTAGTAGCGGAATAGCTATATTACACGCACGGAAAACTTGTGGGAAAAAAAGGATGCAGCTAAGAAGTTTTTCAGCCAACATTTTTACAGAGCTGTCTTGGAAAAAAAAACCACCACTATTGTACTTTCACACCGAGAATTCGGTATATATTGTACTTAATATTATTTATTATTAAATAAAATATTAATATTACAAGATTATTGTTTATAAATAACGTTAAAATAAAGATAGATCCGAGCGGCGCATTTTAGTTGAGACCACACCCGATTCTCGACTGGCACAGTCATGCTACATAAGACAACGATACTGAATTCTCAGTGTGAAAAGTACAATAGAATTTTCGCCTTAATTTAAAATAAATGGTCTATAAGCAGTGGACGTACACCCTGTATACAGGGTTGCTCATTAGTGCGTCAAAGTTAAATATAGGCTTTATTAAATAAAACTGAAAGAATTTATTTTATAAAAAGTGGTACAGTATCAAAAAACGCACATTTTAAAAATAATTTGAATTATACAGGGTGATGCGCTAAAGCGGGACACATTCGAGATAATTTGTTTTAAATGAAACACCCTGTATATTCTTTGATTTTTCTAATCTCCCTTAAATTGTCTTTTCAACGATACCTGGGGTTTTGGTTTCGGATGACGCATTGCTGAGTTATTAACGGAAGTTTAAAAAAAATAGTCGGGACAAGGTTTATCATATTAATTCCATACGACAGTATTACGGTTAGCTAAGACAAAATTATTTGGTAACCATATAGCCAAGGGATGTGCTGAACCTACAAAATAATCAAACATCAGTTTTATTATACAGGGTGTATGTTACGATGCAGTCAATTCGGCGATTTTCAAAGAGCGTTTACTGAATTTTTTCAAATGGAACACTCCGTATATTATTACATTTTGGAGATGACGCATTAATTGCGCTTCATTTTTGTTAATAATGTCCTATACCGAAACCCAATAATTTCCGAGTTATTTTTAATTATTCATTACAAACCACTAAATTATTTGTATTCGATTCAACTTCTACCGTGCATACGCTCTTACATAAAAAAATATTGTAGGTAGGTACACCAGACACCTCCAACTACAGTAGATGATATGAGGGCAGGGCGTATCTAAGGGGGCGCATCCCCCCCTTGGGTCATTTTTTGTTTTATGATTTCATTCAACTTGCGGAAAAAAGATGTGTGTATTGTGGAACGCCTATTGTGTAATGCATTTTGCATCACCAACATAGTGCCACCAAATAAACAAAAACCCCGGAAAATATGTGAACTAAATTTGAAGTATTCAAACTGGCCAATAAAAAGTCTTGAAATGGGCGTCGTACATTCAGCTCTAGAATATTTTGACAGTTTACGCATATTGCTTTTTTTATGGAACAAATTTATTTTGCATTTGAATGTACTTCGTAAACATGTAGCTCCCTCAACCACACCTTCTCAAGGCTTTTGTTTACTTGGTGGCAGAGCTGGGAAGTATTTCAAAATTTAAATACTTTCAAGTATTTAAATACTAAAAAGTATTTAAATACTTATATTTAAGATACTTTTTGAAAATAGTATTTATCTTTGAAATTTTGAATACTTTTGAAAAGTATTTAGTATCTTGTATTAAAAAAAAATATTTAAATACTTCTAAAATATTTAAATACTTTTGGAAGTATTTAAATACTTTTAAAATATTTAAATACTTTTGGAAGTATTTAAATACTTTTAAAATATTTAAATATTTTAATGACCTTACATGACCTCATCTCATCCAAGGCCAAAAAAATATATTAAAAATATTTCAATGGTGGTATTTAATACTTTTGATATTTAAATACTTGTCATATTTAAATACTTTTAGTATTTAAATAATTTAACTAAGTATTTAAATACTTTAACTAAGTATTTAAATATTTTTAGTATTTAAATACTTTCAGAAAGTATTTATTTTTCAAACAGTATTTAAATACTTTTGGATCTTTTATTTAAATAGTTTTCTCTCAAAAAAGTATTTAATATTTAAATACTTTATTGATTGTAAAAGTATTTTGTATTTAATATTTAAATACTTTTTAAAAGTATCTTTCCCAGCTCTGCTTGGTGGCACTATACCTAAAATGATACATAGTTTTTCGTCAAAAAATCAACGTTGTTACATAATTACTTAAATATTCTATTTTCCTCGTGGATACTGGATACCGACCCTAATCAATTCAATATGCAATAATTTGAACAATTTTCAACATTTTTCAAAAACGATACTGAATTTAAAAAAACGGTACCTACGTAAGGGGTTCAAGTCTTGTTAGACCCAAAAAAAATTATTGCCCCCCCCCATGGCCCCTATAGACAATTTCTGGATCCGCCCTTGTATGAGGCAACGCATAATACATGCTTTTGAAACTGTTTCGATTGAGATGTTACAATAAGACATAAATAGGTCCTTTCTGTCAAGGCTGCAATTGTGTTCTAATCAAAATGGAGGTCACTTTGAGAATTTATTGTAAATTCTACCTTTAACAAAATTGCAGTTTGATAGTTGTCATTTATTTGTTTTCGTTTGTCAAAGCTCAAGCATGGTACACTAGATCGAATTGAAAACAAATAATTTAGTGGTTTGTAATGAATAATTAAAAATAACTCGGAAATTATTGGGTTTGGGCATAGGACATTATTAACAAAAATGAAGTGCAATTAATGCGCCATTTCAAAAATGTAATAATATACGGGGTGTTCCATTTGAAAAAATTCAGTAAACGCTCTTTGAAAATCGCCGAATTGACTGCATTGGAACATACACCCTGCATAATAAAACTAATGTTTGATTATTTTGTAGGTTCAACACATCCCTTGGCTATATGATTACCAAATAATTATGTCTTAGCTAATCGTAATACTGTCGTATGGAATTGAGATGGTAAACCTTGTCCCGACTATTTTTTTTAAATTTCCGTTAATAACTCAGCAATGCGTCATCCGAAACCAAAACCCCAGGTATCGTTGAAAAGACAATTTAAGGCAGATTAGAAAAATCAAAGAATATGCAGGGTGTTTCATTTAAAACAAATTATCTCGAATGTGTCCCGCTTTAGCGCATCACCCTGTATAATTCAAATTATTTTTAAAATGTGCGTTTTTTGATACTGTACCACTTTTTATCAAATAAATTCTTTCAGTTTTATTTAATAAAGCCTATATTGGACTTTGACGCACTAATGAGCAACCCTGTATAATAACATAAATCGCCAAAACTTTAGGCCTTACATGAATACTCGACAGAAAAATGTTATTGGTTGAAAGCAAAAAAGACCAATCCAAAACTACCGCAAACAATTCCACTAACGAAGGATCCTAGGTGGGTCTCCCAAGCCAATCAGAACCAAACTTTGCATGTCAACTCCTAGGACGCTATACAAACAAGAGACCAATACCACCCAGGCCCTAGGCGTAAGGAGTTGGAATACAATGTTTCAGCTTAGGACACCCACCTAGGATCCTTCGTGAGTGGTCACATGAGTAGATTGTGCATAAAGTTTTCTCTTCTAAGGGAGTATTATTTTTTGTTCCTCAAGGAACTTCGTTTATTGCAACTCTCTGTACATACCTAATTAACGGAATACTCATAAAATAGATTTTCTTACATAAATTACACCTAAAAACAAAAACAATTTCCAAAGTAAATTATTCTGAAGTTAAACGTTGACAATGACGTACAGCATCTTTCAATTTATAAACTAAATCTTGCAACTCTCGGCTATTACACGTAAAGTATACGCGTTCCACACTTTTGCCTTTCACACTTTCATCAAATTTACTGGTTGATAAGGCTATTCGAAAAATGGGACCGTCCGATCGATCCAAATTACTCGCCTGCAAAATTTACAATAAGTAATTAACGTTAGCTTAACGTCCTATACGTACTTTGACTATGTAATCGATTTTCCACTCGACATCTACAATGTGGGGCGGATGACTACCTATATTTCCTAGCGCGATCTGTAAGTCCCTTTTATTTTTTTCATATAATTCGACGAACAATGCAGAACGATTTGTACTAAAATTACTATCGACAAGAAACTGTGTGATCTCCTCTTTGCTCAGATCGTGTCGAGCAAATTCTGCAGTAATTGTCATGATAATTGCATAAACTTCTTTAATTAAATCAGGTTTGGAATTGTACAGGGTACTTAAACCTACAATATACCGTGAGAATATTAACACAGGTTTGAGGGAGGCCTTACTGTGTGTTTCGGGTTTTCGAGTTAACGTGGAGAAACCATTTTCCACTAGTTTTTTAAAAATGTCGTCATTTACCGTACAATTTCCTATAAATTTTACACGATTTCTTAACTCTTCCTTTATATTCATTTTGTTTTGTATTTAAGTAACTGCGGTAAAGTAAATAATAAAATAATACATAACCTAACACATATGGAACTTTTACTGACAGTGCTACCAAATACCAATACCAAATAATTATACAGGGTCACTACAAAGTATTGAACCAAACGCCTTACCTATTGAAAATATACAAATTAGTATATTAAAGTATAAGTGGATAAACAGGTCTTTGAAACACGCGCGAGTTTTCAAGCACGACGGCGCAGCCGGAGTGCTTGAAATAGAGCAAGTGTTTTAAAGACCTGTTTATCCACGAATACTTTACTCTATTTTTTTTATTGGTTCACTTTGAAATCTGGTATTAAAATGGAAATAAAAACTAATAATAGGTGTTTTCTTTTTGCACGTTGTGGTAGACCTAAGTCAGCTCTGTCAATAACACACCATTCGTTTTATAAAAATAATTTGACTCAGTTCTCAATAATCCTATTCGTTTTAAATGCTTTATTTAAGTTTTATATTAATCTGAGGCAGAAATGTCTACATGACGCAAGGCGCTTTAATCACGTGATGATTGTAATTACTTTACCTAACCCTGTGGCGATGCAAAAAGAAAACACCTATTGTGAAATGGTTGAATTTTCCTAATGTGAAATCAGTATACCTTTCGTTGTCATGGAAATGAGAAAAACGGAAATTAATTTGCAATCTGTCATTTTATTTGACGTAACAAAGTACTCCTGTCAGGGACACGCCCGTTTTTGAAAGTGCGATTTAACCACGCTGGGGCGTGGTTTAAAAGGCTAAAATAGGACACCAATAAAAAAAATAGTTTTCCGCATTGTTATATTTATATGTAGGTATGTATTGAAAGTTAATTTTGAATTGTTCTAAAAAGATGATGATCAATGTTATTCGGTACCTCAATCTCATATGCTGTGTTGAAGAATACATTAATTGCACATATAAGTTATTACGTTTATTACAACCGTATAGATATGAATATAACTTTTAAGTTGTTACTTTTTCTGGTTATAATCGGTTGATTAAGGGCTATAAGTAATTAAATAATGTAAAATACCTTTTATATGTATAATCAATATTTCTTCATGAAGATGATCTAAAACTATATAGTTCAATGATCCTGAAACCTAGTATATAGCATTGAACTGTATGCTATAAGCAACTGGAAAGGAAAGGCGCATAAGTAACACTGAAGCCCAACATATAGGGAGCTCTATCTTTTTCTTTCGCACGCAACGTTATACAAACGATGACAGGGAGCGATGCGGCAGTTATCTCTCTCGTCTGCTTAACTACCTCGGTAAGCTAGAAGGCGACAGAAACACCTACTTCGCATTGTATTTGTCAGCTTCAACGCCTATAATGCATTGCAATCGCCCGTATCCCTTCCAGTTGCTTATAGCATACAGTTCAATGGTATATAGAGAGAGTACCGCAATTGACGCCATTTTGACTCCAGAAAAGGGCGGGAAATTTGAATTGAAGAAAAGGTATTGGTGTAATAGAAAAATTATTACAACTGACAGCTGACAACTAACAACAGCTGATCCCTGACAAGATAACCTTAATATGCTGCCGCCATTTTAGCTCCAAAGTAACGCCCAAACCAATTGCGGTACTCTCTCTATATAGGGACTCTACTGAAACCATGGGTTCAACGACCTCTAGTTTAATAAAAAAAAGCAGATTTCAACAACGTGAAGTACCTATACCTGTACATATACAGAAACAGGTATGAGCACTCGAATAGAATATTTTGTTCTCATGTTTATGTGGAGAACATCTCGGAAGATGGCACTGCGTGTAATAAAAGTGTTTCGTAGGTTACATCGGTTCCTACTTTATCTTTTTCAAACTTATCCAACTTAACCTTTTACTGTCAAACTCAAAATTAAAAACTGCAAATTTTAAGTAAAACGAAGTTCACCAAGTGGCAAGTACCATCTATAGTAGTTATGAATAGATTTCGAAAATGCGCGGTATCCAATTGTAGTGATAACTAAAGTGTAATAAATAATTTTACTTTTTTTGATTATTTTGTACCGTTCCTTGTAATTAGAATCAGTGTTATCTAAAACTATTTATTTTTTAAATGTAATTCAGATTAATTGCAGATGCATGTCAAAAAGTATATCTTATAATTTGCAAAAGTAAAGTGTAATTGAGAAAGTGTTTAATCTAGCATTAAACAGATCATCCATACAACCAAAGAAGATAAAAGTTTGAATAATTACATGTCGCAATTAGGTTAACAAATAACGTATTATTATACATAAAATGTCGAACAGGTCGATTAGAATAAGCATTTTACAATTGCATTATATTTATAATCAAAAGCATATAAATTGCAGTATTTGTGGTATGTATTCAGTACTCTTGCAAAAATCTCGTTTAATATGTATTTGACATTAATTTTTTTATTTGGATACATTTAGGTTTAATTTCATGAATTACGAAAACTCTTGGTAAATGCATACATAAAAACGGGAATTTGTACTTACAATAAAAAAAATTGAATTTGAATTTCTCCCGCCCCTATATCTACTTTATTAGGAGAACATCTCGGTAGATGCCGCACAAACACAATAACTAGAAAGAAGTATTGAGTGTCCCATCTATCCTAACTATCTAACCTAAGTACAGAAAGTAGGTCATTATAGTTTAATAACCCCAAGGGCTACAACCCCAAGTTTGCTAAGGTCAGCAACATCTTGGTCAACGACTTTTTTGTTTTACCTTTTATTTTCCTCAGGAACCCCATTTCTATAGCTTTTATCCTTGATTTATGTTTATTCTGTATAAATGATTCACTACCATACAACAGCACTGCACGTTCACTATTTTCTTTATAACTTCTGTTTTTTTATTTACTTTTTTATCTCATTTTCCCAAAAAAGTTTATACTAATTCTCTCATTTGTTTCTTTATCTATTGTTCCATCTTTTCCGACAATTGTTCCCAAATATCTATTGACTTGTTCTATTTTTTGTTCATTTATGTCTATATTATGTTTTGTTGTTACCACACTTTTAGTTTTGATTGTATTTATTGTAGAATAATTTTTTTTTAATTTTTCATTAAAGCGGTCCACGTAACGTAAAAGAATAAGTATAAGTGGGTAAACAGGTCTTTAAAACACGCGCGAGTTTTCAAGCACGACGGCGTAGCAGCAGTGCTTGAAATAAAGCAAGATAGGACTTATGAAAGAAAATGGGGCTATCTTTTGTAATTTTTGAGAAACGTCTAATAGCCGGTCGTCGGGAAAAGCACTGTATAACCAATACAATTCACGTTTTGTTAATTGTTTTTGTTTTGTTGATTTAAATTTTTCTCGGTAACCATTAGAGATTAGACGAAAGTTCTTAGAACAAAAAAGATGCGTTTTATTGTGTTCTTTAACTTTTGTTTAAAAACTTTTTTTATATTCCCAAAAGTAAGTGAGATATTGTCAAAAAAGTGAAAATCGGCCGCCATTTTCCAAGATGGCGGCCGTAGCACAGCATGCACGAATGTTGATTTTTCATATGTTGTTAATGGGCACTATTACAACATATATGCCTCAGAAGTCAGAAGTACCTAGGTCCCTCCTCGGCAATGACATCGACCGTCTCAACACGAAAGGGGTTACCGCCCGAGGAAACCTCGCACTTAGGCTGCAACACTGTTCACCAACACCTCCATCCTCCTCTAAAACTTCACTAGGTTTTATTGTAACAGGTTCTTCATTTTTGAAAATGACGTCACGACTTCTAATCCACACCTGAAATTCATCATTTTTATCAGAGAGTAACCTTATGTGGTATTTATCTTGCCCCAGTGTAGTAAACGATTTAATAGTTTCTTGAATGGAAATTTTCTGAGACCTTGTTATGACAACTTTGAACTTTTGGTTGGTAACGCAATTTATATTGCAATGGCTCGGAAGCTCAGTTATAAGGGGCGCTGTGGGGGTAGGTTAAATATCAGCATAACTTAAATTCAGCAAGTAAATGAGGGTATATAAGTTTTGGGCGCCACGACAGTTCTTTAGAAAATTAAAGCTGGTAATCAGAACTACGAAAATTTTAGTAGCTTGTAGTTTGTAGTAACAGCGGTGTGACTGCTGAGAGAAATATGGGTATTTGGTAAAGAAGTACACTGGAATAACGGTGATCGTGGTTATAATGAACAAATATAACAGTTAACACTTGAAACGAAACTGTTTCACAATATTAAATGGAACAAATAAGGGATTTAACTTTTACCTTAGGAACAACTGAAATACACAATAACAAATAAAATGAGGGTACGTAACAAAATATAATATAGTATATCAGCAACCGACTTGTTGGCTGTACAAAAGACAGTAAATGTAATTAAACAAATCTCACCTTATTATGCAGTAATGTTGATTGCGCAACCACAGTACTGTTGAATTATCTAAACAAAAGAGTTGATTAACAGAAGTTAGGACTGCAAATAACCAGACCCGACTGAAGTATAACAGTTACGAACTTGGTAACTTAGGCAATAAACAAGAGTCAAATTGAAATAATATAAGCAACAAATGGTTACCAAAAGTTGACGGAAGATGGCAGCACATGAAAATCTTGTAGTAAATAATTTTCCTAATTCAGAAATTAGGAGATAAATAGATGTAAGATGATGAACAGCAATTAACGTTGTTATCAGGAATCTAATCATCGACGTTCGACAGCAAGTACAACGGAAATATTTTCAGGTAGGTAATCGTTGACAAAATGGCGGTACACTATCCGTGGAATGCGAAACGTATATTGTAAAACGTAAAACGCTAGGACAAATAATATGAATTACTGTCAGGAATTTAAAAGAAAGCGTGATATGTAATACAAATTGTGGCGACCACATGATCTCTGTACACAGTCGCTTACGTACTGAAGAGCAACGATTGATTTCCATTGGGTGACAAATGACAACGCGTCGACACCGGCCAGAATCCTTTATAAGCGAACGCTGTTACCCACAGAAGTCAACGAAAGCAGCCAAACACCGATCAGTCCGTCTACATGGACCCGTCAGCCTGTATTCCAGACCCAGTCTACCTTCCGGCAACCGACCAACCTACCTACTGGCTACTGTATGTACTTGCATTATTAACCTCTTCCCGCGCTGTTAAATCTTATACATAATTGGTAAATAGTTAAATACTAAATAGAAATGTCCGATTAAGCCTGGTAGGGTTTTCCAAATGGCCTTGATTAAGGAAAATGAACTGTTCTAGATCGATTTTGATTCATGAACTTGACGACAGCACTTGTTTATGATTGTTTAATTTTGATTTTATTTGGACAGTAAAAAAATATGTTTATTGCGAAAGTTTTTTTAAATTAAAATATCGGTATTGCTTATAATACTAAACATAAGGTAGGGAAACTATAAATATTTATTAAATCTGTGCTGAAATATATACAATGTACAATAAAATCTTCAATTTACAACTTAATTAAAACATTCTTTAATTTTCTAGAATACTATAAAAGTGAACTCTACTAATAAAACAAGCCTTCTGAGGTTTATACAGCCCACTTTTTGTACAATTCAGATACATACAGTAGTGTATGCTTGTGTAAATATATATTATATTATATTAAAAAAACTATTTAAATATATACAAAACAAAAAAACAAAAACTATTAACAATTATTTACAAATCAATAACTTTTATTTATTGTTTTGAAACAATGATAAAATTTAACCCGTAGCAAGAGAGAGAGCATAATTTTCAATACTCGTCAAAAACTAGGCTGCATAAAATGTTAATGCCAATTAACAACTGGAACAAATTAAATGAAGAATTAACGTCCACAAAACTAAAAGCGAAGAGAAATAATGCCGACAGTCACTTTGTACCCTGTGCGATATTATCAAAGCTAAACGAAATCACATCAAAAATTGTATTCACTGGGCAGCGATTACGAATAGTCCCTTGAACTGTCTGTCAGCACTATTCCAAAATATTGTATTAGTAATAAAATGGTGCGTGAAATTAAAAAAAAAACAGTGATTAGCAAAGGCACCTCACAGCTGCTCTATAAAATTTCTCCTCCGATAAAATGATAAATCATCTACAAATGCAGGCACTTTTGCTGATATGAGAAAAATTAAAAAACAATCACACAATAGAGAACCTTCCCAAAAAGAAGAATAAAAATATATATGACTAATATAAATTTATCACTTTGATTAAGCTGATTTTTCAAAATGAGCTCATTTTTTTGCATCCGCCATTAAAGACGGACTAACCCCATTATTATTATTGCTACTCGAATCTTTTGTATCACTTAACTGAGAGGCATCAACTTTAATTTTTAAATCGTTTGTCACTAACAATCCATCCGATTCACTTAAAGTACTTTCACTTTTACTACCACAGGTTTCCTTTTCGTCCGAACTAACTTGAGGCGTTTTCCGTCCGTTCTCTCCCTTTCCACAATCTTCCGTCTTCGTTAATTCCTTAACTCGATTCTGCGTCAACTTCTCGACCGTCGTCTCCAAACTTTTATCATTCTTATTCAACTCTTTTCCGCCGCGTTTCGAGTTCGCTTTCGCACAATTTTGAACTTTTATTTCCATTTTAGAATTCGCTTCGGAGACACTTGGTGATTTTGGACTGAATTGCTGCTGACCCGTATTCGGGGGTGGAGGTAGTTCGAAGGACTTTCGTTGATTTATATCTAAATTCGGTATCGGACTCGTCGGAAACGGTGATCGTTGACCGTAAAGAAAACTGTGATAAGCTGCCATTATTCTCGGATCGTAGGATGGAAAACCGGGCGGACCTGGCGGATATAAAAATTGATTCGGGCTAAGAGTCGGCGACGTTAAATTCGGTATGAAAGGATTCGGAGGGGTGTAATTTAAGTTTAGTTTATCACGTTTATTGGGAGGTGATGCACTTTTTACTTTGGGAGAGTGGGGACTTTTGGGAGACTTTCGATCACTTTTCGGCGAGCTTTGCAGCTTTAACGGATTGAAAATAGGCACTGAACTGGTGTTTATTTTTAGATCGGTTTGATTGCTTAAATTTGAAATTTCCGGCGCCTTTTCCGACACCGGCTTTAGCGTTTTGGGATCTATCTTTACGATCGAGTGTTTTTTGATTTCGGCGGATTTTATTTCCGCATTCTTATCTTTCTCGGGACTATTGTGGACTTGATAGAGAGGTTTCACGCCGGAGGCCGGATTACCTAAATATCTCGGCATGTTGTTGCGCATTTTGAAGAATTTCGCCGGTCTAACGTTTTTCAAATCCGCGTATTTCGGATCGGGCGATTTTAATAAACTCGCTCTCGATATTTGCGGATTCCACGTTTTCGGCGGATCACGAAGTGTCTTGTAACCGATCGGACTATTAGATTTCGTCTTAATTGACGTTTTGTTATTGAGAATTGTGGGCGGTGGAGTAGAAGAGGGCGTTACCTGAGAAGTTGTCGGTACTTTTTGATCGACCCTCGTATTACTTGTACTGGCGTGGACTTTAGGTACATTAATTACTGGATTATAATTTGGTTTAGGCGCGTAACACGGTAAATTTGTGTTCTGCAGTCGATTTGACGACCATTTTGTTGAGTTCACTTGTTTAGTGGATCCCGATTTCGAAAATATCGAAGACACTGGCATGGAATTCACCGTAACGGTAGTTAAATGAGCGGTGTTGTGATTTGAGCTGGTTGCTGTGGAAATAACTGTTGTAGTACTAACCGTTTTTAACTCTGTCGTGCATACACTTTCGATGCTCCTCCTAATTTGAGCATGTCTTTTTAACGGATGATTGTTGGATAAATTTTGTATACCTAAAGTATGGTTTAATATTGTGGGCTTTGGTTGTTTCGGAGGTGGTTCGGCCTCAGGCGAATTTGGTAACTTATGTTTGTTGCCTGCTAAACGTTCCCCACCGGACACGTTACTACTTGGAATTGAATTTCCCGCGACAACGGTTGTAGTAAGGCTTACTACACCGTCACCTTTAGTGTCCGATTTAACCGGTGTCGGTGCAATTGTACTTTGAATAGTCGTTGTTGTACCCGTCTCCTCCCTTCCTATCAACTTTAAAGCTGGTACATCTTTTTTGACGTTCGCTGCTTCATTTGTCTGAAGTGGAAGCACATTTTGTTTTGTTTCTTCTACGTCTACCGTTTCGGATTTATGGTCACACACACTTATTGTCTTTGGAACCTGTTCGTTCAACATCAGACCACCATCGTCAACACCAGTGATACACATTTCACCATTCTCACTGATCCTTAATTGCACCTCTTTCCATTCGGATTGAGATTTATGGTCTGGTGAAGATGGATCATTACCATCTTGATCCTTTGCTTCACTTTCCGATTTCAATCTCTTTGCCGTGTTTTCATAAATTCGATATGTTAATTCCAAAGGACCTTTCTGTAACGAAATATAATATTCAGTATAACTGCGCATGTCCACCACACAATACCTATAATTAATTTTCTGTAAACTTACTTTGTGATACTCGATAAATCATTGTAATAATATAAACAAGTACATATAAAAAGATATACAGGGTGTGTCAAAAAGTTGTAGCGGGATATGCATAACCGCACTCTGCATATGAAAATAAGTCTAAAATGTTCCGTAACACTTTTATAATTTCAAAACCATTCAAGATATTTTTATGAAATTTGGCATACTTATGTCTTCATTTTTCAGAAGTCTAAAATTTCCAAAAAGATTTTTTTTTAATCAGTTTTCATAACATTCAAACATTTTAAAATAAAATTCCATGAAAACTACTAAACCAAACTTAAAAAGTACTAAAAATTTTGTTTCTTGCACAATTTAATTTTATTTAGAAATGGAGCGTCCACTAGTCCGATTCGAGAGAGAGAGAGAGAGAGAGAGAGTCTGCTTTCAAGAGTACATTTTGGTTTAACGCTGTCTGCTCTCTCGCACAGCGTATACGTAAACCGTTACGAAAAGGGCAGGAATGGCCCTTGCGCGCTATCTCTCTCGCCACGCGGCGACCCACCGTCAATGTGCGTTCTAGTATAAGTATAGTACAGTGATAGCACCTGACCATAGAACCCAAGAACCAAATAGATCACGTACCTACTGATGCTAAGGAAACATGCAAGAATAATAAAAGATATAGAATCCAGGAGAGGGGCGGAAGCAAACTCAGACCACTTCCTAGTAGTAGCCAGGATTAGAAGGATGCATGGACACAAAAAAAAAGGAAAAATATCAACAGAAGAAAGGGGAAGTATCAAGAAGAACAATTACAGCTGAAGGAGTACCAAGAACGGTTTGAAAAATAAGCAAAGGCAAGCCTAAAAAGAAGGGTACCGGAAGAAGGAAAATATTGAGAATTATTGGAAAGCCTTTGAAGAAAGCGTAAAAAAGGCCGCAGATCAGACACTAATAACGTAATAACGAAGCGGCAAAGGAAAAGATTGATGTGATAATGTGATAAAGAAAGTGGAAGCAAGAAAGAAAATGTTACAAACCGGCAAACGAAAAGACATAGAAGAGTAGAGTAAGCAAAGAAAACAGACCAAGGAAAGTTAGAGAGAACCAAAGAGGAAATTCTGGCAGAAACGAATAGAACAAATGGAAGAATATTACAAAAGAGCAGTGGCGGCTTTTCAGGGGCAGCAGGTTCAGCCCGGCTGTATTAGATAAAATAAAAATGAGAAAAAAAAAGATTACGTTGTTTTTGGTAAATTTATGCGCAAAATACAAAAACAATGTGTGGCATGTTAGTAAATGAATCATTTTTAAAATATTTTTAATTAAATTGATACCTATGCACTATCACTAAACATTACAAATGAAATACTTTCAAATAAATTTTTCTCACATACAGCAAGTACACTGAGAGATATATTAACCTATTACGTTTTGATTAGTAGATTTGTGTATATTAATAAGATTTCTTGTGCATTTTAAAAAGCATTACATTGCAGAGTGTACATTATAAATAACTTAAGATTGAATTATGTCATAATAAAATATAATTCAGAAACAAGACGGAGTAGGTTAGTATCCACTATCCATAGGCAACTACAGCTCAACATTTTAAAACCAACTCATGCTGTACTTGGTCATCGGTTTCTATGGCAACGCTCGATAATTTTTGTATGCCTACGCCCTGCATTACTAAGCAGGTACAGATCTCGCAGTTGCTCCGACTTATGGTCTGTACTTGCTACATTAAAAACAGCATACTCGGTGTTATTGTTATCATTTATTAGCGTGTAGTATTTCTTGTTTTGGCGTTTTATTATTATAGTATTTTCAACGTTTATATTTTAAATTAGATATTAAATTTTGTTTACAATGGAACAGGTTAGTGACTTAGGTAGTTTGTTTATTATTAGAAAAACCGTTTTCGCGATGGACTCAGGAGGATAAGAAAGAACTTTTATTAATTGAAAGAAAGGCCACAAGCCACAACCAATTATTACAAAAAGCACCCCCCCCCCCCCCACCCCCGCTGTACTGACCCAATTCGATGCGAGCCGCCACTGCAAAAGAGGTGAGATAAGGAACTTATACTAGGAGGTAAAACAAACCAGAAGAGGCCACCAGCAGGCACCAACTGTCTTTAAAAGCGAGAGGGGAGAAAGAGAAGAAGATGAAACGCTAAAAGCCTAAAACGATGTGAAAGTTACTTCCAAACGCTGCTAAATGGAAACGAAGAAAAACCCCAAAGAGAAAACAAAGGAAAGGACAATAAAAGGGATTGCCCAGAACATCTACAGGAGGAGGAAGAAAACATAGAACCACCGACAAGGGAAGAGATGAAGGTATTAAAGAAGCTAAAAAACAGAAAATCATCACGAAAACACTAATAATGGAGAGAGTAAAGGAATACAAATAACATAGGACGGAAAAGAAGAAGAAGAACTAAAGGTGAGATTGATGAGAGGAGGCAAAGCATCCATTTTGAAATCGAACTTTCTATCCCAAAAAGGAAAGGTACGAATATAGAAAATAGTACTGAGGTCAATAGCAACTTACGGATACGAAGTATGGAAGATGGGTACGGTTAAGAGTGCAAAGTTAAAAATATGGGAAAGGAAGATTCTGCGCAAAATTTACGGTGGGCGGGAAGAAAGGGGGAGTGGAAACAGAACAAATGAGGAAGGGCTATATAAAAAGCCATCAATAGTAAAGTTCGTTTTTTTTAGGCCACGTGCAAAGAATGCAAAACAGCAGAATGGTCAAGATCATAATGAAAAGCACACCACAAGGGAATCGTGCGAAGGGGAAGACCATGAAATAGGTGTTAGGAAGAGATGATACAAGATGTGAAAGAGCTGGGTATAGCGGATTGGCAAAGAAAAGGTGAAAACCGCATAGAATGGAGGAAAATCATCATGGCGATGCGCCAGCAAGGTCTGTGAAAGTGCTATACATACAGGGTGTTTTTTTGGTGGCTTTAGTTAGACGTTTCTGGGTAATTTTTATAGGTAGGTTTTTGAAAATTTGTACTTGGTGTTTACTTTGAAACCTGAATCGATGTAAAATATTTTCAAAATGGCGGCACTTTCGAAAATGCCGGTAGTAGTCTCGCTTCCATTAGTCTCCTTGTTTGGTTCCATTATTGTCAGCTGCCCCTTTTTTATTTTTCCTTGCATTGCCTCCTGCGTAGTGATTTCTCTAATTTCCTCGTTTCGTACCCTATCCCACTTAGTTTCTCCTGAGATGTTTCATCTCCATAGCATTTATTTTGGCCTCGTCTTTTTTTGTAAGTGTCCAGGTTTCGCTGGCATATGTTATTGTTCGTAGCGTTATCATATTACAGGGTAGCCCATTAGTGCGAGGAAGTCCAATATTTCATTCAATATCATACAGATGTCATATTCCCTTAAAATGTTCTATGTCCATATTTCTGTTTTTTGTTTTGAATGCAGTGTTCCCAAGTTATTAATTTTCATAATTTTTCTCAAAAAACATGGCCTGTTTCAAAAATGCTTAGGCTCGTTCGGTTTTAAATTTTTGGTACACAAATTAGTAAAGATTGTTCCTTAGTGAATGTACAAATATTTGTCGATTTAATTATACAGGGTATTTTGCAATCATTCGTAAAGTTTTATAAATTTTGAATAGGAAAAACGTTGATATTTTAAATGGAACACCCTGTATATTATTATGTATTTCGATAAAGCTGTTCAATCTCTCCAATTCATATCTGTACTATGTGTCTTCTAAAACTGGTAGTTTTTACTGGTGTTCAATTTAAAATAACATAACTTTTCCTATTCAAAATTTACAAAACTTTACGAATTATTGCAAAAACACCCTGTATAAGTAAATAGATAAATATTTGTATACTCACTAAGGAACGACCTTTACTAATTTGTGTACCAAAAATTGACTCAAAATTTTAAAACTGAACGAGCCTAAGCATTTTTTAATCAGACCATGTTTTTTCAGGAAAATCATGACAAAAATTCAAAACTGCATTTAAAACAAAAAACAAAAATATGGACATAAGAGCATTTTAAGAGAGCAATCAGAATATAACATCAAATATAGGGTGTTCCATAAAAAAAAAATAGGTCGGCACGGAGCTACGATTATTCGAAGCACACTGTATGTTTATAAATTTATTAAGATAGTCACAGGACTTGAGTTTTGTTCTTTTACATTGATACCAACTATTTAAACGGTGTTTTGTAATAATAATTAAACAAAAATTACTTTTAACAAATTTTTTTTACGTGAAATTTTAAAAATCGTAAATATTAACAAAAGTACAAAAAAATAATACCAGGAAATAATACACCGCTGAATAGGGTTTTTTGTCGAGAATCTGATGGTAAATAAAAATACAGGGTGTTCCATTTAAAATATTCGTATAAATTCTATTTAAAGTTCACAAAGTTTGAATTCCCATTTTAAACACTCGGTATAAAATTAATCACTTAGTTTTTTTTGTAGAGTAACACGACATTAGGGTAATATTATTCGTCAAATAAATTTTTCCTTTTTTGAAGAATAACTTAGTTATGAATATTATAGTCCGACCTTGAATTGTACCAAATTTTGACAAAATAATTAATAACTTGGCAACCGCACGTCCAATATCAAAAAAAATTTCAGACGTGATATAAATATGGTTGGTCGATACACGAAGAGAAAAAAATATAGGGTGTGCCATTTAAAAAAAAGTGACATTGTCCTGCCACGTGAAAATGCAACATACTGTAGATATAAGAATATTTTTAAAAGATGCGCAATTCAAATCAAAGCAACCTTTATTTGAAACTTTTTTCTGTATCTTCAACCCACATTCAGTTATCGATCGATTACGGAGCAGTGGGACACCCTGTATATGTATTTTCTTTTTCATCTCTACAGCTATGTCTTTATGGCCTAGAATTGCTTTATTCTTGGTGTAATAAATTCCTGACGATTTGTTCGCTCTGTTTGCTAACTCTGCATCTATCTTCCTATCCTGTTATCATACCATTGGAGGTGGCCTTGAGACAAAGTTGGGAAGTAGTGGGGAGACGGTATTTGACATTAGTATCACATCGTCTGCATATACTAGGCTATTTATTTTTATTACATCCAGGTTTCTATATCCAGATTTGTCTTTTATTCTCCTTGTTATCTGGCCCATAATATTTATGAATAGCAGAGGGCCTTGACTGTCACCTTGGTTGATGTCTTTCTTCATTTCAAACACCTCCGATCTCTGCCCTTCCAGCTGTACCCACGCCTTGACTGTTCTATAAGAACTATATTTCCCTTCTGTCTACTGTATCAAACACAGCCTTCAGATCCAAGAACTTGATGTATAATTCTTTTTCTTCGATTATGCTTCTGATTATACAGGGTGTTTCAGAATAAGATGCTGATCCTTAAGGGTGTGAATCCTTATGTGATTTTAGGAAGAAAAGTTCAAATAAACCTATGTCCTAAACCTCTTAACTTTTGAGCTACAAGGTGTTAAAGTTTTAAGAAAAAAATCGTTTTTTTATCGTATCTTTAATAATTTCCTAGATATTTTTATCAAATTTGGCACACGCCCTCTAAGCATCAACAGCCATATTTTGATAAAAAAGATTTTTTAATTTTTTAACCAGTAGCGTCCGTACAGGTTGTGAACTAGATATTTTTGGAAAAATATTATGCACGCCACTGCTTTTTCTTAAAATAAAAATTATTTTTAAAATTCCCATTCATTTTAGAGTAAATTTGATTTTTGACTTTTTTTCATCTGATGAACGGTTTCCGATAAAAAAAATAAAAAGCATTTAATGCGCATGCCGCTATGTGCCTATGATTTCTGAAAAGAGGGCTAGAAACTTTGTTGTCAAGGAAATAATTGCAATAACAAAATAATTAATGCTTAGAGGGCGTGTGCCAAATTTGTAGCTCAAAAGTTAAGAGGTTTAGGACATAGGTTTATTTGAACTTTTCTTCCTAAAATCACATAAGGATTCACACCCTTAAGGATCAGCATCTTATTCTGAAACACCCTGTATAGATGTTATCACTTATTTGTCTGTTTGGTCTGATTGCTGCCTGTTCTTCCTCCAGTATTGCCTCTATATCATTTCTTCACCTTTTCTCTAAGACTTTTGTGTATATTTTTAAACTTGTTTGGGTTAAACATATTGGCCTATAGGTTTCGCAGTGTGTCTGTAATCCTTTCTTGTAAATGTAAATTCGTGCTATTAGGTTGTTTTCCCAATACTACGGTATTATTTGTTCTTCCCATGCTTGCCTACAAATCTTGTAATACCTTTCCACTCCTTTTTGGCCCATCCATTTTATCATCTTCGCGGCTATGTCGTCTTCCCGCCTGTTTGTTTGTTCTGTTTTTATTTGTTCGATTACCATCTTTCCAATCTTCTGCTGCGTTTGCACATATTTTCATAGTGGCTTTTCAATATTTCTAGTTTTTCCTTTTTTTTTCAAAAGTAAAGATAACTTAAAAACCATACGACTCGAAGTACAAATTTTCAAAAAACTTCGCAAAAAACAAACCTATATTGAAATTAAGTATTTATAAATTGAACTACGCATTTTGTAATTCTGTATACATAGGTCGAAGAATGCGAAATTTCGATAATAAATATAAAAACATGTGATCTAACTATGATAATGATAAACATTTACCGTAACACAAACACTCCACGATTTTTCTCATGAATTTTTACATTTTTGCAATATTAGACTTTGAAGCACATTTAAATGAACAAAATTGACCTTGCCGTTACTTCACATTCTCGATCATAACAAACATTCTTAACCTTTAAGCTCAGTGTTTTCAAGTCTAGGTTTTCGCTAGACCGTGAAGTAAATACTTTGCTAAAGCACTGTACTGATACCTGCATAATTTATTCTTTTGCTCTAACTTGCTGTTATCCTTGTCGAAATGTACAGGGGGTTTAAATTTAAAATACTCGTTTTTATTATTACAAAAATCTAAAAAAATGTTCCATATTTGGAAGTAGTAAATAAACGATAACTAAGAAAGAAAAAAAAACTCACCCTCCTCCACAAATAGATATATGCAATATCGATAAGAGTAAGGTGAGAATTAAGGCAATCTTGATTGTGCAATATATCTATTCTGTGATGATCGGAAAGATCGTATTTAGATCTTAACAACTTTTGTAAATGCATTATAGATACGGCCGTTGGACACCGTAAGTACCTTAAAAGGAAAATTATAAAAATGCGAAACCAAAAACGTTTAAATTACCGAGGGGGGCCATTACTATCGTGATAATTTAAAGATAAACAAATCGTTTCGTCCGGACTAAGAATGTGTTGATAAGATGCTTCACCGCACTGCTCTAAATCGGAGGGTCGTGCCTCAGGATTAGACGTGTAGAATTCACGCCTCCTACACATTTCATCTAAAAAAATAAAATGGGGTCACTTCACATATGGTCGGCTAATATTTTAACGTACTTTGAAATAAACGTGGAACCAATTTGTAAATAATATCTTGTAGGGTTTTATCGGGTCGTATGTTAAGTAACGGTTTCGTTTTATGTACTTGAACATCACAAACGGGACAATACTTATTCTTTTCTAAATACTGTACGATACAACTGCGACAAACTAAAAGAGAGAGAGACGTTAGAAAGTTAGTCGACGAACGGTCAAAGCGCTTACATGTGTGAAGACATTCAATGATTGTCGTCGCATCAATAAAGTAACCTTTGCATAATTTGCACGTTAAGTAGTCATTTAATTCTACGATTGGTACTCTTCTTGTTTGGTGCATTGTTAATAAGGCTTACATTCTGCTCTATTTTTTATATTCAGTTATCCATATTGGTGGTAAGTAGCAACAACCATGACCTATAAAAAATAACTAGGTCTTTAACCTGAAAAAATTTCGAATAATACAGTGCGAATTTTTATCATTCGAACCTACTTAAACCTAATTCGTACCTTCCTCGAAATATATTTTTAATAAAATATTATTGTTTACTCAAAGTAAATATATAATTTGACAGTAAGCCATGTTCGTAGTTTGACAGATAAGCTACCAATTAAAAATATGGCGTCACTTTATTATTCCGAATAAATTTCAAATTTAATTTAGGTAACGGTGTTGATTTTAATTAAAAACACTTTTAATGTGCACAGTTATCCCTTTTTTCGTCTATGAATTATGTCAATTGTCCATATGTAATGTAAATATTTTACTTGCATGCCACAAAATCAAACGCAGTATGTTACATATTACCAACCAAAAAATTTCTAAAATTTCAAACTGAACTGTAAAATATTTGGCAGTTTTATGGAATTTGCGTTTTGTCTAATTTTTATGCTGACATTTCATTATCATTATATCTAAATTTCTCTTTCGGCCCAATTTTCGCGGAAAGATATTTTTAAAGACACAAAAATACAGGGCATTTACAAATTATTGGAGCGATTTCGTGAATTGTAGCTGTATTATTTGACATATCATCACGAAACTATACAGACAGGGGACAGTAGTACACCAGTGGGGCAAAAACCTTTAAATTCTCAATTTCTCTCAACGATTCATATAAAGCAGGGATTGCCAACATCAACACGCGGCCTGCGGCTCTCTTTTAGTGCGGGCCGCGTAAAATTAAAGCAAAACCATATTATGAAAAATAATTACTACCACTCTTCAATATTTAATAGTTGCTACAATATCTAATTTTCTTATTTATGCGACCGTAACAATAGCATTATTCTTTTTATAAAGCTATAGGGTTGGTCAAAGTCATATTAATCACGTGATTGTAGCGACTTGCGTCATAAAGACATTTCTTGCCTGAGCTTAATTTAAAGCGAATGTTCAAGTTGACCTAAATGGAACATGCTCGTTAAGCATGTTCAATCTGAGGCAACCCTGGGACTGACATAAAGGTTTTAAAACGGATAGGGTCGGTCACAGTTGTTCTATAAAACGAATAGCGGGTAATTGACAGAAGTCAAACACAAACTCTAAAACAAATAAAACTATTGAATTGAGCATGAACGAGAAACGCTTGGGACTTCAAATCACTGCTCACCCGTCAACGGATGCGGCTCCCTATTTATTCCATTAATCTAGTGGCGGCCCTCGGTCATTCATAAGTTGGAAACCCCTGATATAAAGGAAGACACACACATACAGTTTGACCTCAAGGCGTGGACTGCACGGGTCAAGTCTTGAGATTTTCCTCAACGTGTGTGGTGAAGACTTTGAAGCCGCCGGTCTCGGTGGACTGTACCGGGTGGGCCAAATTGGACACTTTCTTATGGAAACATCCTTTATCTTAAGAGATAGAAGAAAATGGACCTATAATAGGTGTCTCGAGCTCAACTTTAAGGAGAAAATTTTTCCACTTATTAGGGAGCGTTTCTCGAATTTAATCGATTTC
This sequence comes from Pyrocoelia pectoralis, assembly GCA_036250285.1. Classification (NCBI taxonomy): domain Eukaryota; kingdom Metazoa; phylum Arthropoda; class Insecta; order Coleoptera; family Lampyridae; genus Pyrocoelia; species Pyrocoelia pectoralis. Next base: position 21,854,395 of record CM070083.1, read on the forward strand.
TTTAATCCTCCATAACTTTCTTATTATTAAAGATGAAGATGAAGATAAGTGATTCTGGCAAAATCTTTTTTAAAGCACTTTTTTACTTAGAATCCATTGCGATGGATAATTTTTATACAGGGTTTGGCGGTTGAATCGGATGACCAGCTATTTGGTGACACTGCAGGTCAGTGTTTGGTGATCGTGCCAAATAAACAATAAAGTTTTGGGAGTTGTGAAAACAACTAACATTTCTATTTACAAATATGTACAAGTTTTAACAAACAACGCGGAATGCGGTTAATAATGGAGGTCGGTTGCCGGAGGGTAGATTGGTTCTGGAATGCAGGCTGACGGGTCGATGTAGACGGACTGGTCGGTGTTTCGATGGCGGCTATGACTTCTGACTCTGACTGATTTCTGTGGCTAACAGTTCGCTTATAAAGGATTCTGGCCGGTGTCGACGCGTTGTCATGTGGTCGCCACACTTAGGGTGTTTGGTTTCTTGTGTACGACCCTAAACTACATTTTTGCATACGGACCACCCGATATATTTTGGAGTTTTTGAAAAGAGAGTAAAATTTCCTAAATTTTGATGTAGCACTGATCACTGATGTGATTTCAAATTAAAAATATTTGGAGCTAATTAAAATTTCCAGATAACTAAAACATTGTTTTAAATCATGCCGTCGTTTTTATTAACCATGGAAACCTAGGCAGCGGCGTAGCTACACCCACGCAAGCCCATGTGATGCGTGGGGGTCCCATACGCAAATGGGCTCAAAGGGCTAAAGATCCCAGCAAACAGAGTCACGTTCTTTTGACGTTAATTTCACGTGACTCAAATGACCCGTAGGACATCAGATATATGACGTCCTTTTGTGGTCATTATGTCACATGATATAAGACGTCATATACATAACATTATTTTTACGTCACTTTAAGGCCTTTAGGACGTCAGTTGCGACTGTTATGGGTCAAATTCAAACATATGGACAATGTAATGATCAATGCAAAAAATTATTTTACCAGTTCCATACAAAAAAAGGGAAAAACTACATTTTTCGTGGAAACTCGTTTTTACCTGAACTGAAAGCCGACGCTTTTATTAGGGTATACTTGCTTGAAAAGTTTCCCTTAACCGGATTCGAACCTTTGGGGATGGGTGCTGAAAATTCCGAAGACTGACATTCTACCGCTGCGCTGATGTGAAACATACCTACTTCTCATTTCGTACCTACTTCATAACTTAGCGCTGTTTCGCGTTAATAGTTTAAATTACGTGAGAAAGAAAATTATCAATATAAATATAAAATCTATTACTCACTCATATCAGACGTCATAATGACGTCTCATAAGTGACGTTAAAATGGTCAGCTTTAAGACGTCATATCGTCAGTAATATCCTTGTTTATAAGGTATATAAACAAGGGTAATATTAATTATTAATATAAAGCATATTTTTTGTTTCCAAGATTGTTCGTTTCTGTTTCAAAGATTAAAATTAATTTAGGTTTCTAAAATTTAAGTACAAGTTACCTACAATTAAGTAAATGTTTAATTTATATACCTACCTAATGTTAAAAATAGTTTTAATATAAATGAAATACATAAATTTTAAGCAATAAAATATTCTTTTAAATTAAAACTTATTTTTTTTAAATCCCGGGATAAACCCGGGATGCTGGTTTACAAATCCCGAAATCCCGGGATCGAAGATGAGGTCCGGGATTGTATTATATATTCTCTATGTGATATCAAATAAAGAACTGCAATTTCAGGTAGAATCCAAAAATGCAATAAATAAATGGGCCACTAAAGGAAAGGATGTTTAGTGGGACCCCCCCCCCCCCCCACCCGTGACAAACCCATGGTCATCCATAACAGATTTTTCCCAACATCACTAATAAAATATAAAAAGGTTGAATAATATACATATAATTGAAAATTTGAGTAATGGGATTTTCGGGCATGGCCTCCTCAAATAAAATAATGACGTCTACGTAACACTTCCGGTTTTTCCGGAAATGACACCAACTTTTGTTATTTTAAATGTAACCCTTCCGATTTTGGATTCAACATAAAATTTTAGGTAGACTTTCAGCAAGTTTTCTTATTCCTAAAATTAACTGTTTTCGAGATATTTAATTCTTTTAATAAAAATTAAAATAAACACTAGGTATCTAGCAATCTAGCTTAAAACCATGTGAATTCTACAGCAAGAAAGATAAAGGAACCATATTTATACGAGAGATAGCTGGACCCCTATGCTTCCCATCCATACTTTCAAAGTGGCTTCATTGCATAGAGGGTGGTGGAAATTTAATGCCGAGTTTAGTTAACTTCAAATCATCATAAATTGGTTTTTTCAAATGGAACACCCTGTATGTTTCGTCGTAGTCTGATGCACAATTTCAGTCTCTTTCGAACGGTACCATGGTTCCCTATACCTATCTCTTCTAGTTTTTGAGATATCTACTGTTTTTTTGTGCAGTCAACTATGGTCATTCAATTTCTTGCGAAAAGGGCTTAGCAGAACTTCAAAACAAGCGACTGTTCTATCACCAACAAACGAATTAAGCCACTTTGAAAGTATGGGTGGGAAGCTTAGGGGTACAGCTATCTTTCGTATGAATATGGTTCCTCTATCTTTCTTGCTGTAGAATTCACATGGTTTTAAGCTAGATATAGTAATATCTCGGAAACGGTTAATTTTAGGATTAAGAAAACTTGATGAAAGTGCACCTAAAATTTTACATAGAATCCAAAATTGGAATAATATATAGGGTGTTGCATTTAAAATAACAAAGTTGGTGTCATTTCTGGAAAAACCGGAAGTGTTACTTAGACGCCATTATTTTACTTGAGGAGGCCATGCCCGAAAACCCCATTACCCAAACTTTCAAAATTCAGATCATAGTACTTTCTGATATATTCTAATGGGTGGTCACTGTGAGACACCCTGTATACAATTTGACAAAAAACGTCCAGTAATGTCTTTAAAGTTTGACAGTTTTACCGATCTTTATACTGTCTTCATCTTAAAGAAAAAATGTTCAAACATTACCGTTTTTCAAAACCAACAAGAAAATAAAAAGAGATGCAATTGTATTAAGGAACATAATTATATAACAATCTTTCTGAAAACTGTATTTTTCTTTTATATATTACATGCAACCATAAATGATAAGTTTAAAAAAATGATGCAATAACAAAATTTATGTACGAAAATTTACAATCACGATTCCATCATGATAGGCGACTTCCAAAACATATCCGTAAAGACAAAAAAATATATAATAATAATCTATAAAGAACAATTTGTTTTTTTTTAACACAAAATCATGCAAAGGAATAAAATTTTTTGAATACTATCTGTTCAAAACTTGAGGTATTTCATTTCGTTTTTTGCTTTTTTGGTGTTTTGATTCTTATTGCAATGTTTTTAGTTGTGTTGTACAACCTGTTGATTGACAGTGTTGTTTAAGGCAGTATCCTTCATGTGTTTCTCAACCTACGGATCATAGCGTGACAAAAAGTATTATCGGGCGACGACCCAACTTACCACTTTCTTAATATATCCAAATTCTTTGCTATTCGCGTTTCCTTTTATATCATCCAATTGATAAGGCGGACTAATAATAACCTAAAAATACAATTTTATTTTAACGAATAAATTCGATACCGTGTAAACGAGTAAACGAACTTGATGATCCCATACGACGATATCCGAATTTCTCCATCTCACTTCTTTAAATATTTTTGCGATTGCTATGAAAAGACGTTGCCCTTCGGGCGATACGTTTGCCGCCATCGCCGTTAATAAACGTCGTTTTTCATCAACTTGGTTCCTTATACGTGTGTTTAACTAAAACGGTCTATATCGCAACTAGTAATTAAAGAGATCGGATTTTGTTACCCTTTGCAAGTTTAACGATTGTGGGACTTCTGGTGTAGCGGATACCTCTTTTTTTATTTGTAACTCGCTTACTAAAGATAAATTTACAAAATGTACATCGTGTACAAGATTCGAACCACTTGAAGGCGGACATTCTGTTTAAATTATGTTAAGGAACACTGCGATTTTTACTTTTACATTAAGCCAGAGAAAGATGACTTTCATAATTATGAAAATGATTTAAGCGATTAATTAAAAAGGATACTTAGTATTAAAATTTTTGTTTGTGGATCAAATGCGAGTACGTCCCCTTCGATTTCTTGATTGTAACATGTTCTACACCATACAGTACTTCCTAAAGAAAAACATTCAGACACAGCAGCCATTTCGTTAATGGCAGTTATGTCGTATAGGTTAGGGGGTTATTTTCAATGGGTGTTATTTTATTGTAGTTGGTATTCCCTCAGACATCTAAAAAGTTTGTTACGTCGAATACTACATCGATTTTTACTTTCTCGTGGATATTCCATGGACACATATACACACGTGACACGTTTATAATTGTATAGGCACAGAAGACATCACATAATACAGAAGCGACACTCCCCGATCCCGCCAAAACAAAATTTCTTGGCGCATGTCGCGTCGCCATACTTTTGTTAGTACAATCAAAGAACGTATTATATACCGTTCTTTGGTACAATTTATTATATCAAAACCACAAAGTATATCGTCTTGTAATTTACCTCATTAAAGTATTTATTTTCTAATCTGCATTGTTAGTGGATAAACACGTTTTAAATGCCTAAGTACCCGATTGTGATAACGAAGGGGACCTCTAGGTATTTTATGACAGGGCAATTCAAGACGATATACTATGAGGCAGACTATACATAAATTTATATTAACGAATCATCATTTATTTATTAAAACTGTTTATTAGGTTTCAGATAAATTTGCGAATAGGGACCGGGCAGATGACGTCATTAACCTATTTTTTTTACAGCTCTGAGGGCCAAATTTTTTCTATTCGGTATAGCACAGCCTATACTGTTCGCATGTACAGGTGAGAGTTGCATTCACAATTGTCATTTTAGGCCGAGTAAACTGAAAATACGTGTTTTATGTAGCGTTTGTTTGCTCTCAGAGCTGTCAAAATCAGCTGCTGCCCGGACTCTATAGGGAATTTAAAACATCTGGAAAAAGAAGTTTTAAATTACAAATTTTATGTAATCTTTAGTTTAAAATAATAGGAGTACTTGTATTGAAAATAAATATTTTTTAAAAAGTACTTGTTTTTTATTCCAATGTAGGTAAACTATTAAAAATTAAGTTAACATTTGTGAAATATATGGTTGCCATCCAGAGAAGTAGAATAATGCTGTAATGTACCCCCCCCCCCCCCCCCCTCTAGCCCTAACTAACATACGAAGTTCGAAAAGGCTAACTTCACCCCCTACAAGTTATAAAATTCAAACGAAGCGGCCGAAACCCTAAACATGACCGACAAAATTTAAACTTTCCCTCCAAAACAAACCGACCCAAAAATTACACCAGCTCGTGATCGTCTAACAGGCCCTCTATCGTATAAAAAGATACGAATACACTGGTCGTGAACTAAAATCGGGAAGGAGAAACAAAACCACCATTGACTGTACCAAAATAATTCATTTATTGACAGTTACTCGACGATTAGGAGGAGAAAAAGTTCGAACACTAAAAAAACTCCTCCTATGACATAATTACATAAATGAAATCAAAACAATTACGATTATAGCAACAAGACTGTTAAATAATATCAAGACAAAACATTTACAATTTCATTGTTGTTACGCTTCGATCATCTTTAAATACTTTATGCAGCAATGGTTTATATGGCACAATAAATAATCAAATTCAGTTATATAAATACTACGAACAAAACCAATGTACACTCGGTACTCAAGCCCACAAACTGAACTACCCACTACTTATACTCCCTCCTTGGTTCGTCAACTACCACATACACAAGACATATAAAACCACATATAAGAAGTTAGTTATTCGGACCCCTCCGAAATGTACCGACTGACCTGGTTGCGACCTTAATCGGCTAAAGTTGAATTTCGAGAAGAATGCTGCTAGCTTTTGTTAATACAGCCCAGCATCCAACTCTATACGGAAGGAAAAAAACGTCATTAGTTACATCCATCTAGGCTCTTACATACATGAGGGAATACATTTGCAACTAAATTTAAGCTTCCAACAAGTGTGTGGCTCTTATTGAGAAACGAATGTACACATGATGAGATAGAGAAAATTAAATTAAATTAAACAATCGAACCAAATAACATACATTGCATATTAAAATAAAAGGGTCAAGAGTTTAAAAAGATAAAATGTGCACAAGTTACAAAATGGTTCAACTTCAGGTAAAAATACACAAAGGACACAGTTAGTCATGGTTTCGAGTACAATAGAGCCATCTTTCTCTGTTTATCCACAAACATTTAATACATAATGTTCAATTTAAACTCATCTGGAATGTCCCCCAATTAATCACATAAAATACATAAATATCAGAAGAAATATCATAATAAATCATAATAACGATCGAAGGCAGATCAGACGTGGGTATTCCCCATTTTCGACTGTCTGTTTTTAAAGGTTTGGTTGTTTCATATTTTTACTAACTACACACATAATAGATTTAAATGTCGGAAATGCCATGAGTTCAAACACATATTTAAAATGAAAACATATAGATATTACATAAGACAGATCTACTATTCTACACACGATAACAACAGAATAAACGAACGCTTCCAATGTGAGATTCAAATTAATTGAAAAACACGTTGAAAAGCGAGGCAATGCAAAAGTCAGGGTAAGACCAGTTTATAATAACGCACAATGCAATTCAATCAGACAGATATAATCGTATTAATCAAAAAGGTATCACCTGCAGAAAGCACTAAAATGGAGTCACTAAATTAAAACAAATGAAAACGATGTTTACTATACTTAACGGTTTGAATTCAGATGATGCTGAAAGTTAAGGTTAAAATGCCTTCCACCAAAATCCTCCGCCAGATGGATCTACGAGTACAAACAAAAGTATCGACGTTGCCAATGCTTTTCAGCTTTTGTACATGTTGTCGGATCTCTAAAATATAGGTAACCCAACTGTGGATACTACAGTATGAAATCTCAAGCTTATGTCAAAAAGTGTCCCCCTCGATATTATTATAGACGGGTACCGCCGATTTTTCAAATTTTGATTTTTTTAGAAGTTATAAAGGGTAGCTACACTTAGTTCAAAAACCCTGTATAATCGAAAAAAAATCGAACTCAAGGTTTTGATGAATCTCAACGTTTTGGGTCTTCCACTATGTTTGAAAGAAAAATGTTTGTCTGTAGGTGCGTGGTGCGTACATTATGGCTGTGGAGTCTAATCTACTAGATGGATTTTGATGAAATTTAAAACTAACACCTATAAAAAAGTTTTGTAATGTTCTTACCCCCAGAGGCCAGGTCCTACGCTAACTTCACATTACAGTTACAACATTCAAACCAGAGAGGGAAATATTTAAAAAGGCAACTAAGCTAAACTTTCCCTCCAAAACTAACCTAACCGCAAATTTAAATAAACGCGGTACAATTTGAACAACCCGGCGGCAAACCCCGCCCATACCTGGCACGTGAACGTAATCGTCAAGTAGGTCCCCCTATTGTGCAAAAGACAAGAATCCATTGGCATTGAACTATAATCGGGAGGAAGTATCAAAAACACACAATAAACATCAAAAAGGCATTTATTTCACTTTCCTCAAGTTTAGTTGTTTCGTAGAGCGCGCAGTTTAATCGACGAATAACGAAAAGAAAGAACTGGCGAAGAAAACTTTCCGTTTACACAATTAATTACATAAATATTAATTAAGTTAAGCACCAGACAACTGCGATAAATATTAAGACATAACATGAAAGTTTAAATTGTTATTAAAGACCTTCAATCAATATTAATATCAAATGTTGCAGTTTACATGTACAAAACGACAAAAACAAATCATATCAAACACATTACATACAAGAATAACATCGGTACAGGAAAACAAGTCTTGAAAATACAATAAAAGCTCTAAGTAGCAATCACCGTTATCTTAAATAAAAGTACAAGGTGTGGCAGCGCAGGGGTGATAAATTCAATATGTCGGTTACAGACACCGGTGCATAACAAGTATAAAATTGTACGTTAAATTGTGATCTGGCATCTTCATCAATTAACACACGTTTACATTATTTTACATAATCAAAATCATACATAGTTCAAAACAAAACAAATTGTGTTAGTTAATGCGACCCCTCGCACAGGTACACTTTTCACGCCTCTGGTTGCGAGGTATTCGTGGGCTAAAGTTGGACTGCGACAGGCGATACGGACATAATGTAATTAGTTTATTAGTTTCAGCGTATCGAGAGTCGTCGACGCGGACGAAAATGTTAGTACACAAGCATTCCAGGTTAGTCACACCTTGTAAATTGTTGGAAAGGCCATATTCAATTACATATTAAAAGGTAATACCACCTGAGTCAACGACAGACACATGTGAACCTTAATAAATGAACAGCCCCCCCCCCCCATATATTTGATTACCAAATAAATCCAAATAAGAATTTATATCAATTATTAATCCCCTATTACATCTCAGAAAGAACCGTTTACCTTAATTTAAATTTGAAAGTTGGAAATTGTAGACAAAGGAAGGCCAAAACCTTTATATATAGTTGATAAAGAACAAAAATTTAACGTGGCCAATTTATTGATGCTCAAAAGTGGTCAAAAATTAAAAACAGATTTTCTCCAGATCTACTCCAAGCTTTATTTTTTGAAAGTTTTATATATATAGTTCATGAAAAACTATTAGCACTACAGTTATTTCATTATTTCCCATGGGGGGGGGGGGGGGGGGGGGTGAATTGTTGAAGTTGAAAATGTTAAAAATTCATTACTTTTTTGCTATGTGACAAAGATAAAGGAATAAAACTTAATAGGTAGGTATACCAATTTTTTTTAACATATACATCATCGTATGTCATGTACCTAGTTATTATTATTATTATTTCTGTAGAAGTATTTGGTTTCTACACTGCGACACAGAAGAAATACCTACGGATACAGACGCGTCACATGCAAGGTGTCGACAATGTCACGTCGACAATTCAATTGTCGACGCGTCGACAATTGCCACGTCGAGTAAATCATTGTCGACGTATATTGTCGATGCCATTGTCGACACCAATTATAATCATCTCAAAAATTACATATTAATGTTGCAAGACATATAAACGTCATTTATTTGATTTAAAAATACAATAAATAAATAAATACGATAAAACATAGTAGTGTAGTACATTCAAAATCTTTCATTATAGGCATCCAAGCATTTTACCATCGCTGTTAAGATTCCTAAATAACAACTTGTTAAGTTCATTTTTATGATGAGATAACAACTTATTATTATCATAACTACTAACCAGGATGAAAATAGTACCTAAGCTACTAAACTGTAAACGTTGAGAGCCATTTCTTGACGATGTTTAATATTTCACAACAAAATAAAAAACAAACATAACCTCAAAACAACTGGTATTGACTTTGTTGACATACTCGACATTGTTGACGTATTGTTGACATTCACTCGACACGTCGAGGTCGACATTAAAGTTGACGCGTCGACAAACAACTCTGCCCTTCTCGGCAGATTACCAATTTGCAATGCGAAAATACGTCCTTTTAAGATGGCCGTCGAACTAAAATGAACTGAAAGGAGGTTGCAAACATCACAGAACCCGCCGTATCTAGCGCAAAAATTACTATTTTTCTGTGACGGGGAGGTTGAAAAATTTAAAGTGGGTGAGGAGGTATGGATTCTGACCACTTCCCATTAGAAGTAACGTTAAGAAGTAAAAGTTGGCAGAACAAGATGGTGGGAAAGTAGTGGAAAGAATACGGGGTATGGAATGAAGAGGACATTGAGAGTATAATGGCGGAAGAGATCAGAAATGGTGGAACAAGAGCTGTCGGGACGCAAGGAGGGAGATAAGGAGAGGAGTGAGGAGATGGAGAAAGGGTTTAATGAAGATAGGAGAATACAAAAGATTGAAGAAGAGGTTCGCCGCGACGAATGTGAAAGGGAAAAGAAGAGGTACAGGGAAGAGATAGAGAGACCAGAGAGAGATCTACGTTTCTGAGGAAAATGGCGAAAGGGATGAGGAAGAGAAGGGCATGGGAGATATTATAGATATAGAAAGATGGAGCGAGCATTGCATGATTATGGTGTGTGGGGGTCGTAGGGAGAGTTCACATGTTTCGCGGAAGGAGGGAGAGCGGAGAACGGAGAGGGGAGAAAGTATAACGGAGGAGTATTTAGAAAAGGCGATATGGAGACTAAAAGACTAAAAAGAAGGAAAATAGGAGGGGTAGATGGAACGACAGGGGAAAACTTCAAATACATGGGGAACAGGGGCGATGAGCAACTTTAGGAGGATTGTGAGCCGGATATGGGCGGGGGATGGGGGTACCGGAAGGATGGGGGTAGGTGGTAATTTGCCCAGTGTAAAAGGGAGGAGACAGAAAGGAGGTTAAAAACTATAGGGGTATTAGTATAAGAAACGTGGGGTATAGGGTGTACGTCATGATCTTACAAGAACGCTTGGAGAAGGAAATAGAGAAGAGTCTAATTGGGGATTGGCAGGCGGGCTTTTGAAAGGGAAGGAGGGCGACAAGTAGTGAATAAGGAAGTAGAGAGATAGGGAGGGGGGGAGTTCATGGCTTGTTTTTAGACATTAAAAGGGCGTTCGACAGTATATGTAGGGAGAAACTATTGGAGATAATGAGAAATAAGGGGATTAGTGGTGAGGACGCAAGATCTGCATGATGTGGCAAGGTGAAAGGGAAAAGTGCGAGGAGGCGTTTGTAATGGCTAATGAGAGTGCAGGCAGGGAAAATGGCGATGAGGTACGAGGAGGACCTGGGAAGGAGAAGAGGGGGAGGTATTGTAATGTTGCCGGGAAGAGGTGAAGAAGGGCAAGCTAAAGTATATGGTCAGAATGACGGGGCGGATGAGACGATGAAGGAGGTGCGGAGGAGAAGAGTGGGAGGGTTTGGTGAAACAATGAGGGAAGAGATAGTGGAGAGGGATAGAGAGACGATGGTCCAGGAAAGGCTAGGAAAAGTAAAGGATGGAAGATAATATAATGATAAATATGCGATAATAATAACGGGTGGGTGTACCAAGGTATCTGGAAAGTGGTATGAGTATGAGGAGGAAGAAATTGATCGCAAGATACAGATGCTGCGGAAATGAGGAGAGGGAAAATAAATGCTGGTGGAACGATGATAGACGGTTATGTAGACTATGTGGCGGGTTAGGTAGGGAAAGTATGGTAGATGAGTGCGAGGAACTGCGGACGGAGAGAAGAAGTTGGAGGGATATCTTAAATGAGGGAGGGGAACTGTTGGGGTGAATGGAGGAGGAAAGAAGAAGAGTAGGGATGGAGATGGTGCGGGAAAGAGGGGGATAAAAGAAAGAATAAAGAAAAGAAGAATTTTATTTGTAATTTTTTGCTGTTGCTTTAGCTTATGCTTATATGTTTTGGGGGAGGGTTGTATAAGGAATCTTTGCAATTTAAATATTTTATAATACAATAAAGACTACTATACTATACATTATGCACCATGCGACGCCCCTGAGGTAAACGAAAGCGGGAATTTGAACAACTCTTAACTCGTATTTTGCGCATAGGCGGGCTCGTCTTCTTACGCGCCGCGGACTGTATATGACTTTACGCATGTCGACGAACAAAATATTCGATGTACCGAAATTCGTTTACTATTTTTTTTGACACAAGCATCTGTCAATTCTTGTGTGTAGCGTCCTTGTTCTAAATTTTAAAAAATTCGATTATATTTTGAAATGTCTTTTATAAAATGTTGTTAACAATTTTTTTTAAAATGTAAAACGTTATTGTGATCTCTATGTACCTTATAACAAACTTTTTTTGAGTGGCAAAATTTTCATTGTCTATCTTACCATTTTGAACATTATGGCGGTGTATTGTTTCATTTATGCTTGAAATAACAATTTAAAAATGTAAGTTAATTCATTAGGAATGTTGTTGTATAATAGTTGTTGTTTTAGATGGATTCGTATCAAAGTATTTCGGAAGATTCCGGATGTGTTGTAAGTCAATCGGAAAAGTCGTCCTCCTCTTGTCTTCATTACACGGAAACACCGACATCAATATATTTAACATCACGTAAACGGAAATTTTCACACGACAATGATCATCTAAGATACTCACGTGAAACGCAGACTTTTACAAGCTACGAATCGCCTTTCGCTTTCGAGGATTCAAACGCGAATAATTTTCTATCGAGTACCTTAAACGAATCTCTAACTAAAAGTTTGGAAAAATGTTACCTGTACACGCCGAACTTTTACGTCGAACATTCGCCGAACGAAAATTCGGAGAAACGTTACAAGCTAGACGACAGTCCTAAGTTTCAACCGAAAACTAGATCGGCACCGTCTACGCCTACAAAACACTTGGAGGACGAGGAGTTGAGTCCGAATTGTAAAAGTAAAAGCGAACCGTTATCTTACTGTTACTTTACGCCCGACGTTAAAGTCGAAAAGTTAGGTAATCAGGAGAGGTTTGCGTTACTTTATCCGAACATTCAACCGACGATCTCGCCGACGAAATTAAAAACGCCCGAAAAGTTACGCGAATTTCTTAAAAAGGTAAATTCGCCCGCGAAGAAGAGATTGTTCGATTCTTCGTTTCAAGTCGAACGACACATCACCGATCCAATAGTTTTATTTACCGTGAAGAATGATTTACGTCACGTCGTTTCCGGTATTTTTCAATACCTTTCCGATCTCGATTTGTGTTCCGTTAGTAAAGTGAGTAAAGTGTGGAGAAGAGCTTTACATTCCGATCGTAAGGCGTTTCCGAGATATTATACGTACGCGCAGGACTATAATAGTAATAAAGAAAACGTTGGCGAATCGTTCTCGTTTAGGGAACCCGATACTCCACCACTAAGTCCGGAAACGGATAGTTTCCGTCGATGTACAAAGGTTCGATTCGTCCGTATACGTATTTTGTGGTGTTTTAATCGTTTTTTATTTACAGATCGTCTCACGATTATCGCCTAGTCAAAGTCTTCACAAGTGTCTACGTTGTATGGAACCGGCTGTGATACAAAAAAACGTTAGTCAGTGTCAAAACCCGAACTGTCTTTATATTTATTGCAGAAACTGTTTAAGTTTTTCGATCACGGGACCCGAACACTTCGTCGATAAGTGTCACATGTCCGAATTAATCGTGACCAAATCGAACGGCAGTTTATTAAATCGTAGCCGTTTATACGACATATCAAACGGCGCGTCGTCGCCCCCTTCGTTTTTACTTAACGATTCGTTTAACCTACCACAGTGTAAGTACGATTCGTCCGGTTACGCGTCCGAACTGGACGGAACACCGTTGCTAAAACGAAATCTCGCCGTCGCTCATCATCAACCGCTTCAACCGGTCTCGATGAATAAGGTCGATAATGTTATACGTCGTAAAATTCGTCGATCGTCTTTGGTTTCTGTCGTTAGCGCGAGAACTACTACCCCGCAAATTTTGGAAGTTATCGAACCTTCGAGTCCGCCTAAAGTGAAAGACGTCGCTTGCTCTAAACAAAGTAAAAAGTACTTAAAACGATTAAAATTTTAATTGTTAGACTATTCATAGTTAACGTATGTGTACCTCTACGGGCCACCGGTTAAGTTATCCTCTAATTATAACGTAAGGTTTGTGTTTCTTATGCTCTTTCTACTTGTATTATTTTTATTAATTAAACTTTCACTTGAATTTTGTTATTTTTTTATGTTCCTTAATAAGTAAAAATTCAAATATTTCCATCTTCTAACTTATTATTAAGAATATTATATTTGTAATTTTATTATTAAATAAAATCGTATCTTGTAAATAGTCAAAAATAAGTTGTGAAAGTGTTACCAAAGAAAATTATTCAAAGACAACAATGAATGAGAGATGAGCTCTTCTGCTGTCAGACCCTGTATGTTTGTGATATCACAGCCATACAGGGTAGAGCTGAAATAGTTGTTACTTCTATATATCTCTCAACCAACCTCCCAGCAACGAGATGGTATAGAGGTGATAGAACACTGTTAGAGAAACAAAAAACATATCATTATAGGGTGCGACTCAAATGTGGAGCACTGGCGTTAACCCTAGAAGAAAATCACTTGGCTTCAGTGAGCATTTCTGACCACATAATGAACTAGCAAGTCACTTTAGAACCGACTTGTCAGATCATAGAATGATTTCGTTAGAAATTAAATGCAAGGGAGCCGTCTAAAAGAATTTATCACAACCCTAAGGTAACTGATATTCTTCTTGGAGAAAAACTTAGAGGGCACCCTTCTGATGGGGAATGTCTCTTCAGTCCCGTGGACTTACAGGACGAGGTCGATCTTCTTTCCGAGTCTATTATGGAGAAAAGCAGAAGAACTCAGCTGGGCAAACTGTTCTATAAGACTAGGAAGAGCAAAGCCACAGCCGATTTGGAGATCTATACAAAGCAAACCTATAAAAAGAATGTTAGGAGGCGTCAGAGAGAGGCATGGAAGAAGAGAATACACCTCCCCAGCAAACAATTTATATATAAAATACATATAAATGATGTAAGAGCTTTTTAGATTTATATAAACTGGAAGAAAAATAAGAGAAATTTAATGTCAGGATGTCAGCAATTTTCAAAATAATATATATGTCTATTAGATGTAAATTCTTCTACATGAATTTATATACGTTTTATGTAGGTATATTTTATGTAATATTTACATAAAAAATATTAGTCGTAAAAGCGTTGCGATGACCAAAATGGCAGCTACTCGAACATAATGTAAAATGTAATTATATTATCAATGTAAATAGTTATTTATGTATCAAGTACGCAAAATGATGTTTTAGTGGATGAGTCGAGTTTGTCGGACGAGGCGAAGCCGAATCAGAAAACTTAGACGAATCCACTAAAACGTTTTGCGTACGTGATGCATACAACATTTTTTTGCATGAATTCTCTAAATTATCAAATTAATTTTATAAAAATTTAATTTGGTACGTACAGAACAGTTGTAAACGTCATATTTAGCTTTGACATAGTTGTTATAGCAACAACAAGTAAATTCGTAAAAAGTCAAAATAAATACGTCAAAACGAATGAAAATCCAGCATTAAGGTTGTCATAGCGACTTTAGCGTACTTGTCCTTTAAAGATGTATTTTTCGGATTGTTTTCAGTCCGCAAAATGGTTATACTTTGGAGACAGAATACAAAAAAAATTATTTAAGCAGTTCCATACAAAAAATGGAAAAACTACATTTTACGTGCAACTGTACTTTTAATTATATTTAACTTAATTCTTGCACGAACCCGTTTTTACCTGAACTGAAAGCCGACAGTTTATTATATGATATACTTGCTTGAAAAGTGTCCCTTAACCGGATTCGAACTTTTGGGAGTGGGCGTTGCAAATTCCGAAATCCGACATGTGTTTTCATTGTCTCCGACATTGTACCACTGCGCTAATCTGTAACATCCCTTTTTTTTATTTCGTACTTCGTGACTTTGCACTGTTTCGCGTTATTAGTTTAAATTTTGTTTGATTATACCGTTGAATGAAGTCTTATTCAATAATTATACCTATCTTTAACTTTATGTTAAAAATGACCAGGATTTAATTTATTTTATATTATTTATTTTCTATATAAATTAGACGCATTTTAGTCGATACGGATCTAATATTAAAGGTACGTGAACTACAATTTTTGGCGTTGTAGAAAACACGCGCGTTCGATTACTTATGTGGCGCAAATAGAAATAACGGACTTTATTTTCGACCATACAATATATGCAATCATAATTTCTAATTATATTTACAGAAGGCATAAAGTAAAGTACCCTAATTTCGGATACTTTTTTATTAACGCATATTTTTTTATGAAAAAAAGAAAAAAAGATAATTATGAAGCAATCATATAACATGACAGACCCTCATATTTCATATATTTTTATTAAAATTGTTTCAAGTTAACAGTTTAGTAGGAAAAATAATAATTTATAGAACAAGCAAAAAATTGTAGTTTTAAAAAAAGGCCCCCAATTTCGGATAGGGTATCCGAAATTGAGATCCCTTTTTTAGAACATTTAATCTATACAATTTAGGGATTTAAACAAAAATCACACACAAAAATCTTCTTTCTGGACAAATCAGTGCATTCTTGATGTGCCCAACGGAAGCATTTAACACAACATTTTTAGTGTCCTAATCTCGGATACTATCCGAAATTAAGGTACTTGGGGTATCCGAAATTAGGACACCTATAAAAAGTGAGAATACACACAGTTTTAAAGAAAAATAATAACAATTTGATACATTTTGTAAGTTAATATGTTTGACCAATAACTGTACTTACCAATTATTAAAACAGGTATAAAAAAATCTTTTAATTTATAACAAAAAACTGACTTCGAACCGCACGTTGTAAATAACTCGTCACTAGATATTTTACTAAAAACAAGATTGGCGACATCTACCGAAGATAAACCACAATATAATTTTAAATACATGTATGTCTCTGTAGGCATGATACTTTCTAATGTGTCTTATGTTCCACTTATGTACAGTTTTGAAAAAATACCGGTGTCCGAAATTAGGAACCTATCCGAAATTAGGGTACTTTACTCTACATAAAAAATGAGTAATATTACATATAATATTTTACATATAACGTGCATAAATCTAATCATGTAAATATGACAACACATGAATTTCATGAGTGATTATGTAATTATCTATATGTATATATTATATGAATTTCTGTATACAGAATATCCGTAAGTTTCTATACTATTATGTAAAATATACGTAATTGTGTGACATACGGTTTATATAACTTATTAAAGAATACTTACATACTTGATATATAAAAAAGCATATGTAGGGGTATTTACTTCAATTTACATATGTTGTATGTATATTTTATACGTGTGTTTGCTGGGCCTCTGCATCCCCCCTAAATAAAATTCCAACAAAAGATCCATATTACAACCCAGCTAGTCCCTGAAGCGAGGTGGACAACTTCTACGAAACAGCTGAAGTGCTAAAAGACGTTCACTCTTCCCTGAAGCCGCCATCACGGTCAGAGGCGGTTCTCTCCACCCCCACGTGAGGGATGAATGGGCGACTGCTGATCAGATAGTGGTCGTGGCCTGGGCGGTGAAGACATACGTAGTTTGGTGGTTGGATAGGATTACCAGCTATTTGGTGATCGTGCCAAATAAACAATAAAGTTGTGGGAGTTGTGAAAACAACTAACATTTCTATTTACAAATATGTACAAGTTTTAATAACGCGGAATGCGGTTAATAATGGAGGGTGGTCGGTCGCCGGAGGGTAGACTGGTTCTGGAATGCAGGCTGACGGGTGGATGTAAACGGATGGTCGGTGTTTCGTTGGTGGCTGACTTCCGACTGATTTCTGTGGGTAACAGCGTTCGCTTATAAAGGATTCTAGCCGGCGTCGACGCGTTGTCATTGGTGGGTCAATGAGAATCAATCGTTGCTCAGTACGTAAGCGACTGTGTATCGGGATCATGTGTGGTCGCCACACGTACGTTCTCAGCATACAAAACAAATCACCGAGATTGGACGGCATAATACCATCAGCTCTTCTGCAATGGGGACTGGATGTTATTTTTTACCTAGTATGAGAATCTATACGGGCTGTATATTGCTCTCAGATACATACTAAAACAGTAGAGGGAGATAAAAATTGCTTTTATTCCGAAACATGGCAAAACTCCACACACCTCTACATCATATCGTCCAATCAGTATAATGTGTTTTCTTCTTATGACATTTGAAAGATTGTGCGACAGATACATAAGGGATACGGCACTTGTACGATTCCCGCCGCACCCTAACCAATACGCATACTCCCCAGGAAAATCTACAGAATCAGCCCTGCACTGTGTTGTAGGGCTGGTTGAAAGATCGTTGGACTCTAAACAGTCCACACCGGGAACATTCATATAGACATTAGAAGGGGCGTTTGACAGAACAACCTTCAAATCAATAGAAATGGCCTTGCGCCACCATGGCATAATATGTAGAGGCCGTGCGAGGCTGGATATTGTGCTGCTAGAGTCCATAGTACAGTAGTGAGAGGATGCCCCCAAGGTGGGGTGGTGTCACCACTTCTGTGGAACACATAACGGTAAACAGCCTCCTCTGCCGCCTTAACAACAGCGGCTACAATACGTTGGGCTACGCGGATGATCTGTCCACCCTAATAACCCGCAAAGTTGAGCCTACTTTTTGCAGTCTGCTGCAATCTGTTCTCAGAGCAATCGAAGAATGGTGTAAGGAACACTCCTTGTCTATTCACCTGCCAAAGACGGAGATAGTTCTCTTCAAAAGGAAAAGGAAGATTGAGGGTCTTCGAGCATAGAGATGGCTTAGAACCAGACTCTCCACAACCATAGCACTTTCTCAATCACATGCAAAGACTAGCGTGTCTTTCCTGCAAGGGTGCGATGCGAACAGCCGCCATGGAAGCCCTCCTGGACCTGCCTCCACATGAGAGAGTAGACAGGCTTGCGTCTGAAAACTATAAAGGTTTGTTGAATAGCAGAGGTATCGAGGTGGGCCACTTTCGAATATTCGGAAATTTTGCAGCGGGATACTGTATCCGGTCAGCAGCCACTCGTGAAAGGCCCCTTGGCACTTTGCGTCCGTTTGTTTTACACACCATTACTTACGCATCGGTAGGTACGCCGCTGGAACCCGCTGTTCCACTTACAGTATCAACTGTAAACAACTTAACAACTCAAGACACGCAAACCCAGCAAATGACAAGGTGGAACTTGACGTTAGATTATCGTCATGCGAGAAAGGCCCTCAGGGCCCTTGGCGCGTTTCTGCACAGATCTATCAAGGAAGAACCTGCGACTACTTGTGGGTATACTTTCTGGGCACTGTAAATTAAACAAGAGCATGCACCGCATGGGTTTGGTCGAATCACCATCCTGTAGGTAGAGGATGCTACACAGACGACGAGACGGCGCACTACACACTTCGTGAGTGTCTCGTACTTGTCGAATTGAAACGATCCAGACTGAGGAAATCCTAACCGAACATGGCTACGATTGGAGTCGTTTCCCCTTCCAGCAGATCTTCAGATTCATCTCACGTGTGGGATGTACCTGAGTGACGTTGCGGGGTCGGACTCAAAGGACCCCAATAGGTGGGTTATGTACGCGTGTACCTTTGACTAGCCTTCCATCGTAATCCAGAATCCAGAATCAAGATATGCGTGAAGCAAGAAGATATAATGAAGAAAATATAATAAAGATGGACACCCGCGTCTCATTGTTATAGAGATATCATTCGACCAGTGTCTCCAATGCTCTTTGGTGAGTATTGGCTGAATCTCCTTTTTGGCTGTGTTATAGGTAATCCCACAAGCCGGTTGGGGTCCTATGAGTGGTTTTGCGCTTGCCATTCTCACATAAGCTCGTCAGCAACTTGGTTACCTGCGATTTCCGCCTGTCCAGGTGTGACTGTGTTACACTTGATGCTTAGTGCGTTTAGCATTTGTGTGTATTCAAGGACGAGTGCTGAATTTACCACATATGAGTCTATTGCTGCAATCGCTGCTTTGCTGTCTGTAACTATCAAGATGTTCCTTCTCGCAAGGTTCTCCTTTAATAGCCGAACAACCGCTGTCAGGATTGCATATACCTCGCCTGGGAACACGGTCGCTTTTGTCCTAGGCTAACAGAAATTTTGCAGCCTCGTCATGGGCGAAGTTAGGTGAACAGATCTGGGAGGGCTCAAGCCCCACTAATAATATGAGAAGAAGTATGTATATGTGTATAACGTATATCTTTTTTTAAGATGTTTAGGGGGGCTAAATTAAAGTTTGGGGGGGCTTAGCCCCCCCAAGCCCCCCCCTAACTTCGCCCATGAGCCTCGTCCATTGCTTCCGGCGTACATTTCAAAGCCAGGTGACCTTACTTAGTGATTTTCGACCCGTCCGTGTAATACACACGATTCCATTCAGCTTTACTTTGCTGGAATTATTCTCCCAGTCGAGTCGTATCGAGTCGAGATTGTTGTCTTAAACTTAAACAGTTCGGTAGGACCATCGACATATAGAAATGGACTGCGCGTGGTTATGCTAAGCCGGGATACTGCAGGTGAGAGAGAGGGTAAACGTAGAGGCGTTGATTGAAATGGTAGAGGCCTACTTCTAGCTTTATCTGGCGCTAGGCCTCCACTTTTACCCTCTCTCTCACCTGCAGTATCCCGGCTTAGCATAACAACGCGCAGTCCATTTCTATATGTCGATGGGTAGGACAAACTGTTTTGGTTATCCACTCAGTTATACCAAAGACCATATAATAATTGGTCTTTGGTTATACTGAGGTTTTTACCTCAGCAGATGCCCCACTGTTGACGATCCCTCCTCGCCGTTCACCCTCAGTCGGTATGCCCCTCTGAACGCCTCTCCTCTGTCCTAATTAGTTAGGTTTAGTGGCGGCAGGTTCAAGAGAGTCTCCACAGCTGCCGTAGAGGTCGTTATTATTGCTTTGGCGGTTGAATCGGATCACCACCTATTTGGAATAAAGTTTTGGAAGTTGTGAAAACTAACATTTCTATTTACAAATATGTTTTAACAGCGCGGAATGCGGTTAATAATGGAGGTACAGGCATTAGGTAGGTTGGTCGGTCGCCGGAGGGTAGACTGGTTCTGGAATGCAGGCTGACGGGTCGATGTAATGTAGACGGACTGGTCGGTGTTGGCTGCTTTCGTTAGCGGCTATGACTTCTGACTGATTTCTGTGGGTAACATCGTTTGCTTGTAAAGGATTGTGGCCAGTGTCGACGCGTTGTCATTGGTCGGCCAATGGGAATCAATCGTTGCTCTTCAATATGTAAGCGACTGTGTAGTAGGATCATGTGGTCGCCACAATTGTGTTATCACGTTGTTTTACTTGCAAGAGCGAGCGTTTGAAGCGTGATCTTTTGCTTACGAACCTTCAAACTGCAAGCATCGTTCTAGTATTTTTTTGTGTTAGTGCATTGCCGCCTGTTGATTATTTCAAGATAGTATCGATTTCAATTTAATACTTTACATTTGTTTATTAACTGTGTAACTATGATTATTTATTGTTTAATTGTAAATTATGTTGTATGTGTAATTTTTGCCTAAACGATTCCCTTGTGGTATAACAGCTTGTACTTGCATTGAAATTACATGTTGGTACTAATCAGCTCCCCCTTGCTTCTCGCCTCTATCAACTATTATAGTCTGCGAAATCCGAAACTAGGGACCAGTAGGTATACCTATTCGAAGGGTCGGATTAACTAACCCATTTTCTTCTCTTTAGAATGATGTGGCCGATGTGGGTATGATATTTAATAGGTAAAAGTGTGTTAATTAATGGCGATATGCCAGATTTCAATTTCTCCTTCAGTTCTATATTTGGTTTTTTCGTCCCTCTGGAAAAGTTTAGTTTTAGCGGCCATATGTATTCCCTCTCTTGATTTGAATTTGTAGATGTAGTGCGAAGTTAGCGTAGGATCTTGGACTTGGAACACTACAATATCTTACCTACTTGTTAATATGGTCCAATAAACAAATAGGTATAAAATAAACAAAATAAGGATTGAACACGCATCAAACCATCGAACAGCGATAGCTATTTTTTATTGTCATTTAATGCTTGCCAGTACTGAGTAACAGTAGTGATGTAAGGCGGGTTCTGCACCAAAAAGTTTACTGGTCAGTAGAAAAGTCACTAGATTTTCAAGGCCACGCTCCTGGTTTGCAACAGGTATTGAACTGGTAAAACCGGGTATTGAACAGGTAAAAACAGATATGGAACAAGTAAAAACATGGGCGTGGCCTTGAAAATCTAGTGACCAGTACTACCAACCTAAGAAAAGTTACTAAATCTAGTGACTTTTGGTCCAGAACCGGCCTTATATCACTACTAGTAACGAATACTTTTATATTTTTCATTGTTCATTCGAAGCAAGTTCGTCCATTTGTAGCTGTTGTTGCCACATGGCATTGTACACACCATCTTGCTGCATTAAGGACTGGTGCCTAAGTATAGTAATAATCAGGTTTGGTTATATGGTTAACTACGCAATATACTCACGTTCCCCTTTCAATAATTTCACCATTTTTTAGCACAAGTATCTCATCCGCATGTACAATTGTTGATAGGCGATGTGCCACAATCACTGTGGTACGATTTTGGCATACCTGGTTTAAGGCATTCTGTATATTTCTCTCTGATTGGGTATCTAAAGCACTTGTCGCCTCATCTAAAATGACGATTTTTGGCGCCTTTAATAAAGTTCGGGCAATTGCGACTCGTTGCTTTTCGCCACCGCTGAGTTTCAAACCACGTTCGCCCACCTTAGTTTCGTATCCGGATGGTAATTTCAATATAATTTTATGAATATCGGCCTGAGTAGCAGCTTCTGTTACCTCACATTCTGTTGCGTTCAATCTACCATACAGGATATTGTACTTAATGGTGTCATTGAACAGTACCGTATCTTGGGGCACAACACCTATAGCTCTTCGCAAAGATTTGATTGTTACATCATTAATACATTGACCATCAATCAAAATAGAGCCATGCGTTACGTTGTAAAATCGAAACAGTAACCTTATAATCGTACTTTTTCCGCTGCCCGAAGGTCCAACCTAAAAAAATTCTTCTTTTGGTTGCCGAAAATTCGACACTTACCCACCAATGCCAAGGTTTTTGCAGATGGAACGTGGAAGGAAATATTTTTCAGTGTCTCACCTCGAGGGTCATATCCAAAACTTACGTTTTGGAACTCGATGTCTCCATTAATTACCTTCAGCTCTGTCGCATCCTTATTATCGACAATTTCGACTTTCTCGTGAAGAAGATCTAACATATTCTCTAAGTCAACTATACAGTTTTGTATTGTTCTGCAATCGACATGTATTAAAGAAATTCAGCTAAATTTACTTACCTACATGTAGTATTTTCCAAAAGAATTTAATGGAACACATAGTTGGAGCACGTAACTGGAGAAAAGGACGTAGTCACCTGCTGTTAACTTATGCCTAATGGCAATTAGGTACGCACACAATAGACTACCAATTAACAGACCAACGTTCACGATCACGTTTTGCACTGTTTTTAAACCGTTTAATGTAACATTTACCTTCCACTCTTCCTCCTGAAAGAAACATTTGTTTCAGGTTTACCGTTCCAAGTGGAAACTTACCCACTTGAAAGTTATTAATAGTCTTGTGAAAGGTCGTCACCTCATAGCCTTCGTTTCCGTAGTATTTGACCGTTTCAAAATTGAGTAAAGAGTCGACGCTTTGGGCTCTCGTTGCATTATCGGCAAGATTCATTCTTCTTTTATATTTGGTACGTAACTCAGTAATGGTAACGGTTGTTACTGAAAAATGAGCATTATAACACCCCTTGCCATCTTCTCCACGAGCCATACCCAAAAAAATTCCCATCGTCAACAATATTAACAAACCGAACCATATATCAAAGGACACCGCAAAATATATTATTGCAATAATAATGTCGATTATCGTCGGAAAAATAACAAAGACTAAGTAGTTTAATAAGTTGTTAATGCTGTCCGTGCCACGGTCCATCAATCTCAACACCTCCCCCGTCTTCCGTCCAAAATGCCAACGTAATGATAAATCGTGAAGGTGTGCCAGTAATGCGATCTGGAAATTGCAGCGTTGAAAATGAAGGAAGCGTGCAATTCCGTACCCTTATATTTCGCGTCGTATATTGCTGAACTCGAACCCAAAACATCGATCTGATATTGTTCAAAATCCCCATACCATCTGAACCACCACCTTGGAGCGACTTCAATATTACGTACACTATTATCAGGTCTACACGAAATTGTGGATGGGATTCTTGTAGACTGTCAACTGTAACATATACCTACCTCATTACTTTAACCCCCCACAAAAAATAATCACTGACCAACTTGTTTGTTATAAATGGGCACGTAGATGTTTACCACTCTCCCCAACATTAAAAATATCACACACAATACAGCTTGCGTTTGGAGCCATAAGTTACGTCTTGGCCAAAAGTATGGGGCGATTTTCCCAATTTTTTTAGCAACGTATACCCATGGCGATATCTACAAATTGTGGTAAGTACTACACGATAAAGGTCTTCTACCAAAGAATTTTGTAAAGTTAACCTACATCCTTTACGGAACGTTTGCTTCTCTGGCGGTTTGGAACGTCCGATTTTTGAATACGTGGTACTGTTAAAGTGAACGTAATCATGATGATGCAGCATGCGTATCGCACCATAAATATTATAACCTCAACTATTTCATGGATTCTACAAACACACAATTTTGAATAAGTACAGGTGTTGAAGTAATCATTTCCAAATAAATCAGGTGAAAAGTTATTCTCTAAGAATGATCAAGTAATGGCGACTTTGCAACGGACAAAAACATGTGGAGTTTCTGATGTATTATTATTATTATTATTATCCACCTCATGACGGAGGGCTGAGGGCATAAATTACTATGGTTTTTAGCCCTACACTTACGGAGGTATTTTTCAGCATCCGGTTGGGATTCGAACCCGAGACCGCTAGATGTAGTTTAATGGTATACGAACAAGTACATCCACTACACCATCAACGGCTCTAGTTACAAAGTTTTCCGACATTCATTCTTGTTTTAGCTTGTTCGTTATTAGCAATGGGAAATCGGTTTGTAAGAAAAAATTGGCAGAAACTGTAAAACGCCAAGAGCTTGATGTCTGTTTACGTTTTCACGCTAGAGCCGACTAGCGTAAATAACCAGGCTGGTCTTAGATGAGCAAAAATATGAATTTTAGTCTTTCATCAGTTTTGGCCAGTTGAAGTTGAATGGAATAGTGATAGTTGTATGAAGTATTACAGTCAAAGCGATTTTAGTGTTATTATTTGCTGGTAAATTGCTTTAGTCGTGTGGAAAAATTCCGTTAATAGTTTTCGAGTCAAAGCGACGGACATGAAAAATAAAATAAGGACAAATTAAGCGATTGAGATACACATATTGTAACAGATAGTAACAAAATGGCGTGTTTATCAGAATAAAAACAGCTATGAAGGGTAGGTAATTGTTGAACTTCTCCCGTTAGTGCAAAAACTGAACAAGAGGTTAAACGAGACAAAGGAAGACAAAAGTACATCTACAAGAAATTGAGACAAGTTTAACCAAAGACAAAAATAAGCATATTTACTATAAATCTAATAATAATACTAATAGAAGAACAGGAAATGTAAATGAATAGAATAGAAGAAAAGCATAAAATATTCAGACAACAAATGGGAAAAAATAGAGGGTACACTTCAAGTGGACGAAAAGGAGAGAAAAATCTTGCATGAAACCTATTATACTTAAAGTTTAGAAAACTCTCTGGGAAATTTCTAAACTTAATTTTGCAAAAACTTGAGCTGAAAGCAAGAAGCGAGTGGGGTACGTTTGAAGATTTCTTGAAACAATATTGGTCAGAAGAAGTTGGCCACTCGTGGATCTGAATGGAAAACTACAACCGTCAATACGAAAAGCATAGTTATTGGAAGACATTTAAAATAGGTTTGGCGGTTGAATCGGATCACCAGCTATTTGGTGATCGTGCCAAATAAACAATAAAGTTTTGGAAGTTGTGAAAACAACTAACATTTCTATTTACAAATACATATATACAAGTTTTAACAGCGCGAAATGCGGTTAATAATGGAGGTACAGGCAGTAGGTAGGTTGGTCCGTCGCGGGAGGGTAGACTGGTTCTGGAATGCAGGCTGACGGGTCGATGTAGACGGACTGGTCGGAGTTGGCTACTTTCGTTGGCGGTTATGACTTTTGACTGAGTTCTGTGGGTAACAGCGTTCTGGTCGGTGTCGACGCGTTGTCATTGGTCGACCAATGGGAATCAATCGTTGCTCAGTACGTAAGCGACTGTGTATCGAGATCATGTATGGTCGCCACAATAGGTAACTCTAGATAGAGCAATTACAAACGACGAACGGTACTGAGAGCAATCCAGAAGAAATAACTAGCGACCTGATATTGGACAAAATGTAAACTAAACCAGGAATGAAGAGGAAGCTGTGTATAAACCATCCAAAGGTAATATCGACTCATTCTTACCAATATAGGAAGAGGAGGGTCAAGATCAGTTCAGACTAGAAGCTCTACTACTCTACTCGGGAGAATTTTACGTCGAGACATCGCATTAATTTTGAAATTTTTACCCACGAAACGATACAAATCAACTAAAAGAGAAAAGGTGGTCCAAATACAAGAAAATGAAAAAAAAACAGGAAGTCGAAAAATAAAAATAATGAAGGACGAGAATAAATCAGAAAGAGAAGGATATTCTAAAAAAGGGAAGAAATGAAGCAGTTGGAATACGCCCAAAGATTGCTGAATTATTCGAGTGATACACGCAGTCATATACAAAACGAGAGGTGTGGAAATAGAACTGCAGAGGATACAAAATGAGAAGACAGAAGAAGAACGTTGGAAAAGGGAGTATTTAAAACAATAAGAGAGGCCAAAAAAGAGAATATTTTAATCCAAAACTAATCTAGAAGGAGCGGTTAGTGTAGAAACTGTAGAGAAAAAGAACGAGATAGACGCGAAAAAGATAAAAAAAGCAGTAGCAAATGGAAAACGAGAGTTAGAAGGAATTAATTGAATAATTTGGGAAACTAACCAACAGAACAGCTAGTTACTAGTAGAAGCACTAAAGAAAGCTGAAGAAGAATTGGAAAAAATTCGAAAAAGGAAATATCAATGTGCGAAATAGATCAAAGAGCCGAGAGAAGGCAATCATATCAACAAAAGTAAAAAGCAGAAAGAAATTTTGATAATTATTTAGAATTCGGGACCATACACCAAGCCATTTCAACTTTTTCCCTATATGAGAGTATTACCAGACAACTAAGAACCGCAAACCACTAAATTGTTTAAAAATTCGATAAATAAATAATAGCAAAATGTAAAAACTTGGCGGATTTGTCCATAGATGGCGATAATAAAAAAGGATCGACAGAGTCAGTAGATTAACAGAGTAGCGCAACCTCAGTGGCGGCCGCCGTGTTTACTTCTTTTCGCGCATCCTACGTGGTGTTTTGACTTAATTTATCGGAATATAATAAAAGAAATTCATATAAAAAATATATTTTAAGATACTTATGGGTTATGCTTTCAATATTTTATTTGACTTCAGTTTAAGTACGGGCAAAATAGTATCTATATTTTAAAGTTGAAGGCACGTTGAAAGCTAAACTTGGAACAGGACACAGGCAGCAGAAATCACGTTCAGATACCAGGTTCTTGTCGTTCAATTATTTATTTTTTTTTTTTATATATATTTTTATTTTATAAAATTTAAAGTTGACGTTTCGCCCATATTATGGGCTTATTCATAACAATTGGTTTATAAACAGAAAATTGTTTTCTAACTTAATGTAACGTTGAAATTAAAACTTGTGTAAGGAGGGAATTATCTATATTATTCAACGAGCGTATAATGATGGCTATTATCCACGAGGTGAAGTTTACGGCCACGAGCCGCAGGCGAGTGGCCTAAATCATCGAGAGCAAACAGACGTATAATCGGTAAATTATACAATAGTCGTGGATAAAAATAATTATCACATATGTTTTCCATTATATTAGGTATATTACGTAATAATAAGTAGTAGATAATCCTAATATTTTTCTTAATGGCACTACTGCCGGTTTATCAAACATTCTTGTACGATTTCTTATCAAAGCTAGACAAAACGGAAATCAAGGCAAATGGCCAAAGTTATCAACACAAGATAAATAATCCACAAATAGCTTTCTTTTATTGCTAGAAAAATAGACAGTTCAATAAATTGAAATTTTGTGTGTTTTGCTGAAATTCAATGTTGTAAATCAATTTGAACTTACGTAGAGAACGAGGAAAATGTTTTTTTATTATTATTATCAAATTGATTAAGCAAATATCATTGAGGTTATCATCGTTATCCCATTTTGTAAACTTCCTGTTTGGGAAACAACCTTCAATTTATATAATCTGTTCACAAACTCACTTTATTGTCACATTTTTCTGGCAATCATTTTTAATAAAGGTATCCTGTTACTTTATTAATTGATTCATTTTATTGTATATTGGTTTAATATCGAACCTTTGATAGGGTTAGTGGGACAACCGGACTCTTTGATATCATACGATAGGAAATGTATTGGCGATCAATAATAATAATAATAAAAACTGTATATAACAATAGGCCAGATATAACACTATAGATAAAACACAAAAAATCATATACATAATAGATATTGCCGTTCCCAACACAAACAATTTAGCCAATACACACGCAGAGAAACATCGCAAATACACTGATATAGCTCAGGAACTTAAAGCGCAATGGAGAATGGGAACTGCTCTTACAGTACCCATTGTTCTTAGTGCAACCGGAGTTATACCAAAAACAATACATCACAGTTTGCACATTTTAGGGTTTGATAAGAACATATACATACAATTACAAAAGGCAGTCATTATCAACACTTGCCACATAGTTAGAAAATTTCTAAACATAACGGAAGATACCGCACATCACTCAGAACCACATCACACACTTTCAACTAATACCATTCAAACACAAAATGAAACACAACACTCAATCCTCCCTTCACAAATTGAAACTCTGTTGCATACACAACATAACATTATAGAAAGTCCATTACCAATACACAACACTTCAACAATCACTCATGTACCTAACACCTCTAACTCGTTCTCATGCACTCAAACGTAAACACACAATATACTCACAGTATCAGAATTCGCAATTAACACAAAACACAAACAACACATTACCCACTCGAATGCAACCTATGCGTAGAGCTAAACAACAAAAAACGCTTACACAATAACCATAACACTTTTTCAAAACATACATATTATGTTCATTTTTTCTTTTCTATAAAAAGTCACTAAGTCACAAATAAGTGACGCCAACGGAGAAGCCTAGGAATATAGGGTCTCTTTTTGTTATTGATGCGCGACGCTGCGTTCATGTTAATGCCTTCGCGGAAAGAGGGTCGACGGGACGTGGCTTTTACAAATTGGGATCAAATACACCGAGGCTTCTCAAACAAATACATTATCTAAAATGTGATCAGCGTTGGTTTTATCAACGTCATTTAATTTAATGAACATAATATGTGTATAGTATTTAGTATGTTCACTTTTTAACAGCAACTTCAAATTTATATTGTATAGATATATGTATTAGTAGGACTAATCGTTACTTGATTTCGATCCGTGCGATTAGTTAACCAGGCTTGGCCTGAGTATCGATAACAATCGAAGTACATAATAATAATAATAATAATAACAGGGTGGGCCATTGAAAAGGTAACACGCCTGTTTTGGGACACTTAGACAAGTTTCTTAAAAAAACGCTCGGACACGTCGATTTTTTATTTTTGGGGGACAACTTTTGATGTCAAATTTGACTTTGTCAGGTCAACCCCCTAGCCCCAGCAACCCCTAACTCAAGAATTTGAATAGGGAAAAGGTGTCGAGCGACCCCTCATTTGAGCGTCTTTTAATTCTCCATTCGACAGTATCACCGAAATTAGTTTTATTTAATTTTTTTTCGCCCCCATGAAAAGCACTCTCTAGATTAACTAAAGCGGGGGTGTTGTAATGTTCTTACCCCAGGTCTTACGCTAACTTCACATTACAGTTACAAAATTCAAACCAGAGAGGGAAATATTTCAAAATGGCAGCCAAACTAAACTTCCCTCCAAAACTAACCTACCTCAAATTCAAATAAACGCGGTAAAAATTTAAACAACCCGGCAAAACCCCACCCATACCAGGCACGTAATCGTAATCGTCTAGTTAGTAGGTCCCCCTGTTGTCTTAAAGAGACATGAATACACTGGCAGAGAACTATAATCGGGAGGAAGTATCAAAACACACAATAAACGTCAAAAAGCATTTATTTAACTTCCCTAAAATTTCGTAATTCGTAACACAAGGCCGAAAGGAGCATGTGGCAGTTCAACGACGAATTAGCGAGCAGAAAAGAAGCTGCCAAGAAAAACTACTCGCTTTAACAAATTAATTACATGCATAAACAAATAAACAATACACAAATCATACGAAGCTGCTGAATGATATAACTGCAAGACATGAGAAAGGAATTTTAGCCGGTCTCTGATCAATCTCAAAGCCGGTGTTGAGGATATACAAATGTAAAATAATGACACAAATAATGCATAACAAGTGATAAAAAAATAAGTAATGACACGTAAATTGAATTCAAGAACAATGACATCAAAATCAAGAAATGGATACCTAAAACATGTTGTACAGTTTTAAACGCAAGGGTGGACAATCGTTACCTGCATATACAAAAGAAACTGGAAAAGGGTCAACAGGTAACCGTTATCCTCCATACCATAGGTCTGTCGTGAGTCACAAATACAATATAAAATTTCACCCAAAAATTGACATCTGGCATCTCTAGCAATTAACACACATTTAGGCACATCAAAAACATACCAAGAATTAAAACTGAAGTAAGATTAATTTAACCTGACCCCTCAGGTGGGTACACTTTTCACCCTCTGGTTGCGAGGGTGGGCTAAAGCTGAATTGCGAACAAGCGGTACGGCCATATTTTTAAGTTGGGAGGCACATTACCTTCCGTATCGAAAGTCGTCTACGCGGGCGAAAATATTAGTACACAAACAAGCCAGATTAAATTCACACTTTGTTCATTGTTGGAAATGCCATATTCAATTACATATTTAGAACCCAAAGCTTAAGTAATGCACAGACCTACAGCAAGCACAACAATACTCTACGCGCCAAAACAAATTAGACAAAAATTACACGTACAACAGGTTTTACAATTAAACAAAATATGAATGGTTCAAATAATTATCAAGTTCAAATATGCATTAAATTAAAAACGGTACTACCTTGCAATAAAAAACACGTGGTGATCACAAATAACACAAAAGCAATTGGAAAAATACTAAAACAGAAAACTGTAAAATGATGTTGTTAACCCTTCAAGGGTAAAACGGCAAAAGATCTCGTTGCAGTTTGAAAATGCATGAAGTGCACCCCGTTAGCCAAGCAATGTTGCCACCGATTCCGGCTTGGTGTTGGATGTTCCCAAAGCTTGCAAATTTCGTTAACATCTCGGGTATGGTTATCTCAGTGTTGTTTAGGAAAAATCCTGAAATGTGCCGTTCAAAAGGTCAAAGGTGGCGTGTTTCCGGATTTTTCTACACCCACCTTAGTTAATCTAGAGGGTGCTTTTCATGGGGGTGAAAAAAAAATTGAATAAAACTAATTTTCATTCAAACTGTCGAATAGAGAATTAAAAGACGCTTCAAATGAGGGGTCGCTCGACTCCCTTTCCCTATTTAAATTCTTGAGGTAGGGGTTGCTGGGGCTAGGGGGTTGACCTGACAAAGTCAAACTTGACACAAAAGTTGTCCCCCAAAAATAAAAAATCGACGTGTCCGAGCGTTTTTTTAAATGGCCCACCCTTTATAATTTTTCCATGCATTGCATTGCATCGGTGAGTGTGATTTTTTATCTAGGTATCTCTCAAATTTTTAGGAAAAAAATTATCAATAGGCACAATAATATACTATTATATCTATAATTATAAAAACCTTTCAACTTGACTTTCATACTCCAATGGATTCTATAAAAATACTGAAATATGGATGAGATGCTCACCTTAAATATAAAAGGGAACAGTTTTGAAATACAAAAACACCCCACCAAAAAACACAAATTTGGCATCCATGGTTTTGCTCGCATCCCTTCGCTTGGAAAGAGTATAAAGAACATGGGAAAACAATACAAGAAAATATAATGGACAGTACCTGAAAAAGTGTACATACTTGTAAAAACTATAAAATAGGGGTACCTAACATAAAACTTACCATATAACCATAAACTTCGGTACCGTTCGTATTAATCACCTGAAAAATGAACTTGAGCAGATCCAAAACGGGAAATGCGAACGTAATGATCAAATAAACGTTGTAGTATTTAAATCTTAAGTTATTATCACCGACAATCACAAATTTCGTGCAACAAAAGCATTTTGACAAATAAGTTGCGAGCAGAAATCCCAACAATAAAACACTTGTTATGGTTGTCATAAAGCATTCTGGTACTACGTAGTTAGACACGTTTGGACAATAAAACATTTTTAAATCTAAAATTATAAAAAGAACTGTAAAAAAAAACTAATTAATTGATATTATCACGAATAAGAAAAGTGGATTTCCTCCTATTTCGATAACGTAGCCCATAATAGGGAAATAAATTTGTTATTGCCGATAAGTTATTATGTATCGTAATTAATGGATTAATACTTATAATATTAAAGTAGGGGTTCGATCGTTTAATCTAGGAGTGATTGTTATAAAATGGGGGAAAGGGGAGAAATTTGTTTCAACTGGGCCTGAATTTCGAATTCTGTGATAAGAGGGGGGGGGGGGGGCACAAACGACCTTGTTGCTCTCTCACCGTCTATTAGTCTTTCCCAAAGAGAGGTCAGGATTTTGATGTTTGGATATCCTTCTTCAAATTTATTTTTCTAAATGACACCCGACATAAACAATTTAAATTGGGGGTAATGAATTTTTTATTGTCCCATTGTCATTATACAGTAAAGGAGTATTTGTCACCTTCATATACCTACTTAGCTACTTTTCTTTTTTTTCTTTTTTATGGAGTTTTGTGTGTACATTTGTTATTGTTAAAAATCCAAATATGTTTGTAATATTTTATATAACTATTTATTATGATGACTTGATCAATACCATGTTGCATGGTCTAAATGATCTAATAAACATTATTATTATTATTATTATTATTATTATTATTACTAGTTCGATTTTTTTTATACTTGCACTCTCAGTTTCAGGTTCGACGTACGGTAGGGAATTTTTATGGTACTTATTTCAATTCTGGCGTTCTTTCTGGATATAAACAGCTGATACACACGACAAATCACCGCGATAACATAGGTATTGAATTCGTTTAACTATCACTCCTGTGCATTCTAGGCGGGAGTAGTCGAGGTGAAGGGGGAATTCCACAGGATTAATATTACTCTTCGGATCTTAACGTGGTAAACCACACGTAAACTAATGCATTTACAAAATGTCTATTTGTAAACAGATTGTAAATTATTTGGGATGTCAAATTTAAAAAAAAAATCCCACACCCAGAGGTGGGCAGTCACAAAATACAGTAAAAAAAAATAGGTTTATTGTATTTTCTTACATAATAATCAAATAAATACAAGATTCTATTCCCCCTCTTACAACTACTCCCGCCTGTCCTTCCCCCTACTTTCCACCTTTTCCCTTCCTTTCTAACACTTCCCTCATCCATCCCAACCCTTCCCCCTTCGCTCCTAGTATCTCCTTTCTTACCCTTCTCTCTTCTCTCATCTCCTCGCATTCCCTTCACATATGTGCCATGTTCGCCCTCCCCTCCCTACACATTCTGCACACTCTCTCCTCCTCCTCCCGCCAATATCTATTCTCTCTCTCCTCGTTTCCACACCTAAACCTCGCTACAATTCTTTTTTCCTTCAGACCCATCTCCCCTGTCAGGTACTTGGCCTTGCCCTCTACCATGATCTCTCCATATCCCTCATTATATCTCCCTTCGGCTATCTTCTCTCTCCTTTACTGCCCTTGCACATCCCTATCCCTCATGGCCACCTCCTCCACCATCTCTCTTCCTTCCTCCCTCCTTCTTTCTACCTCCTCCCTCGCATACCCCACCCTCTCGTAATATAGTCTCCTGTCCTCTTGCCCATACTTTATCCGCTTCCCTCTCATCTCCTTCATACATTCATTCGCCATTTTTATTTCTGCCTTGTTCCTGACCTCCTCCTCGTACTTCACTGCCCTCCTTCCCGCCTGCACTCTCAATTTTTCCACTTTCGCCTCTTCCCCCACAATGTACCCCGGTGTCTCCCTGTCCCAACCCAGCGTCCATCTCCAATACTTCTCTTGCACCTTTTCCAAACTCTCCCACTCCTTCCACCCCCATATCTCCGCACCGTATCCCATCACGCTCCTCACCAACTTATCAAATAACCATCTCCTCTTTTCCATGTCTTTCCCGAACACTCTTTCCCCTATCCCCCACACACTCCCCACTACCCTATTTCCTCTCTTGGCCAGTTCCCTTATGTGCCCCTCATCCTTATTATCATATCTGACTACATGTCCCAAATACTTCCACTCCTTTACACTTTCTATCTCATCCTCCCCCCACCACCACTTTGACTTCCTTCCCCTCCCTCTTCTCTTTTGGAATACCATTATCTTCGTCTTGGCCACGTTTACCCCTAAGTCTTTTTTCCCCAAGTACCCCTTCATCACACCCATTGCCCCCCTCATTTCGTTCTCACTGTCTGCTACCACCACTACATCATCCGCGTACGCGAGCGCCCACACTTTCACCCTCCCTATCACTACTCCTCCTCTTTGGTGTCTCCGCAACTCCTCCTCCAAATCCCCTATGTATAGCGCGAATAAACTCGGGCTCAACGGGCATCCCTGCCTCAGGCCTTTTGTCGTCCAGAACCTTCTTCCTTCCTCTCCCCTCTCTCCGGTCACACACCTTGTTTCCTCGTACAATTCCTCTATCGCCATCACCAGCTCTTCTCCTATCTCATATCTCCTCAACATTCCCCACATTTTCTCCCTGTTTACATTATCAAAGGCTGCTTTTATATCCATAAACAGCCCATACATCTTCCCCCCTCTTCTCTCCATCGCCTTATTTACCAACTGCTTCAGCACATAAATATTATCCACCGCCCTCCTTCCCTCTCTGAATCCCGCCTGCCAGTCCTGTACCAACTCTTTGTCGATCACTTCCCTCTCCAATCTTGCTCGCAGCACCTCCGCATATATCTTGTACCCCGCACTCATAATGCTTATTCCCCTATAGCTCTTCGCCTCTTTCCTATCCCCCCCTTTATATATTGGCACTATCCTAGCTTCTTTCCACTCATCTGGGATCCCTCCCCCTCGCCACACACCCCCTAGTATCCCTCTTATCTTCTCTCTTGTCTTCCCCCCCGTATACTTCCACTGCTCTCCTTGTATTCCATCTGGCCCTTGTGCCTTCCCTAACTTTACTTTTCCCAGTGCTTCCTCTACCTCCTCCCTTGTTATCTCCCCTCCCTCTCTCTTTCTCGCCCCTCCCTCTTTCCCCACTCCCGGTTTCTCCGTCACTCCTCCCACCACCTCCATGCACTGCTTCCTCCATTCCTCCCCACCCAACTCCGTCACCCTTCTTTTGCCTGTACCTCTTCTCCTGTTTATAAATTTCCACATATCTTTTTCACTTTTTAACCCCCTTATCTCCTCCTCTATCTCCTGCTTATACTCCGCCTTCCCCCTTCTGCACTCTTCCTTATATTTCCCCCTTAACTCTTTATATACCCCTATATCTATTTCCCCTTTCCTCCATTTCTTCCTCGCCCTTCTTACTTCTTTCCTTGCTCTCTCACACCTCCAGTTCCACCACAGCTCACCCTTCCGCGTCTCTCTATTCTTCCTGTATCTCTTCTTCTCCGCAAAATGCTCCATTTTTTCCATTAACTCCCCCACCTCCGCCCCTCCTTCCTTCTCCTCCCACTCCACTTTCTCCAGTCCTTCTCTATACCTTTCAATACTCTCCTCTGCCCATACCTTCTTCTCACCCCAGATCCCTTCCCCCTCTTCCTCTTTCCCTTCCACCTCCATCTCCTCTCTCATAAACAGCTCTAACGGTTTGTGGTCGGAATCCTCCTCGTCCCCCACCCTCAATTTTTCTACCAATCCCGCACTCTCCTCGTTTACTATCACATAGTCTATCACTGATTCCCCCCTCTCACTTATAAACGTGTACTCTCCCTTCCCTCCCTCCTCCATATTTCCATTCACAAAATACAGTATTTGAAATACATTTGTATTTTGTATTTTGTATTTGATGATTTTTTCCTAAAGTATTTTGTATTTTGTATTTCAAACACTCTCTTTTATGAGTATTTTGAATTTTACATTTGAAATACATTAATTTATGTATTGTGCCCACCGCAATGTTAACGATAGGTTCAGGATAGTAAGTACACATTTTCGAAAACATAAAACTTTCCTAGAAACGTCTAACTAAATCTCTCAAAAAAATACCCCGTATGCGTATTAGGCGGTATAGGTATATTATGTACCTATTTGTATTTTTGTATTTGAAATATTGTAATTGTATTTTGTATTTTTAAAAATAATATAAAAGTATCTTGTATTTTGTATTTCAAATACATTTCTAGGAATATTTTGTAATTTGTATTTGAAGTATTACAGACTACAAACGACAGATGGAAATTTTTTGTTTCATTTTTTGAATCTATGTATTTAGAAACGCAAAGATATGCAAAAATTTGCATGGGTCAATTTTTTTTTGGAACACTAGAATACAATAGGTACTTAAATACAGTAAAAAATTTCCGTCTGTGTAGTCTGTAGTCTGTCCGTACACATTTTCATGCAACGCTCTAAACTCATATAGATATACTGCTAAAGTTATCGAAATGCGGTTTTCGCCAATCGATTGCATTCGGGCCAAGGACGAAAATGCTGATATTACCTTTGATGACGTCACTTCCGGTATAAGCTAAAATGGCGACACTCATTTTTTATATAGGATAAAGTTGCAGTTTTTTTATTTAGTTTAAAAGAGTATTTTTCAACCAACTTCAAAAAGTTGGTTACTAAATTCTTCCGGATGTCTGTGTGTCTGTGCGTTGGTCGATGTTACAGGGTTTAGAAAGCGGAAAGTGGTGTCATCTTATAGGAAATTCTTCACTGATTCCAAATCGCTGGTAAATTTTTTGATCGGATCACCCGTTCACCGTCGGGACGCCATTAAGGTCAAAATATACACCCTTTAATATCTCAAGAACGACACGTCCAATTACAAAAAGACAAAAATACGTTTCCTTTATTTGTTGAAACCTATTGAGTCATGATACGTAAACATCACCCTCACCCCTCCTGTGGTGTGGAGCGGGGGTGAGTTTTCAAAACTTAAATGGGAACACCTATTTTTTATTACTTTTGGATTCTCCATAAAAACGATACTCAAATTGCAAATTTCACGCCCAACTGCAACCCTTTTTTTGGGGGTGGAAAGGGGGAAAATTGCACGTCCGCAGAAAAACGATCTTTTTTTACTTTTTTTTCCTCTAACATTTTTTCGTGATTTACAAATTGTCCGTCACCCTCTCCACTCCCATCTCCCTTAAGGGTGGAAAGAAAAACAATGACTCATTTGTGCAGAATCCGGCGTGGTTGTGTCTGAGGTAGGGAGGGGGGGGGGAGTAGTTATATACATATATATTGATTTTGAGGTTTCCGCGAGTGCTGTATGAACTGCTATTCTCCTTCCGGGTTTCTCCTCGCGTAAAAGCGTTTAATTGACGACGTTTCGGCCAGGTCGCACTAGCCATCTTCAGGTCTTCTTGTTGTGTGATCTGGGTCACACGAACAAAACTACTGTCGGCCGCTGAGGGCGGTGGTTTAAGTACTTTGCAAAGTACTTAAACCACCGCCCTCAGCACCCTCACCGTCAATTAAACGCTTTTACGCGAGGAGAAACCCGGAAGGAGAATAGCAGTTCATACATATATATTTATATATTGATTTGAAGATGGTTGAAATTAAAATTCTATAAGAATTTGCGCCCTTTGATACTTGTTTTTTCTGAATTCAGTAATATACATATATCTATTGTGTTATACTTATTTTTTGAAAAAAGTGTTGTTAATACGAGTAAAGTCTCGTGACAATACTTGCCAGAATTTTTTGCATCTGTAGGTTATTTCTCCTGTGTCACCATTGAACTGTATACCTACTATAAGCAGTGTTGTAACAGACAGAGGCCGACAGTCACAAAATACTTGCATTTAAAATATAGTGTTTGAAATACATTTGTATTTTGTATTTGATGATTTTTCCCTAAAGTATTTTGTATTCTGTATTTCAAATACTCTCTTATGAGTATTTTGAATTTTGCATTTGAAATACATTAATGTATGTATTTTGCCCACCGCAATGTTAACGATAGGTTCAGAGTGAATTCTAAATACACATTTTCAAGAACTTACCTATAAAACTTTCCTAGAAACGTCTACAAAATCTCCCAAAAAAACACCCCGTATGCGTATAGGTATTTTTGTATTTCAAATATTGTATTTGTATTTTGTATTTTTAAAAATAATATAAAAGTATTTCGTATTTTGTATTTCAAATACATTTCTAGGAGTATTTTGTAATTTGTATTTGAAATACGTTAGTGCATGTATTTTGCGCAGCCCTGGACTAACAGATACATTTTTTTCAGCATCTAGATATAAATACCTACAAATACTAACAAAATGTATTTAGATGCAACGAAGATAGGTACTTTACCGATATGGAAATAAAAAAAAGTTGCAAAGCGGTATTGGCATTTGTGCATTTCCATGCTGCATTTTTAGATGTGGCGTCAGTGCCGGTTTTATATGTCATTTAGCAGTAAGTACGCACTAAGTAACATTGGGCCCTTCACAATCACCACCCACTCTCACAACAATTTGCATACATAGCAAAACTTCGAAATTGATACAAGCCAATCAATTTTTTTTCTCTACCTCCATTGCTTTTGAAACGATAAAAATGAGAATCATTCGGACTAATATACTTTAAATGGCTTCAAGAAGCTTATGCAATACAATAAATACTGTCTTTTTTAAATACGTTTTCAGCAATTTAAGAGGAATGTTTACGAAAATACAAATATTAGTGCCGTAACATCCGGGTTCCATAGATCACAGGCCCGGGTGCTGCGGGGTTACCATGATAGTTACAGCCCTGATTCACAAACCCCCCTTGTGTCGGTATAATTAAGTACAAAGGTTACTTACAATAAACTCTTTTAAAAAATATGACCAGTAATAAATTTTAGTCTCAAACGTGGTAAAGGATGTTTATTGTTTTTATTATTATACCTGCTTTTGAAATTTTAACTTTCCTGTTGTTTAAGATTGTTGTATCTTACAGTATTTATTCTGAAGGGAAGTCGTGAGTAAAATAAACACACCTTATAATTCCTTAATGTTAAATGCATTCATTGCGCTCAAAATTAATAAACTTAAAACTTTAGATTTGTTTGGGCTCTACGCACTGTCCGGGCCCTTTAATTTTTCACAAATTATAACTGTATATGTTGGTGTTGAGAAGTGCACATTGCCATCATTGAACTGTACGTTATACGCAACTGGAAAGGAAGCGCGCATAAGTAACATGAGGCTACAGCCAAGTTAGTGTTAGGAAGTTAGGAAAACAATGGGTATCCTTTTCTCTTTTTTTATCTCTCTCGTTGGCTGTACTACCGCAACGAGCCAGAAGGCGACAGAAGCACCTACTCCGCATCTGTCTTTGTCAGCTTCAACATCTACAATGCTTTGAAATCGTCTGCATCCTTTCCAGTTGCTTATAGCGTCCAGTTCAATGATTGCCACAGACAATTAACACATGCACAAGTTGCAGAGCGGAAGTACCAACTTAAAACAAACATCAACTGACTATTGGCAAGGAATAAATCCCTGTTAAGTCACTAGAAATGCAAGATTAAACTGCTCGAAAATAGAACAAATTCTAACTACGTACCTACATCATGCATCTTGTGATGCTGCAACGTTTCCAGTGTGAACCAAGATATACCACTGCTCGTCTTTATAATTTGTTTATACAGGGTGAGTTTTTTTTTTCATTATTTGTATGGGGATCTCGGAAACCATAAGAGTTACACATTTGCTTAAATGGGGAAAGATTTGCTTCTTTGGAAGACTAATTTTGTTGATTTAAGAAAATGTATGGTTTACTAGATATTTGTAAAAAAGTAAAATTCTCCAAAATCGTTTCAGCCCCTTAATTCGTTTATTTCTAAATATAGATAAAAATTGTTCAAATACAATTTGTAGATAATTTTGTGCCGAATAATGTCACCGTACTAGTTTTTTAATTTTGCTTAGCATTTTGAGGTTATGAAGCAAAGTTGAATTTTTTTAAATGGAAACAATAGTTGGCTATGACGTATTTTAATAGTGCATTTTTTTCTGATTGTAATGATGTAAGGGTTGTATCACTTATTTTGATAAATAAAGGCACAATACACGTTTTCCTATTATTAGGTTTACAAAAAATCATATCCTGCCATGGAAAACAAAAGAAATTATTATCGACACACATTGTGACACCTTTTCAACACGGAGTTAACAGCTTTCCCAATTTTACGCCCATTTGCATCTAATCTGCTAAACGCATTATAATAACAACTTTCTGCAGCTCCTGCATCTTTTATTCCTCCAAATACAAAAAAGTCTAAAGGTATGTCGATAATAATTGTGTACATTTCGAGCACTTACTGTAAATTTCTTTTGTTTTCCATGGCAGGATGTGATTTTTGGTAGACCTATAATAATAAGAAAACGTGTATAGTGCCTTTATAGTTTGTCCCACGAGAGCTCGAGTGTGACTCATACCTAAAAACTATCCGAACGATATAAATTAAAACGTTTGTCTTAGCTATCTTGTATAGGGCATTTTAATCTTCTAACCTCAAATGTACCAAAATATAAATTTAGTGTACTCTTATTTACCTAAACTATTCATGTTAACGGTAAATTTGATCGCGTTCGTTCTCAAAATATTTGAGTACGTTTATTAGCATAATCTACGATTGACTTTTTAACGATTTATTGCTAAGCGACATTATATAGCAAATATAGGTTAACAATAACAATCAATTTGACAGCTAACAGCTGACACTACGATACATACTCAACGTACGTTTACGTAATTTACAATGCCAATGTTAGAAGATATATTTTTTATATTCGCTCTCTTTTCCATTAGGTACTTTTTGTAAGTATGACAAAGACAACCTAATAATTGCGTTAATTCACACACCAATAACTAATGAGTCACACTCGAGCTCTCGTGGGACAAACTATATTTATTAAAATAAGTGATACAACCCTTACACCATTACAATCAGAAAAAAATGCACTATTAAAATACGTACATAGCCAACTATTGTTTCCATTTAAAAAAATTCAACTTCGTTTCATAACCTCAAAATGCTAAGCAAAAGTAAAAAACCAGTACGGTGACGTTATTCGGCACAAAAGTATCAACACATTGTATTTGAACAATTTTTATCTATATTTAGAAATAAACGAATTAAAGGGCTGAAACGATTTTG
The DNA here is from genome assembly GCA_036250285.1 of Pyrocoelia pectoralis. Taxonomy (NCBI): domain Eukaryota; kingdom Metazoa; phylum Arthropoda; class Insecta; order Coleoptera; family Lampyridae; genus Pyrocoelia; species Pyrocoelia pectoralis. Next base: position 21,895,809 of record CM070083.1, read on the forward strand.
GAGAATTTTACTTTTTTACAAATATCTAGTAAGCCATGCATTTTCTTAAATCAACAAAAGCGTATCTGGATTAGTCTTCCAAAGAAGCAAATCTTTCCCCATTTAAGCAAATGTGTAACTCTTATACAAATAATGAAAAAAAACTCACCCTGTATATTTATAATTTACAGTTTGTAAAAAAGATTTGCAGTGCGAATGTATCTTGTTTCAGATATTTCAAAAAAATATCTATTTTTTTTTTTTATAGATACAGATACAGATACAACGGTTTTCAAGTATCTCAATTGTATTTCGATACTCAAAAAAGCATTTAGATACTGTATCTAGATACCTGTATCTCGATACATTACAACACTGCGTATAGCGTACAGTTCAATGTGTGTCACAGATGCTGTAGTAGAAAAATCTACCGTAGATATTACGTAACTTAGTAGTTCTATTTGTCTCACGGTCACGCTCACGACCCGGTAGATCAAATATACATAATTTAATTTTATTTAAAACGTCACGAGAAAAACGATAATAGTTAAAAAATAAAATAAAAACATTTGTTTATTTATAGCAATGAAATACATCAACAATCGGCAATACATCTATAATTTATAAGAAACTGCTAGTTTTGTAATATTATCGATTTAAAAGAAATTGTAGGGTTATTGAATTGGAATGACTCATGAGTTTGTGGTCCATTTCAAATTCGATTTGAACTTTGCAAACTGATAACAATTATTTTAAAGTACGTACTTGACTTTATCAGCCTGTTATTTAAATCACATGTACTCGACGTTTAGTAGGGGACAAAATGCTGTACTGTCCACCTAACGTTAACATATCGGACATTTGGATTGACCATGGAACGTCAAAATGCTTCATGGATACGGTCTCAACGTCGATTATTGGAGGATTTTTACTACTGGCCGGTACTATACAGTTAATGATCTACAGAAAATATGGAACGGAACTACCGCATAGCGAACTGTCGAAATCATCACTGTACGGTGTACAAATTTTCTTTACGCTTCTAATACCGGTGTTAGAAGTGGTCAAGTTTAGCTTGCAAGCGACGATTTTAGGTGACAAACAGATTTACGGATATATGGTACGTTTCTTATCGACGAATCGACTTGTTATACTAAAGTTTACATTTCAGATACTTTCGCTTGTGTTAACGCTATTGGCGTATCCGTATTCGCTTCTCGTGTTAAAAAAGGAGAGACGTTTTCTCTTACCGTCGACGCCGCCTCGAGGTCACGGTCTCGTTCTACTTCTATTCTGGTCTTGTACTTTCATATCGGAAAATTTGGCGTTCGTTAACTTGGGCCAGAACGAATGGTGGTTTAAACTAAAAGAGTGAGAGAACCTTCACACAATCACAAAAATCTTAACGTTGTCTCCCTTTTAGCATGAACGATAGTATAGAAATGGGTCTATTCGTTGTACGTTACATATCTTGCCTCATCATTTTCGTACTCGGATTAAAAGCACCCGCAATTAAACCGCTTAGTTATTTGGGTGTCGACCGTTCCAATATGAATATTCCTCTTATGGTGAGAATTTTTTCGGTTGGTTTAATGTGCGCGAAGCGTGTAATAGCAATTGTCATGTAACGAGTGTAAATTATGTCAAAATTTTGTATCCGTCACCACTGTTTTTAGAAAAATTAATATGTCCGTGAATGATAAAGGTAGATACATTCCAGTTTCTAATACCGTAACCGAAGTTCGTATTGACAAATTACAATTAAAATTAGATTTTAAGGTGCCTCTTTGACAGTTGTGGCATGTCGATACTTAAAACTTCCTTTTTAGGGCCAAAATGAGAACGTTTCGACATGGAGAAATTTTTGGTACAAAATACGTACTTTGGCACCATTTCTATGGCCGAGAAAGGATATTTGTTTACAACTTCGTGTCATTATCTGCATTATTTTGCTGGCGGCCGGACGGGTGATCAATTTGTACGTTCCCATATATAATAAACTCATCGGTAAGGAAACACTTGTTACGACATTGAAATTAACGTTAACAATTTTCAGTCAATAGTATGATTACACCGATAGCGTTTCGATGGGATTGGATTTTGGTTTATGTCGCGTTTAAATTTTTACAAGGAGGTGGTACCGGCGGAATGGGACTCTTAAATAATTTACGATCGTTTCTATGGATACGTATTCAGCAATATACGACTAGAGAGATTGAGGTAAGTATTGTGCATAATATACAGGGTAGCCCATTAGTACGAGGAAGTCCAATTTTTCATTCTATATCACACAGATTAAAAAGTATTTCAAATAAAAGGATACGAACCATTGCATATTTGTAAAATATTTATAAACATACAGGGTGCTTCGAATAATCGTTGCTCTTTGCCGACCTGTTATTTTAAATAGAACACCAGTAAAAACTATTAGTTTTAGAAGACACATAGTACAGATATGAACTGTAGAGATTGAAAAGCTTTATCTACCTACATAATAATATATAGGGTGTTCCATTTAAAATAACAAAGTTTTGCCTATTCGAAATTTACAAAACTTTACGAATTATTGCAAAACACCCTGTATAATTAAATCGACAATTATTTATATATTCCCCTAAGGAACGACCTTTCCTAATTTGTGTACCAAAAATTGACTCAAAATTTTAAAACCGAACGAGTCTAAGCATTTTTTAATCAGACAATGTTTTTCATGAAAAAATTCATAACTTGGGAACGCTGCATTCAAAATAAAAAACAAAAATATGGCATTTTAAGAGAGCAATCAGAATATAACATCAAATATAGGGTGTTTGATTTAACAAAACAGATCGGCACGGAGCCAGGATTATTCGAAGCACCCTGTATGTTTATAAATATTTTACAGATATGCAATGATTCGTATCCTATACAACTTCTATTTGAAACATTTTTTAATCCGTATGATATTGAATGAAATATTGGACTTCCTCACACTAACGGGCTACCCTGTATGAAACATTTTATAATTAGTAGGATACAGGGTAGCCCATTAGTACGAGGAAGTCTAATATTTCATTCTACATCACACGGATTAAAAAATATTTCAAATAAAAGTTGTAGGATACGAACCATTGCATATTTGTAAAATATTTATAAACATACAGGCTGCTTCGAATAATCGTTACTCCGTGCCGACCTGTTATTTTAAATGGAACACCAGTAAAAACTACTAGTTTTAAAAGACACATAGTACAAGATATGAACTGTAGAGATTGAAAAGCTTTATCGACCTACATAATAATATATAGGGTGTTCCATTTAAAATAACAAAGTTTTGCCTATTCGAAATTTACAAAACTACGAATTATTGCAAAACACCCTGTATAAGTAAATCGATAAATATTTATATATTCACTAAGGAACGACCTTTCCTAATTTGTGTACCAAAAATTGACTCAAAATTTTAAAACCGAACGAGTCTAAGCATTTTTTAATCAGACAATGTTTTTCATGAAAAAATTCATAACTTGGGAACGCTGCATTCAAAATAAAAAACAAAAATATGGACATAGAGCATTTTAAGAGAGCAATCGGAATATAACATCAAATATGGGGTGTTCCTGTTTCATTTAACAAAACAGATCGACACGGAGCCAAAATTATTCGAAGCACTCTGTATGTTTATAAATATACAATGGTTTGTGTCCTACAACTTTTATTTGAAACATGTTTTAAACCGGGTATGATATTGAATGAAATATTGTACTTCCTCGCACTAATGGGCTGCCCTGTATGAAACCTTTTATAATTAGTAGGAATATACAGGGTAGCCCATTCGTACGAGGAAGTCCAATATTTCATTCTATATCACACGGTTAAAAAATATTTCAAATAAAAGTTGTAGGGTACGAACCATTGCATATTTGTAAAATATTTACAAACATACAGGGTGCTTCGAATAATCGTTGCTCTGTGCCGACCTGTTATTTGAAATGGAACACCAGTAAAAACTACTAGTTTTAGAAGACACATAGTACAGATATGAACTGTAGAGATGAAAAGCTTTATCGACCTACATAATAATATACAGGGTGTTCCATTTAAAATAACAAAGTTTTGCCTTTTCGAAATTTACAAAACTTTACGAATTATTGCAAAACACCCTGTATAATTAAAAGCGACAAATATTTGTATATTCAGATTCACTAAGGAACGACCTTTCCTAATTTGTGTATCAAAAATTGATTCAAAATTTTAAAACTGAACGAGTCTAAGCATTTTTTAATCAGACCATGTGTTTCTGAAAAAAAAATTCATAACTTGGGAATGCTGCATTTAAAAGAAAAAACAAAAGTATGGACATAGAGCATTTTAAGAGAGCAATCGGAATATAAGGGTGCTTCATTTAACAAAACAGATCGACACTGAGCCACGATTATTCGAAGCACCCTGTATGTTTATAAATATTTTACAAATATGCGATGGTTTGTATCCTACAACTATTATTTGAAACATTTTTTAATCCGTATGATACAGAATGAAATATTGCACTTCCTCGTGCCAATGGGCTACCCTGTATGAAACATTTTATAATTGGTAGGAATATACAGGGTAGATCATTAGTGCGAGGAAGTTGAATATCATACGGATTAAAAAAATGTTTCAAATAAAAGTTGTAGGATACGAACCATTGAATATTTATAACCATACAGGGTGGTTCGAATAATTGTGGTTCCGTGCCGACCTGTTTTTTTAAATGGAACACCCTATATAAATAATCACTTTATTTGTTTAAAGAAAAAATTTCTTACAAATGGATTCTTATCCTAACCTCCCTTAACTTCGTATAAATACTTACAACCAAAAAGTTCTTCGTTCTTGGATCCTTCTGCCCTCCCAAGTGTCGAATTGTTGGTGTGCTCCCGGTCCCTCGCTATCTGTTTCATTTCTGTGAGTGATTTTCCTCGTCTTTTCCCTTGTTGTTTGGTTTGATCTAATCAGCTTTTTTTTTGGTCTGCCACGTTTTCCCATTTCCAGTATTCTTTTTTGCTTCCTTATTCATTCTCCCCTATTTTATCCAGTATCGATGGTTGGTTGGTAATCTCAGGGAGATTACTAATCTCCCTTATACACATATTCCTGATGTGTTCACGCTTCGTGATTCCCGTAATCTTCCTTGTGTGCTTCATTTCCATTGTTTCTATCCAAAACAGAACACTAACAATGAAACAACACAACAATTATCCATCTTAATACGGAATACAATAAAAATACCCACATTGTCCTAATCCGTATAACGCATATTCGCCTAACGCCTAACCTATCCTTTCAGTTCTCTTCTCTTCCAATTCCTTCTTTCTTCCACCGTCTTCATCCATCCTATTCCTTCCGCTCTCTCTCCTAAAATCTCTCTCCATCCTCTTCCCTAAACTCCTCACACTCCCCTAACATTTGTGTTATATTTTCCCGTCCTTTTTCACACAACATATATCTTCTCTTATCATCCTCCCACTAATACTTATTCTCCCTTTCCTTGTTCCCGCACTCAATCCTCCCCTTAGGTACTCCGACACTTCTTCCGCAATTATCTCCCCATACCTCTGATTGTACCTCCCTTCTCTGATCCTACTCCTCTCTTGCCTTTGCACATCCATATTCCTTTCTACAATGTCCTCTCTTGTGCCCACCCTCCCATCTCCCTTCCTTTCTCCTCTGCACCTCTTCCCTTGCCACCCTCCTTTTTCATAGTATCTCTTCCTGTCCTTCAGCCCGTATTCTATTCTCATACCTCATCGCCAGCTTCCCTGCCTGTATCCTTATTTTTTCCCATTTTTTCCCATTTAACTGCCTCTTGCACCCTGGCGTCTCCCTTTCCAACCCCAACACCCATCTCTAATATCTTTCCTGTACTCTTTCCACCACCTCCCTTTCCCTCCACCTCCACACTTCCACTCCATACATTACACTCTTTACCAGTTTATCAAATAACCACCCCTCCTGGAACACCCTATATTTGATGTCATCTTCCGATTGCTCTCTTAAAACATGGTCATGATTCATTTTTGGCTATATCTTCGGTACTATAAGAGCTATTGAGATAATTTTTTTTTAATTACTCCCTTATGATTGCGCCCTCTATTGGTAGACGGAGATAAGAAATTGTTGTGGTTTTGGATTTTTTGGGTAATATCAAGTATTGTCTTTTCATCGAGACCAATCTTGACAAATTCAAGCAACCCGTTTCGAAGTTACACGATTTTTTCTAGTAACACGTAATTTAGTTCTCCCTCCCTTTATTTTAACAGCAATCGTAAAAATTCATTAAACAAAGTTTTACATATTGGTCACTAGTTTACAATGAATATATTTTTTTAAATACCTTACTGAGGAAAATTGCCCAAAAAATGGGAATTTCAAATTGAAATCAGTGAAACGCCCTCTGGTGGCAATGGTAGGAAATTGAAAATAATTTCCAGCATTTTATCTTGGGCACTTTTATTACAAGATTTTTTATTTCACTGTTCTATCTCAAATAGTTTCCGAGTTATGGCCGGCCTCCTTTCTTAGTTGTACACCCTGTACAGTTAAGGAACGCCACCATGTCCGCCATCACCCTTTTTAGCCAATCATCCTCCTTAGCTGCCTCACTGGCTGCTACAATCTCAGCTTCTGTGGTCGAGATTGGCACCGAAGGCTGTCGCTGAAGGCTGATAGCAATATCATGTAATCACCACAAAATATAATAGAATTCGGGCCTGCACTCGGCTTGAAGGTAACATATTTTAAGCTTTGCGCACCAGGTAAAGGGAAACATAGACAAAATTTGTGTTTGTCGCCAATAACGCGGGCGAAATATTGCTACTTTTACCTACACGGGCTCCTATGATAACACCGAAATAACACTACTTAATATGTAACATAAATAAGCTTTATGTATTATTATTATTGTTTTTATTCTTATAATAGTCGTGTTTTTTGGAATCTTACGGTGTTATACGGGGGGGATAGAATAGAATGCTCCTTAGCCGCCTCCCAAAAAAATCGCCAAGTACTCATATTGGGAGGCTGAGTTGACCTCGTGGAGGTAATGGCGCCCAAGATTTTATGGCGGGACCGACAACCCATAGTCCGAAAATGTCTACAGCAATTTCATTTGTTACTCGTTAAAAGCAAAAAAACTATGTAAAATGATAATAGTAATAATCTATTAGCCTTTATAATGACAGAATGTCGAAGTAGTGAAATTGGTTGTTACTGTTACAAAATATATCTATAGAGCGCCGCCATTAATTGCGGTTTTATTTCAGGTGGAGTTGTTTAGACATCTCCACAGTTTATCATTACGTTGGCATCTAAGTAGGAAAACTGGGGAGGTACTAAGAGTGATGGACCGAGGGACGGATAGTATAAATAATCTACTTAATTATATAATTTTTTCCATTACTCCAACAATTGCCGATATTATTATTGCAGTTATTTATTTTGTAAGTGTTTTTAATGGTTGGTTCGGGCTAATTGTCTTCGTTACGATGTTACTGTACATAAGTGAGTGAGCGCAAATATTTCGCTGTTTATTAATTTTAAATTTGCAGTTATTACAATTGTTGTAACTGAATGGCGGACAAAATTCCAAAGACGCATGAATCTAGCCGATAATGCTACTAGAGCACGTAGTGTTGATTCTCTTTTAAATTTTGAAACTGTGAAGTACTACGGAGCCGAACAGTACGAGGTTGACGCCTTCCGCGAAGTTGTTCTCAAGTTCCAGGTTTGTCGAAAAACTAGCCGTAAGGCATTTTTTAGTTGAATTCTATTTCAGGAAGAAGAATTTAAGTCGTCAATTACTTTAAATATCTTAAATACGTTGCAGAATATTATTATTTGTGGCGGTCTCCTCGCTGGCAGTTTGCTTTGTGTGCACATGGTCGTTGATCATGAAGGTTTATCAGTTGGAGATTATGTATTATTCTCTAGCTATATAATACAGCTTTATGTACCGTTGAATTGGTTCGGAACTTACTATCGGTTAGTATTATTTATTATTAAGACCAGTATTGAAATGATCGTTTATCAGAGCAATTCAAAAGAATTTCGTTGATATGGAAAATATGTTTGATTTAATGCGTGAAGAGCAAGAAGTGATTGACGCACCAGGCGCAGGCGCCATAGCTATGAAGCGTGGAGGCGTTGAATTTCGCAACGTTAGTTTCAGTTATCTTCCAGAACGTGTCATTTTGAAAAACATTACGTTTACAGTGCCATCCGGAAAGACTGTGGCTTTGGTATGTACTAATTACTATAGAAAAAGTGTTTTTTGTAAAATCGTATCAAAATTGGATCATGTAAGCAGTCATTTGCGTTCGTAAATAGTGCCTTTTGCGTCCTAAGACTTGAAAAACCAGCAATTGTATAATTATACAGGGTGTTTCTAAATGGATATTTAGGTTTTAACTTAAAATCATAATTAATACATGAAATGAAAGAGCAACTCAAACAGTTCTGTTTGTTGGTACGCGCATGCGCTAGAAATAACTAACAGCAATTCAATATTTATTTATTGTATTCATAATAAAAAAATATACAAGGATTCGTATTCCCGCTCCATAACCACAAACTAAACATAATAACCTAACATAATATGTACAATACATAAAAACACCAAAAAACGCCCAAACCTACCACTAAAAACTACTACTACAAAACTTTCTCGACTCCTGCCCCCTACGTTTCACCCTTTCCCTTCTCTCTAGCACCTCCTTCATCCACCCCACTTCTACCTCCTTCTCTCCCAGAATCACCTTTCTCACTCGCGCCTCTTCTCGTAGCTCCTCACATTCTCTCATCATATGGCACACACTTTCCCTCCCTTCTCTGCACATTCTACAAATCCTTTTCTCGTCCTCCCACCAATATCTATTTTCATTCTCCTCATTCCCGCACCTAAATCTCGCCACTATTCTTTTTCCCTACAGTCCCATATCCCCCAACAGGTACTCGGCCTTGCCTTCTACCATAATCTCTCAATATCTCTCATTATACATTCCCTCACCTATCCTCGCTCTCCTTTCTTGGCCTTGCACATCCTTATCTTTTCTTACCAACTCTTCCACCATATCACTTCCTTCCTTCCTTCCTTCCTTCCTTCCTTCTTCTTTCTATCTCCTCCCTTGCGTAGCTCACTCTCTCATAAAACATTCTCCTGTCCATAGCTTATCCGTTTTTTTCATCTCTCTCATACACCCATTCATCATTACAATTTCATTCCTCTTCCTGACCTCTTCCTCATATTTCACCGCTCTCTTTCCTGCCTGAACTCTTATTTTCTCAAATTTTATTTCTTACTTCACTATATACCCTGGCGTCTCTATCCCACCCCAACGTCCATCTCCAGTATTTTTCCTGAACTATCTCCAATTTTTCCCACTCCTTCCACCCCCATATCTCTTCTCCGTACCCCATCACACTCCTTACTAGCTTGTCAAAAATCCGCCTTCTCTTTTCCATATCCTTCCCAAAAACTCTTTCCCCCAATCACCACACTCTCCCCACTAATCTATTCCCCTTATTCGCCAGTTCTCTTATAATGCACCTCGTCCTTATTATCATACCTTAATACATAACCCAGTTATTTCCATTCATCTACACTCTCCACCCCCCACCCCCACTTTTCGTTTACGGCTTTCCCTCTTCTCTTTTGAAACACCATTACTTTAGTCTTCCCCACATTTGCACTTAAGTCCTTTCTCCCTAAATATCCCTTTACCACGCCAATTAACCCCTTCATTTCCTTCCCACTATCCGCCATTACTACCACGTCGTCCGCATACGCTAACACCCACACTTTTATCCCCCCTATTACCATCCCTCCCCTTTGATGTCTCCATAACTCCTCTTCTAAATCTCCAATGTATAACGAGAAAAGGCTCGGACTTAACGGGCATCCTTGCCTCAACTCTTTTTTCGTCCAAAACCCTTCACTTTTCTCTTCCCTCACTCCCGTCGTGCACCTTATCTCCTCATACACTTCCTCTATCGCCATCACCAAATCTTCTCCTATCTCACACTTAACACCTCCCACATTTTTGTCCTATTTACATTATCAAATGGTGCCTTAATGTCCAAAAACAAACAATACACCTTCCCTGCTTTTCTTTCCAGCACCCCGTTCACCACTTGCCTTAGAACATAAATGTTGTCCACCGTCCGCCTTCCTTCCCTGAAACCCGCCTGCCAGTCCGGTACTAACCCCCTTTCCTCTATTTCCTTCTTTATCCTGCTTCTCAGCACCTTCGCGTATATCTTATACTCCGCATTCGTGATATTCACACCTCTATAGTTTTTAGCCTTCTTCCTTTCCCCCTTTATATATCCTCGCTTCCTTCCACTCCTCCGGAAATCTTTCCCCTCTCCATACTCCATTTAATATCTCTCGTATCTTTTCCCTTGTTTTCACCCCCGTGTATTTCCACTGTCTCCCTTGTATTCCGTCCGGTCCTTTGCGCTTTTCTTAACTTCACCTTTTTCAATGCCTCTTCTACCTCTTCCCGCTTTATCTCTCCTCCAACTCTCCTTCTCTCTTTCTCCTCTTCCCATTTCCCGCTTCTCCATCTCTCCTCCCATCACCTCCATACACTGCTTTCTCCACTCCTCTTCATCCACAACTCACCCTCCTGTTCACAAATCTCCATATCTCTTTTTCTGTCTTTAACCCCCGTATTTCCTCCTCTACTTCATAGAGCAAGCAGCAAAAATGGCGACTAGTGAAGAGAAATCTTTTTGTGTTCTGCAGTTTGCAAATACTGAATCTGTGGTTACGGTGCAACGTGCGTTCCGGATTAAGTTCAGATGTGATCCCCCAAGTGATAGTAACATCCGTAGATGGTATCATCAGTTTGAAAATACCGGCGCCCAAGTGTTAGTGAAGAGAGTGTTGAGCGAGTGAGGGAGTCTTGTCTTTCACGGGTAGCCTGACGAAATCAGTTCAGTGAACAATCATAATGTGCGCATCTGAGTCTCAGAAAATCATCACGAGATGGTATAATTGCAACGAGAGAGAGCCCCCTAAATTGAATGGTTTTTGTACCATATCTCGGCGAAAAGTTTATCAGCCTTTTTTCTTTGGAGAAGCAACGGGTACTGGTAGCTACTTCCTATCTGATGCTGTACAACTATGGATATCTCTCCAATTCGTATAAGACGAACTAAATAACTTCATATGGCAGTAATATGATGCACCGCCTCACTGGCATAACGACGTACGCGATTACCTAATTGTCAACCCTCCATTATCTAATAGCTCTATATACATATTAACATAAAATAAAACACACACAGCGGAAAAGGAAAAGAAACAAAAGGAGAACAAACCCACGCACTTTATTACCCTACCTAACTTCCCTTTCTCTTGCTACCTTTATCATCCTTCTTCTTCTCTCTACAACATCCTCCATCCTTCTCCTCCTTCCCCTAATATCTTCTTCCTACTGCTTCGTTCTTCCTTCAACTCATCACACTCCCCAAATTTTCACACTCCACTCCACTCCGCACAACCTACACTTTTTTTTACACCAGCCACGTTCCAGAACATGATCCTGCTGATCTCTCTCCTACCCATATTTTCCTATAATCCACTCTTTGTACCTTTATCCCTTTCTACTGTGGAAATCTTTCTAATCTCCTCTTACACGCTCCTTTCCTCCTTCGTCAGATCATCATCGCTGTATTTCTTAGAACCCCTTTCCTCATTTCCTGTCTCCTTGTTCATAACCCATACCCCCCTAATCACCACACTCACCCCCATTTTGTCCTGTGTAAATTTCCCAGGCCCTTCTCTGGTTCCCTCAGATTACTACCTCTCACCACTATGTTATTTTGCCTTCTAACTCTCTCACCCCTTTCCATTTCTCTCTTTATCTTATCCCTCTCTTCTTTTAGCTCCCTCCTCTTCTCGTTCCATTTCCCCTCTTTCTTCTCCTGCTCCTCCCTCATTACTTTTATCTCATCGGCCACTTGCCGCTCCGCTCTATTTTCCCAAACTGCCACTATCTATCACTTATTAATAACTCTTTTGGTATCAGTCGTTATCATCTAACTATCTCTGTTCCCGATTTGCCTACCACGTGGTCTGCCAAAGCGGCGCGTCAAGGGGTTGCCGCACTCTCTTTTTTGATGTATTAATTATGATTGTAAGTTTTATGTAATAAATTCTACAAAGCGTTAAAACCTCGACATTCATTTAAAAACACCCGGTATATTAAAATATGCAACCATACAACCAACAATTTGATTTTTGAGAACGAGTCGTGCCATTTATAAACGATTTTACAAAAATCTTGTTCGCATTTCGGGCGTGAACGACGATTTTGGTCCGTTGGCGTGTTGTACCCTTCGGACCGCGGTCCTTCACTCCCTTAATACAAAAATAGTTATTAGTTTGTTCGTTTTTGAGGTGGGACCTTCGGGAAGTGGAAAAAGTACAATTATACGATTGTTATTCAGATTTTACGACGTCGATACCGGTGTTATTGTAATTGATGATCAAAATATTAAAACTGTAACGCAGGAATCACTTCGAAGAGCTATTGGGGTGGTACCTCAAGATACTGTATTATTCAATAATAGCATTAAGTAAGTAAGCTTACTCGTGTTTCGAACCTTTTAATTACAAGAGAAATTATATTAGGTATAACATAAATTATGGACGAATTGGTGCGGGCGAAGCTGATATAATACAGGCTGCTCGTGGCGCCGATATTCACGAACGAATTTTAACCTTTCCCGATGGATACGATACGGAAGTTGGTGAGCGAGGTTTAAGGCTAAGTGGCGGTGAAAAACAACGAGTTGCTATAGCTAGAACGTTGCTAAAAGCACCTATTATAGTTCTTTTGGATGAAGCGACAAGTGCTTTAGATACACAAACTGAACGTAACATACAGGTATAATTAAATAATTTTTTAACAATACATTTAAGTACATGACACGTATTCTCTTAGGGTGCTTTAAATGAAGTTTGTGCAAATCGTACAACTATTATAGTAGCGCATCGTCTGTCTACCATTATCCATGCCGACGAAATTCTAGTGTTAAAAGAGGGTGAAATTGTGGAGAGGGGGACGTACGTATATTTCAACAAAACGGATCTTCTTTTTTAATGTTTCTGACAATTTTAGGCACATGAATTTGGTTGGTCAAGAAGGTGTATACGCTTCCATGTGGAAGCAACAGTTAGAAAATAAAGATAGTACCTCTGTAGAAAATAGTATGGAACAAAGTATGGATAGTAAAAATCCCATAGTTTAATTAGGTAGTTAAATTTCTGGTGTCAAATGTGATAGGTTTGAAAAAATAGGTGATGTAATTATTATAATTAAAACATTTCAACAGTTGTTACTGTTTTTTATGGCTCTTAATCCGTTGTTGTTTATAATCTAATAGTTTTCACTCCTCATATTTACATTCCCTATTCTTTTTCTTGGGGTTGGCAGTCCTCCAATGGGTGTGTCAGGTGGCAGATAGAGAAACACCTCCCACATGAAGAGGTACTGGAAAATGAACTACCCAAGCCATACTCTAACACTGTCTCTGAGCACTGCAAGCTGGCTGCATGGAACTCACCACAAGCAGAGTTTATTATTATTTCTTTAGCGGTAGTTCAGATTGGATCCTGCACTGTTACATTTTGGTGTATTTTTCTCCTGTTATTGTCTATCCTTAGAGAATACCTGCACCAAACTAAACATCCGGCCGTTACAGTTCTCAGAATTGCAGGTAATGCTTCTAAAAAGTATTCGGACAGTTAAGTAATGTAGAAAGTGTGATCTTACATATTTGTATGGTACGTAAATAGTGTTTTGAAGAGTTTTGATTGTAGTATATGAAGTATTCGTTTGCTGAGATAAGTATGCATTTAATCATCAGTTTTACAGCTTCTTTTGCAGATGAACCTACCGTATCGTCGATATCCAGTACGTCTGCTATTATTTCGATTTTCATCACATCAGGTACCTTCAGGCCCTTGTTACGGCAACAAATGATTGGTACCGCAATCAAAAATGCAATGGCTCGGTAAGCTCAGTTATAAGAGGCAATCTAATGGGCGTCGGAGATATGAATATAGAATTTAAATTCAGCAAGTAAAGGGGTAGTCAAAGCTAAAGTTAATTTGTATTAGGTTAGCAAATATAGTTAAATAAATTTTAGGGCGCCACGATAGTTCTTTAGGAAGTTAAAGCTGGTAATCAGAACTACGAAGATCTTAGCAGTTTGTAGTAACAGAGATATGATTTCTGAAAGAGAATGTGGGTATTCCGTAAAGAAATACACTGGAGTAATGGTAGTGGTGGTTATAATGAACCAAAATATAACGAGTAACACAGAACAAAATAATTATAATACAACAAATCTTCACAGGATTGAAACAATAAAGGGGCTTAACTGTGCAAAAGCCAATAAATGTAATTAAACAACGCTTACCTCCATACGTTCCAGCAGTAATGTATGTTGCGCAACCTCAATACTGTCGGATTATCTAAATAAAAAGGTTAATTAACATGAAAATTATTAGGGCTGCGACAAGCAGACCGACTCAAATATAACAATTACAAACTTTAGTCAGTACTTAGTTTCGAATGTTGACATTTATCAAAATAGCAATTAGCTTTTGAGCTTTATCTTTAGGCATATTTAAACTTCAAGGTAAAAGATAATAAACTAATAATAAAGTAATTTTAAAAGTAACGAACAAAGTTAATGCAAAAATTAATAAGAAAGTAACAAAATAAATTAAATAAGTGATTTTAAATTGAAGCAAGTAACGAGATATGGTTAAGTAATTTAGTATAAAGCAACTTTATAAAGTTGGGGCAAAGCAAAAAGCGTTGCACGTCACGAGTATGATATAACGAGATGCTAAATGACACTCATGAATCGTCGTACTGCGCATGCGATGGTTTCTAACAACAAAAAATGCGCGAAATCTTAAGTTAACCCAATTTTGAATTTTGTGTGTTTGTTCGCGGCAGTTAAAAAATGAGTGTTATGTGCGTTATTTGTGACAAAATATTGTCCAATCGATCCAATTTATACAGACATCGTCGAGACGTACATGGCTTAGAAGCCAATGTGGTTGCATATGATAAAACTGTGTGGAATTATCAATGTTTGGAGACGGGTTGTAATAGTTCGTATCAAAGATGTGAAGGTTTAATAAAACATCTCCAAGACGTTCACAAATTCCTATTTGAAGGAACAGAAGAAATAGTGTTTTCTAGCAAAAATGGTAAGTTTTTTTTTCTAAATAGCTGTACCTACCAGGGGCCTCTCATGATATTCAGAACAGATGAGGATCAATTGCAAATTTTTGAACCTGATTAATACAACAATGCACTGCCACCGTATTGACTTATATTATGTTGGAAAATGTAAACATGTAAAAATATTTGCAATTTAAGTTTAAGAAAAATGTGGAAAATGACCCTCCGATCTGAAACACCATGAGCCGCACCTGATACCTACCTATATAAATGAACATTAATATTACTTATAGATACATTGAAAATCATTAACTTAAATAATTTGGCTAAAGTATCTTTGCTAAATTGAGGCAGCTATACTGTTGCCCTCCCCTGTGTATGGATTTAACTGGTTATTGTAGTCAACGATAAAAGTAGATTTCAAGATGTTGATGACCTTAAAGAGATAATTCTGATGGTCATATAATATAGTCATTAATAGTTTTATATAATATATCTTTAATAGTTTTAAAAACATACCTAATGTTAATTCGCTTTAATTTCAGAATTTCAAAGCTGGAAGACTAAATATGAGGTAAACCATAATTGCAATTATATTGTAGCCAGGACACGGAAAAGCCACAAGGGAGAGATTATTTATTATAACTGTAATAGGACAAACGGAGGTATATATAGCACAAACTTTCAGTTGTTCATAATAATAATGTTAAAATGTTACAGGAAAATCATGTTCTCAGCAGCGACAACGGCTCCTGAAAAGTCAGGGTAGCTGTAAGTTAGGTTCTGCATGCACAAGTCAATTAAAATTAATAAATAATGGAGGTACCTTATGTGCACATTTTCAAAAAACACACTATGGCCACAGTTTCGATTTGCAGCATTTGAGAATTTCTAAGGACGATAAGGAGATTATAGCTGCTAAACTAATTGCAGGAGTGACTAAAACTAGGTAAGAAATTATTAAGTGCCTGCGATATTATTATTATCAATGGCGATAGTTAGCCCCTTGGGCGCCCGAGCCCCTGAGATGAATGGGCCCTCTCTGCCGTGTGGGATATGTAATCTGTAATATACGCTACTGTTTAAATGTATGTACATGTACAGTAAGTTTGTCTAAGAATGGTGATTGGCATGTGTATTAGATTTTCTGTATTAAATTGGTTACATTTTGTAGCTTATGACATGAGTATGACTGTTATTAAATTTTACTTTTTCAGTACACTTTTATTAGGTGCTAAAGGTGTTTTAGATGCATGTGTAAAAAAATAGTATGAAAAATAACAGGTTCCCAAAGATGTTTTTTAAATTCAAATCATTACAGAATTTTAGTGCATTTTAAACTGAACTAAGTACCCAAAGAGTAGAACAAAGATTAGAAAGTTACTAATCTTTGCTAAGTACCATTCAGTGAATTCTATATATAACTGGAAGGATAACGATTACTGCAAATGCTTTCGTAACTTGTCCTCGACAAGCACCGCTGCTGCGGAGTGGATACCTATTTCTTTCTAACGTATTTGTATAAACGTGCGAAGGCGTGGTTAATACTTAATAATGAGAAATAAGCTCAAAATATTAAAAATTTCGCTCTTGTATATATATAATTATCGTACACTTATGTTATAATTATTGTAAATTTAAAAATTAATCATGAAATAAGTGTCTTAAACAAACATTATTTTTAATATCTATAAGAGAAATGTAGTAAGATAAGGATAGCATTCCCCCCACTAACGTCCATCTTACTCTAACAGAACCGGTCAATTTTTATATTCGACGTTATCCTTCCAGATTATATATAGAGTTCACTGGTACCATTATTGTTTGACAGCTGTAGATCATTTTGAGAAATTGTTATTCAATAAATGATATCAATATATTCATTTGATGTTAATTTTCTTATTTTTACAGGATTGTTGACACAGTTAGGGATAAAATAGAAGAGTCCTTAAAACGTTTAGATTTGCTAAACTTCAAAGATGTTGATAATATTAAACGATGCTATCAAATCGAAACAAGGGATGGAAAACGACACAATAATGATG
Organism: Pyrocoelia pectoralis; assembly: GCA_036250285.1. Lineage (NCBI taxonomy): Eukaryota > Metazoa > Arthropoda > Insecta > Coleoptera > Lampyridae > Pyrocoelia > Pyrocoelia pectoralis. Next base: position 21,913,066 of record CM070083.1, read on the forward strand.
CTCTATCTGTGGATCTCTGGATAGAAGAGTGCAAAACAACATTACCAGATGACAATCCGGTTATATTTTATAAGAGGCAAGGAGAAGAATCAGACATTCTTGAAAAAAATGATTTTTGTCTGGTGGTAATGAACAAATTTCAGCAAATGATGCTTATCCGATTTGGCCCCAATGTAATATCAATAGATGGAACCCATGGACTCAATGAGTATGAATTTGAATTGACAACTGTAATGGTGACAGATGAGTTTGGCCAAGGATTTCCTACTGCATTTATGTTTAGTAATAAAAAAGATACTCATATTTATGATATATTTTTTGAAAGTATTCGGCAAAAAATAGGTTACATCACTGCTAAGACATTTATGTCTGATATCACAGAGACTTTTTATACAGCATCGCTTCGTGTTATGGGACCAGTTACCTACCGCCTCTTTTGCTCGTGGCATGTTGACCGAGCATGGCAGATGAACTTAACCAAAATTAATGACAAGGGAAAGCGTGGAGAGGTATATAGAACATTAAAGGTGCTACAAACTGAATTAAATGAAAATGAATTTCAACACAAACTTGTAACTGCTGTAAGATTAATGTTAGATGACAAAGATACTTGCAGTTTTGGTCACTATTTTAAAACAAACTATGTAAGCAATTGTGAACAGTGGGCATATTGCTACAGACAATCAACAGGAATCAATACGAATATGCAGCTTGAATCCATGCATAAAACTATAAAATATTTTTACTTGCATCGTAAAAAAAATAAACGATTGGATAAAGGTTTACATATAGTTTTAAAATTTCTAAGAGACAAAAGTGTGGAAAGAGTAATAAAACTTGTAAAAGGAAAAAATACAACATGTCACCGTGAAATTTTTAAAAGACATCAGACTGCAATGGAGAGTACATTTACATTGCATGCTTTAGATGAAATGACTTGGGAAGTAAGAGGTGATTTAAGTAATAATTATTTAGTTAAAAGATTTCTTCATTCAGCATGTTGTCATTTAATTTGTTCTGAATGTAAAATATGTATTCACATGTATACATGTACGTGTGAAGATTTTAATTTAAATTTTAAAATTTGCAAACATATGCATTACATAAAAATGTCTGAAGTTGCTTCAGAAGATAATAATGTAGACTTAGCATCTGCAGCTTTATCCGAAGATCCTAAAAGTTTTGTCATATCACTAAGCAATCAAACGGAAAATAAAAAAAGAGACAGTTTATTTGGCAAAGTTAATGAAACATTTATTAAACTACAAAATACTAATTTAAATGATTTGGACGATTCAACAATTGTGGAAATGCACAAACATTTAAATATTTTAAACAATTTGGTTGATTTGCCAACACCATCTGCTATTGATACCTTCATTAATAAAAACAGTCCTATAAGATCTGCTAATACAAACATTATTCCGCAGTTGCGCCTCTTTTCTACTAAAAAGAAAAGAAAACGTGCTGATAATAATAATAAGAAACCAAGTAAAAACCAAGTAATATCCATAAATAATATGCTAAGTGGTAATTTAGGAGAATATGTTTCCAATAATTCAAAATATGACCACACCTATGTGTAGATGTAAAATAAAAAAACCTTATTAAAATATAAGTAGACTTTTCTTTATCTCCCCCTATTACCTTCACAATTACTAATCTGGTGGATGCATTTTATCGAGTACAAAATATTTTATTATGAGCAAATATAATACAATTCATGTCAAATACATTAATTTTTCTGTCTGTAAAAATACAATTACCTATTAGATATAAATAATAAGCAGTACAAAGTATTATTTTTAGATTAAGTAAATTTGTCCATAATTTAATAAAAAAAAATGGCCTTTTCATGTTTGTTTAAGATAAATTCAGCTAGGACATTGTAAAATAAACATTTATTCCTTGTCCAACTTATCTTTAACAACTTGTCAAGTAACATAATATTTTAAATTGGAATAATTAGTGCGCCTTTATTAAGTGTAAACGCATGCGCAGTACGACGATTCATGAGTGTCATTTAGCATCTCCTATGATATACATGTCAACAGGGGCCCACAGACGAGCGTAATCACCGCCCAACGGGCCCGAGCTAATACTCTCGACGACCCTGGGTACCTACCTAATTAAAGTTTTGTCGTCGGTTTTATCAGCAATGAACATTAAAATAAGTGACAACTATGTGGAACAAGTCAGTGAATTAAAGTACTGGTGACGTTGTGTAACCTTGGTTACCTACACTACATACAATAGTAATACAGCGTGAGTCAAAAAGAATGGGGTCAAGTTGCATTTCACGCCACATAATTTGATAGTTTTGGATTTCTTCAATTGGCAACCATGTAAAATATTTGTTGATATCTGTCATTCATTGAAAAGATTTTTTTTGGTTTAAATTACATAAAAAGGAAGTATTTAAAAAAGAATTTCGAAAGTTTAATTAGAATGTTGAAATACTTCGTAATCCCTATAAGTGCTATGCCCATGTATAAACTAAAGGAAATGACGCAGTCCTACCACCTGTATAAAATTTCAAATTGGCGGAAAATTCAACTTGACCCCATTCTTTTTGGGTCACTCTGTATTAAAGTATAAGTGAATAAACAAGTCTTTAAAACACGCGCGAGTTTTCAAGGCGCCGTCGTGCTTGAAACTTTTAAAGACCAGTTATCCACGAATACTTTACGCTATTTTTTTTATTGGTTCACTTTGAAATCTGGTATTAAAATGGAAATAAGAACTAATAATGTGAAATGGTTGAATTCGTAATGTGAAATCAGTATACCTTTCGTTGTCATGGAAATGAGAAAAACGGAAATTAATTTGCAATCTGTCCTTTTATTTGACGTAACAAAGTACTGTCAGACCAATAACCAATAAGAATTCACGTTTTTCAAATTGATGATGATGGCATGGCAACTTTAAAACACGCGCGTTTTTGAAAGCGCGATTTAAACACGCTGGGGCGTGGTTTAAAAGGATAAAATAGGACACCAATAAAAAAATAGTATATTAAAGTATAAGTGGATAAACAGGTCTTTAAAACACGCGCAAGTGTTTTAAAGACCAGTTATCCACGAATACTTTACGCTGTTTTTATTTATTGGTTCGCTTTGAAATCTTGTATTAAAATGGAAATAAGAACTAATAATGTGAAATGGTTGAACTTCTAATGTGAAATCAGTATACCTTTCGTTGTCATAGAAATGAGAAAAACGGAAATTAATTTGCAATCTGTCATTTTATTTGACGTAACAAAGTACCGAAGTACTCTGTCAAACCAATAACCAATAGTCTAAGTCGAGCTAGCCGAGCTAGCGAACCATTTGACTAACCCGTTTGCCACAAAGCTAGAAACTTTATAAATGATGATTTATTATCAGTCAATGAAGAAATACCGTTCTGGCAGGCATCTCGCGGTTGCGTCACCATCCCTTAAATTTTTGCAAATGTAAAAAAAAATTGTTTTTTAACCTGCTCACACAAGGCTACAATTTTAATATGTTATAATGTATACATATGTTTAAGTGTAAAAAAAATTACCAACCTATTTTGAGGGTTGCAAGTATGGGCCAGACCATAGCAAAGTTGTCATCGGGGTAGTGTAGTTCTGGCGGTACATCTAAATGTCTGTCAAATTGTGCGCGAAGTGTGAAATTAGGTACACTTATTAACTAGATCAAACTAAACGATTTGACCCGCAGCACCGCTATTTTCAACCCTTAGTTTTCAAAAGGGCCCCGTATTTAGTTGTTTCCATCCCCTATCGATAACTCTTTTGTTTACAACTTTTCGAAAAAATTATATTAATAAAAGTTGTAGGAATTCTTATAAGGAACATTTTACATATAGATAAAATTTTCACAAATATCAACCCTTATCGAGATATCTGGAAAAAACTGATTTTTGCAGTTTCATTCAAAATCGGTCATAGTAGGTATTCTTGTTTATGGTTTCTCAGAAAAATTATTCAAGTAAAAGATGTAGATATTAATATGATCAATATTTTAGGTAGATAATATTTTGACAGAAAGCAACCCTTAACAGGTTATTTCGATATTTCTGAAAGTAAGCAACCCTTAAGTATGAAATCGCTCATATCTTTTTTATTTGTAACTTATGAGAAAAAACATGTGTATAAATATTATAGAAAATGATCTGTTGGGTATCTATTTTATGTAGGTATGAAAATTTCTCAAAAGTCAACCCTTAACGAGATATACTTATCGAAAAAACCAGAAACTGTCAATTTTCACATAAAATCGAGCATAACTTTTCTATATTTCACTAAAGTATATCGATGTAGGAAATATAACTAAGGGGTAATTTTTTTACAAAACCTCACCCTTAGTGAGAAATTTGGAAAAAAACAAACTGTCACGTCTTTAGAAAAGTTTTCGTAACTTTTTCAATTACGATTATTAATATTATTTTTTCACGCTTAATAATAGTCAATTACAGTGTATTTCATGAAATCATAGTGATTTTGCACCATATACCTACAGCACCAAATATATCGCATGGTTTCACATTTCGAGTTGCACACCTGTCCAACTCCCTACATGCCTCCCAGATGTCGGGTAATTTAGTCCAGACCGGTTTCCAGGAACCCTCTCGCATAGTTTCCATCCCCAAATTTGTAGGCTCAGGTGGGTCAGTCCACGTGGGATTGTCAGTTCTTCCCCACAATTATCCAGCTTGATACACATAGCTCTAAGAATGTGTTCAAGTAGAGCAGCAGATGTGAGTGGTATTAAGGCGAAGGGCTTACTTTCTGTAGCAAACATATGCCTTATTCGAGCTTGGTGTACACTTAGTGCATTGATTATCTGGAGCAGATAGTGTGTGTTTGTCTAGTTCCTTTACTTCCTTTATAGTATTTTCGTTTAGTTAGAGGTACTCTTCTAAGACGAGATATAGCCACAAAAGTATCTGTCGCTTCTTGTTATCTTACCCTGTTATTCAATAAGGCATGTGCATCACGTGACCATATATTTCGCTTGGAGTACAAACATAACCTTTACTCATGCTTTACTCCCACTGAAATAGTACATATTTCAGTGTTTACTCCCTATATGATCTAGGCTTTACAAGATTTATTTTAGTAATTAAAATGCCTTTTTGTATGGTAGTAAATTGTGGTAGAACTAGTATAAGAGATGGACCTTTCTCAAGTTTTTTTAGAATACCATCCAAATTTAACAATAATCATAAAATAGATAATTTACGTAGTGAGAGGAGGAAAAAGTGGATAGCAGCCCTTAAAAGAAGCGATTTAACGGAATTAAAACTTAAATACGGTCGTGTATGTTCAAAGCATTTTATAGCGGGTAAGTAGGTTTTTTAATATAATCATAATTTCACTGCTGGTTAACAAATTGCTTCTACACTATGTTTAGGAAAACCGGCGCAACTTTCAGATACTGAAAATCCAGATTGGGTACCGTCTCAAAACTTGGGCTATACATCTTCTACATTAAGCAAGATTTCTGCAAGGAGTCGTTATGTTCGCGCTATGAAGCGAAGAATAGAGGTAACTCCATTAAATTACAAACTCAACATATATACCAAGGTGGCCGGATATTATAAAAAAAAGACATTTATGATATAATGTTCTCATAAAATAAAATCCTGAACATTAAGACTCCTTTCACACAGGGATATTGTATCCGAGATACAGTCGCTTGCAGAAAGACTTTCGAGCGACTTACGATATACTGTTGCCATACTTTTTTGCGCAGACGTGATTGCAAGAATTAAATGATGAATGCATTCAGTTGTGGCGGCTATAAATTTCGAAATGAATTAAGTTATTAATTATATTACGTGCTTTATTCAAAACCTGTTGTGTGTATAAAAATATTTGACACGTTTTAGCTATATAATTAAAATTTGTCAGTGGTAATGAATGTTCCCGTTCTATATTTTCCGTTTGTGAGCGCAATTTTAACTTTAACACGAACACCACTGATAAGTTGCTGTTTTGCAAAGTATCCTCGTGTAAAAGATCCCATAAGAAACAACAGCGGGTCAGTATCCGAAAGGCGTAAAGTCCCAGGGCGACCTATCTCACAAATTATTTGTGTGAAAGATTCCATAAGCGACAATGTTAAAAACGTATGCGAGATACAGTATCCCCGTATGGAAGGAGTCTAAGACTGCACATGTGGTTACCTTTCCTTCTTTTGCCTACTTGCTACTTTTTAATTATCACAATCGATATTTGAGTGTTATCGGTGTTGCACAGTTGGCACTTAACTCTGTCTGTTAGGTACTCTGTCATCGTGTCTTAAAATAATGAAATTATATTTTCATACTTATATAATTTCATTTTTTTGAATTAAGGCCCAAATTAATGTTTATTAAGTATGATAGCTTATAGGGTGTGATGTAATACATAATAAAATGTAACACCTACAAATAAACCTATTTAATTTGGGGGCAAAGATTGTTGTAGCAATGTGATCATACTAACATACCAACACCAACAGTAGAAGTAGAGGATGAACAAATCAAACCACCTATTTCTATGGAAAGTTTAGATTTAGCATTACGAGAATGCAATAGAGAACTGTATGAACTGCGTGCAAAAGTGAATCAATTGCAGTTCACTCAGGAGTATTTTGTCAATAGTGACCAAAATACTCTGTATTATACAGGACTTCCTACTTATCAGCATTTACAGTGCCTATATGAACTCGTCGAATCAGACATAGTTATTACACATTCATCTAAGCTTAGCAAGTTTCAGCAGCTAATTTTAGTATTAATAAAATTGCGACTCAATCTTCCATTTATTGATTTAGGAAATAGATTTAGTTGCAGTCGTACAACAGTATCTAGAATATTTTTTAGCATTTTAGAAATACTGTATGATAAATTGCAGGTAATTTAAATTTGGTATAAATGTTTGTATTATTAATATTCTTATTTTCAGTCATTCATTATTTGGCCGGATCGGGATGATTTGCGTACCAATGTGCCTAGATGTTTTAAAGAAAATTTCAGCAATACATCTGTGATTGTTGATTGTTTTGAGGTTTTTATAGAAAAACCATCGAACTTACAAGCAGCAACTAAAACGTGGTCAAACTACAAGCATCATCATACGGTAAAATTTCTTATAGGTATTACACCTCAAGGAGCAATTTGTTATATTTCAAATGCATATGGAGGGCGCGCTAGTGACAAATTTATTACAGAAGATTGTGATTTTTTAGATAATTTGGTCCCTGGAGACTTAGTTTTAGCAGATCGAGGTTTTTTAATTAACAATTCAGTTGAATTATGTTATGCTAAACTCCTTACACCTGCATTTAAAAGAGGTAAAAAACAACTTTCTGCAAAAGAAGTTGAAGATACTCGTACACTGGCACATGTAAGAATTCATGTGGAACGAGTGATTGGTATTTTGAGGCAAAAGTATGTAATTTTAAGAGACACATTACCAATTGAAATGCTCAAAAAAAAGTGTGACGATGATTTTTCTTTTATAGACAAACTTGTAGTAGTTTGTTGTGGTTTAATTAATTTAGGTCCACCGATAATATCATTGGAGTAAATATCTGTAGGTATATCTTTAAGTGTTATTGTAGCTTATAATGTGTTACGTTACATAGAAAAGTAGAATATTTTGTGTTTAAGCAATTTCGAACTGTAATTCTAGCATGGTCTTAGCAGTAGATAAAATTGCACCAACATTGACTTGAATGTATCATTTTCCATGTCTATTTATTACAGCTTGAATATTTTCATTTATTTGTTAAATGCCTTACAATTTATTATAATTAATTTAGTCTGCATTATACTTAATTATAATGAATATTTAATTTATATTGAAGACCAATACCAATGGGAAGTCCTCTATTTTTGCAAATATATTTTTCTTACTTTGAAAGACTTATTTTTAAACCTTCCTAATAAAAAATATATTTACACAAAAGAATCACTTGATTTTTATGGATTAAAACTTATTAATCAACTATATTTTCAAAATTTCGGTAAACTTGCACACTATGATTTAATAATTTCGAGACTCATATCACTCTTACACGCAAAAAGCAACTGGGAACTATTCCTACGAATACATTTAACTATAATAAAAAAATTTAAATTATGAAACAAATTGCAAGTAATGCCTACAACAACGCACTTCTTAATATAATGATAAAATAGAAAGCATTTCATAAATATAACTTATTCTTTAAAAATATCCAAACAAATTTCAAAAAAATAACACATCAACACAAAATAATAGTTTAGTTAATTTTCATTTTAGCAAATATAAGAGTTTCAAGTGAAAAGTAATGTAAAACATGAATTCCATGATGGAAAACCCCAATTTGTTCACAAATATGCGACTATTTTTTTTGGCATCTTCATAATCATGTAAGTGCTGCTAAGCTAGTAGTGAGAATTTGCAAATTCCCGGTGTTTATTGCATGCATGAAGAGCAATACCATTCAAGGTTTGGTACATATGTTAAACCAACACAACTTAAATGAAACCATTCCACAGAGCAGTTTAAATTACAACAAGCAATCATAGGTGTTCCATCATCAGGACCTTTACATAAACAATATACACTGACATTAGTACTACAGCCTACTTCAGTATTAAATTCGTTGCTATCACATATATTTGAATTTGTATTGCAAGGCACTTCAGGTTCAGTATTTAATAACTCCTTAAACATAGACCAATCACTTGATACAGCATTCTTAACTTCTTTAGTTGTATAAAATTTGCCAAGAAGTTCTGGCATTATAACAATGTTAAAAAATTTTGTAGCAATGGCACTTTCTTTTTGCCAAAACTCGTCGTCAAACAATATTCTCTCATAAATTGCATTTTTGCTACTCCATACTACAAAATCACAATAATTAACGCCGGTAATAGCAAGTTGCATTTGTACTTGATAGTAATAAGGATGGGTATAATTTAGTTTCAGTTTTTGCATGCCTACACGTTTTAAAACATTTAGATCGTCTAAACCAATATCTTTAGCACAATATGGACATTTTATTTCCACGACTCCCATATCACAACAATCGCAAGAGACGAGTCCATCCGGAGATGCCCCAAAGTGTGGGTACTGCGGATTTAGACACAGACCTACAACTTCGCTATCAAAATTTGCATGACTTCTTTTCATTTTCTCTGTGTACCATTGCAATGCCTTTTGTTCATGCTTACAACCATAAATTGTAGCTGTTGTTTTAAAGCGTGCAGCTAGTGGATAACAGATCGAACGAACTAAAGACAAAGACGGATTTTCTAACTTTGTTCTACAAGCAGCTTTAAATTTTGATGCTGTTATTCGACCAGCTCTATATCGATACCATGCTGCACAGCTTGCTTGTTTATTTGTTTCTTTTTCAATTTTTCGGCATTCCTCAATCGATATACTTATATCCACTTTGGAGCCTACAACATTAAATCAAAGCTAAATTAATATTTTCTCAATCATACATAACTTACCAATATTTTGTAAATTTTCCAAAGTGTCTATTTCGTGTTTTATTTCATACAGTCGAGTTAAACAAGCACTTTTATTCACGTTCAATTGTTCGTGAATTTTTGAAGAAAATGGTTTTACTATAGTATGTAGTACTGAATTCCCTAAGTTTAGTTTTGATAAAAATTCTACTACATCTCCTTGTCTTGAACAACCTCGTTTATTTGTGATTTTTTTATTTCTATTGTGCAAGGGCTTATCGTCAAAACATGTTTTTGATAATCCAAAATCAATATTTGCTACTTTGTCAGGTGCACCAATTTTTGATGGAATTACCCATTGTGATTTTAAATCAGTTACAGATTTCTCAGTTTGTTTTCGAAGAGACTGGTCTATAAAAAATAAAATTGCACAAATATGTGTGCAAGTTTCACCCAGTCCTGCAACACAATCACAATGAGCAGACAACACACAGCCACTATCTTCTGTTATAATCCATGTATTAGTGCAATTTTCAGAAATACGTTGGGAATGCATCACCTAAAGCAAATTATCTATATACTACTTGCAACTACACTATTCACTATTACCCTGCCTAAAACAACAATTTTCTTACAGCATCTTTTTGTCAAGACTTCACGAACCCATCCAGAGTTTGCTTGTTTATATGCATCCAAACCTTTGTATGCTTTTAGCTGTTGGTGAGTGTATGCACTTTTAGTGTATAGTAAGTAATTTACAATGTCTGGATACAAAACGTTAGGATAATCTTCAACTTTATCACTACAATCCCTTAATTTTATTGAATACGGATCGATATTTACAATACTTATTTTACTTAAATAATGACTAGAATGTTCCCTATCTAATGTCTTATAATAATCACTATAATTATGCATCATGAGTACCAATTACCAAATACAAATGGTTGTTTACCATTTGTTTACTTGCTATTTTTGGTTATGTTTGTACTCCAAGCGAAATTCATGACGTCACATGCACATGCCTTATTAGGTACATATTCATTATAATTACCTTAACTTGTTACGTACCGTATTTGTTTTGTAGTAATTTATTTGTTTACTTTTTAATAAATAGTTAAATTCATTTCTTTGGCTTTTTCTTTGTTAACATTTTATTTAACCTTTATAAAAATGTTTTGTTTTGAGGTTAGAGTTAAGTTTGTTTACAATTTTATTTGGTTGGTCAGTGCCGTACGTAAATTTCTTTCCTCTCATTTGCAGCATCCTTCATTCACAACTTTTTTTCTGCAGGTCATTTATTTCATGCATTCCATGATTTTATCGCATGCCGGCTTTTCAGATCATTTAGTTCTTGTTAGCTCGATCATTTCCAATCTTCTTTATCGTTCGTAATCATTCCCGTGTTTTTATTTCATTTTCAGAATAGGTAACGTCTATGACCATTTTCTTGTTGTGAGCGTCCTCTCTCGATGGTTTCGTGTACTTTATTTTACCGCCGTTTTTTTTAAGTTCCGGCCTTATCATCCACTTTTACATTTTTCCCCAAAAATTGGTATCATTTTTCACGTTAGAGACTTCCGGCATTTTCCCAGTTTTGAGTTCATCCATTTTCCGAATTTGGTAGAAATCGGTCGTGTGTCTTGTGAGGTGTATGTTTAGTTTTCCGACTTAATCCAAGTAAATTTGGGATTGTACCTCGAGTTTCTATATCAATTTGGCCGCCAGAAGATTTGAAATTCTGCAGTAACCCTTATTTTTGGGATTTTCGATATAGAAAAGGGACACGCCGCCGTTCAAAAATTTTATTAGAAAACAGATCATTTAACAGTTTACAATCAATATATTTCAAGCTGGGAAACCCATCGTTGCATGTGAGTAGGTTGAGTAACCGTTCTTCTGTATTTAGTCGTTAATTTCTTTTAGCATCATCATCGTCCTCCAGTATTCGTCGTCACCATATCTCGCCAGCTTCTATATATTGCCTCTTCTGAAAGGCCGCTACCACCTTGTAAGTAGCCGAGTTGAGTGAGAACCCCCCATTGTATTAGTTTCCTTTTAGGGCCTTCTTTATTTGAGCTTTACATTCATCGATTGTCGATCGTCTTCATCGGTACCGTTCATCATCATTTTCTCTTTACGTCGCCGGACAACAACAGCATTACGTCATACATCTACTTATCTTCCTACTGATTCGTTCCCTTCATCCTCACCCTCATCGATCCCTTGAGGTTATCCCCTATCCGGAATTCTCTCAAGAAAAAAAAAACACAACGCCACCAGCACAGTTAATACAGCTAGAAGACAGCAACAAAAAAAAAATCGTAACTACAAACATTATTATATTTCTTTTTTTATATATATATATATATGCATTGAAACATAAACAAAACCAAAAGAAAACAGGAATTCATTGGCATCCCATTTTTTTTTTAAATGAAATTGATATATTATGTACTGTGAGATCTCGCAAGATATTTGCTATAATTTTTTTGTGTATTATCACCATTCATTCCATCAATTCATACCATATTTACAATACCCATTCATACCCATTAGCACACATATTTACATTATTTACACCCGACCACCTTATGTTAATCACCATCACCTTATTTATTGTTAGTAGTTATGATATATCTATTTAGTTACAACCATTAAATCAACCGTTAGTCAATCCTATGCGATCTTTCATTAATCCCCAGGTAACCCGTAACTTCCCGGAACAACGAGGACTTTTTTCTAGTTTTTTTAAGTACGGCCCAAAGCAAACAAAAATTAGTGGCGCCTATTTTCCATCTTTTATTTGAGATTAGCGAACTCCCCCTTCTCACCGTGAGCAGCTGGGGCCGTAGGTTTTGGAATACTTGGGTTTCTCTTTCAGGAGATTGCTGCGTAACAAACTTACTTACTCTAATTGTCTCTATTCCTTGTCTTATTTGTCTTAGAGCTATAATACCATTGTTTTTCTCAACACTGAATACTCCTTCGCAGTTCTGGTTTTCAGTTATAGGTATAAACAATACCTGTCTTCAGAACTACTGGCGCCAATTTGTTTATTGGATTTTCTTTCACTGTTACTTACCATAACTGACTCACTTGCATTAGCCCCTTATAACTGAGCTTACCGTGCATCCCTTTCGAAATTGAGTTGCAAATCTTACCGTAACAACTTGGCAGTAATACCGGACAATAATTAGAGAACAATTTGATGTACAAAAAACTAATAATATCCATAATTGAAGAAGAAACTTTGGCCGGTGGTGACATTGACATAGGCGAGTAACACAGATATGGACAGCAAACATGGAATAAGATAATTACGAAAGTACTGAACAGGAAGAACACAAAATAGGAAAAAGTGAAATAACTTCAATTGTGAAAATTAAGAACTCACACCAAAACCCCACAGCACTATTATGGTTTTTGGTTATAAAATATTTATTAAAGTAGACAAATATTTTTATTAGTCAAAGTGAACATATTTTCATAATATAAAAGGTAACACAAATTGAGATCTTCTTCTAAATTTAGTGAAAATGATTAAACGGATGAATGACACCAACTGATGTAGTAAAGTCTAACATGCCTAGTTTATGAATCAGTGGAAGAAAACGAAGAGATTTTGTCGCATTATTTGTAACAATAAAAATTTGTTGATCAGATTTCATTTCATTTAAATCTTTGGTAATATCTTTTCCAACTTCTTCTGATAAGTTGGCCACTGCAATATATAACAATTTTAATTGTGGATTTTGCGTTATAAATTTCTTCAACGGTCCTAATGAAAGTGTTTCTGTTTCATCACACATTAATACAACCCTTTCTAATTTGTGCGAATCGTTGGAAGACAAGCTTTCTAGTATTCTATCCAATGACAAATAATAGTGATCATATCTAAGTGTAACATAGTGATATCAATTTAAAATCCAACCTACAAACTTACCTCAAATCCTTCAACATTCTTAAATAAGGTATAGACATACATAAAGTATTATTTAAATACGAGTTTTGTGAAGACCAAATTTTCAATGATGTTAAATTGGCACAACTTTTACATATCTAAAAATTAAATATTAAGTACAAGATAGTTAAACTAATATTTAAATAATTTACATCCAGTAGATACTTTCCATTACGATTACGCATATTGAATACACCATGCAAAATTAGACTCTTCAATTTTGGTAATTTTCCTATAGAGCGTAAAACAATAGGATTCCACCCATGTGTCGTTCTATAAGAATTATATAATTATACAAAAGCTTTTGTTACAAAGAATGACTAACCTGCACATCCAAAATTCCAAATCTTCAAGTAAAGGCAAGTGTTCGACTATTACGTCTAATTTAGATTTCTTCATACAATCTTTTGTAGTTCTACTTCGCTTACACAAAGGCTCGTTTATGTCAGATATATTACTGTAGTCTACAAAGCGAGTTGACTCAATAGCAAAAATATATACTCCAGTACTAACCATCAATAATACATATATTAATACTAAGCTTCCGTAGCAATTTGGTGTTTGGCAGTGCTAAGATTGATACTACAGTTGATTGTAATTTTTCACAGCACAAATGTGGCTTATGATTCAGAGCCAACTCTTGAAAATATAAACTGTCCAATGTTTCTTGTTTATAAACCAATTTCTATAAAGTGAAGATATGATAATTGCTCTGAAAATTTGTGCAAAAGATGAAGGTTGTAAATTACTGTAAAAATGAAGACATATAAAACAACTAAGATAAAAGAAAAAGTATTGTACAATTAAGTAACATACAGTGCCGGTTTTACATGTCATTTAATAGTACGCACTAAGTAAAATGCCCCCCCCCCCCCCCCCCAACAATTTGCATACAGCAAAAGAACGACTTTGAGTCATATCTATCTATTTTTTCTCTACCTCTGTTGCTTTTGAGACGATAAAAATTAGAATCATTCAGACTAATATATTTTTTTCTACAGGAGATGTTAAACTATTTGTTCATCTACTCGTTTGAGTGGATAAAGTAGCAGTTTAACCGCAAGAGTACATGAAGTAACACTTTAACAGCAAGGATAGGTAAAATGCTTTAACTTTCACTTTGCAATACATTTTTTTTAAAATACGTTTTTCAGGAATTTAAGAGGAATGTTTACGAAAATACAAATATTAGTGCCGTAACATCACAGGACCGGGTTCCGCAGAACCGTGATGGTTACGTCCCCGATTCACAAACCCCTTGCGTCAGCATAATTATTAATTAAGTACAAAGGGACGAGGAAATGTTCAATCTGCAATAAACTCTTTTAAAATATATGACCAGTAAGTAATGAATTTTAAACTTTTGCTCCGTTAAATGGAAAAATACCTCAAACATGTTAAAGGATGTTTATTCTTATTAGCTACTTTTGAGACTTAACTTTCCCGTTATTTAACATTTGTTGTATCTTACAATACCTATTTATTCTGAAGTCGTGAGTGAAATACACCTTAATTCTTTAATATTAAATGCATTAATTGCGCTATACCTGTAGACTTCCAATAAATAAATAAACTTCAAATTTGAGATTTGTCCGGGCCCTATACACGTGCGTAATGTGTAAACCAGGACTGGTAACATAAAAGGAAGGACGTAAACATAATCACTGGGGATAATATGTATAATGCTGCGGTAAGTTTTGGGGTTGTAACAAAATTTTAAAAGTAATAGCCAAGCAATTTTTGCTGTACATCCGAAGGGTACGAAAAACTTGGTCACTACAAACATAAGAAACACATGTCAAAGGGCTACGGAAAAAAGCATGTTAAACATGAAGAAGATTGAAAAAATAAGAAATGGGAAAAGTACATAGTATGTTATCCATGCCTAGACTGTTCCAGTTGTGTAGGTGTCTGATGGAGTGGGTGATGTCTTCTAATGTGTGTAAAATGTGTTTTGTTGAGTTTATTTTTGTATCACAAATCCATAAGATAAGAGCTTTCATTGTACTTAAATTGTGCGTTGACGTTTTTTATTTGCTGCTTTCCTATATCATCTCAATCTGTTTGTGGTACACTAAAAGTTATTATTATTATTGTTGTTGTTCATAGTTTAATTTCTAACTGGTGTTAAGTTTGGGAAATTATTGAAAATTTTAACTGTCAGTTGCACGTGCTTTGTCTACTTTTTTGTATTTGATTCATGCTTTTTTTTGGACTTTATGTTGGTTTGCCTAAATTTCAACTAAACAAATCATAACTTGCAGGTTGCAGGTAATTCATAAAAAATGTAAATGTGATACATTACATACAGAGTGGGCCGTGGGGCACCACATACAGCACGGAAGTTGGTGCCTAAACTGTAACAATTTTTTAAAATCTTGTTATATGCATACATTATGTAAGTAGGTCAATAAGAGCTACATTTTAAAAATATTTATAAATATACAGGGTGGTTCAAAAAAATGTGGCGTATCAGTTATATTTTTTTAAATGGAACACCCTATATATCACATTTTCGTATTTTACGTTAAAAAATAATGTCTCTTTCTTAACAATTCCCTATACCTATCTTTTATGGTTTTCGAGATATCTCGGTTTTTCTCCAAATACAGTAGGTCACAGAAAAAAGAATAACGGCAAAATGGGTAGGCGTAAAAAAATGCTTTGGATCAGTTGATTTGAAGCCTTTTGGCAACTATTTGCAATATTTACTATGATGTAGAAATGTACAGGGTGTTCCAGAACGTGCGAAATATCATTGACTCCTGCTAACTTAAATAACTTGCTTATTTTAAATAGAACACCCTGTATTTTTTTACCCTATTCGATACAGTAAAATATTATTTTTCAAACTATATTAGAGTTCTCTATAGCTAAGTATAGTATTTTTCACGTAACCAATGGATAACGTGTTTAAAGTCAGCTCTATGTCTTTCTCTTAGGAGTATACCTGAACGATACCTCAAATTCTTACAATTACTGGCAATGTTATGTTTAGTTGTTGATATTTTTTATAAGCTTCGCTAATTATTAAATATTACAATAAATTATTTACAGCGTTGAGTGATTATTCAATGTTTACAGTTAATTCATTGTAATTTTTTTGGTTTCAACAATTTTAATATTGAACTGAAGTAATGTAACTAACGCACAAATCAACAACTTGGCTGTAGGAAACGTCTAATAAAAGTAAATTTAATAATTTCAGGTATTGTTTACAATAATACCCAGCCTACTACTCCTAAGAGAATGACATAGAGCTGAACTTCAAACACGTTATCCATTGGTTACGTGAAAAATACTATACTTAGCTATAGGGGAACCCTAATATCGTTTGAAAAATAATATTTTACTGTATCGAATAGGGTAAAAAAATACAGGGTGTTCTATTTAAAATAAGCAAGTTATTTAAGTTAGCAGGAGTCAATGATATTTCGCACGTTCTGGAACACCCTGTACATTTCTACATAATAGTAAATATTGCAAATAGTTGCGAAAAGGCTTCAAATCAACTGATCCAAAGCAATTTTTTTACGCCAACCCATTTTGCCGTTATTCTTTTTTTTGTGACCTACATGTTGTTATCTGTTGGTTACGTGAAAAATAGTATACTTAGCTATAGGGAAACATAATATCGTTTAAAAGAGAATATTTTACTGTATCGGATAGAGTAAAAAAATACAGGGTGTTCTATTTAAAATAAGCAAGTTATTTAAGTTAGCAGGAGTCAATGATATTTCGCACCTTCTGGAACACCCTGTACATTTCTACATAATAGTAAATATTGCAAATAGTTGCCAAAAGGCTTCAAATCAAGTGATTCAAAGCAATTTCTTTTACGCCTACCCATTTTGCCGTTATTCTTTTTTCTGTGACCTACTGTATTTCGAGAAAAACCGAGATATCTCGAAAACCATAAAAGATAGGTATAGGGAATTGTTAAGAAAGAGACATTATTTTTTAACGTAAAATACGAAAATGTGATGATATATAGGGTGTTCCATTTAAAAAAATATAACTTTGATACGACACATTTTTTTGAACCACCCTGTATATTTATAAATATTTTTAAAATGTAGCTTTTATTGACCTACATGTATGCATATAAAAAGGTTTTTAAAAATTGTTATAGTTTAGGCACCAACTTCCGTGCCGTATGTGGTGCCCCACCCTGTATAGAAATTAAAAAACATGACTTTGACATTGACAATTATGTTATCAGTCTGTCAAATTGACATTGATATTAACATCTGTCACTCCTGTCATTCCTTGAAATTATTGTTAATGCGTTTTTTACAAAAACATTTTTGACTATAGCAATAAAATAAGTTGATAGAATGCATAATTTTTCTAGTTTAAAATATAAAAAACATGCAATAATAATTCTCCACTTTCAGTGACATTTTATGGAAATTTATGTGGAGACACATCTGCTGATAAAAATATTAACTAAATGATACTTTGCTGATTTAATCAAGACTTACGTCGCCTACATCTTAGTTTGTGTAATTTTAAGAATAAGTCATACTCAACCTTATTTGAATCAAACTATAGAGGGTGTCTCAAAAGTAACGCCCGCCCATATTGTGGGTGAATTGGGAGGCTAAAATAAATCGAAACTCAATAACAAAAAAATGTCCGATTGTCTTATGTTTCGGAGTTATTGAGAAAAAACTAAGAAAAAATACCTAATGCAGAATTACAGAAACTACAATAAATGTACTGCAAGACATGCCTGCACACGATTTACCAAGGAAGCACGAACCTCACGTAACATGTTTTCATCAATCACTGCAACAGAAGCATGAATACGAGCGATGACATCTTCCTGGCTCACAACAGGTACGTTCCTCGTAAACGTGGTTCGTTAATAAACCCCAGAAAAAATAATCCCAAGGATTAAGGTCAGGAGACCTAGGGAGCCATGGTGTGGATCCACCTCTTCCGATCCATCGTCCAGAGAAATGTTCCGTAA
Organism: Pyrocoelia pectoralis; assembly: GCA_036250285.1. Lineage (NCBI taxonomy): Eukaryota > Metazoa > Arthropoda > Insecta > Coleoptera > Lampyridae > Pyrocoelia > Pyrocoelia pectoralis. The sequence goes on from CM070083.1 coordinate 21,931,446, forward strand.
GCAAATTTCTGACTTGAAATCCAAAATGTGGTGGTGCGCCATCATGCTGGAAATAGCAGTTTGCTCTAGTTGCTAATGGAACGTCATCAAGAAATGAGAACGGAAGATTATCATTTAAAAACTGATGATATGTTCATGCAGTCGGTAGCAGATACGGTCCAAGTACCTGATTATGTAAGATTCCAGCCCAAACATTTATTGACCATCGTCTTTGAGGACGCCGCTGGCGTACGAAATGAGGATTTTCATCACTCCAGTTATGGAGATTGTGAGTATTTATAGTCCCTTCCTGTGTAAATGTTTTCTCATCGCTCCATAGGATGTTTTCATGGAAGTGTGGATCTTGTTGTACGTTTTGCAATAACCATCGGCTGAAATTAAATCCCGAAGGTCCATATCGCCCTCATAAAGAGTTTGAACTTTCTGTGGTCGATAGGGATACAGACCATTTCTTATTAAGAGCCTGTGAATGGAATCTTATTACTGACATGTGTTCGACGTGTAAGTCTGCGAAGACTTGTACTAGGTTCCTCCTAATCTCCTCTTCTTCATCGACAGTTAATGCTGCTGGACGTCCTACCCTATTTGTTCAGAGATTTAAATTACCTGTTTGTAGTAATCTCTGTTCCATCCTTATTGTTTTGGCATTATGATGTCGCCGATTTGGAAATCTTACTGCATACTCCAGGTCTGCAGCACTAGCATTGTCATTTGTGGCGCCTAACGCCTTTACCAGTCGACGTAATCTTTGTTACAATAGTATCTTTCCATAATAAACACACACTTACAAATGGCAAAAATTTAATTGTGAGTGACACAAGTCAAAATTAACAACTGAAAGCAGGTTACTAGAAAAAAAGCAAAGAAAAAGGATATTTTAGTACTAAAGTTAAATTATAGTATATTACAGTACAAGTGTACTGTGTACAATTAAATTTTTGCCATTTGTAAGTGTGTGTTTATTATGGAAAGATACTATTGTAACAGAGATTACGTCGACTGGTGAAGGCGTTAGGCGCCACAAATGAAAAATGTTTAGTTTCTTCACTTGTACTGTAATATACGATTGTTCGATACCTCCTTAGAAAGTAGCCCGTAACTATGGTTACGAGTGAGAGAAAGTTGTACTTTCGCTCACGCATTTTTCGCTCACGCATTTTTCACTCACGCATATTTGAAAGTATTAACGTCACTTGTAATTACATTTGTTTTATAGCAACGGATCGTCACGACTGTGTGATTTTTTTAAATAAAATAATTCCAATTGTAATACAAAGTTACGGAGTCACTTTCTAAAGAGGTATCGAACAAAATCTAATACAAAACTCGTGAGTAAGGTCACATTCGTTCACTTGAATTGCATCGTCCACGAGCGCAATTTGCGTGAACGAAAGTTGTACCTTCCTCACTCGTATGTAAATAATTATTTTTATTGGTGTCCTATTTTACCCTTTTAAACCACGCCCCAGCGTGTTTAAATCGCGCTTTCAAAAACGCGCGTGTTTTAAAGTTGCCATGACATCATCATCAATTTGAAAAACCGTGAATTCTTATTGATTATTGATCTGACATGAGTACTTTGTTACGTCAAATAAAATGACAGATTGCAAATTAATTTCCGTTTTTCTCATTTCCATGACAACGAAAGGTATTAGTACTGATTTCACATTAGGAATTCAACCATTTCACATTATTAGTTTTTATTTCCATTTTAATACCAGATTTCAAAGTGAACCAATAAAAAGAAATAGTGTAAAGTATTCGTGGATAACTGGTCTTTAAAACACTTGCTCTATTTCAAGCACTCTGGCTGCGCCGTCGTGCTTGAAAACTCGCGCGTGTTTTAAAGACCTGTTTATCCACTTATACAGTATGTCGCAAATAGTTTTATACAAATGGAGAAAAAGTTTATCTTACATTTCACAAAAAAAATTATTCTTGATAAAAAGCTCTGCATGACTTGTAGATCCATAATCAAGTACAAAATTTTTAAAACATTGGCCGGAATACAGGGAAATAAAAATTATGATTTGAATAGTGAGAGTGAAATACGTTCAAACTGTAGTGGAGAGCAAAATGTTCATTGAAATTGTTTACGCACACTTGCAGATTAGTGATTTTCCCAGATAAAAATTACAAGATATTATTAATTGGATTATTTATTGAATAAAGGAATAAGACATGATAATGATAATTTCTAATTACTGCAAACACACACTGATGTAACATTTGTTGACATTGTAGGTATTCCAAAGCACTCTATCCAGAACGTGTTTAATAAGGATGAATCAAACAAAATCAGGCACTTATTATGAACGGGATCTTACGGTGTTCGTACTGTGCATTAATCTAAAAATTGCCGACGTGTTTATTGAAATAATCTTGTGCGTAATTTTTTGCTACTTAATAACAATTTCAATGAACATTTTGCTCTCCACTACAGTTTGAAGGTATTTTACTCTCACTTCAAATCATAATTTTGATTTTCCCGTATTCCGGCCAATGTTTTAAAAATTTTGTACTTGATTATGGATCTACAAGTCATGCAGAGCTTTTTATCAAGAATAATTTTTTTTGTGAAATGTGAGATACCTAAACCTTTTCTCCATTATTTGTATAAAACTATTTGCGACACACTGTAGGTACTTTAATAATTATACTATTTAGGTTTTTTCTCAATAGCAAAAGAAAATCGGAAATTTTTTTGTTCTTGAGTTTCTATTTGTTTTAGCCTCCCAAATCACCCACAATATGGGCGGCCGTTACTTTTGAGACACCCTGTATATTAATAGCAAATTGAAAAACAAAATTATGAAAAAAATTATTTTTACAAATGTAAAATTTTAATTTTTTCATAAAACATTAATTTTGTATGGCAAATTGTATGTAAAATTAATATTAAAAAATCCTATCGTAGGACTTGGCTGCAAAAGTATGTATAAAGAAGAGTGCGCAAGCAATACCGTTTACTTTTATCTTTAGAGAGGAAAATGTAACTTTCCACAATAATTTTACCAAAGAAATAGTTATTTACGTCCTTACTTTTGCATCATGAAATCCAAATGGGAAATCACATTTGAACTCAATTAAATAAGTGGCCCATAGCACATTTTCAGGACCTTCATAAAAATTATGTTTGTATATATTACTTATATTCATATTCGTGTTTTCTGAAACAGATAAGTAATAAAATGATGGTAATGCAAACAATTTAAAATATACTGTATCCAAGATAAGGGGGGCCCACAATGGGGATTTCGGAAACGGTAAGAGATAGAGTTTCGGTTAAATGGGAGAAAGTAACAATGTCATTAACGAAATTTCGAAAATTCGCTTTTTGTCGCATAACTTCGGAACGGTTCGGAATTTCGTCAGTTTAAAAATGTCATTTTACTAAACTCAAAATTACCCAACTTTTCTCCCATTTAACTCAAACTCTATCTCTTACCGTTTCCAAAATCCTCATAGTTGCTCTGCTTATCTTGGACACAGTGTATACTTACCAAGACAAATATTTGCTATACCCCTTTTAGATGCAAACGCAATAGCATTAAAATAAGGAGAATAATCAGAAAAAGAAGGAGGAAGATAGCGGGAAGCTTCACATTTAGCCACATTTGTCACAAACCTTTTCAGTCTGCTTGCTATATTGCAATTAAATAGTAAGTGCCCATTATCGCCATTGAATAAATCTAAAAGCTAAAAAGAAATAAAATGTTTTCAAAAATATTTTTAATCACCCATAACTCTTCTAAATTTGTGCAATTAAACATCATATTCATGAATGAAAAATGATACTGTCTTAATTGAAGATATAACTTTTTCAAATTTTTTAACACACTATTACTTGGAAGGGAACCATAACCTTCTGTAATTGCAAGAACGTTTAACTGTAAAGGTAGAGAAATATATTGACCATTAACATTTTCTTACACCGACTCACATTTGGTACGTTACTGTTATAAATATCGTTCAAATCTAACTTTGTGTCTAAAGCATATAAAGATTTTAACATAGGTAGACTAAGGCATCCTTTCATTTGATCTTTTGGAATCCAATAGACACAATTTATGTTTAGAGAAGTAATAATTTCCTTTCGTAGCTTATGGAGTAAAAAGCTTTGCAAGTGTATTAATTTAAAACGGTAATCCATGTAAAAACACAAATTGCTAGAAATATAACAAAAACATTTCGTTGATACTTTAAACAAATTTACCTTGAAAGTTTTTCATCAAGGGACACTTCCTGAAATTTTTTTGAAACTTCCACTAATGTTATTATACTAAAACTATCCAAGTTTTGAAAAATCAAGAGTTTTATTTCATCAGGTATGCGAGTTATTAGGTCGACTTGAACATTATCCATTTTTATATCTTTTGGAAACGTACCTAAACTTGCACTTTCTTTACTTTAATCACAGCCTAAGTTTAATGTAAAATGTACCTAACCATAAAAACATAAAAAATGAAATTTTTCCTGTGGCGGGAAAAAAGTTTGACATTTTACCTCTGTTGCCAGGTAACAAAATATTATTTTATAAAATCTAAGATGCTACAGAAATTTACGAGATCTTGGCAACATGTATAAAAATCAGCAAAGCCCGATAACGTCGTTTTAGGTTTTGGCGTTAATGGGTAAAAGCAGAAATGCAACATGGTGTTTATTATCATGTGTTTGATAGGGTAAATATGGGAATCATACATAATTGATATAAATTCTATAGTAGAAGTCAGCTAAGAGTAAAGTGAAGGATTGTATAGGGAAAATTTGACCTTGGCGTTGATTGGTTAACACGCGAGACAAGTTTACAAAACTGAATTTGTCTAAAAATAACGCAAAAGCGTCAAGCTGGATTTATAGTGTCGGTATCGGTATGCAATAAGAAATAAGAAATAAGCAATAGCAGTAAGAAATAAAAACGCATTTATAGTTCTTTATCGGTAACAGAGTAGGCATGCGCATTGCGGGTTTAATTTAAATTATTACTATGTTTATGGTACGATTCTTAGGTTACCTAAGGTACGATTGTAAAATTAAAATCAACTTGGCGTAATATTTTCCCATCGATTCTTGAATTAAGTATATATTTCACTCAAATATTTCTTTAACACCTGATTTATATTGATGTCATTTGTCTTTTCTTAGCTCGTAAGCTCACGGCTGTATACGAATATTCCCGATTCGGTAACGGTAACGGTAAGAAATAAAATTGAACCAATTCCTTATTTCTTATTGCTTATTGCTTATTTCTTATTTCTACTATAAATGCTATACAGGTTATCCATAAGTTCATTTCCTTACCGCTATTTCTTATTTCTTATTGCATACCGATACCGACACTATAAATGCAGCTTCATTGTCACTTGTCAGTTTTGCTTTTAGCTTACTGTCATTAATTTTGTATTTGTTACAAATCTTTGCGGTAAATCAATTCCACAATAATTAAAAATTTGTATTGTAGCAGTCAATTGTAAGATGGCTGAGAATCAATTATTCAAAAATCCGTGTGGGAAATTAATCCATAGTGGTCAAAAGTTGATAACGTATAACGTGTATTTAAAATACTCACACAACTTAAGTAAAACTGCGGCTGTAAAACATACTGCTATCGAAACTGGCATTGGACAAAATTCAATATGGAAATTAATAAAAGAAATTGAAAGTTCAGGTATTGCACGTTCACCGAAAAAGAGTAGAAAACGTTCCACCATCTACGACAGATTTGAAGATTTTGAGAAAATTGGAATTCGACGACATGTGCACTCATTTTACTTTCGTAATGAATTGCCAACTATAGCTAAGCTGTTAACTGCCATTAATAATGACGATTCTTTACCACACTTCAGCAATTCATCCTTAAGGAGGATATTAAAGAAATTAGGATTTAAATATGACAAACGAACAAGAAAATCTGTGTTAATCGAAAAAGCTGAAGTTGTTCTGTGGAGAAGGAAGTTCTTAACCACCATCAACAAATATCGTGAAGAAGGTCGAAAAATATATTATACCGATGAAACATGGGTTAATGCAGGTCATGTCAAAAATAAAGTTTGGCATGATACAACTATTAAAACTGCAAGACAAGCTTCAATTGCAGGACTTTCTACTGGTTTAAAGGACCCATCTGGGAAAGGCAAACGATTAATAATTGCTCATATTGGTAGCGATACTGGATTTGTTGATGGAGGATTATTAAACTTTGAGTCAAAAAGAAAAGGTGATTATCATGATGATATGAATGGTGATGTTTATAAAGAGTGGCTTGAAGGTGTATTACCTAATTTGGAGGAAAATTGTGTAATTGTGATGGATAATGCTCCCTATCATAGTATTAAAGCAGAGAAATCACCCACACAAAGTTGGAAAAAAAGTGACATTATTGATTGGCTTCATAGTAAAGGCATTTCAACCACTGATCATTTATTAAAATTACAATTATTGGAGTTGGTCAAACAATATTCTATTACACATCCACCTACGTATGTTATTGATGAAATGGTAAAAAGTACTGGAAGAACCATATTAAGACTGCCGCCTTACCATTGCAATTTAAATCCGATCGAATTAATATGGGCACAGGTGAAACAATACGTAGCTGCAAATAACACAACATATAAACTTAAGGATGTAAAGGAACTACTTATTAAAGGAATTTCTACTGTGACTTCAGAGCGATGGAGAGATTGTGTACAGCATACACTTAAAGAAGAGAAGCGAATGTGGGATGTAGACGGAATAGTTGAGGATATTGTAGAGAAAATTGTTGTAAATGTAGGATCCGAAAGTTCGAGTGAAGAACTAACAGACGAAGACATGGATTTTGATATCGTCCCACCATAAAACCATTTTTATGTAATTTCATTATATGTACAAGCTCTTATAACCATATTAATTGGATACGCCCTCTCGCTTTACTCTACGCCATCGTTATTTTTGCAATTGACCAGTACAGCTACGTTGGACTACAAAGAGCGCATATTCTGGAAAAACGGAAAACTCTGAACGTGCTTTCAGTATATACAGCTTGAACCAATTTCCCAGTAATGACCTATTGGTGTAGTGCTTAGTATGGCTCGAGTCCCGTTGGCGTCACTCGTTTTTTCTGATGTTTCTTGTCGTATGAAAATTTCGGCGGACAGAACACACACAGTTCTCTGTTATTGTAGAGTGGATTATTTATTTTGAGTTGTCATTTGATATTGTCTTTTGTCATTTAATAGGTGTTTTCTTTTTGGACCCCCACAGGGTTAGGCAAAGTCACAATTATCACGTGATTGAAGTGTCTTTCTTCAAGCTTGCGTTATAATAAGACATTTCTGCCTCAGGTTAATACAAAACTTAAATAAAACTTTTTAAACGAATAGGGTTATTGAGAACTGAGTCAAATTATTTTTATAAAACGAGTTATTGAAAGGGCTGACTTAAATCAACCACAACGTGCAAAAAGAAAACACCTATTATTGCACAAGAATTGTATGTTACTGAATAAATTTGGATTGTTTCATGAAAATCTGTCCATAGCAATTTGATTCATAGAACTGCCAACTAAATTATAAATTGTTTGTAGGGTAAAATTACAACCTGTAAGTATGTAAGTTCATAATTCAATTTCTCATTTTTGGATAAATTCTTGAAAAAAATACATGTAAAAGTTTTTAAATTATTCGCGGAATTTGAAAATTTAGTGGTGTAAATGTAACTTAAATCAAAGCGCCCTCTACTTTACTCTTATCTGGTTTATAGTATAATTGCTATACGCCTGGTCGTTTTCTCTCCACGCGACGCCAACGCCGCCCTATCGGTAGACGGTAGAGCCGCTAAGTTTTTGACTGACGCCGTTAAAATGTTGTGATTACACATGTACGGCAGGTCGTGGTTTTTAAATTTTACATACTGTTTTGATGGCGTAACGAGTGCGCAACATGTCGACTATTATACCGTGCGGGTTTCACGCACTCGATTTGTCGAGAAAAGCTTAAAAAAGGGAGAAACTTCCACGTTGCCATATACTAGCTCAAAACTTCCTGAAGGACACGCACGACCATTCTTCTTCTCCAGCTATGCGTTACGGTTTGAAAATAGAGAAACCCGTTCCAGGATATGACAAATTACGTCAAAGGAGAACTGATAATCTGCTCCAAACAACCTTATTTGGATTGCAGTCCAGATGGAATCATTGACACAATAAGGATTAAGGGATATGTGTTTCTTGAAATCACCGACGAGTTATGAAAATGCGGTAATTGTAAATATGGAAGAGCAACTTGTGTCTCTTCTATATCGTGAATTTGACAACAAGGGCAAGTTACAACTAAAGAAATCGAACTAATATTATACCCAGGTTCAGGTTGCAATGCATGTGCTCTGATGGACTTATGGAATGCACTGTATTAAAATTTGCTAATGAATTTTATCTGCCATGACATTATTGATGAAGTTCGTAAGTCTCAAAAAGGGGGTGAATGGTAAGTTGTAAAGTAAAACTCTAAACCTCCCCTTTAATATAATATTATATATATTAAAGGGGAGGTTTAGAGTTTTACTTTACAATTTATCTGCCATACTTGCTAAGTGACCTAATTGATCTTTACTAGATGTCAAAATAGAGCGAGTACTATAGTAGATAAATAGGGCCGATACTAACTCAAAGTCAATAGAAATGAATGTAGGTCGAACACAAAAAGTTACCTGCCGATCCTAACTCAAAAAGTCACCAGAAAAGTTACTAAACGAATACCGACAAAAGTCCCTAGAAAAGTCACTAGAAAATTCACTATAAAAGTCACTAGAAAAGTCACTAGAAAAGTTAGGGCCGATACTAACTCAAAGTCAATAGAAATGAATGTAGGTCGAACACAAAAAGTTACCTGCCGATCCTAACTCAAAAAGTCACCAGAAAAGTTACTAAACGAATACCGACAAAAGTCCCTAGAAAAGTCACTAGAAAATTCACTATAAAAGTCACTAGAAAAGTCACTAGAAAAGTTACTAAATGAATACAGGCCGATCCTAACTCAAAAAGTCACTAAAAAGTCACCAGAAAAGTTACCGGCCGATCCTAACTCAAAAAGTCACTAGAAAAGTAACCGGCCGATCCTAACTCAACAAGTTGGTGTCCTTGAAAACTGTATGTGTAAAGATTGTGAAACACTTTTCCAGGGATGATTGAAGGTGACATTCACAGCTATAAGGTCAGACTTTATTTTTAGGTGCTGAAGATGAGGTGGGAAGGGTGAGAATGTGGTTTATATAATAAGGGTTTAGCTCGTAGACTTAATTCATAAAAGGCCAAATAATGAAACCTGTTGCATCTTCCGGACCAATAAAAAAGTGTCGTGCCTCGCAAAAGAAGCGAATTGAGGAGCTACTAGCCAAAATTAAAAAATTAAAATGGGACATTCAAGTATTCGAATGTCAACGTCGTATTAAAAGAATGTCAATTTAAATTTTGTGTGTACATTTATATTAAACTTGTATAAGGAGACCTTCAGCATCAATAAAAAATAGTGGCGTGGCTCGCAAAAGAAGCGAATTGAGGAGCTACTAACCAAAATTAAAAAATGGCATCGAAATATTCGAATGCCGACACCACATTACACATTAAAAGAATGACAATTTAAATGCGTGGGCGATTAAGAGATTAATTTATATTAAACTTGTTCGATTATAACTTTCTGTGCGGGCAATAAGTGACCAAACATTTTGTATGCGTTCCGGATCCTTCCTTGCAAGCGAAAGTGATCTGGAATTTTAATTAAGAAAATTTGCATTGTATAAGTGTCATGAGATGAGCCCCAAAAAGAGAAAAATTGCTAAAATAATTTAAAAAAACAACTAAACTGTTCGAATGTTATCACCGTAGTAAAAGAACAGCAATTTAAATGTGCATATTTGTATAAATGATTAAGAGAGTTCGTATAGTTCGATAATAAAGATGATTTTATTTAAAATGTATGGAAAGCTGTGTTTTATTTTTACGTGTTTGTAAGAATGTCAAATTTCCTGTAGGTAACAAATATTTAAATAAACTCAAGAAATGGTAATCGTTCTTATACTGAAAATGTTATAAAAATAGATGGATGCATATTTGGGGATTAAAATTAGTTTGATTTGTATGATCACAGACAATTAACTAAAATTATTATACAATAATTAGAAAACGCAAGTTTTGTATCCCCCCATGAAAGCGGATTTAATACATCCGTGTGCATATATAAATAGATATGTTATCTAGTTACTTTTGCTGAGCAACATTTTATGCACTCATTCGTATCTCAACTTTATATTACGACGAATACGTTCTTTACTTTAAAATGGAATTTGTAGATGACAATTTTAAGCATTTCACCTAAAAAAAATATTAATGCAGTGGCAATTTTGGATACAATAATTAGTAATTAGGTACGTACATTTTTATGCGCGAAAAAAAATCGCGGTATAATTGTACTACGCATGTTTTGTACCTAACTCATCCTAATTTGCCAAAATATTCACTTGAATTCATCCAAAAAGCTTTATGTACGTACCCAGTTTAAAGTTATTATTATTTACATCCTAAAACCCCCCTAACAAAAATTTTTTTAAGAGAACATTTAAAAACACTTTACTTTCTCCTACACCCACAGCCCCACCTACACCCTGCAGTTTGCGACGTCGCATTACACATCGTCTTCCTTCTCTATAGACTTCTACTCCGATAGGTCTTTACTTACTTCAAACAACCTTCTAATATTGAACTTACTTCGCCACTACCTTATGCAACTTTCTACACTACTACGCAATTCGCTTTGCATAACTTCTCATTCACAATTATTCTTATGACTCCAACAAATTATCTATTATAATTGCTTTTAGTTACTTCACATTTCACAACTTCATTTTTGCGGGGGAGGTGTTTTTTCCTCCTCCCTTAATTACTATCCCACCTATTTATATATTCGGCTATCAGTGTCCACGCACCGACAGTTATTTTTCCCAAAAAAAATTAAAAAACCAAATTGTAAACGTCATGACAGTTTATTTTATTTAACATCGACTTAAAATAAGACGATTAAATCAACTACAATTAAATACGTTTCTTTATTACATTTTTTTTACAATATAAATACATATGTACAATATAGGTATTACTTATTTAAAAATTTTATGTACAATTCAATAAAATGCAAGTCTTGTTTGCACTTCTCTTCGCGGGCACGTGCAACACCAGCGGCCCGCTCATAGCCCTCGGCCTCAGCTTTTGCCTCCTGCACCTTAACTTTGTAAGCCGGAAGCATCTTCTGCAGACACCCCTTGGACGCCTCCACCAACTGGCTTGGGGTCGTTGGCTCTACCCCAGTCCATGGGGTGTCTGCAGAGGGCGTCACTGGCTCGTACATTTCCCTAAGGACGTTCATATCTTTGGCGGCGGAGGGGGCTGCATGTTGACTGCAAAAGAAAAAGAATTTTAGATTTATTTTCTTCTTCTTCGTTAAGCGTAAAATAACTTACTGCGCCTGGTGCACTTGGCCCTGATGAGGCTGTGTCGAATAGTTACTGGAAAAATACAACAAAATTTATCAAAAATATAAACAGATAAATTGTATTAAAATAATTTTAATTAAAGTTCGCAAAGATAACTCACTTCATGTGCAGCTGATGGTGGTGCTGCTGCCCCCGCGGTGGCAATTGTATTTCAAATAGCGGGTATTCCCTATAACCGATAAATAAATTGTAGATATTAGTACGCCTATAATTCGAAATTCAAATAACTTACGTTATTTGAGGGAGGAGTTCAGGCTGCCGCTGTTCCAGTGAGGGGTCGCTCAATTGCGGCGTTGGTATGACTCTGAAATAAATAATAAATTAATATACGATTAGCTATTTCTATTTGCATAAAAAATTAATTGTGTACTATTTACCTTTGGGGGGCGTAAACATGTGAGGGACCTGGATTTTCCCGTTCCAGGTGATCCAGGAGCTCGTGAATGTCCCCCAAGTGGGACATTGATGCTGTTCTGTAATTAATAAGAAACACATGATGTAATAAAAAAATTTAGCAGGATACCTTGCTGTAAATAAGTAGAAGACTGAAATTATTACAAAAAAAAAATGTATATTTACCTTTCCGTTTGAGCGCTCTCATCCTCGGTGAGGAGGTTTATAACATCATCATCTCCTTTGCTTTTTTTTGGTGGTGGTGGTGTTGTTAGAAGTGTTGATAGTAAGGGTTTCGCTGCACCTGCACCACCACCACCACCAACTTTTTTTGATGGCGCTTTTACGCGTTTTACTGATAGAATTTTCGCGGACGACATGCTTGCTGCTGAAAATTCTTAGATGCAACTGCTTAATATAAGGATTGCCATTATTATATACGATGGAAATTTGGTTAGGGTTAGCATAAAACATTTCCCAGACTGTTCGCAATGACGCAATTGACGTTGATGACCTTACACCTGCAAGTTCACTATTGATAACACCTATAACTTTCTCTCTTCAAAAGATGTTCACTTATTTCCATGAATAGAGCGTATTACGAGATAGGAATGTAGGGTAAGGCAACGCGCTTTAACTTTGAATGACCCCAATAACCTTTCATGCATCTGAAACTTTATCCGTATCTTACACTGTCTGCTTTACAATGTCAACGAGATCAATGATCTTACACCTGTAGCTTGATGCTAAAGTTCCCAGAAGTAGAGATAAGCATTTCAGACAACTTCGGCAATTGCTAGCAATGCAGAAAAAATAGGACATCTCAATGACAATAACGAGATCAATGATCTTACACCTGTTAACCGTAAACAACACCCCTACCAACCATGACCTTCGCTTACAGGATATATAAATGTGTTCAATTATGTTCTTGTATTTACTTACGTTCGGCGTGCTCCTTGACATTGTTTTATTGTCATTGCACCTGCAATTCAGTATAATCGCCGAGCAAAAAAAAACAAACAAACGCACAAGTGTCAGTGTACTTGTCTGTGTACGTGCACGTCTGCATTCGTTATCTTGGATTACTAAGCATTTATATAAAGATAGTAAGTATGGAATCTGTTTCGAGTATAAGCAGTGAGATCGTTAACCTAACTCGAAGTTCCGTGAAATTGTTAAAAAAGAAAAGTGAAATTTTAAGACATGTTTCAATTATTAGGGTAAATATACGTTTACTGGAAAAGGCGATAGCCAACAAAATTCATTTTAATAACGCAATAGAAAGTCCTATAAGACTCGAAAATAATTTGGGCCTCTTAAAATTTTATTTAGCTAAGCTACAGCAGCAATTAAAAAACGTTTCCGTGAAAAAAGGTTGTGGAATAGATGATGATGATGGTGATGATGTCAATAAAAAGCAGCCCCCTACCGTACGATGGTACACATTAGATTCCTGCTTCAATGATCGATTGCTTACTGGCATGATCGTTAACTTTAACCATAAGGATCCAATGATTTTTCTAAAGCACGCTTATGATAGTTTTGCGCGCCAAATTAATGTTGCACTAAAACGTTCTATGCTGAAGGTTAACACCACCTTGATCTGCAATTTCATTCACCCCCAAACTCTCAATATTGATTTGAAAACATTTCAAACAAGAAATGCTGTGATTGATATTGGCACTAATCTTAAAGAGTACTACAAGGATAAGGTATTTGATAACCTTCAAGCGAAATTAGAAAATTTTTCTGAACAAAATTCGGGTTGGTCGTTGTTGGAGGTCTTACACCTTAAAGTCAATATTAATAGTTACGTCCCAATTAAAGGAGGTTTTTCAACATACATCAAAGTTCCCCCGTTCATATCCGTCAAAAGAGCGGTGATTAACGTGAGAAACAACGACAAATTTTGCTTATTATGGTCCATAGTGGCCGCTTTATATCCCGCACACAAAAACGCTGATAGAGTGAACAATTATCCGCATTTTGATGAAGTATTAAATCGTGGATCTATTCAATTCCCCATTAAATTAACAGATATTAAGAAAATTGAGAAATTGAATGATCTCTCTATTAATTTATACTGCGTGGTTAAGAGAAATGTATTACCGTTTATGGTAAGCGATAGGGTCAATAGCAGGAAAACTATAAATCTATTAGTATTGTCCTCTAAATATAATGATACTGACCGAGTCTCTAATTCCAGTAACGTCTTTTATCATTTTGCTTGGATTAAAAATATGTCGGCGCTGCTATCGTCACAATTATCGCATCGAGGTCATAAGAAATTCTTTTGCAACATTTGCTTAAATCATTTCTCATCGAATAGTGTATTAGAAAAGCATACAAGTAAATGTCATCAAGTCAATAAATGTTCAATTCGATTGCCTAATGATGATCAGAAATATTTACAATTTACTCATTATTCGTACATGGAGAAAGTACCATTTACTATTTACGCGGACCTTGAAAGTATCCTGGAAAAGTGCGATAACCTTAACCCTCAAGATAATAATACCGCATTGTATCAGAAGCATACGCCGTTCAGTGTTGCGTTTTACCTTAAGTGCTCGTACGATGAATCGTTATCAAAATTTTTATCATACAGGGGTGCGGATTGTATTCCATGGTTTATCAAACAGTTACGTGACATTGCCGATTGGACAAATGTCATTGTAAATACTATAGTTCCTATGGAAGTTCTAAGTCCCTCTCAGATTCAAAATTTTGATAACGCTGTAAGCTGTCATATTTGTAAAAAACCTTTTACCGAAAACCAAATTAAGGTGCGCGATCATTTTCACTTAAACGGTGCTTATAGAGGCCCCGCCCACCAGGCATGTAATTTGAACTATAACGATTCGCATGTTATACCTGTCGTTTTTCATAATTTAAGCGGATACGACTCTCATTTCTTTATTCGAGAGCTCGCTACAGCTATTCCGGGCGAAATTAAATTATTACCCTTAAACAAAGAGAAGTATATTTCTTTCTCGAAGTATGTAAAGGATACTAGTATAAATTTTAGGTTTATCGATTCATTTAGGTTCCTAAGCACGAGTATAGATAAGTTGTCTTCCTATTTAGAGAATGATAAGAAAACGCTTACAAGGCTACACACTAGCAACGCTAATGAATTTCGTTTGTTGATGCGGAAAGGCGTGCTTCCATATGACTACCTTGATTCGTGGGAATGATTGCATGAGACTGTCTTACCGCCTCGAGACGCATTTTTTAATCATTTAAAAAATGAAGCTGTTAGCGAAGCAGATTACCAGCATGCTGTTAACGTATGGAATACTTTTGAAATTAAAACCTTAGGCCAATATTCCGATCTCTATTTGAAAACTGATGTTCTCCTTTTGGCAGATATTTTTGAAAATTTTCGTGAAACGTGTTTACAAACTTATCAACTCGATCCTCTACATTACTATACCGCACCGGGTTTGGCATTTGACGCTATGCTCAAGGTTACGGACGTTAAATTAGAACTTTTAACGGACATTGATCAGGCCATGTTTATTGAAAAGGGAATCAGAGGCGGTGTTGCACAATGTTCCACACGATACGCAAAAGCTAACAATCCATACATGAAGGAGAAATATAACCCCAACCTTGAGACGAATTATTTAATGTACCTTGACCTAAATTCCCTTTATGGTGCCGCCATGTGTAATTTTCTCCCCTACGGCGAGTTTTCATTCGTAGACGATATTGAAAATATAGATATACTAAATCATCCTGATGATTCGGATGTCGGGTATATTTTAGAATGCGATTTTGACTATCCCAACGAATTGCACGACTCTCACAGCGATTTACCGTTAGCCCCAGAACACATGGTTCCACCCGGCTCAAAATTAACTAAATTGATGCTCACCCTATACTCAAAGCGCAACTACGTAATTCATTATAGAAACTTAAAGATGTACATACAACATGGTCTAAAACTCGTGAAAATCCATCGGGTATTAAGATTTAAGCAGTCTCCGTGGTTAAGAAAGTACATTGAATTAAACACAAGCATGAGACAGCAGGCGAAAAATGAGTTCGATAAAAATTTTTATAAACTAATGATTAACAGCGTTTTTGGGAAACTCATGGAGAACGTGCGAAAATATAAAGACGTGCATCTGCTGACTGAATGGGGAGGCCGTTATGGGGCACGGAATTACATTTCAAAGCCGAATTTTCATAGCAGTATGATATTTGATAAGGATATGGTCATCGTAGAGATGAATAGGCTAGAGATATTTTTCAATAAACCGATATATGCAGGATTTGCAGTTTTAGATATATCGAAGACGTTTCTCTATGACTTTCATTATAGCTACATTCTACAAAAATTTCAAAATAAAGCTCGACTTTTGTATACGGACACTGACAGCTTAATATACTCTTTCACCGTTCCCAATATATACGAAACCATAAAAGAGGATGTTCATCGGTTTGATACCTCCGACTATGATGTAGATAACGAGTTTGGAATTCCCTTAGTTAATAAAAAATTCCCGGGCTAATGAAAGATGAAAACCGTGGACGCATCATGACCGAATTTGTAGGGCTTCGAGCAAAAATGTATGCGTACGAGGTAGATGAAAAGTTGACAAAAAAATCAAAAGGTTCCACTCTATCTAGTATCAGAGAAATTACCATAAACGATTATAAGAATGCATTGTTTAATATTCTAAGTATAAAAAGAGAGCAGAATCTCATTCGGTCAAAAAAGCACACTGTATTCACTTTGAAGCAGAATAAAGTAGTATTAAATCCTCACGATGACAAGCGCATCATATGCCATAATCAGATAGACACTCGCCCTTGGGGATATAATTTCACCTATCAAACTTAATTGTGACATCATCATCATAGTGTTCCGCAACCTTTAGCTAAAAAAAATCTTCATATCGCTTTTGCATTTCAGAATCATCCCCATCATCATCATGAGTAGTGAAAATCTTAAAATTCAGTTGGAGCATGAAATATACGACGTGGCTCTTCCAATTTATAAAAAATATTTGAAACGAGTTCTTGTAGGATTTTCGTCTGTACATAATTACATACTAATTAACCAAATTTTAGAGAACCTTGTTATACCCGATGAATGTTTCAGTTGGTGTGCTAGGTATAGAAATGTAAGCGTGAGTAATATTAAACTACTTATAGGTAGGAAGCTTGAGCTAGATGAGTTGGTCAAATCTATTGTAAATTGCAGTGAAATTAGCGATTGTTCAAGTACAAGAAGTAGTAAAATTAATAATATTGTAAATAGTTTACCGTTACATCTCAAGATCTATATAACGAATTTGCTTAACTGTGCAACCGATATTGAGAGTGCCTATAAAGACATTCGATACGTAATAAGTGAAGGTATATGCGAATCTGCAGAGTACGCGAATGTCAATTCTCTACAAATTTTTATTAATCTGTGTATACAGAAAGGTATAGAATGCACATTTAAACCATATGAAGATGCTCGTCATAAGCAGATTTACAAGTGGATAATCGAAAATATACAAAAGGGTGAAGAGAATCCGAATGCGGTTCTGGGATTTAGCTGTGCACCAGACTCTGGACCGTGGCCATCTACCCAATTAGCAGACTATAAGCAAACTCTCGAATTATTATTAGTAATAATGGGTAATAATAGTACTAAGAAAAAACGAGATGCTAAGTATGTTGTATGGTGAACAAAATAAAATGTGTACACTTTAATGTTTTTTTTTTTATTTACCAAACAATAATAATTACATTGTATCGTATACAACTAATAAGCTCATCAGATAATGTCATTCTTGTTAATCCAGGATTTTTCATCTAATCCCCACCACTTGACGTACACCTTGTCATTCTTTCGTTGGAGCACCTTTTCTACCAAATACACATCGGGATGCTTTGCTTTTTGTAGCTCTTGCTCATAAAACCCTCCGAGTATTGGTTTTCCCTTTATGTCTTCTAACAAATATGTTACCGGATTGGTTACTTGTAATTTTACAATTTTAAACAGTTCACTGGACCAGCTTGATGTATAACCCTTGGCAAATATGCTTTTAAATTTGCTAATTCGCACTACATCACCCACATTAAAGCGGTACTTTTTATTAAACAGCTTTATGTGCGTATAGGCACTGAGATGTGTGTTGGTATTTACTTCACAAGGTCTGATTCCAATCGTTCGATGCTTACGATGATTGTAGTCATCTGTTACGGTCTTTAGTATATCAACCCACACATATTTACCACGCATGCTGAAACTCTTGTATAGGGAATTTTTAACAGTTTTTATCACTCGCTCTGCTATAGCCGCCTTTTTCGTACTATATGTCGAATAGTGATTGATACGGTTCTGCTTCATCAACTTTTCGAAATGTTTATTGTAGAACTCTTTTCCCGCATCAGTTTGTAAATTTGTAGGTCTGCGCTCCCCTTCGCGAAAAATAGCTTGCATTGCTTTTGTCACTTCTTCGCCAGTCTTTGTTTTCAAACCCTTTGTCCATAGATATTTAGAGAAACAGTCAATAACTACCAGTATGTATTTGTAGCCTTTATTCTGTTTAGCGTAAGATGTAAATTCGGCTAAATCTGCTTGCCAAAGATCATCATATCCTCTAATAATGATACGTCTGCGGGGGAAATTTTTGCGTGCAGGTTTATGTAGCTCGTTTACTATCTGCTGCTTCGACATTGTTGTTTATTAAATCTTGTAATGACTCTTTCGTTGCTTTCAAGTCTTCTTCTAGCACTTGCACGTTGTTGCGAAGACCATTTAAGGGTCCCTGTGCCATCTCCAGACAAAACATGAGGAAGCCTTTATTTATGGCATCGCCGTCATCTTCTGGATCGGCCAATTGAGACAGGCGATTTCCGTTTAGATTTAACCTTGTCGCAAGGTAGTACTCTAAATTTAGAGCATCTTGAGGTTCAATGGGGTCGGCAACATTACTCAACCTCTTATTTTCAATACTTAAATTGTTATCGTCAATTGAGAATTGAGGTAAGTGTGTCCTAATGGCTTTATTCAATTGCACGTGCGTATGAGAACGTCCAAATTTATCCACAACCATTTTGCATATGAACCCCTCGCTAAAACGGAATGGCTATTTATAGTTTAGTTAAAAACTTTGGAGTAGGCCTCTCTATGTACCCCTCCTCGTGTAGTTCTTCCACGATTGATATTATATCGTTTGTTAGTCCGGTATTACCGGCCATTTTTTCTGCCCATAAGACTTCTAATTCGCGAATAAGTTCATGCACATTATTCCAATACTTGCATTGAACTGATGACGATGATCGATCGAGTTCTTTGAATACTGTAACGCCACTTCCAGTTGTTTTCTGAGGAATGGCTGTCGTCAATAGGGGCTTAATTATCTGTATATATTTTTTTCTTTTACTGCCCTTTAGCTGTTCGTCAGCGTCAAAGTAGCGTCGTGCAACATTTGTGCTAATTAAAATCTTTCTATAGTTCTCTTTGTCCTGTTTAGTTATTAGCGTTCGGTCGGGTTCGTTCATGATGATGAGCTCATAGAGACCTTCCGTACCTTTATACCTCACTCCATTAATTATCATATCTTCCCCCTGTACGTCTATCGGCATATTACCCATTGTCCATTTATCCATCTCAATGTTGTAATGAACACCATAAGTAGTATCAATTGTATTTTCGATATTTCTTATCATCCGTTCAACATATGTACGCGGTAGTGTTGCATACTGTTCTAAGAACGATTCCGAACATGAACGATCGAGTAAGTGAGATTGAGAATCTATGCGTGACAACTTTGAAGGACGCTCTTCCTCTTCTGGTTGAATTTCTCCGATAAGCGTCGTATCTAAGAAAGACGGAGTCGCCTGAATTAGAGAGGAGGAAGAAGGAGGAGGAGGAGGATTTTTTTGAGAATGTGGAAGTTCAGCTAATGGATTAATACTACTAATGGGGTGTCTTCGTTTTAAGCGTGAGGCGATAGGTCGCGCGATCGTAGTACTACTTCTCGGAATGAAACGCTTCCTTGGGGAGGATTGTCGGTTTTCGAACACACCTCCTTCTTCCACCTCATCCTCTTCTTTCTCAGATTTAATTTCATATTTCTGTTTGGTTTCGAAATTTTTCCGAATATTACACAACGGTTCAATTAGAGGTTTAAAGGTTTGTACAAAATCCTGTTCTCTATTGAACCGGTCCACCTTAAGACTGTTGTACTTTTGCTGTATAGCTTTACGAGCTTGAACTATACGCCGTTTCAATTTCATTTCCTTACTATCCATCGTTCTGTAGAACTGCTACTAACAACACACAAACAGGTAACAGAAATAGGGCAGTGTAATTGTAACAGGTGGTGGTGATGATGATGATGATGAACAGCTATATCTGTTTTGAACAGAGCCGTTTAAAATTAAAGCTGTTCTAATGAGGTACTCCCTAGCAACTGCTTGAACAGCATAAACAGACAACAGAAATGCAACAGGGTAAATTTAACGGCGAGCTGATGACGAACGGCTATATCTGATTTGAATAAAACCGTTTGAAATTAAAGCTGTTTAAATGGATCTGTTCTGATGAAGGAGAACTGTTTCCTACTGCGTTACTGATGTGCTACTAAATTTTATGTATATGTTTACGGTATTATATAGTTGTCGAAACCTTTTCTAAAACGTCCATTATGTACATCGGCATCCTTATTTATCACCAAAAATCCATACCGATTCCTCCAACATTCAGAACACATGTCACGAAACGACTGAATGCTTATAATGGGGCTAACGTGATCTTCGTAAATGTGCTTCAAGTTCAGATCGTCCTGCTCGAATAGCACAAGTAAATTGGCATTATCTCTAATCAGCTGCTTAGGGATTTTAGTGTATGTCTGACCCAAGTAGAAACAGTCGATGTCGTTATGACGTCCCATGGAGAAGTACGATCGAATGTTATCTTGCTTTTCGCAAGCGATATCGTCAAAAATAAAAACCGAATTTGGTTTGGCGAGTCTCGGCTCCATAATATCCGCATTATCCGTGAACGTAAAATAACCTATATTCTTCATAGGTTGTAAAATTTCCGCTAACAGTTTGTACTTATCCTGAGTTAGAGATTTTGAGTAGACGTACACATGTTTAAATCTGAGACCGTTCGGTTCTGTTAGTAAACCGAGCATAGCGTTAGTTTTTCCACAGTTGGATGGCCCGCATAGTATAGCACGCACAGTATTGGGAAGCAACTTTCCATGTTTACCCTCGCTGTTAAAGCCCCCTCCATTCGTAAGATCATGATTGTGAATAGGCAATTTCTCTTGTTGAACAACTACCTTCATATTTACTTCTCCCCCTGTCATCGCCTTCGTTGTCGTCGTCGTCGTCTGGATCAAGTAAAACTACGTACATTTTAAAAACATACCTTTTATTTATAGATAATTCTACAATATCATGGTAATACTACTACTAACAAATTATAGTTTCTTTACTTCTCCGGTAAGAGGATTATATTGCACCAAAGCATCGTGAAGAATGAGACAGTAAGCGACAATTCCAGCTTCGAACGCTTCTACCGACTCCATTTCCAGCTTGACATCCACCGTTGAACGCTTTAGCGTTTCGTTTTGCTTGGAACAGTCCATTACAAATATTGGACATGTTTTGAAATGTGAATAATCGAATAAGGCATCATGCTCCTCTTTGGCGTAATAGTCACGTCGAAAGTTTATATAATTTTGATATGCCGTTATATATTTGTTGGCATTAAAATCTAAATGCATGGCCTCGTACGGATAACTTTCCGAATTGAGGTGTAATTTTAAATTACGAATTTTAACGTTATCAAAGTCAGCCGCTTTTGCTGCCTTTGAAAATTTTTTTCCACGTTGAAACGCGACGACCGCCCATCGAGGTTTCTCCAGTTGACTAGAAGTTTTGATTGACCATATGTCGGACTGTGTCTGCTTCAAAGCGGGCAATTCATACAGTTCCCATTGACGGAATGGTATTGTAATTGCCGCATTTTTGTTAATTCGTTCGAACAGCTTGAGTTTAGCGCCATCGCTAAGCGTCATGTGTGGTACTTTCCATTGAATTTTACTCAAGGCTATTGCCGCTTCGGCCTCCCCTTGATAACAATCTGCATCACTTCTAGACCGAATGAGAATCAATTCTTGCCTCATGTTTACGATAACTTGCCGGTAATCTTCCATACTACCAAATATATGCTTTAACGGTATACACACCGCAAAATGCTTTTCCAAATCGTTAGCGTTTCTAGTGTATTCCACTTGCAGCGGCTGTTCGTTTTTCGGCGACCATCCCAGATGATGTAACCCTTTGCTTTCGTTAGACGTATACGATATGTACCCTTTTAGTGCAGATGTAATTCCGGGATTTCTACAAACATCCACCTTCTGTCCGCCCAACTCGTAGCGGATTTCTTCAAAGAGAAAAGCGGGGAAATTGTTTGTTAGACTGCACGTTTTTTCCGCGTCTTCATTTTTGCGCACGATTTTTCCTTCGATGTACAGAAAACTGTCGTATGTGGCCGTTATCAAATCTTGACTCTGTATTAGTATACGAATTTCATCGGAGGGTCCGTAATTGGACGATCCGTACGGGAGGTAGGTGTGAATATCTGATTTAATGATGGCTTCATCAAAATGTGCGTTTTGAAAGACGTTCAGTGAGTCGACTGCCATCTCTTTGTTTTTTGTACGCTACTAAACCGATAGATTTCAAGAAATACTTTTCGCCAGATGTTAATTCTCCTGCTGCACCCGTCCTCGAGCGTGGTTGGCGATTGATAGCTTCCGATTTACTTGCGCACTTTTTATTTATAAGGAAATCTGGAGCAGGGCCCTGGTTAATTCTTAATCCCATGTTCTTTCAACTCTAGTCGTACCGTAAATGGCTCGTTTTCACCGAAATCGATTAGTTCACCCCTTTTGATTTGTCAACTTGATGGTTATATTACCGATAGTATTTGTGTTTACTTCCAAATATTGAGGATTACTTGGAGTTTTGTCTAGGCGGTAACCTGGCGGAACGGAAACGTCTACTTCGTACAGAACTTTGGCAGGCTTTCCGTTACGATATGATCCTTTCACGAGATTACACTCGATGTGTATATTCGTATGTTTAACTATTTGTATATCTAGAGCGGATCTGTGCAAAACGTTAGCTTCCAATATTCGCGATTCAAATCCGAGCATACGTCCAATGGAATCTCTTTTTGTGAAATCTATAACAAAGTCGCAGCTAAGCTCACACTTGAGTGTATTGTTGTTTGCTCTCAAAGTAAATTTACGTGTAGGGATGTGGGCTTTTATATAGGCGCTCAGTTCTTCCAACTCGTAGGCACCATGCGGAATTGTGATTGTATTTGTATACGCGCTATTTGACTCCTTATAATGAAATTTATCATTCCCTCCGTGAATGTTTCTTATACTGTTACAGCCGTAAAATCCAACCACTCCGATTACGTGCTTTTTCTCTGAAGGAAGTTCAATAGGTGGATAGAAATCGTGACTGGCCGTATTACCAACACCCTCTATGCTGAATGTCATCGACATAATGACTAAGTACGATTACAACGATTACGCTTTATTTATGTAAAAATTTTAAGCACAAGTGTCCACAGATGATACTGCCAAATTGTTGTTCCTGCCTATAATTATAGAATATTTTACATCCGCGAAAGTAATCCACAACCTCCTTCGGTGGCGGAATATTACCGAAGCTATCGTAATACCACACTTTGGCATTACGTTTTTTGTAACAGACCCAATGGGTGCCTGGTCCCATTTGACTATCTAAATTAATTATACCGGCCTCATTCTTCCACGGCAATTTGGGCATATTATCGCGCATGAACACGTCTCTAAAATATGGTACCATTTTGGCATATCTTCGCAAATCTACATCCGTCAGCGGTCTATCAGGTAGTTTTCCTAATTTTTTTTTTTTTTGTTGCAAGTGCAATGCAATACCACCGCCAGTTTTGTAAGGTTTCAGGTATAGCACACCTCCACTCTTCTTTCCTATAGCTATCGATTCCATCATATGGTTGTGACGCGATGTTTCTCCTAACATCTTTTTCGCATCGCGCGAATCATTAACTGCCTTAGCAATTCCTGCGGCACCACCCGCCAAAGCACCGACCGCCGATAAACCGGCAAATAATGGTATTAGAAATGGTAAAAAGCCTCCTTCTTTCGGTAAGGGTATTACTCTCGGAACGCTGACATTTCTCTTTCCACCTAAACTTTTCACGGCTAATTTTGCGGCTGTAATAGCCGACTTTATCGATTCTTGTACATTCTTGGTTTTTTTCATTTTTTTAGCAATTACTCTTCGCAAATTTGATAAACTGCTGCGCGATATCTTATTTGCTCTCCTACTCCTTCTTTTAACCCCCATCCCCAATTTCCGTTTTATTTTCATTATACTGCCAACAGTTAAAGCTGCAGCTCTCTCCCCCAACGTTGCGTCAGATGCTTTTAAACGATTCCAAGCTTTCCTCTCCAAAATGCTATCTGCCTTGTGCCTACTTTTTAAATCCTCACTATGTGTATAGCTAATATCGTGTTCTTTGCACTGAGCGTCTAAGGGGTTTATACCGGGATCACTACGTTCGAGTCGTTTAGTTAATTTAGTACCAGGACCGCAATACTGATAACCAGGAAGATGTAGTTCAATTGGAAGCTTATTAATAAGCGTATTTACTAGACTACTACCTCCACGCACTTTACTCTTTCGCTTCTGAATTAACATTACTGGGAATGAATGCAGAATTGAGATATTTATAGGGTTTTTTTTTTGCGAGGGAAATAAAATACTAAAATGTGTTGTTTTAGTTTATTGTTTAACGTTTGTACAGATTATACATTATATAAGTAGGGCGATAATGCAAGAGTTCCATCATACACATTGTGTTATGTGAATTTTTCTCATATTTATAATTTAGCCAATTCTCAAAGTCGCGATAAATGTCCTCATCTTCATCGTTATCGTCAAGCTGAATGCTGCGAAAGCGTCGATAGTTAGCTACCTCCTCGATGAGATTCTGACAGAAACTGGAGAGACTGTACGATTCCAGTAATTCCAATCGATAATTAATTATATCTTTTAGATTAAATAATTCTTCAATCTCAATTGCATTCATCGTACAGGAACTATTATTATTGTCAGTTTGCATTGTTACACTTTTCAACATTCTCTCTCCTCCTTTAACGGATTCCCAGTTATAGTAAATTACCAATTTGCCACTAAGGGATTCCACAGTCTGGGAGTTTTCGATATCTTCCTCTTCGTTAACCGCTGACCAATCAGTCCAACGTTCCAGTTCATGGGATCGGAAAAATTTCATTTCTAGGTACGTTTGGCATTTGAGGAGCGTCTCCCAATCTTCTTTTCCAATCACTATGGTACCGCCGCATACAATTTGTACAACTGGTGCAAGATCATGATGTACATGTACATAGTATCCGATTTCAATGTATTTATTCTCACTCAGATAGTAAGCGGTGCAATCTATTAAACGTCCATTGAACATAGGTAGGGGAGCGCACACTGAACGATTTCTATTGGTGTCGTTGTCGTCATCGTCATCATCATCATCATCATTGCAACACCAGAACGAACATTTAAAGTAATTATTATTGCAACTCTTTTCGGTATTCATTTTTCTAAATATGTTCATGGCAGCAGCGATGACGATCACTGTACAACTGATTTGTTTGAAATTCTTGAGGTATATTTTATAATGAAAAAGAAAAAAAATATTATATATATTTATTTATCAACATTGTTTATAACTTATTTACACAAATGATAAATTAGTCGTTTTTCCCGCAGCCCCACTGCTTGTAATGAATATGTCCTTATGCATCAAAGTGTCGTTAAAAATTTGGCGTCGAGCCTCTTCTTTGAAATATTCGTAGAAGCGCAGTGGTAGTACACATTTAAAATTTTCAGTCTCCACCACTACCCGGTCTCCATATTTTGTATTAATGGTATCGATACCAATAACTTTGTACTTCTCTCCCACTTCCAGATCCTTGACGTTTTTGAAGAGTTTGCAAAATGTGCTATCGTTTAACTCGTTAAGATCCATTTTAACTGCTTCACAAACACTAACAGACTGATTTCGATCACTACTCCCATCCCCGTTATATTGTCACTGAATGTCCTTGAAATCTGTTACGATAGACTTCAGCACGATGATTTTTCTCTAATATAGGAGACAAAATTCTATCGAATTGCTCGATTTTGCGATGGAAACGAAATCGATCTAGCGCTACAGTTTCCCAAGGTCCTTTTCGTGCTTTACGGTAAGCAAAAGGCCACACCGCCATTATGTACACTTTGTTTTGTGATGCGTTAGCAAATGTAACCTTCTTCATTTTTTAACAAGCGCGTTTAGTTTTCCAATGCAGGGAGATGATGAGGACGGTGAGGAAGATTCACTACTGCTAACCCATTCATTTAAGTCACTGTTGAATTGTTCTAACTTTGCATCACTTAACTTTCTCATGAGACACTTGATGCAGTACTTGTTACTAATAAAACGCTCGCATAGCTCAAGACCCAGCTCATATTTCGCGGCAAGGTCACGGCACTCCGGTTCACTATAGTCACCCATTCCGTACACTGCTTCATGTTCGGCATCAAATTTTAATGCCGAAAACAGTTGCTTTAGACGTTCCACTGCCGTTAGAATATCTGTCGGTTTTGGCCACGATGCTTCTGCATATGCCATCCACATTTTGTAAATGACACATAATACATTACCTTATATATCTTACAATCCCACTTTCACACCCCCACCTGAGACGCTGAAATGTCACCTTGAAAAGTTGGCACCGCGCGTCTAAAAATAAAGTTTAACCTTTTGAAGGTCACATAACTAGTAACTTTTGGAGTTAGGATCGGCCGGTTACTTTTCTAGTGACTTTTTGAGTTAGGATTGGCAGGTAGCTTTTCTAGTGACTTTTTAAGTTAGGATCGGCCGGTATTTATTTAGTAACCTGGTGACTTTTTGAGTTAGGATCGGCCGGTATTCATTTAGTAACTTTTCTAGTGACTTTTGTCGGTATTCGTTTGGTAACTTTTCTGGTGACTTTTTGAGTTAGGATCGGCCGGTAACTTTTTGTGTTCGACCTACATTCATTTCTATTGACTTTGAGTTAGTATCGGCCCTATTTATCTACTTACTATAACTGGTAACCGTTGGATGAATATTGTTCTTAAAAATTCGTCGTTAACCTGCATATTATAGCCAAAGATCTCCAATTGTGTTGGTTTTAATGTTTTATTATCACCTAAACTTGAGTTCTGTCAACAGCTTGTTAACTTTGCGTCCCTCAGATTCCTCAAATTCATTAATAGTAGTATAGCAATACCGGTTTTGGACCACTTTGACCTTGATCGTTTCTGGACCAGTGTGACCTTGGTATAATTATGTCATTTCTGGACCACTTGAAGGTCACGACACTCTGGTGGTGACTTTTAAAAGTAAATAGAGGTTATTCGTAATGTGGCGCTTCTGGACCAATTTGCCCTTGATATACTGCGTAACGATTTTCATATTAACAACGTATTCTTTGTGTTAAAGTGTAGATAAAAAGTTGCTGACTCATGAACACCTGCATAAGATATCATTTCTAGGAAAGAGATGTGTGTAGAAATAACACCTAACCGGATCTGCATAATAATAAAGTATTCTTTGTGTTCAAATGTTGATAAAAATTTGCTTATTCACAATTTTAGCGTGCACGTGCAGATACCGTAACGATTTTCATATTAACAAAGTGTTCTTTGTGTGTTAAAATGTTGATAAAAATGACTTCATAATTTGTCATTTCGGGACCACTTCATGGTTACGAGACCCTGGTGGTGACTTTTGTAAATAGAGGTTATTCGTAACGTTGCGCTTCTGGACCAATTTGCCCTTGATATAATTATATAATTTCTGGACCACTTGAAGGTCACGAGACCCTGGTGGTGACTTTTAAAAACATATAGAGGTTATTCGTAATATGAGATTCTACCTCACTTCACGACGCACCCTGATGGTGACTTTCAAAAGTAAATAGAGGTCATTCGTAATGTAAGGCCGGTTCTAACTCACTTCAAGGTGACGACGCACCCTGATGGTGACTTTTACAAGTAAATAGAGGTCATTCGTAATGTAAGGCCGATTCTAACCCAGTTCAAGGTCACGACGCATCCTGGTGGTGACTTTCAAAACTAAATGGAGGTGAGTTGAAGGTTATGGATAACAGGAGTGGGGGGATTGTATGATGGCTATATATATATAAAGTAATGTATTGCGCGAAGCCGTTAGTGTTTTGTGAACTAGTTAAAATGGATCTTAACAAGTTAAACGACAGCACATTCTGCAAATCCTTTAAAAATGTCAAGGACATGGAGGTAGGGGAGAAATATAAAGTAATTGGTATCGATACGATTAATACGAAATATGGGGAGCGGATAGTGGTGGAGACTGAAAATTTTAAATGTGTGCTACCGTTACGCTTCTACGATTATTTCAAGGAAGACGATCGATTTGAAGACTTCAAGCAATCCTTGACGAATAATGACGTATTCATTGTAAGCGCTGGAACGGCGGGAAAAACTACTAATTTAAAATTTATGTAAAATATTGTAAATAGTCAATAAGGAACTATGTAAATAATATTAAAAAATAAATGTATGTTAATTTTCTTGCGTTCTCTCTCTTTCTCTCCCCCCTCATTTCGTTATAAAAATGCGCTCAATTTTTTCAAATAAATCAGTTGTACAGTGATCGTCACCGTAGTTGTTGTTGATGCTGCTACTGCTCTAATGAACTCCTTTAAAAAACTCTACATGGATGCAGAAAAGAGTTGCAATAATAATTATTTGAAATGCTCGTGCTTTTGTTGTAATGACGACGACGATGACAACGGAGATGGATCCACAACCGCATGCGCTCCCGAACCTACGTTCGATGGACGTTTAATCGATTGTACCGTTTATGATCTATGGGAGAATTATTCAAAATACATTGAAATCGGATACAGTACACACCATGGCCTTGCACCAGTTCTACGAATTGTATGTGGCAGTACAATAGTGATGGAGAGAGAAGATTGGGAGACGCTTCTCAAATGTCAAACGTATCTAGAAATGAATTTTTTCCGATCTCAAGAGATGGAACGTTGGATTGATTGGTCAGAGGTTAACCCCTTCAAGCCCATGTTGCCAAAGGTGGCAACAAATGAATATCGAAGTGCCATCCCAGATTGTCACTTGTGGCAACAAATTTGAAATAGAATAACTAATTTGGAATAATATTGCAGTTACGTGGATATGCCCTGGGATAGCTCATATTTATTTACTAACATGAGATTGGCTGGTTCAAGGTCGAACGATTTTACCGACAGCAAGTGTGTTTCATTCCCTTGCAGTAGTAATTTCGATTTTGTCAAGTGGATTTGTGGATAAATATAAGATTTTTCAAACCACTTTTAGTGCAGAAAACATGGTCTTATACCTATAAATTAATAATAAGTAGAAAAAAACAATTTTAAAAAACATCGTTTTTTTTACAAAATCTGGGATTGCACTACAACCTTAGAAAATCGACCTGGGCTTGAAGGGGTTAACGAAGAGGAAGATATAGAAAGCTCCCAGACTGCGGAATCGCTTAGCGGTAAATTTTCGATTTACTATAACTGGGAATGTGTTAAAGACCAAGAGAAAATATTAAAAAGTGTAACAATGCAAATAACACGTGACAATAAGCGTTCTTGCACGATGAATGTAAACGAGGTTGAAGAATTGTTTAATCTAAAAGACTTAATTAATTATCGCTTCGAATTACTGGAATCGTACAACCTTCCCAGTTTCTATCAGAATCTCATCGAACAGATAACTAACTACCGACGCTTTCGTAAGATGCAGTTTGGCGAAGACGACTACGACGATGACATCTATTGTGACTTTGAGAATTGGTTAAATTATAAATATGATAGAAAGTCTCATAATACAGTTTGTATGATGGAACTCTTACATTATCGACCTTCTTATATAATCTATCACATGTACGAACCGTAGATCATAACAATAAACGCTAACAACAATTTCTTGATGTTTTCTTTGATGAACACCCCCCACTCCCCCCAACAACCTATAAATATCCCGATCCTGCATTATTTCCTAGCAATGTTAATTCAGAAGCGGAAGAGTAAAGTACGTGGGGGTAGTGGTCTGGTAAATACGCTTATTAATAAGCTTCCATTCGAACTACATCTTCCGGGTTATCAGTATTGCGGTCCTGGTACTAAATTAACTAAAAGACTCGAACGTGGTGATCCCGGTATAAACCCCTTAGACGCTAGTTGCAAAGAACACGATATTAGCTATAGAGATAATAAAGATTTAGAAAGTAGACATAAGGCAGACAGCATTTTGGAACGAAGAGCTTGGGATCGTTTGAAAGCAGCAGACGCAACGGCGGGAGAGCGAGCAGCCGCTTTAACTATTGGCAGTATAATGAGAGTGAAAAGAAAATTGGGGATGGGGGTTAAGAGAAGAGGTGGAGAGAGAACCAATAAGCGCAGCAGTTTAGCAAATTTGCGTAGAGTAGTTGCTAAGAAAATGAAAAAAAGCAAAAACACGCAAGAATCGATAAAGTCTGCTATTACAGCCGCAAAACTGGCTGTGAAAAATTTAGGTGGAAAGGGAAATGTCAACGTTCCGAGAGTAATACCCTTACCGAAAGAAGGCGGTTTTTTACCATTTCTAATACCACTATTCGCCGGTCTATCGGCGGTCGGTGCTTTGGCCGGCGGTGCATCTGGAATTGCTAAGGCAGTTAATGCATCGCGAGACGCGAGAAAGATGTTAGAGGAAACATCGCGTCACAATCACACGATGGAATCGATTGCTATAGGAAAGAAGAGTGGTGGTGTGCTATACTTGAAACCTTACAAAAATGGCGGCGGTATTCGATTACACTTGAACCAAAAAAAAAAATTAGGAAAATTACCAAATAGACCGCTGACGGACGTGGATCTGCGAAAGTATGCCAAGACGGTACCCTATTTTAGAGACGTGTTCATGCGCGATAATATGCCTAAATCGCCGTGGAAGAATGAAGCCGGCATAATTAATTTAGATAGTCAACTGGGGCCCGGTACGCATTGGGTCTGTTACAAGAAACGAAATGCCGATGTCTGGTATTACGATAGCTTCGGAAATATTCCACCACCGAGAGAGGTCGTAGACTACTTTCGCGAATGTAAAATATATTACAATTATGGGCAAGAACAACAATTTGGCAGTATTATCTGCGGGCACTTGTGTCTAAAGTTTTTGCATAAATAGCGCGTAAGGGGGGGTATCGTGATTAGTCATCATGTCGACGACATTCAGTATAGAGGGTGTTGGTAACATTGCCAGTCACGATTTCTATCCGCCCATTGAACTTCCTTCAGACAAACAGCACGTAATCGGAGTGGTGGGCTTTTACGGCTGTAACAGTATAAGAAACATTCACGAAGGGAACGATAAGTTTCACTATAAGGAGGAGTCAAATAGCGTGAACACAAAAGCAATTACAATTCCGCATGGTGCATACGAGTTGGAAGAACTGAGCGCGTATATAAAAGCTCACATTGCTACGCGTAAATTTAGTTTGAGGGCAAACAACAATACGCTCAAGTGCGAGCTTAGCTGCGAATTTGTTATAGATTTCACACAAACGGATTCCATTGGGCGTATGCTCGGATTCGAACCGCGAATATTGGAAGCTAACGTTTTACATAGATCCCCTCTAGATATACAAATAGTTAAACATACAAATATACACATCGAGTGTAATCTCGTGAAAGGATCGTATCGCAACGGAACACCTGCGAAAGTTCTGTACGAAGTAGATGTCTCCGTCCCACCAGGATATCGCTTAGACAAAACTCCCAATCACCCTCAATACTTGCAACTAAACACAAACACTATTAGTAATATAACGATTAAGTTGACCGATCAGAAGGGCGAACTCATCGATTTCGGGGAAAACGAGCCATTTACGGTACGCCTAGAGTTGAAAGAGCATGGGATTAAGAATTAACCAGGGCCCGCTACCATCATTCCTTATAAATAAGAAACACGATGGCAAATCGTGTACTATCAATCGCCAACCGCATGCGAGGGCGGATGCACCTGGAGAATTAACATCTGCCGAAAAATATTTCTTGAAATCTATCGGTTTAGTAGCGTGCGAAAAAAGAGATGGCAGTCGACTCGCTGAACGTCTTTCAAGACGTACATTTTGACGAAACCATAATTAAATCAGATATTCACACCTACCTCCCGTACGGATCTTCCAATTACGGACCCTCCGACGAAATTCGTATACTAATACAGAGTCAAGATTTAATAACGGCCACATTCGACAGTTTTCTGTACATCGAAGGAAAAATAGAGCGCAAAAATGAGGATGCGGGAAAAACGTGCAGTCTAACAAACAATTTCCCCGCTTTTCTCTTTGAAGAAATACGCTACGAATTGGGAGGGCAGAAGGTGGATGTTTGTAGAAATCCAGGAATTACATCTGCACTAAAAGGATACATATCGTATACGTCTAACGAGAGCAAGGGATTGCATCATTTGGGATGGTCGCCGAAAAACGAAGAACCGCTGCAAGTGGAATACACTAAAAACGCTAAAGATTTGGAAAAGCATTTTGCGGTGTGTATACCACTAAAGCATATATTCGGTAGTATGGAGGATTATCGCCAAGTTATCGTAAACATGAGACAGGAATTAATTCTGATTCGGTCTAGAAGCGATGCAGATTGTTATCAGGGCGAAGCGATTGCCACAATAACATTGAGCAAAATTCAATGGAAAGTGGCGCACGTGACGCTCAGTGATAGCGCTAAACTTGGCCTATTCGAACGAATTAACGCAAATGCCGCAATTACAATGCCGTTCCGCCAATGGGAACTGTACGAATTGCCCGCTTTGAAACAAGCACAGTCCGACATATGGCAAATCAAAACATCTACTCAACTGGAGAAGCCTCGATGGGCGATCGTCGCATTTCAGCGCGGAAAGAAATTTTCAAAGGCGGCAAAAGCGGCAGACTTCGATAACGTTAAAATCCGCAATCTAAAATTGCATCTCAATTCGGAAAGTTACCCTTACGAAGCGATGCATTTAGATTTTAATGCCAACAAATACATAACGGCCTATCAGAATTATATAAACTTT
This sequence comes from Pyrocoelia pectoralis, assembly GCA_036250285.1. Taxonomy (NCBI): domain Eukaryota; kingdom Metazoa; phylum Arthropoda; class Insecta; order Coleoptera; family Lampyridae; genus Pyrocoelia; species Pyrocoelia pectoralis. The sequence continues at coordinate 21,964,599 of CM070083.1, forward strand.
CGACGAGACTATTACGCTAAAGAGGATCAAGATGCCTTATTCGATTATTCGCATTTCAAAACGTGTCCAATATTCGTAATGGACTGTTTCAAGCAAAACGAAACGCTAAAATATTCAACGGTGGATGTCAAGCTGGAAATGGAGGCGGTAGAAGCGTTCGAAGCTGGAATCGTCGCTTATTGCCTCATTCTTCACGACGCCTTAGTGCAATATAATCCTCTTACAGGGGAAGTAAAGAAACTGTAATTTGTAGTAGTATTAGTAATAGTAGTAGTAAAGTATTGTAGAATTTTCTATAAATAAAGGTGCATCGTTAAATATACGTAGTTTTACTTAAACCAGACGACGAGAAACATACACACACACACACTAGTGAGATGAATATGAAGGTAGTTGTTCAGCAAGAGAAATTACCTATTCAAAATCACGATCTCACGAATGGAGGGGGTTTTAACGGCAGCGGTAAACATGGGCAGTTGCTTCCCAATACTGTGCGCGCTATACTATGCGGTCCATCCAACTGCGGAAAAACTAACGCTATGCTCAGTTTACTAACGGAACCTAACGGTCTCAGATTTAAACATGTGTACGTCTACTCAAAATCGTTAAATCAGGATAAGTACAAACTGTTGGAGGAAATTTTGAAACCTATGAAGAGTATAGGTTATTTTACCTTCACGGATAATGCGGACATTATGGAACCGAGGCTCGCAAAACCCAATTCGGTTTTTATTTTTGACGATATCTCATGCGAAAAGCAAGATAACATTCGATCGTACTTTTCGATGGGGCGCCATAACGACATCGATTGTTTCTACTTGGGCCAGACGTACTCGAAAATCCCTAAGCAACTGATTAGGGACAATGCCAATTTAATTATACTATTCGAACAGGACGATCTGAACTTGAAGCACATTTACGAGGATCACGTCAGTCCCATTATAAGCATTGAGTCGTTTCGTGACATGTGTTCCGAATGTTGGAGGAATCGGTATGGATTTGTGGTGATAAATAAGGATGCCGACGTGCATAATGGGCGTTTTAGAAAAGGGTTCGATAACTATATAATACCGTAAACACGTACTAGAAATTTAGTAGTACATCAACAACGCAGTAGGAAGCAAACTGATCAGCTCCGGCCATCATCATCAGAACAGCTTTAATTTCAAACGGATTTTTGCACAAACTGCTATATTTGTTCATTACTCCGTTTATTATCCGTTCATTAGCCGTTCATAGCTGTTCGTTAGCCGTTCATTAGCCGTTCATACCTGTTATTAGCCGTTCATACCTGTTCATTAGCCGTTCATTAGTCGTTCATACCTGTTCATTAGTCGTTCAGTAGCCATTCATAGCTGTTCGTTGGCCGTTCATTAGCCCTTCATACCTGTTCATTAGCCGTTCGTACCTGTTCATTAGCTGTCCATTACCCGTTCATACTTGTTAGCGCTGCTAGAAGCAGTTCTACAGAACAATGGATGGCAAGGAAATGAACTTAAAACGACGTATAGTTCAAGCACGCAGAGCTATACAGCAAAAGTACAATCGTCTCAAGACGGATCGGTTCAATAAAGAACTGGATTTTGTACAGACATATAAACCGCTAATCGAACCGTTGTCTAACATTCAAAAAAAGTTCGAAACTAAACGGAAATACGAAATTAAATCTGAAAAAACAGAGAAAGAAGAAGAGGAGGAGAAGGAGGAGAAGGAGGAAGAAGGAAATGTGTTCGCGGAAACGTTCTTAGAGCAATACGCACCACTTCCCCGTATATATTTTGAACGGATGATAAGAGATACCCAAAATGCGATTGACACTACTTATGGTATACATTACAACATCGACACGCATAAATGGACAATGGGTAATACGCCCATAGACATTGAGGGGGAAGATATGATAATTAAATCAGTGCGGTACAAGGGTACTGCAGGTCTTTACGAGCTCATCGTCATGAACGAACCCGACCGAAACCTAATAAGTGAAGAAGACGAAGAGAATTACAGGCAAATTTTAAATGCCACCAATGTGGCGCGACGTTCCTATGAAGCGGGCGAACAGCTAAGGGGTAGTAAAAGCAAAAAATACACACAGATAATTAAACGTCTATTGACAACATTCGGTCCTCAGCCAACAACAACTGGGAGTGGTTTATTCAAAGAACTCGGTCGATCGACCGATTATAAGTATTGGAATAACGTATCCGAACTTATACGCGATTTAGAAGTCTTATGGGCAGAGAAAATGGCCGGTAATACCGGACTAAGAAACGACATAATATCAATCGTGGAGGAACTGTACGAGGAGGGGTACATAGAGAGACCTACTCAACAGTTTTTAAGCAAACTATAAATACCCGTTCCGTTCCAACGAGGAGTTTATACCTACAATGGCCATGGATAAATTTGGACGTTCTCATACGCGCGTGCAATTGAATAAAGTCATTAGGACGCAATTACCTCAATTCTCCATTGACGATAACAACTTAAATATCGAGAATAAGAGGTTGAGTAATGTCGCCGACCCCGTTGAACCTCAAGATGCTCTAACTTTGCGATACTATCTTGAGACGAGGTTAAATCTAAAAGGAAATCGTCTGACTCAATTGGCCGATCCAGAAGACGACGGCGACGCCATAAATAAAGGCTTCCTAATGTTTCGCCTTCAGATGGCGCAAGTACCTTTAGACGGTCTTCGTAACTACGTGCAGGTGCTAGAAGAAGATTTGAAAGCAACCAAAGAGGCTTTACAAGAATTAATAAACAACAACAGCAAGAATGTCCAAGCAGCAAGTGGTGAAGGAGCTACATAAACTCGCACGCAAAAATTTTCCACGCAGGCGTACCATTATTAAAGGATACGATGACCTTTGGCAAGCAGATTTAGCCGAATTTACATCCTACGCTAAACAGAATAAAGGCTACAAGTACATACTGGTGGTTATCGACTGTTTCTCCAAATATCTATGGACGAAAGAGTTGAAGACAAAGACGGGTCCGGAAGTGACAAAAGCTATGCAAGCTATATTTCGAGAGCGGACGCCTAAAAATCTACAAACCGATGCGGGAAAGGAATTTTACAATAAACATTTCGAAAAGCTGATACAGCAGAACCATATCAATCACTATTCAACGTATAGTACGAAAAAGGCGGCCATTTGCGAAAGAGTCATTAGGACCGTTAAAAGTGCCTTGTACAAAAACTTTAGTCTTCGCGGTAAATATGTGTGGATTGATATGCTCGAGAGCGTAACAGAGGACTACAATAATCGTAAACATCGAACGATTGGAATGAAACCGTGTGAGGTGAACGCCCAGACACATCTCGACGCATATACTCATATAGCACTGTTCGACAAAAAACATCGCTTTAATGTCGGCGATGTGGTACGAATTAGCAAATATAAAAGCATATTTGCCAAGGGATATACATCAAACTGGTCCAGCGAATTGTTTTAAAATTGCGAAATTACAAGTAACCAATCCTGTAACGTATTTGTTAGAAGACATGAAGGGGAAACCGATATTGGGAGGATTTTATGAGCAGGAGCTGCAGAAGGTGAAGTATCCAGACGTGTATTTGGTAGAAAGGGTACTTCGGCGAAAGGACGACAAAGTGTACGTTAAGTGGTGGGGATTGAATGAAAACTCTTGGATCGATAAAAATAATATAGTTTAATAAGCAAATATGTAAAATGTAATCAACATGTTTTTTTTTTGATGAATAAAACTCAACACAGCAAATTAATCGTTTATTTACCACATACAAAAAAGTAACAATATTCCTTCGCTTATTGCTATTCATAATTTTACGAAGAATGTCCACTCAACAGCGTTGACGGACGGGGGTGGGGGGTCCTCAACTCCATCTCAGAATTGCACTGAGATTTGATTCTTTTATTACGCATGTTCTTCTTCTCGTTACATGCATCGATAAAAAGTTGTAGTCAAATTAGCATCATTAAAATGAACAATCTTTATATAGACTGTTAATAATATCTAGATGTACATTTTGTGCAAGTTGAAGAGCGTCAATTCAGTACAATCTATACAATAAAAAGTAAATAATAATAATAACACAATCATCTAAAAATATTTACAGTTTTACACCTCAACATCTTACAAGGTAAATAATAAACTATTAATAATATCTAGAAATCTAGATGCACATTTTGTACAAGGTGAAGATCTGAGCGGTCAATTCAGTACAATCTATACCTATTACACGCTTATAGTCATGCTACAATAGTTAATATAATTTTTGGAACTCAATACACAACTACATCTTAAAAAGTAAATAATAATAATAATACAACCATCTAAAAATATGTACAGTTTTACTTACTATAATTACGTTCAAATGAAAGCGCGCTTCAGCAAAACCAATTTAGGTAGCATTAAACCCCCAGGGACGAGTATTAGTTGATCCGAACCTTCGTACTCTCTTATCGTCATATGGATTAAGAACCACTTTATCCTGTTTAATGGTAAATACTAAATGTTTTTTCGATCTTATTAGATGTTGATGTCGCTTTGCAATTTTGTAATCAAATAAAGCCTTTTTATAATCCTCTATAGTGATTTGTTTAACACTGGCTGAAGTTGAACCTTTAGATTTTTTTACAACTTTCCCCTCAACAGAGTAGGCATACATTTTAGCACGCAGTCCGACGAATTCTAGCATGATCTTACCATTATTTTCGTCTTTCATTAATCCCGGAACTTTCTTATTAACTAATGGCATTCCATATACATTATCGGGATCATAGTCTGAAGTATCAAACCTATCAATATCCTCTTTTATACACTCGTATATGTCGGGTACAGAGAAGTCATACACAAGACTGTCCGTGTCTGTATACAAGAGTTTTGCATTATTTTTGAATTTCTTCAGAATATAGTTGTAGTGGAAATCGTACAAAAAGGTTTTTGAAACGTCTAATACCGAAAATCCCGCATATATAGGTTTGTTCAAAAAAACTTCCAATTTATTCATTTCGATTATCACCATATCCTTATCAAAGATTGTACAACTATTAAAATTGGGTTGTGCTATCATAGAACGGGCACCGTAGCGGCCCCCCACTGGGTGACTAAACGCACATCCTTATATTTGCGAACATTTTCCATCAGTTTCCCAAAAACGCTATTAATCATCAATTTGAAAAAATTCTTGTCGAATTCATTTTTAGACGCTTGTCTCAACATTGTATTCAAGTCTATGTATTTTTTTAACCACGGTGACTGTTTGAAACGCAAAACTTGATTTAATTTCACTAATCTTAATCCCTGCTCCAGATACATTTTCAAATTCCTATAGTGAAGAACGTAGTTACGCTTTGGATACAATGTAAGCAATAACTTTTTCAATTTGGATTTTGAGCTCGGGGGTATCATGTGTTCAGGTGCCAAAGGCAGATCGCTATGAGACTCGTGCAATTCTGGTGGATAGTCCAAATCGCAATCTACAATGTAACCGATGTCTGAATCGTCCGGATTATTTAATATGCTTTCAATATCGGGCTCGTCGACGAAAGAAAATTCACCATATGGCAAAAATTCACCCATTGTTTTTCCATAGAGGCTGTTTACGTCGTAATAAATCAAAAATGACGTTTGGGCACTAGCATCGTAGTTATTATGACCCATATATTTGTTATTGGCCTTTGCGTAACGGTTGGAACATTGTGTAACTCCTCCCCTAATACCTCTTTCAATAAACATTGCCATATCAATATCGGTAAATAGTTCCAATTTCACTTGTGTAATTTTGAGCATCGCATCAAATGCTAGACCGGGAGCCGTGTAATAATGAAGAGGATCCAACTGATACGCACGTAAACATGTTAGACGGAAATTTTCGAAAATATCTGCTAAGAGAAGCACGTCTGTTTTCAAATACAGATCGGAGTATTGACCTAACGTTTGTACATTAAATGTATCCCAAACTTTGTTGGCATGTATGTAGCTTTCGTCACTAATGCCTTCATCATGAAGATGACTGTAAAACGCATTTTTTGGAGGTAAACTAGATTCGCTTAATTTATCCCACGAGTCGATATATTCATAAGGAAAGATACCCTTGCGCACCAACAAATTGAATTCCTCGTCATTATTACAATTTAGTTTAGTGATAATTTTTTTCTCATTGTCCAAATATGATGATAACTTATCTATACTACTACTCATAAACCTAAACGAATCAATAAATCTAAATTTTACGTTGGTATTTTCTACTGACTTACTAAACGAAATATATCTCTCTTTATTCAATGGCAAAAGGGATATTTCACCGGGTATGTTCAAGGCCAACTCTCGAATTATGAAGTGCGAATCGTATCCACTCAAATTGTGAAAAACAACCGGTATAATATGCGTATCTTTATAATTTAAGTTACAATTTTGGTGGCTAGCGTTTCGAAACTTTCCACTGAAATGGCAATGGTCTCTAACTTTTATATCATCCGGTAGAAATTGTTTTTTACAAATATGACAAACCGTGGCGTTTTCAAAAGCTTCCATTTGCTCTTTACTTAAAGGTTCCATTGGGACGACGGTACTAAAGATCTCATTTGCCCAATTTGCTATATCCTGTAGTTCTTTAACAAACCACTGAATACAGTCTTCACCTCTGTACAAACGAAATTTCGATAATGAGTCATCATACGAGCATTTCAAGTAGTAAGCCACACTGAAAGGTACGTGTTTCTCACATAATCGCGTATTGCTATTTTGATTGTCCAAACATTTTTCTAAAATGCTTTCTAGATCAGCATATAGCACAAAGGGGACTTTTTCTTGATATGAAAATGTTTAAATTCCAAGTACTTATTAGAGTCGTTAGGTAATCTAGTAGAACATTTGTTAATTTCGTTGCAATGAGTGAGGTGTTTTTCTAGGTAAGCATTTGAGGAAAAGTGATTTAGACATCGGTTACAAATAAAATGTTTATGATCATAATTTGACAATTGTTTTGAAAATAATCGTGACATGTTCTTTATCCACGCAAAGTGATAATGGGTATCATTTCTTTCATCAGTTGCACGATCGTTACAGGACAAAACTAACAAATTTATAGGTTCCCTATTACTGATTAGGTTGTCACTCAATAAAAATGGCACTACATTTTTGCCTTTTATGCAGAATAAGTTGATTTTAAGGTTGTTCAACTTTTCAAATTTTTTAATGTCGCTAAGTTTAATGGGAAACTGAATGGAACTATAATTTAAAACCTGACTATAATGAGGATAACTTGAAGTTCTATCTACATGGTTTTGCGCGGGATATAAAGCCGATACGACGGCCCACAGAAAACAACAATTGTCATTGTTTCTAACATTAATAACCGCGTGTTTGACTGCTATAAAATGTGGTACTCTAACGTACGTTGAAATACCACCTTTCAGAGGAATGAAACTATTAATATTCACTTTTAAGTGTAAAATTTCATGCAGTGCCCACCCTGAATCCTTTTCCGCAAATTCCTCTAATTTTGTTTGAATTTTATCACGTACGTGTGTTTCGTACCATTGATTAAGGTCGGTACTGACGTCGATAATTTGATTCTTTGTTGCAAACGTTTTTAAATCGATTACTTGATTTTGAGGTTGAATGAAATGGCATGCTAAAACTAAATTGACCTTTAACATCGATTGCTTCAACATCAGATTAACCTTTTTTGCAAAGCTATTATAAGCGTTTTTCAAAAATGTTAGAGGATCTTTCGTATTTAAATTAACAACGACACCGGTTAGGAGTCTATCGTTGAAGCAGGAATCAATGGTTTTCCAAACTAAATCACGGTTACGATGAGAGGTACCGGCTCCTATTTTCTCTGAAGCGCGCTTTAACTGTTTTAATTTCACCAAAAATGATTTTAAAAGAGATAAGTTACTTTCTAGTTTTAACATATTATTATTCCTATCATCTAAATTAGTTCTAATGAATTTCTCTAACAATCTAATATTCTTTCTTAATATACAAATATGTCTCATTATTTCCTCTTTACTTTTTAATAACGGCAATATTTTGGCAGTTACCTGCACCACTTCACTCGTTAGAGAAGAAAACGCCTTGGCGTCCATTGGTAATCCTGTAATTTATTCAAGAACTCGTTATCTCAAAATAAAACACCGTAGTATAAACGTACCGAAGAGTATTGTTGAATGCACACTGACAGTTTATTCAAGAATCGTTATCGCAAAATAAAAGTATAGGTGCACCGTATAAACGTACCGAAGAGTAAACACTAGCTTTAACAATAAGTTTCACTACAGAGGCAAAAAATGTAGGTTCAGCTATTCTCAGCTAACTAAAGAGTAAATTTATTGACACCCCTTTTTATAACCCGTCAAAATGCAGGTGTCAGCAAAAAAAGGTATTAAATGAATACGCGAGTCGTAGGTCACGACCTTGAGAAGTAGATGTGTTTGTAGATTGTGCGAAAAGAAATTTCCAAGGGGAATTGAAGGTGACATTCAGAGCTCGATATAAGATCAAACTATTTTTAGATGCTGAAGATGAGGTGCAGGGGGAGGGGATTGTAGTTTATAAGGGTTTAGCTTGTAGACTTAATTCATACACACAAAGTAAGATAATGCATCCTTTCCGCATCTAAGAAATGTTAATAACAGCACCCTTACATAAATAAGCAAATATTTTAAATTGCAAGTCAATTGTTTAATAAAAATGGATGAGGTTCGTACATACCAAATATTCGAGTAACAATCAATATTAATTTGAAAATCATGTGCGTTACTCTCTTACGTCGAAAAAAGTATTCGGTTCAAGATAATTTTTGTTATTCTCTAGGTATCAAATCCGAAAAAACCGATGGAATTCGTTATATTCTGTGTAGATATTATTTTTGTCTAAGTACCTCTAATACCTAATAACAGAATAAATATGTTTATTTAAAGTGTACGCAATTTTATCCTGAGTATTTTATTTACATGTACACTAATAAAAAATGCACGTAAACTCTCATTCTCGTTTATAAGAATATTTCCTGTAACAATTATTTATGCAATGAATGAAACTATTGTTATAGGTAACGAAAGGAATTTTATCTCTATGTTATAAATAGATACGTTGATTAATATTCTAATAACTTAAAATAGGTCACCAAAATTACCGCTTTAATTATGAAAATATACAGTCAGAAAACGCAATTGCATCATTTTTACCTTAAAAGTTAATGTAATATATGCGGGTATTATTCTATAAATAGATTATGCAATACTGTTAATGTACGTACGAATGCAGTTTTAAAATTATCATTTTATATTTCCTTTTGCTTTTTTACTTATTGTAATCTGTAATAGCTGAACTAAATTTTAGATAAGTACATTTTTTTTCACATTATACGTTACCTACAATAGTAGGTATGCTTTTACGCCAGGGGAACTCATGCTAATTTTGCGAACATTTTCGTTTGTATTTATCCGAAGCTGTTAATGTACGTACGAGTGCAGTTTTAAAATGATTATTTTATATTTCCTTTTTACTTATTGCAATCTGTAATAAAGTCCTATTATAAAACAATTCCCAGAATGTAGGTATGCAATGACATTGGGCATCGATAACTTTACATCCGCAAGTTCACTTTTGATGACACCCTCGCCACGGTGACCATTACTTACAGTGCGCATTGTTCTATTCCGGGAATAGAGATAAGAATTTAGAGGGCAAACGGCGTTAACTTTAAATGGCATCCATAACCTTCATGCATCGAAAGGTTAGTTATTAATAACACCGTTCCCAGAAGAAGTAGAGATAAGCGTTTAAGACAGCGTCAGCAATTTACACTCAAATTGTGATCTAAATATAGAATTAAATATACAGTTATCAGTTCCAAGAATACGTTTACATGTACAGTTTTTATGGCGATATTCATGTAGTAATTGAATTCGTTTGCAGTTTGCAGTTGTCCATGAGTCGAAGCACGACTGCCTGTCTCGTAACCATGAAGTGGTCCCGAAATGACAAATTATGAAGTCATTTTTATCAACATTTTAACACACAAAGAACACTTTGTTAATATGAAAATCGTTACGGTATCTGCACTTGCACGCTAAAATTGTGAATAAGCAAATTTTTATCAACATTTGAACAGAAAGAATACTTTATTATTATGCAGATCCGGTTAGGTGTTATTTCTACACACATCTCTTTCCTAGAAATGATATCTTATGCAGGTGTTCATGAGTCAGCAACTTTTTATCTACACTTTAACACAAAGAATACGTTGTTAATATGAAAATCGTTACGGAGTATATCAAGGGCAAATTGATCCAGAAGCGCCACATTACGAATAACCTCTATTTACTTTTAAAAGTCACCACCAGAGTGTCGTGACCTTCAAGTGGTCCAGAAATGACATAATTATACCAAGGTCACACTGGTCCAGAAACGATCAAGGTCAAAGTGGTCCAAAACCGGTATTGCTATACTACTATTAATAAGTCTGTTCATTACATCCTTAATGCAATATACATTACTTTTTCGACGTACGGTATAATGATGTTGCAGGGAGATAATCTGACCGATGCTATTTTATAACCTTCCAAAACTTCATCGTGAGAAAGTTGTGGATTCGTAGGAAAAGACGGCATTATCAGTAGGTACGGTGTTGTGTTTTAGTTAGTTTAGTGTTGATCATACTTTAGTTGTGGAAACCCTCGGCCATAATTTCATCACCTGCCTCAATTAACTGTACAAATCCTGAATCATTTAGAATGTAATTGTCGCTGGCTCTACCTCCATAATCCTTTTGAAATAAAAGTTGTGAAGTCATATTCGCGATTAGGGAACGAATAAAATGTGAAACCGTGACTTTTCTTCGGCGTGTTTAGACAGCTAGGCACGTAACACAGCTTTCCCTGGGATTTCCCGATCATTTCGTCGATTTTTAATACAAAAAACTGCGTTTCACGGCTGTATAGTATACGAATCGCTTGCCTCTAGGGATGACGCTTTGGAACAGGATCTGTTCTTTTTGGAACAGGTATTTACTTGGAACAGGTTGGAACAGGTATGAGTCGATAGATTTTCCTGTTCCAATGAAACAGTAACAACGTAACAACTAAGAACTACTTAACTTCATGACAAACAAGTTTACGACACAGGAACAGGACACACAATACTCGAATAGGTAACGTAGTGCGCTAACTGAAATGAAACTAACCGTGATTGCGTCACTGCAATCGTGATCTGTTCCTGTTCCAGCTGTGTTCATTTTCATTTCATATTTTCGTAACTTCGTATTCGTAGATTTAAGATTACTTTGAAGCGGTGTCGTTTTAGTTGCTTGCAACTGATCAGAATGGTGCTTACACCTTGAATTGAACGTGAACTCGTGGTAAATTTACATTATATTTACTTACATATTTTAGGCGGGTTGTCGATGTGTAAATGTTTAACATTTTTCGGAAAATAAAATAAATTAAACACTCTAAACAGAAACTGCAGAATTGCAGATTGAACATTTCCTCCTCGTCCCTTTCTAGGTACCTAAATAATCTTATTTACTTAGTAGTTATGCCGACATCGACAAAAAAAATTGCCAGTCTATGAAAACGAAACAAGACGCTCAATTACGTTGTGGAACAGTTTGGAACTGAAACAGTTTTCTTGGAACAGGTACTTTTTAAAACTGGAACAGGTTGTACCTGTTATTAAAAATACGCTGTTCCAACCATCACTACTTGCCTCTGTCAACGTGACTGTCAGTCAACAACTTGCAACTTTAACCGCACGACGGCGCGTCGGGCGCTACGGACCAGGCGTATAAATTCTCATTTTGTATTCATTTGCACGAAATGAATATGATTGGTTGCCTAAAATTGACCGTTTGTTCAGAGGGTTACTGTTTCTACCTATTTGCACAAACCCTTATTAAAAATAGCCAATAAAATTATGTAAGTTAATGTTTAATATACGGGCTACAAGATGTCCTATTTTATTTTTGTCAAAGCAATTAAAATGACGTCGAAAAAAATCTTGAATTCTCGTAAATTTGTACACTTTAGGGGCATACCTTTGACGATGAATTTAACAAAGATAAATAACTTTTTAGTACCAAAAAAAAGGTCACACGCTAAAGTTTGAACTTTCGGCTTTCACCCTAATTCTAAAGGGTCCTTAGGAGATCTCAAAAACTCAGAAATTTTCTTAGAAAGAAGAATGCACAACTTTTGTCAACTCTTACATTCCTGTTAAGATGTCGTGACCAACATGTTATTCCAAAGTTTTTACATATCAAACGTAATTTTGTTAATTATCAAGCTCTTCGTATCTATAAACATACTGAAGAAGCTTTACTTCGTATTCAAATTCATATGATTAGAAAAGATTTGGATAAATCTTCAAGAGAACTTTTTAATTTACAGTTTAACCCAGAATAAATAAAATTTTTAAATAAAAATGAACAACTGTGGAACCTTTTTTTTTTATTTCGTACTTCGTAATTTTGTGCTGTTTCGCGTTATTAGCTTAAATGTTGTTTGATGAAATCGTTGAGTGAAGTCTTATTCAATGATTATACCTACCTTTATGTTACAAATGACCAGGATTTAATTTATTTTATATTAAGTATTTATTTTCTATATAAATTAGACGCATTTTAGTCGATACGGATCTAATATTAAAGGTACGTGAACTACAATTTTTAGCGTTATAGAAAACACGCGCATGCGATTACTTATGTGGCGCAAATAGAAACGGACTTTATTTTCGACCATATGTAATGATAATTTCTAATTATATTTACAGAAGGCATACATAAAAAATATGTAATACCAAAGCGTATCTTAATACTTCTTACATATAAGATTTTACATATAACGTACATAAATCTAATCATATAAATATGACAGCACATGAATTTCATGAGTAATATGTAATTATCTGTATATATATATATTATATGAATTTCTGTATATAGAATATCCTTAAGTTTCCATACTATTATGTAAAATATACGTAATGCGTGACATACGGTTTACATAACTTTATTAAAGAATACTTACATACTTGATATATAATAATGAATATGTAGCGGTATTTACTTCAATTTTATATATGTTGTATCTGTATATTTTATATGTGTGTTTGCTGGGAAATTAAATACTTGTATTACTTTTTAAAAGAAAATATCAACCTTTATAGTATTTTTAATTTAATTCGTGTTTTTCAAGATAGGTACCCCATACCCGCCACTGTATCTCGGAAACCAGTCATAGGATCGCTTTGGACCCATAAGACTTTATTGTCAGAAGGTCGGTATCTACAATATAAATACTAAAATTTTATCAAATTGCGTAATTTTTGGAAATCTTATTAAAAGTGTGCCTCATATCCTTTATTCATCTCAACACTCTTAACAATAACGCCTTCAGTACCATTTGTCTATCTATTACCGTTAACGAGATATACATACATTTATATTTGACCTTTGACCTCAACTACTTCGATCACCATTCGTGATATCAATAAGTGAATTGCATATTCGTAATCAGCGTGAAAATTTACATAATATTCATTATATCATTTATATGGTAGCTGCATAATAGATGGTAGCTGGTACTGGTAGCACTACGGGAACCGTGCGACGGACACACAGACACAAACAAGTATCACAATGAGACTTTTTGCCGCACGAAGACCAGGTTTGCAGACCGAGTGAAAGGAGGTCTGCAAAGGGATGAGTGCGGCAAGAAGTAATTGTGACACGTGTTTTTCATACTATTTTTTCCATTTCGCATGAATTTATTATACTCTAAAATTTTTAGTAAATAAAGATAATAAAAAATTGTTTTTGTGATTTTCTTTTAAATTAAGTTGGCAATTCTGACATTTGACAATTCAAATTTAGAATTTCAAGTTGTAGTCATTTATTGTTAGTTTTTGAATTGAACAGATATTTACCTATAAAAGTCTTTACCTTTATTCCAATTTATAAACTAGCGTTTTTAAGTATCCAAATTACTGTAATATAAAGTAAAACCATAGAAGACATAATACAGAAGCGACACTCGTTTGATGTTCGTTTGACAAATTCTGGTGACCTTCGCCATTTTGTTGTTAGTACTTTACGTGGGAAATTTAAAAACACTTTAGTTTTCAGCATTAATCTACTTCTCTGGATGGCAACGATATTTCGCAAATGTTAACTTAATTTTTAATAGTTTACATTTGCGAAATATCGTTGCCATCCAGAGAAGTAGATTAATGCTGAAAACTAAAGTGTTTTTAAATTTCCCACGTAAAGTACTAACAACAAAATGGCGAAGGTCGCCAGGATTTGTCAAACGAACATCAAACGAGTGTCGCTTCTGTATTATGTCTTCTGTGGTAAAACAGTCTTGTCATCAAAAAATAATAATGGTTTGGTTGACAGTTAGTGTTGCAAACTTAAAACAAAATACAATCCCTGTAACAGTACGGAAACAGAGCTTCTTTCCGTATCGTTTTCAGTGCGGCAAAGAGCTATAACCGTCGCGAAATAGAAAAGTTTGGTTGAAACATTTAGTGGAATGGCTTGTTTTTATTGTTACAATTAATTGTGCAGTTCCGCAAAGTTTTAGAGAATATGAATTCTGTATTAAATTGATTGGTATAGGTAAACACCCTTAACTAAGCGTTGTTTTGAGGTAGATAATTGTGTTCACCCTTAACTAAGCGTTGTTTTAAGGTAGATAATTGTCTTTATTTGTGGTTTTTACGATTTACTTATTTAATGAAACGAAATTTATTCGTAAAATAAAGTTCAAATTGGGAACCATTTTTTATTGATTAGTTCAATAGAGTCAAAGTAAGTAAGTCTGAGTTCGTGTTTGATCTAATTGTTTTTTCCCTTTTGTCACACAGGAGTTCTTTTTACAGATTGAGCTAGACTGTGGCATGGGTGAACCTATAATGTTGTAGAAACAATCCCGTTTTATTTCGGTTGTTTCTTGCTGCCTTTTTGCACCTATTGCAGTTGAACTGGATTAAGGTGAGATTTGGCATTTCGATATCTGTATGGTGTGATCAAATTTACCACCCTCCTTTTTATAAACTAGCACATCTAAGAAGGGTGACTTCTTTTGCTTTTCAACTTCCGTGTGTGAAGGGATCGCGAATATGGGTGTTGTATGAACTTCTGGTACATTATTGCTAGCAGCTAGCAGTTTATGGCTGCAGAGAGCCGGTAATGATTAATTTTATCTTGTCCAGAGATTTTCCACTCGTGTGTAAATTTTACGGATTATTATCATTATATTATTTTTAAAAAGGTTAGTTTTACGTGCAATAAAGATTGGGAGCAAAAGTATCTATTGTTTTATTTGCAACTGGTAAAATACCCCAACCAAAATTGACGCTATAATCTGCGGTTATTTAAAAAAACAAACATTATTGCGGTTGTTGCACAATAACTATGTGTAGTTCGGAATGGTTCCCGTTAGCGTCAAAATGACTACTGTACCGAAAGTCAAATTTAACAATGGACAAGAAATTCCTGTTTTAGGACTAGGAACGTGGGAGGTACACACTTATTTATCTTATGTTACTCCATTTTTAATTTCTGTGTAGTCTACGAAAGGTGATATCAAACAAGCGGTAATGGATGCGATAGATGTCGGTTATAGACACTTCGATTGCGCTCACGTTCACAGTAACCAAAAGCAAATAGGCGAAGCGATAACAGCCAAAATTTCAGAGGGTGTGATAACACGAACTGATCTCTTTATCACCTCTAAATTATGGAACACTTACCATCGGCCAGGTAGTGTAGAACATATACTTAAATCAGATCTCCAAGAAATGAACCTGGAATATTTCGACCTGTACCTTATTCACTGGCCTGTTGGGTTTAAGGTAAGATTCTCCTTCACGGCTCTATATTATACTTGCAATTTAGGAAGGCGATGCTTTATTTCCGATTGGTCCTAATGGATTTGAGTATTCCGATTACGACTATACTGAGACGTGGACGGCTATGGAAGAAGTTTGCAAAAAAGGTCTAGTTAAATCAATCGGTCTCAGTAACTTCAACAAACGCCAAATTGAAAGAATCCTGGAAATGGGTAAAATTACACCAGTAAACAATCAGGTAGAGGTGTACCTACATATTCTTTGTGAAATCGAAACGAATAATTTTTTAGGTGGAATGCCACCCATACTTCAACCAGAAAAAATTAATCGAGTTTTGCAAATCGAAACAAATGTCCGTCACCGCTCACAGCCCTTTCGGATCTCCCGGTTATGAACCATTCAAGAACAACAAACGCATCCTCGACGATCCAACTTTAAAAGAAATTGGGAAGAAATACGGCAAAACCGCGGCCCAAATTGCCATTCGATACCAAATTGAACGAGGTGTAATCGTCATACCAAAATCCACCAACAAAGAACGTATTAAGGAAAATTTTAACGTTTTCGATTTTTCTCTATCGCCGGAGGATGTGGGATTGATCGATGCCTTAAACACTAATCAACGCTATGGAACGTCGGATGTGTAAGTCGACAACTTTTGGTCTTATGGCGCTCTTATTCTGACCTCTTTCAGAGTTCGTAGCCACAAGTTCTATCCATTTTCTGACGAGTACTAAGGAAGACTTCCAGCGATTTGATAATCATTGATATTATTGAAATAAATATGATTCCAAACTGAATCCGTGTTATTTCATACAATTATCCCGCCTTCTGGTAAACCTTCAATTGTCTAGGGGATCGTTTGGCGGTTGAATCGGATCAGCAGCGATTTGGTGATCGTGCCAAATAAACAATAAAGTTTTGGGAGTTGTGAAAACAACTAATATTTCTATTTACAAATATGTACAAGTTTTAACAACGCGGAATGCGGTTAATAATGGAGGTCGGTTGCCGGAGGGTAGACTGGTTCTGGAATGCAGGCTGATGGGTCGATGTAGACGGACTGGTCGGTGTTTCGTTGGCGGCTATGACTTCTGACTCTGACTGATTTCTGTGGCTAACAGCGTTCGCTTATAATGGATTCTGGCCGGTGTCGACGCGTTATCATTGGTCGGTCAATGGGAATCAATCGTTGCTCAGTACCAATCCACTTCGGTTTAGAATTATGCTTGATATGTAATAGAAAAATGTCAGATTACAATTTTATATTTGGTATGCACAGATGTTTACAAAATAATTATTTTATTTGTCTCTGATGGCCCTCCGAAAGGGTTCTGTGTCACCAGTCTTTGAGGAGTACCTCTGCTTCAGCACGCATACGCTGTTACTCTTCTAAATTTTGATGTCCGTCCGTGCTCCGTGCTTAAAACTGTAAAACTCGTTTTCGACGTACCTATTTTATTAAGATGTACCTAAGTGTCTTTGAATTTAATTGTGGCCATATTAGTTCACGAATAAATCAGGTGTTCGTGTTATGCCTTATTGTTTTTTTTTAATTTGATCGAATTAGGAGTACAGTTTGAACGTGTGTCTCCGTTACATCGTGAGTCCCCCAGGGTTCCATACTTGGCCCAACTTTGTTTATAATTTTTGTTATTTTTGTTTGTGAGTCATGATAGTAAATACGTTTTCGTAACCTTTATGTAGGTACTCTGTGACCATTATTATTTTGTCGCTTTCGATACATTTTGTGTGTGCATGGATTGCTTTAAATTATGAAATAAATTATTATCATGGGCGACCATGACTGTTGCTTTGTAATATGACGGCTGGTCTGTATGACGAGTGAATTACTCATTTGTGAATCATTCCTTATGCCTTGGTTATTTGGGGAAAAGCTAGGGCGATGTTCCGAAATACACGGCATAAGCGTGTGGCGACTCCGTTCCCCAAGATGGCGTCGATGCCTAAGTTCTTCTTAAATTTCTCGCTTATTATGCTTCCGAGTCAATTATAATATTCCTGACTAGCAACGAACCTGTTATCACAGAACCAAAATGGGACTCACCACTCCACCACCATCGCACGCGCTCGTGATAACGGCGTTGTATGGGCTACATGCCTTGTGACTCCCCTTCTTCGGGTTCCTTCTTGGTTATAACCTGTTTACACAGGCGTTTCACTGTCACCCACGACTCCTTGGTTTTCACCGCGGTCTCCAGAAAGTTATCGGGATCTATAACCGAGCCAACTTTCGCCCACGCTTCTTGTCTTTCCCTCTCCCACCTGTCGCAATCGAAGAGTGTGTGTTCTGCTGTGTCGGTTACCCCACACCTCTGCCCTCTAATTCCCTGGTTCCAATGACAATGTGGCAGAGTGCACTGATCACATCTCAGTTCTCTTCGGACCGGATCATGAGATCGACCGTATTGCCCGGCTGCATCACCGTGCACAGTGCCCTGTTCGCTCTTTCCCGTTCCCCGTGCCAACGCGAGCACACAAAGATGGCATGTCCTCCGTCATCTGGGAGCCCGCAGTCAATGCATTCGTCGGTGTCTCTCTTACCGATCTTTAACAGATACCTAACTGCCATTCTCGCCATGGTGCGTAAGAAACTGGGTCAATCGACGTCGCCATGGCCATGGCCCATCCATGTTCTGATATCGGGGATTATGGTCTTTGTCCAGGATTCCCTCTCGTCCCACGCTATCTGCCATTCCAAACATTGCCTTCCTTTCTCTCATCTTTCGACTGTAGCTCGGACCGCCACTTTGCCGGAGAGGAACAATGTGTATCTGCATGGGTGTCTTCTGTGGTAATACATTGATCATAACAAATGTAATGCAGCCCTGCCACCACCAACCGTTTTGTAAGCGCTTGTTACCCTTATTGCCAGTAGTCGCAGGATTCGGTTTACCATCTCCACTGCACACCTATACTTAAGCGCACTGACCCACACCTCGCCAGCGTAGAGCATGAGGGAGAGCACTGCACTGCTCAGGACTCTCCTTCTGGACGCCCTTGTTGGACATGATCCTACTTATTACGGTGTACGCCTTCAATGATTTGGCAGTTGCTTCTCTCACATGCTGAATGCAAGTCCCGTTCTTGTCTATTATCACGCCAAGGACCTTTAGGTCCTTCTGTGCTGTAATTTGGCTGCCCATTATATCCACAGTTGCCTCTCCCAACCTCCTCCTGCCCGTTAGGAAGTCCACCCTGGTCTTATCCGGCACTACCTCTGGGCCCTTATTCTTCATCCAACTCACAATCCTCTCGATCGCTATTCGCAATTTGTAGATAGTGCTCTCAATAGTCTTGTCTGTTGCGGCGACCGTCAAATCGTCGGCAAAGCCCACGATGGTCACCCCTGGTGGTACTTCAATTTCCAATACCCCATTATACGCAATCGTCCACAATGTCGGTCCAAGGACGCTTCCCTGTGGCACTCCGGGACAAAACTATAGATGCCGCCTCCCGGTTTCAGTACCTCCACTATCCTTCCAGTAAGATAACTTCTCGTGATTTTCAGCAGGTAGGCGGGCACCCCCATACGCTCCATCTCCTCTATTATTGTATCGTGTGTTAATGAGTTGAAGGCGTTTTTGACGTCCACGGTAGCCACGAGACACACCTTCTTGGTTCTATGGGTCCTCGTGTTCGCATTGTTTCCAATTCACATCAAAGTTTGTATAACTTGTGCCGTAGATCTCCCTTTTCGGAAGCCGTATGGTTGCGGTGATATTTTGTTTCCTACTGCGGTCTTTAATTTTTTTAAAATAATTTTTTCGAATATTTCACCCGAAAAATCGAGGAGGCAGATGGGTTTGTATTTGTCCACAGTTTTTGGTATTAACGCCAGCCGGCATTTCTTCCATTGCTCCGGGTACGTTCCTGTTTGTAGGTGCTTGTTTGCCAACTCGGGCTCCGTGAGTACCTGGGTTGTCCATTAATCCAGATTCCTATGCTTGGATGCCACCCAAAATCTCACGTCAGGTATTAGTCGTTTCGTCCACGTCGCTGTGGTCACGTTCTCTTCCCATCTGGCCTGCCATGAATACAAGGCGTCCGCTTACGTCTGGCCCTTGCTCTTCCCATCAAAGATCTCCTTTCTTTCCCTCGCTTCCAGGTCGGTCGAGATCGCAGCAGTAATTACCTGTACCGCGGTCAACGACACTGTCCTATAGCCCAAAGCGACCCTCAGTTGCGCTCGCAGCATCATATCGCGGTATCTAGCTATGCGTATGGTGTCATCCCGTATCGGAGCTGCGTACAACATAATGGAACGTACTACCCCCGCCAGAGCAGCTCTATTCACCCTGCTGGGGCCGCCAATATTCGGCATCAGTCTGACGATTATCGACCTTCTCCTTTCCGCATTTTCCACCACCGCTCTCAGATGTGAGCCAAAGTACCCAGTGTCGTCTAAGAAAACTTCAAGGTACTTGACCTGCCTATGTTAAATCCACGCAGTTTCAACACGATGTTCCCCCTTTTGACTCGGGATTCTGCCGCCGATTTCTCGGGAGCTAACTTCAGTCGCTGCTGGGACATCCACGCATCTATGACGCTCAGACATTAGTTAACCCCCCCCTTGAGGTTTTCTTCATTGTTTCCATCCACCACTAAAGCGAGGTCATCTGCACACTTAACCGTTGAGGCGCCCTCTGGTACCCTCAGCTCTAGAATCAGCTTCTCTAAAATAAAATTATGTACCTCCCATTATATATTTACCTACTTGTAGTTGTACAAAATGGCCGCTTGTGCAAGTGCGTCATCACCACAACTGCTGCATCTGCCACTGCAGAGCGCTGGTTGCATCCCAGCAAACACACATATAAAATATACATACAACATATATAAATTGAAGTAAATACCCCTACATATGCTTTTTTATATATCAAGTATGTAAATATTCTTTAATAAAGTTATATAAACCGTATGTCACACAATTACGTATATTTTACATAATAGTATAGAAACTTACGGATATTCTGTATACAGAAATTCATATAATATATACATATAGATAATTACATATCACTCATGAAATTCATGTGCTGTCATATTTACATGATTAGATGTACGATATATGTAAAATATTATATGAAATATTACTTATTTTTTATGTATGCCTTCTGTAAATATAATTAGAAATTATCATTACATTACATATATTGTATGGTCGAAAATAAAGTCCGTTTCTATTTGTGCCACATAAGTAATCGCACGCGCGTGTTTTCTATAACGCCAAAAATTGTAGTTCACGTATCTTTAATAATATTAGATCCGTATCGACTAAAATGCGTCTAATTTATATAGAAAATAAATAATATAAAATAAATTAAATCCTGGTCCTTTTTAACATAAAGTTAAAGATAGGTATAATCATTGAATAAGACTTCACTCAACGGTATAACCAAACAAAATTTAAACTAATAACGCGAAACAGCGCAAAGTTACGAAGTACGAAATAAAAAGAAGGGATGTTACAGATTAGCGCAGTGGTACAATGTCGGATTTCAGAATTTGCAACGCCCACCCGCCAACGTTCGAATCCGGTTAAGGAAAACTTTTCAAGCAAGTATATCATAATAAACTGTCGGCTTTCAGTTCAGGTAAAAACGGGTTCGTGCAGTTGCAAGTAAAATGTAGTTTTTCCATTTATTGTATGGAACTGCTTAAATAATTTTTTACATTGATAATAATTACATTATGCTCGAGTAGCTACCATTTTGGTCATCACAACGCTTTTACAGCTAATATTTTTTATGTAAATATTACATAAAATATACATAAAACGTATCTAAATTCATGTAGAAGAATTTACATCTAATAGACATATATATTATTTTGAAAATTGATGACATCCTGACATTAAATATCGCTTATTTTTCTTCTAGTTTTATATAACTCTAAAAAGCGCTTACATAATTTATATGTATTTTATATATAAATGTGTTTGCTGGGCTTTATTTGATTATTACAGCTCTAGATGATATAGTCGGTGTTGCATTTATTGTAAATATTTGTATTAATTCCATGAAATTTCCACCAATTATCAAGAATGACTGTAATCTGGTACGTGTGTACCTACTAATCATTTCTCGCGCGTATAGTTTCAAACAGTTGAATTAATGACTTATGCACTGTTCACTTGTCGATTAACATCTTTAGACTGCGAACCTCGAAACCAGGAGAGCCAGTATACCTATGCGAGGGGTCGGATTAATTAACCAATTTTCTTCGGATTAGAATACGTACCTATTTCATGTACTTAATCTGTGTAATTTACTATAACCTTTAGGATTCTAGGCATGAGGGATTGAGATTGATTGATTCAATTTTTTTTGTTATGTCTTAATATTTTTCAATTGTCTTGTAATGTAATTTTCTTGATCTCTACTTAATTAATAATGTGAACGAGAAGCTTTCTTGCCCGTTTTTTCTTCGCGTTAATCATCGTTGAACTGTGCATTCTTCTTTTCGGCTTTGTTTTGCTATGTGGGTATAACTTAAATTTAGGGAAAGCCAAATAAACAAATTGTTGATGTTTGATTTTTGTTTTGATCCCTCCTGTAGTTCACTGCCAGTGTATTCATGCTTTATGCAGATTTACAATTTTGCATCATTGTTAATTGTCATCCATAACTAAATAAATGTATCACAAACACTTAGCGCAATATTTATTGTTTTTAATAAAAGTTAATACAATAATTAATATTAAATAAAATTAGTACCTTTCATAAACAAAAAACTAGGCAAATGTAAGAGTAAAAACTCTAAATTAACAAGTCCCATCAAAAATTTTGTGCAGTGTTGTCAAAAACTAGTAAATATTTACACTAATATAAAAAAAATATATCCACCACATAAATAAATGTGTTTACAGTTGGTAACTAGAGGCTATAAAGGCCATACAGCACACATTGATTGTACAAAACATTAAGTGTTCCTCTATTAGGCTAATTGGAATGTTTACAAAAAATAATTTCTTCAATAGAACTACAAAATTGAGCTGCATCACCTTCATCATTGATCATCAACATTTTTCGAACAACTAACAATATTAGATCAACTTTTTTTTTAAACACAACTTCAACGTATACCTATCTAAAAATTTTCAACCAAAACCAATTTCTCAATAAATAAAGAATAGCACCGAATCTTACAAAAGTGTAAGGTAAACGAACGAAACTATATTTTCGAACCCGTAGATTATTGAAAGTGATGCGACATGTTTACCCTGTCTACAAAATATCACCTGCCATATAATTACCTACTCTCTACATATTGTTGTGTTAGAAAATGACCAGGGCAAGAAATTTCTAGTCAAAATAGCACCACAGTTTTTAAGGTCTACATTTCGTAAAATAAAAAAGTCAAAAAGGCAATTTCAAGCTTTGTGCAAAATTGGCGCGGGTATTCTGGATATCATATTATCGGGTTTCGAATCTTTTCTAGGACTTCTAAATGTTACTTGATCGTGAGTGTCGGATCGTTTGTTGTTGGTATCCAAGACGGTGAGACTGCTGTACTTTTTTAATAATTTCTTAACTTGTTCCGCGATGCTTATGTCGTCGTTGTTGTTTTTGACGGCCTCCAAAAGTTCGTCCTTCAGTTTTCCTTTTGTAGGGGACGTTGTTGCTGATAAGGAAGATCGACGTGCTCTTGGAGCGTGTATGGTAGTCGCACTTCGTCTAGTTGGCGAGTTTCTTATTAATGGTGGTGGACTGAAGGTATCGGCCGTGAGTGAAGGACGAGCGCTTCTTTGACGTCCGCTCCATGTGTTCCCGTTGGATTTTTGGATTAGTTTCGGACTCATTTCGGGTTGAATGCGTTCCTTGCTGTTAGCACGCGAACGAGGTTTCTCCAGAGATGTTTGCTTAACCAATTTTTTCTTTTCGGGATTTTCTTTGTAAATGTGCGAAAACTGGGTACGTCGCAAACCGGCATCATTGGTATCGTCATCGTAGTCGATTAATTCGTGATGCTCTGAAAAATGAATGCATTAGTACATTTTATTAATGTATTTTTGGATCTTTTCCACGGGTTATATGGATTTCAATGTGCTTGTTGTTGCTGAATTGTTGCTTCGTCAGCAAAACCCATATTAACCCAATGCAGCTATTGTATGGTTCAAATTTGGAGCTTTCGAATGGATACAAACTTGCAACACAATTACCACAAAGACAGCAACTACGGAATTGACACCTGAAGCAAATGCCAAAGAATTGGAAAAGCGTCTGTCAATCGGTGATACTTGGCATATTTGTGGCATTGACAAAAGGTAAGTTTCGCTTCGAAAAATATGCCACGAACATGATTGATATCCGTTGCTCCTCGCTCTTGATGATGGCAAGTTTCGTCCAGATTTTATGAGTGCCACCTTGCCAAGTTCCCTGTTTATGGCGATCCGGGCGAGGACAGAAAACATTAATATGACTGGGGCGAAGAACTGCTATTGAAAAATATTAGCGGCGAAAGGTGAGTGAGAGTAACGGAAAAAGGTTGTGATGCAGCGCTGAACGTGTCACCGAGTCGAACGGACCAACAGGATCAATATACCGCTATTGTCAAAAACCGGCACACTTCAAAGAACACGTGTAGCAAATTTAAAAATTAATCAGTAAGTTAACATCGTGGGTGATAATGACTATTGAGTCGATGCCATTGTAAGACATTGCAACAATGTTTCCGCGTGAGAACTTTGTATGGACAGCATGAGGATCATTGCCTGCGGAACTGTGAGGCATGAATCAAAGGATATCAGAGGGAATCGACAATAGTTTTGTTTTTGTGGACCGTTGCAACACAAACTCCTGCAGGAAAAAGGAATGTGTTGGTTCTATAGAGTCAATAATTGTAAGATTCCACCAACTGCCAACTGAGCAAGGACATAAGTAGAAAGATTGTCGAGTTTGGCGTGCCAAAGGAACAAGAATCGAAATTTCCGAAATGAAGAATAGGGCTTGGTGGACGTTGTTTAACATGACATCGAAGAATTGGCTTTAGAGCGAGGCGAAGCAGATATGTCAACTACGTGAACTATGGCACGCAGTAATGTCGGTTTACGAAAATACTAAACGAAACGTGATAAAGAAGCCAAAGCGTATCGATTTCAAATGACGTCATGGAGAGATGTGAAAAATCTCACACAATCGTGATCGAAATCAACAAGGAACTTGTTGATGATGAGATTGATTCAGATGATACCGAAGTTGAATGTGGACGAGAATGTAGTGGGGATGATAGAGGAAATGTACAAAGGGACAAAGTGTAGAGTGAGGGTGGGTGGTGAAACTTTTGAACCGTTCTGGACAATGAAAGGCTGTCCGCTGAGCCCCAGTCCCTATGCAATGTATATAGGAGACATGGAGGAAGACTTGAGGAGGAACCAAAGTGGTGTTATGGTGGTATGAAGAAAAAAGGTATGGGTTTTGGCTTACGCCGACGATGTGGTGTTGGTGGCGAGAGATATGGAGAGAATCGGGTTAGAAGTATACACAAAAAAAACAAAAATGGTGGAATTCCAAAAGAAGAGAGGGAGGGCCATATGGAAGTGGGAGGAGGAAGAAATAAAAACCATAGACGAGGTAACGTATTTGGGATACAGGATAAGTTATCATAACAAGGGCAATGCGCATATAAGGGAGCTGGCAAGAAAAGGAAATGGAATTGTGGGGCAGGTATGGGGCCTGGGAGAAAGGTGGATGGGAGGAGATATGTGGAAAGGAGGTGGCTCTTCAACAGATTGGTAAAAAGTGTATTGGTATACGAGGCAGAAGTGTGGAGATCGATAGAAAGGATTCAAGTGAAATCCTGGAAGTGGGTATTGCGGCTTGAAAGGGAAACCCCGGGATATGAGGTGGAGGAAGAGGTGAAGTTAGAAAAAATTGGAATAGTGGCGGGAAAGAGAGCGATGGCCTTTGAGGAAAGGATGGAGAGGCGGGAAGAAGGGGGGATCTTGAGATGTAGTTGGATTGAAGTGAAGAAGAAGAAGATAGCATATAGGCAGGAGGGAAAAAGGTGCTTCTACGAGAGGGGTGGATATGCGAGAGATGAGGTGGAGAGGAGGGGTGGAGGATGGTTGGGGATATAGTAAGAATAGTGCAAAGGCAGGAGAGAAGGATGAAAATTAATGCAGAGAGATAACGAGAAACACGGGGAGTTGGTGACAAACGAGGTATTTAACCGGTGAGGTCAACATAAGGGGGAAGAGGATAGTGGCACGGTTGAGGCTGGGGAATGAAGAAAGGGACAATAAGTACTGGTGGGAGGGGAAGGAGAGGGTATGCAGACTGTGTGGAGAGGGAAGAGAGACGATGGTGCATATGGTGGAGGAGTGTCGTGAACTAAGAGAACAGGAGGGAGGGTGGAAATGGGTGTTAAGCGAGGAGAAGGGATAAAGGGGATGGAGAAGGTGATAGAAAGTAGGAAAAGGAGAGGGTGGTAATCTGTACGGGATGGGAAGTGGATAGAATGTAATTTAGTGGGTACTATTATTTTATTTTATAATGTTCATGTGATTCTCACCGAAGATTTGCTGAAAAAAAAGGCGTGCATGTTTTTTTCATTAATTAATTAATTGAAAGGGAGTGTGACAGAGCACAATAGAAAATATTCCCTGACATCGATTGTGACTGATAACAAGATATGGTGCTTTCAATTCGACTCAGAAACCAATTGTCAAAGTGTCGAACGTCGGTCGGAAGAAGACCAGAGACCCAAATAATTATGTCAATAGGAGACGGTGCTCATTTTGTTCTACGACAACAATGGCATTGTGCACGAAGCATTCGTACTAGGCTTTGGTTTCATTTGTTCCTCGCTATTTTGAAGATGTTGACGCTAAGGGCTGGTTTGTGATCCGAGGAACTTACGCTAATTTTTTTTCGGGCGCCGGGTAAAGTTGGCACTGCGGAAAATACTCCTTGGATTACCAGCACTAATTACCAAACTCGGGCACTAATGAGCACTAATGCAGCACTAAATATAGGGCAAATATGGAAGTGATCGGGAGAAGTCGGGGTGCCAGGTAAAGTTGGCACCCCGAAAAAGAAATTAGCATAGGTTCCTGAGATTACCAGCACTAATTAGTACTAATGTAGCACTAATTATAGGGCAAATTTGAAAGTGATCGGGAGAAGTCGGGGTGCCAACTCTACCCAGCCCCCGAAAAAAAAATTAGTATAAGTCCCTCGGATTACCAGCACTAATTTACCAAACTCGGGCACTAATCAGCACTAATGTAGCACTAATTATAGGGCAAAAATTGAAGTGATCGGAAGAGGTCGGGGTGCCAGGTAAAGTTAGCATCCCGAAAAAGAAATTAGCATAAGTTCCTGAGATTATCAGCAGTAATTACCAAACTCGAGCACTAATGTAGCACTAATTATAGGGAAAATTTGGAAGTGATCGGGAAAGGTCGGGGTGCCAACTTTACCGAGGTTGAAAAAAGGTCACATCAATTATGAATACAAACTGGGTGAGGAAATGTTGACTAAACTGGCAAGAAATGTTCGTGACGATTCGAATCAAAACAACCGAGTAACGCTCAAAATGAAAATTCGACAATTATCTGTATCGTATTTTTATTTGTATTGTGGGCTGAGAAAATTCAAACCGCAGTAAAGAATCTTTAATGTGTTGAACGCGTGTTCCCCAATTTTACTTCCTGTTCGAAAGAAGAGAGTTTTTCTGGGTTTTAGAAAAACCTTGGCCGGGTTCGAACCCACGTTACTAGAGCTTACGTTTAGACCACGAACTGTCATCAAACCTTTCGCTATTTTGCGGCCGTTGTCAAGTAAACCAATCAAATGAATAAGTGTATCGTCAATGATATGGAAGAACTTAAACCTACCTGTTTCGTCTACATCTTCAACTGAATTTTGACTATAAAGCGAAATCCGATTTTTGTTCCTCTCGGTTTGGATCAATCCCAAACTTCGATAACCTTCATCCGAAACCTCGGATGCGTTATCGCTATGATCGGTTGAGCTTTCAGATACTTGTAACGTAGCCTCGGATTTCATAGTGACTTTTGGATCGATCTGAAGTGCCGATATCTGTTGTTTTTTTATGTGTTTAGGCGATTGCGTTTTCGGATTGGATAATTTTGTCGAGTGCGTAGAGACAAAGTTGGGCGTTGGGCTTCGGGAGCGATTGATGTTTACGGGTGGTGCTAAAGTTTTACGTGGTAAATTTGGTGAAACTGAGCGGCGTGCGTCTGTGTAAGATAAGTGAGAGGGCGAACGTGAACGTGAGCGATTCAGTGAGTTCGTTGGAGGTCCCAAATATTCCTTATTCGAGTTCGTTGTGTAACCGTTGACGTGATGCTGGGGAACTCTGGGTGGTGATCTGTAATTATAGTGTTGAATATAGATTGCAATATTTTGAATTGGGTACCTGTCGTAGTGGACGTGGGCCCCCTGGAGGTCGGCTGCGCCCGGCTTGTTTATAAGACGTGCACCTTGAGTAGTTCTATGCTGGGAGCGACACCGGCAAGGATCGTGCTTGTCTAGGTAGTGAGCTAGTGTATCCCATCCACCGCCCACTCTCACCATAACGTGACTACGTAAAATCTGAAAACATCCAAGTTTTAAAAATGTACTTACAAACAAAATGGTGGATGAGGGAACAATCAGATCGACTTTGACACAAAATATGCACGAATCGAATCTTAATCAATTCACGACACGCATACGAAAATAAAAAAAAATGCACTAGCATGGGCTTTATTAAAATTTGACCATCCCAAAAATTCATGCATGATGTGATCATCGTTTACTGGGAAGATCTGATTAATATTTCAATAAAACACTCGACGTGTAATCTTTATGACCGTTTAGGAATGTCAATATTTGCCTCATGAGTACGTATAAGTAATTAACATACTTACTCTAACGAAAATAAGAACTTTAGTGTCACCGATTCTATATTTTCCTTCCGAAACACGGATCATTGGAAATTGTGTTGGACACGTACACTTTTCGACCAAATCACGAACCTGAAATAAGAGTTTTTATTAGTTTTTTTTTGTTTCATTTCGATTTTATTGAGCGTAAAAAATGTACCTATAATTTTTATAACGTCTAATAAATCGGATATGAGTCAATACAGGGTGGCCCACTAAAAACAATAAGCGCAAGTTTTGGAAAATTTTGCGAAAACACATGCATTTCAATATCAAGGGGAACATCTGAATTTATTATTACTATTATTTACGCAACTGAGTATCTTTCAAGAATCATACAAGCGAATGTGAGTTTTACTTTTCTGAACAGTAAAAGTGTCTATTGTGCTTAAAACAGAAAACATGAGCGAATTTTATTATATTAACATGATGGAAAATCAATATTAATAGAGATGAATACTATTACCAAAAAGAACTTGGAACTTGAAAGCGTGGAAAGGTGTAAGAAGAAGATGAAGGAAGCATACGAAAGACAGGAGGAGGCAGGAAAGGAAGAAAAGATTGAGATTGAAGTGGCGAGGTTAATGAGAAGCATGGAGGAAGCAGTGGAATGGAAGAGCTTCAGGATAAGGAGGAGGGAAGTGGGGAGGAGAAATGGATGTTGGAATACGGAGTGCTAAAAAATGCAAAAAGAGAAGTACCAAGGAGTAGGAGAAGATGGAAAGTGAGGAAAATGGAGAGAAAGCGATATAAAAGGCTGCAAAGGAGGTTTGTGAGAGAAGAAAAGAGGATAGTGAAAGCAAGAAGTGCAGGATGAAATAAAGCGACTAAAAAACGCGAGAGAAATATGGAAACTAGTGAATAGAGGGAGTATGAGTCAGAATAGAGGAAGAAGAATGGAAAAAGCATTGGAACTTATAGAAGGAGGGGGGGGGGGGGGAACCGGAGGATGGAAGGATAAAGGAGAACAAGAAGAGGGAGAGATAGATAGGGAGGAGGTGGAGGAAGCGAAGAGAAAAGTGAAGGCACAAAAAGTGAGTTTGGCGAACACGGGATATAAAATGTATGCAGAGGTGCTGAGAAGGAGATTAGAGGATGAAATAGAGGAAAAGAAATTGTTGGGGGATTGGCAAGCAGGATTTGGAAAAGGAAGGGGGGCCATTGATAATATTGAGAAAGTTGGTGAATAAGGAGTTGCAAAAAAAAGGAGGAAAGGTTTATACGTTGTACCTGGATATAAAAGCGGCGTTCGACAATGTAAATAGGAAGAAGCTGTGGGAAGAAATGAGGAGGCGAAATGTGGGGGAGGATTTGGTGGAGGCATTGGAAGAAGTATATGACGAGACGAAGTGTAGAACTAATAAGAACGTAGGGGATCTGGAAGAAACTATGAGAGGGCAGCAGAGAGGAGGGGTGGTCATAGGAAGATGTAAAGGCGATGAAAAGAATTAAAATACCTACCCCACAAACTAATCAGATTGACAAAAATGACTATGGACAGCCTACGTCAGAACAGAAGTAGGCGAATTAGCGAGTTTTGCAATAAGTCTGTCTGTCTGTCTGTCTGCAGTCCTGGTGAATATAGGTATGGAAGAAACCCTACGTGAGCTGGACGCCAAGGAATCACTAACCACGAAGGAAGGACAGATAATCGCATACGTCGACGACATCGTCATCTTGGCAAGAACGCGAAAGAAATTGGATGAGTTGTTTAAGAAAATGAGAGAAACAAGAAACAAGATGGGATTACTGGTCAACAAAGAAAAAACAAAATACATGAACGACACAACAACATACACAGGCAAAAAACGGTGACCCTAGATGACCTAACCAACTTAGGGATAATTCTAGACAGGAATCGCAACAGAAAAGAGGAAACAAGTGAGAAACAGAGCTTTCCATATGAACAAAACATTACTCAGAGATAAACATCTAAAATGAAAATATACAAAGTACTAAGCACGAGATTGTTGAAAAAAACAAAGGAGAGGATATAGTGAAATCAACGAAGATTAGATTTTGTTGGGCCATATCATGAGGAAAAGTGAAAACGACTTAACAAGAAGATAAGGCTGTGATAACCGACCGAGGAGGGAAGTCTGCGAGGTGTAGTTGAGTCCTCAAGGAGGTTGGCGGCCAAGTTGTTGGGATGAAGGTGTAGCTTCTTTTGGTATTTTTCACTGTAGCTTTTAATTTCTTCTTTAACCGTTTTCATCTCGAGATCTTCATGTATAACATCATTTGGTATGTACCACGGAGCTTTCGCGATGGTTCAAAGCATTTTCGACTGGTATCTTTGCACTATCTCGAGATTGGAGTTACTGGCGGTTCCCCACAATTGGATTCCGTATGTCCAGGTGGGCTGTATAAAGGAGGAGAGTTTGTTCTCGAGTGAAAGTTTTGATTTGTGGCTCAGAAGTCACAACAATTTTGTCTGTATTTGAGGCCGAGTTGCTTCCGTTTTGCCAAAATATGGTCTTTGTATGTTTGCCCACTGTCCAAAGTGGATGCTAAGATACTTTACCACTTCCGACTTTGGCAATTCCTTGCCATTTAGTGTTACGGGGGATAATTGCCTCTCCGCATCGTGAGTGTCACATTAGTCTCGTTCGCCTTGATTCTCCATTTCTTAAGTCATTTTTGATTTTCTTGTAGGTCGCTTGATGAGAGTTTTGCGTTCGTGTGCGTAGCCGAAATTTTTTGTGGGAAGGTCTGTGGTGAACACCATATAGAGAATTGGGCCAAGAATACTATCCTGTGGCACTCCGGAGGTTATGGGATAGAAGTCTCGATACTTGATTTGAAACATTCTCTCCTCAGGGTAGGATGTCAGTAGCAGGTAAAAGCTTGGTAGTATTTTCCTAATCTTCACTAATCCTACCACATCCTGAGATGGTTTTCCTGGTTTAGGGAGGATGATAATTTGGGCTGGAAAGATGTTCAGGCCATGAATAGTATTAAAAATATAAGTGATCAAGCATCTTATTCCTTGGTCGGGCAGTTCTTTTTTTATTTTTCGCGTGATGAACTCGTATCCTCCAGCTTTTTTAGGATTCAGGTTTTTTATTATTTTTGCACTTCTGTCACTTTGAATGGTTTCATTGACAATGGTTGCGTAAAGGGTGTTTTTATGAGGTTTTCTAGATGTGTGTCTTCATTTTCTGTGATTTCTGAGAGTCCAAGAGCTGGCTGCAAAAAAGCTGGCCTATCGAGTAATAGCACGAAATGATTTTTAAAAGCTGGTACTTATACAGACCATCCATAAAATCTTTGGCTGCCTGGGCGGAACTTGTGCAGAAATTCGCCATGTCCTCTCTCCTGATTTTTATTTGGCACGTTACTGTAGGTACCTATCGAGTATCAGCTTCAAATTACTCTTAAAATATAGCTTTTATATAGTTAAAAAAGAAAAAAAATTTCTGCCTTGTTAAATCTTGTGCTAATACCTAGGCAGAACACTTTTTATAATTTTTTTTGGCACGTTTTGGTACCTATCGAGTAACAGCTTCAAACTATAACCAAATTATAGTTTGAACATAACTCTATAAGAAAAATCATGGATGCATCGTTAAATCCTGTGCTAATGCCTAGGCAGAAAACATTCTCTTTCTCAAAGTGTTATGATACCACTACGGCTAGTCGTCCATTGAAACCGTATTCGTCCGAGTTATTAGTCGGCCGAATAACGGCCGATTTTAGACGTCCGATTTGTGCTCGTCTACTGCAGCCGAACTACATCCGAGTTCTTATGACGAATTTAATAAAATATCATTAAAAAATGGATAGTGATTTATATTTCTTAGAAAATGCATATCTCATGAGACGACGGTTGAATAGGAAGGCAAAGAAAAAGTGTTAGCACAGCCCTATTTTAAGAAGAAGAAAAACTCTAGGTGAATTTCATCATTTACACGATGAATTAAAGAGAAGCTGTGAAAACTTTTAAAAGCACACAATTAACAGCATCCACAAGTCTATTTCTTGACACCCGAACGGTAGAAAACGTCCGACTAATCCGATCAAAATGGAATCCGGCGGTTAGTCGGCCGTGTTCGGTCGTATTCGACCGACCAGATCGTTTGTAATGGACGCACGTGAATACCTACGTTTGTCTTAGGATTAGTCGGCCGTGGTCTGGCATAGGTCGGCCGACTAACTACTCGGACGAATACGGTTTCAATGGACGACTAGCCTAATACAACTATCATAGAAGTACTTAGGGATAAACAAAGAATCGTCCAATGAACAATTATATTGAATTCGATAATAGTTATTTATGTATCAAGGGAATTATAAGGGTCTTAATTACCGAGGGTAAAGTTTGCGTCCCGAGGGCCTTGCGCCCGAGGGACAGCAATTACCCGAGCTAATTGAGACCTATTAATTCCCGTGATACATAGATAATTTTATTTCTGACCGAGTTTAATAAAATTTGTTCATTTCCGGTATACATATTTGATTCAGGTATCATCGATTGCAGTTTTGGTTGTTGCTAGGTTACTGGTTCATAAAAGAGCCGTAGAGGGAATTATAGCGTCATTATATCCCAAGGGAGTTATGACACTCTTTATTGGTATCGTAACTATGACAATATATTATAAGCTTATAATATCACTGTCAGAAATAAAATAATTTTATAACATAAAATATTTAGTAATAGTATACAGGGTGTTTTTGTTGGGAGCTTTAGTTAGACATTTCTGGGAAAGTTTTATAGATAGGTTTTTGAAAATGTGAGCTTAGGGGTTACTCTGAAAACCGAATCGATGTAAAATATTTTCAAAATGGTAGCGCTTCCGGAAATGCCGGAAGTAGCTGGAAACTTGGTTTTTTTAAATGGGAACTATTGCATTTTTGGATTCTACGTGACTTTTAATACCCACATGTCAATATCTACAAGTTATGGTTTTCCAGTTATTTTCACTTATTTAAAAAAATATGTCGGATGCAGACGGTAATTTAGGAATTCATTACTTGAAAACCGTTGTAGCTATGGCAACCAAGTTTTCTCCAGCGCATGGAGGAGGAATAAGGCTTTCTTTTGGTGCACTTAAAGAAAGTTAAGTTGCGTATGAGCTCGCAACTATGGGGCTCCAAATTTAGGAAAGTTCTAAGATTAAAAACTCAGATTTTTTAAATGAAATGACCATTTTGTTACTATTGTATTTGATAGAGAATCAAAATGGGAATATTTTGGTATTACATGTTCCTATCCCTATCTTTAATAGTTTCTAACTTATTACAATTTCATCGCATTGATATCAGTTTTTTGGATTTTTTTAGTAGTCGACCGTGACATCGACCATGGCAATCGAATTTTGAACAAATCAAGTGAGACTAAACCTTCACCTGTTATAAGTTAACATAAGTTTTTCAATAATGGAAAAAAATGGCGCGCAATGGTTTTACACATTAAGATTTTTGGAATTTAATTGTTATTTATGGTGAAATGGACAGAATCGCGTCACATGCTTGTCATCCGTTCATTGAACGATGTCCAAAAGACCGTGTCCTAGTGAACGTACCGACCATTGAAACCGACCAAATGAAATTGTTCGAATATTGGAAGCTTTGTACCACCAAAACAATTACCTAGATTAAGACCCGTTGTTGAAGATGAAGCTTAAATTATTAATGTACTTGGATATTTCACGGCGTGCTTCACTAGGTAATTGCTTTGGGCGTAAATATTAGTTGTATCTAAAAAACCCTAAAAAACTGCCATTATCGCTCATTTTCTCATCATAATGGACATTTAATGCAACCAGTTGACCTCTCAAGACGAATTGAGTTTTGCGAATATCTAATGTTGAGGAACCAGGAAGATTCTTTGAGAACCTTGTTTGGTCAGACTGGGCCAAATTTAATAAAGATTTATTCGCCATAATTCGCTTTGCTGGTGCGATTAAAATCCTTTGAATCGAGATGTATTTCAAGAGTGCTCGAGGTTTACTGTATTTTGGAGAATACTCGGTTGCCATAGCTGCAACAGTTTTCAAGTACCTAATCAATTCTTAAATTACCGCTGCATCCGCCATTTTTTTTTAAATAAGTGAAAATAACTTAAAAACCATAACTTGTAGATATTGACATGTGGGTATTAAAAGTCACGTAGAATCCAAAAATGCAATAGTTCCCATTTAAAAAAACCAAGTTTCCATCTACTTCCGGCATTTCCGGAAGCGCTACCATTTTGAAAATATTTTACATCGATTCGGTTTTCAGAGTAACCCCTAAGCTCACATTTTCAAAAACCTATCTATAAAACTTTCTCAGAAATGTCTAACTAAAGCTCCCAAAAAAACACCCTGTATACTATTACTAAATATTTTATGTTATAAAATTATTTTATCGAATTCAATATAATTGTTCATTGGACGATTCTTTGTTTATCCCTAAGTACTTCTATGATAGTTGTATTAGTGGTATCACAACACTTTGAGAAAGAGAATGTTTTCTGCATAGGCATTAGCACAGGATTTAACGAGGCAGCCATGATTTTTTTTATAGAGTTATGTTCAAACTATAATTTGGTTATAGTTTGAAGCTGTTACTCGATAGGTACAGAAACGTGCCAAAAAAAAAATTAAAACAAGTATCAAAAGGCGCAAATTCTTATAGAATTTTAATTTCAACCAACTTCAAATCTGTAACTAATTATGGCATATACTATATACAATATATATGTATATAACTACCCCCTCCCCACCTCAGACACAACCACGCCGGTTTCTGCACAAATGAGTCATTGTTTTTCTTTCCACCCTTAAGGGAGTGGAGAGGGTGACGGACAATTTGTAAATCACGAAAAAATGTTAGAGGAAAAAAAAGTAAAAAAAGATTGTTTTTCTGCGGACGTGCAATTTTCCCCCTTTCCACCCCCAAAAAAGGGGTTGCAGTTGGGGGTGAATTTTGCAATTTGAGTATCGTTTTTTATGGAGAATCCAAAAGTAATAAAAAATAGGTGTTCCCATTTAAGTTTTGAAAACTCACCCCCGCTCCACCCCACAGGAGGGGTGAGGGTGATGTTAACGTATCATGACTCAATAGGTTTCAACAAATAAAGGAAACGTATTTTTTTCTTTTTGTAATTGGACGTGTCGTTCTCGAGATATTAAAGGGTGTATATTTTGAATTTAATGGCGTCCCGACGGCGAACGGGTGATCCGATCAAAAAATTTACCAGCGATTTGGAATCAGTGAAGAATTTCCTATAAGATGACACCACTTCCAGCTTTCTAAACCCTGTAACATCGACCAACGCACAGACACACAGACACACAGACATCCGGACGAATTTAGTAACCAACTTTTTGAAGTTGGTTGAAAAGCTTTCTGCCTAGGTATAGCACAAGATTTAACAAGGCAGACAATTTTTTTCTTTTTTAACTGTATAAAAGCTATGTTTTAAGAGTAATTTCATGCTGTTACTCGATAGGTACAGTAACGTGCCAAAAAATGTTCAGGAGAGAGGGCCTGGCGAATTTCTGCACAAGTTCCGCCCAGGCAGCCAAAGATTTTATGGATGGTCTGTGTAAGTACTAGCTTTTAAAAATCATTTCATGCTGTTACTCGATAGGCCAGCTTTTTGCAGCCAGCTCTCACTCTATGAGGGGAAAGGTTGAATACTCCCGCGAAATGAATAAATTAGGGGCGAATTTCCAGTTTCGAAAAAAACGATATAATCAGCTGGAATAACACATGGATAAATATGTTCCCTTGCGTTATTGTTTTCAGAGAACCACTCTGTATATGTATAAGACAGTTGAAGACCACCATAGGCGTACTGTAATAGTTCTTAAAGATAAAAATTCATATTTTTAAAAAATAACGGCCACCTTCTGTTATGAAATAACACATTTACACAACAAAAGGGCAAAATTCTGACATACCAACGTTAAGGAGCACCGGTCATAAATTAATGCAATGGTTAACCTTGTCTTCTTGACCTCACATAGCTGTAATTCTCGACGAATCAATCAGAATTTAATCAATTGTTCGAAATGCAGTGTCGTCGAGTGACGGGGGGATTGTGGGGTACGGAAACATAAATAATATAGTACCTAAATTTTAATAATAACCCAAAAAACAGTACAGAATTGATATTGATTTCTATTCCCACGCGTTTTTACGAATTCGGAAACCTCACGATATAATACGACCGTAGAAAGTCAAAGCAGATATTACTATGACCATAAACAATCAATTGTTTTGAAACACAATAGAGTAACAATTTCATGTTGCATTATTATCTAGTTACAGTTGAATATTTAAATTTAATTGGATGTAAACTTCTTATTTAACATTTTGACTTCGGAAGTAGAAAGTTAGTCATTCGTGTAATTAAATTAAATTAGACTAAATAGCGCTTTGTTTTCACGCATTCAATCTGAAACAAAAAAAAAAACCTCTCACCAAGGCCGTATTCATAAGTTTAAAAACTTGGAAATTATCAATTTTTGGTAAAGTTCACGGTCACGATTGAGGTTATGTAAGTTTGTCTAACAGGTGTTTAGAGCCCGTGCAAAAACATAAGTTATTTGTAATTTTAATTTAGGTATACAAATCGAGGACTAATCAATAAAATTTAGATATTTATAAGTGAAAGCAAGAGTATTAATTACAAAAGAATAATTTTAAATTGTTATTTGATATAACTATTTTGTAATGTGGTGTATTGCCCCATATGGCAATCGATCAAATTTCTTCCACCATAACCATATTTGTCTTTGTTTCATATTGTGTGAAATTTTTTTTATTCATCCGGATCTGTCCAAAATTTGAATTAGTTACAAAACTTGAAACATCCATCTTAGAATGTGGCAATGGATATTATAAATTAGCAATTAATTATTAATTCCCACATAAATATTTAGCGGAGCATATCATTCATAATTTTAAATAATTAATAATAAAATAATACATTTTGTAGGTTTTTGGAATGTTTACGATCAATTTGAAAGTGTTCTGTTGAAATACGGCAATCAATAGGAAATTACGACTTAATAGTGCTGTTATAAAATTACGGTGATGTAATTTGACGAAATCAGCAATTAAGGTCATTTTTGGATTATTTATAAAAAATATAATTTTTTGTCTCAGACCTTAAGTGATACTACACCCTGTATAGAAGCTGAGATCCCCAGTAATTGAAGGTTTAATATATTTGCACTCAAATTTCTTGTAATCGGGTTGCCCACTTTTCAGCCCTTAAATGATTAATCGACTCAAATCAATTTTTTAAATTGAATTTCACTAAGTAGGTACGTCTTGAAAGGCAATCCATTTCATTCCCTAATCACATTCAGAAGTTCATTAGCACACTTTTGGAGAAGCAAACGTTACGTTTAGGTAACTTTAAGGTTCTAGAACCCAAATCGCATCTTCCAAGCTCCTGCATCATCCGAGGTGTCGACCAGGAGATCAAGGAGAGCGAAATACTGGAAGCCATCGATTTGCCAAAACTTACCAAAACAATACCAGTTGTCTGGAAAACTACTATCTATCGACCCATGGAGTCATTACCTTTTTTTGACATTACCCTGTAAGCGTTTACACATTTCTGAACCCATCAAATCCCCAAATATGGCTCAATATGTACAAATTTAGGCCACCGCTCGCCAGGTGTTGCACACGAGTCAATCGTCAGCCCCAGATTCGGGAATAAACATAATCCCTGATCGATATATCGCAAAATGCAAAGGTCCATTTTATTCCCTAATCACATTCAGAAGTTCATTAGCACACTCTTGGAGAAGCAAACGTTACGTTTAGGTAACTTTAAGGTTCTAGAACCCAAATCGCATCCTCCAAGCTCCTGCATCATCCAAGGTGTCGACCAGGAGATCAAGGAGAGCGAAATACTGGAAG
Source organism: Pyrocoelia pectoralis (assembly GCA_036250285.1). Lineage (NCBI taxonomy): Eukaryota > Metazoa > Arthropoda > Insecta > Coleoptera > Lampyridae > Pyrocoelia > Pyrocoelia pectoralis. The sequence continues at coordinate 22,003,240 of CM070083.1, forward strand.
CCATCGATTTGCCAAAACTTACCAAAACAATACTAGTTGTCTGGAAAACTACTATCTATCGAGCCATGGAGTCATTACCTTTTTTTGACATTACCCTGTAAGCGTTTACACATTTCTGAACCCATCAAATCCCCAAATATGGCCCAATATGTACAAATTTAGGCCACCGCTCGCCAGGTGTTGCACACGAGTCAATCGTCAGCCCCAAATTCGGGAATAAACATAATCCCTGATCGATATATCGCAAAATGCAAAGGTCGATACCCTAAATAGTTATTTGAATGTCATAAAAAACAAAAAAGCGTCTCTCCAACCAATAGACACCCAACCATATGAGCGACAACTCTTAACGTCGTGGTAGCCTTCATCGATCGTTGGCACGAGGAGTTGCATTGTGGGAAGCAACGTCGTGGCTTCTGTCTTCGATTCTCTACCTCGACATGGTCAACGATAACGTACGTTCCAAACGTATCGTCATCAAAAACCTACTACACACAGCAATCATCCCCCTTAACCCACACGCACGCTCTCACTCAAAAACTACACCTCTTCAATGGTATCCACGACATGGCCATATTCATGCGAAAGTGCTTCCCCTACACACCATTTGTTCTCTTGGCCCACATTTACAGCAACACACCAGACTCCAATATACCACCACATAAACCTCAATTCCTGTTTCAGCTCCCATTCTCAATGGCGACTTGAGCGACAATCGGATAATTAATCTCTTCGCAGAAGTCCCGATGAACAGTATCAAAACACACAACCTCTACATTTGTTGGTCCACTCGGAACATACACCGAAGCGTCAATTTCGATACTTCGAAATAAAATGCTTCCTAGGCGCAACAAGAAAGTCGGACAATATCATCTTCGTCGAACAAGTCTTCAACACTGACCTCCTCAACATCGAACACGACTTCAAGTAGAGCAACTACTAACTAACTTCTTGAATCAAGAATAGTCAGACAAACGACTTCATTTGTGAGGTTAATCGACCTTCAACACATCGTCGAGGTGTCTCCTCAACTGGGCCGGAATTCGATGCTGGAACCATACGGTCCCAATAGGTTCCAATCGGAATATACTTTCGGGCCAAAGCGCTAGCAATGCACTTAAGTTACTGAATTGCATCAACTAATGCCGGAAGCCAATCATCGGCCAGCATTTTCGGAATTACAGAGAACTAAAAACGCTGTGGAAAATGTACTCTAAGAAGTTTTCTCTGGCTCACGAGTGTGGGAAAGGCAAAAACAACAACAATGGAAGGAGTTCAATCAGCTTATATGTCTGTAGAAACCATTTATCTGCACAAAGTCGATACTTGGGAAAAATGCTGTATCTATTGCCTCGGGAAAAAACCATCAGCAAAATGCAAATATCCTTACAGTGTATTATTTCTGGAAAAGGCTATGTTCTATTAGTGTGGCCAAATCGACAGGGATTTACGCTCTTCAAAAGGGAAGAAAAAAGAAGTTAACGTAGATCATTTGGATAGAGCAAAGGCACTATTGATCATGTAGTCCAACCGACAGTATGGTTGAGCTACAGGAACCAAATGTATTGGTGGATAGGTAATAACACCAGTTAGCAAGTATGTGCAAAATGTATCTTTGGAATAGGTGCAAAATTCGTAGAAGAAAAAAGGATTTGCCGGGCATTTAAAACGTCACAGTTTTTTCCAAGCCTGGGAGGAGAACGATTTATTGAGAAGCTGAATGGAACAAAAACTTTTTCCAATAATAATATTCGAGTAAGTAGAGTGCTTCAAGTGTTGCCGTTGATACTTTTGTATCGTTGACTCGTCCTTACAGCTTTTCTCGTGTGATGAACTTGAAATGAACAATCCCTTGAAGTATCGACACATCCGCGTACCATTTATCCTTGGTGCTGTATTAAAATAACGTCAGTTTCTCATGTGTGTTGTTTCCTCCATTCCCAATGTAAACTAGACTCTTCAGAAGAACTCTAATGGGGTAAGACTGGGAGACCTCTACGACCATGGTATTGGACCACCCCTTCTGATTCATCTGGATTCTGGATTATGATGGAAGGGTAGACAGATGTCCACGGGCATTACGTCACACGTTTTAGGGCCCTGTGCGCTACCTCCCCATCCGATCCCACACGTGAGATGAACCTGAAGATGCTGGAAGGGAAAGCGGCTCTAATCGTAGACATGCACGGGACACTAACAATCCGATCTATTATGGAAGATTCCATTGAGAGATCCTAAACGATCAAAATTGGAAAAGAAACGTCGGCCAAAAAGGAATATGAAATAATTTTGACCACGTGAGGAATAGTCGGATAGATGAGATTGTACACGAACACCTAATCGAAAACGAAAAGAGGTCAACAAAAATTATTTTCAAAAATCTTTTCCTAGAAAAGATAAACATCCCCGCTTTGTTAAATCGAAGAGAAGGAAAAGGATTCAAACTTTCTTCAGAGATAAAACTTTAGCCTTTGAAAATGAATCCAGATAGTTCAAAAGGGAGATGGGGCAAGGGCGCCGCCAAAGAATTTTCCCAGGGGGGGGGTTAAGTAGTATTGGGGGTTCGTGGCTCTGGCGTTTTTTCAAGATTTCGTACAAAATTTGTTTTTATTTTGCCTTGCCTTTTTTCTTTTTCCCAGGGGCGCCCTTGGGATGGGGATGAAACAACCTCTACTTTGAAGATTCCAATTTAATTTTTCGTAGAAGAAAAGAAGATATAGGTAATCTTTGTCTAAATATCGAGGGTAGTAGGAGAAGATTATTAGAAAATTCTCAAGACAGATTCATTATAAAATCAATCCGTTTTCGTCCAGAAAAAAGGTAAATTAGTTTTGACGTGAGCAAAATTCCAAAGAGCAATTTGTACAAAACTATTAGTACCCACTTTCTCTTTTTACACGAAGGTGTAAATCTGTAAGCATTTGGGAAAATTCTTCATACCTAGTAGAAAACTTCCTAATGTCATTATCAATTAGCGGTGCTTCACTTGAAGATCTCTTTCGCACTTTCAAAGTTACAAACTCTTCAACTTACGTAAGTAGGAATTAAATCACATTCAGTGTAAATGATCGTAGTTTAAACACAATCAAGTGCTTGTTGAACAAATTTCTATTTTATCAATCATTTATATGGATCAAAAGTGGGGCACCACAAGGTCTCATTTCAGGCGCACGTATCCAAATCATCTTCAAAACTATTCGACTTTACGCAACGCTCATTAATTAATTTAACTGTAACCGAAAAGATTGCGCCAACATTTACTTACTACTAAATGAGACATCGAGTTAACAACATTTATTTAATGTTATAAAAAAAAGAGGCCAAGTTTGATAATGTTGCATATTTGAATGTAATTTTTTTTTAAATATTTACATGCTCGACAGGTTATTGTTTGCAAATGCTTAAAGATTATTATCTAAGATGTGTCTAAAGAAGATCACGATTTTAGTGAAAGTGACACTGACATGTGAGAATTTGAAATTTGATCATCATCGCGGTTGGTGGGCGAGGATTTTACATTTTTTTGCATATTAACAAATATTAAATGCGCAGTTAGTCCAGCCAGGTGTACCAACGACATTAAAACTAATAAATTATAATGCTCGATATGGTATGGCATTTACTGTTCTGTTTCAATTGAGTGAGCATGCGGTATTGTCTATTCTAGTACTAATTCGGTAAAGACATACATTATTCACCGTGAGAAAATGCGTTTTACATTATTTCTTATACGAATGCACAATACTCATACAAAAGTTGAAATGTGCGTGGCGTAGCATTCCATATTAACTATCTAAAACAAAGAAGGGTTATCCACGTGCAGGATACTTTCTACTACCATATAACAAGAATTTTCTTCTGCAACTTAAAAAATGTGACCTTTTCTATGGTTTCGATATTGTTACCCGTGTGAAGTTGGCCCCACATGATCAAAATTTGAAAAAAAAAAATGATTAGAGTTGCCCCCGGAAGAGTTCTAGAGTTCTCAATCGCTTTTAGAAATAGTTCTGTGGCGTTTTAAGCAGTCAAAAAGGCAATTGAAAAAAGGAGGGGCCAACTTCACAAACCGTCCACTTCAGCGTACTAGAACTCTTTCATTTCCGATCGAATCGATGCAAGTCATAAGGAAAATCGATAGAACTTTTGAACTCTTAAGGAAACTGATCGATTTTCGAAAAAAAAAATTCCTTCAACTAGACAGAAAATTTCGATCAGTTTCCTTGGAGTTCTGTTCTGGTGCCCCCCAAAAGAGTTCTATCGATTTTCCTTATGACTTGAATCGATTAGAGCGGAAATGAAAGAGTTGTAGGTCACCAAAGTATCGTCGATGCCAAATTTTCTAAGTTCATTTAGGAGAAATTCATTTTTCGAAAATCGGTCAGTTTCCTTAGAGTTCTGGTGGCCCCCAGAAAAGCTCTATCGATTTTCCTTGTAACTTGAACCGATTCGAGCGGAAATGACAAGAGTTGTAGTTCACCAAAGTATCGTCGATGCCAAATTTTCTAAGTTCAATTAGAAGAAATTTATTTTAAGAAAATCTATCAGTTTCCTTGGAGTTCTGGTGGCCCCCCGAAGAGTTCTATCGATTTTCCTTATGACTTGAATCGATTCGAGCGGAACTGAAAGATTTCTAGTTCGCTGAAGTTGGCCCCTCCTTTTTTCAATTGCCTTTTTGACTGCTTAAAACGCCAGAACTATTTCTAAAAGCGATTGAGAACTCTAGAACTCTTCCGGGGGCAACTAGAACTCTAATCATTTTTTTCAAATTTTGATAATGTGGGGCCATCTTCACACGGGTGATATTTTTCTGTCTTTGAATAACGAATCCTAAATTTGTTTAGTAAACGTTTCGGAGGGGGGTTCAACGCAAATCTAAATCAAGCAGAAGGAGAAGACGATACCTTTCTACCAAATCAGTGCTTTAAGCCTCCCTTACGGAGGAAAGGTCTCAAAGACTGAGATGCTAAAACGATTTTGGCCCTGTGGAAGCACTCTTGAGACGATTTTATAAAAAGAGGCAAAGTTTCTGAAATAGTCACAATAATTTGTATGCAATTGCTTATGAAGAAATGAAGATTACAATGCAAATATCTAGAACCATGGAAAGTTCTGAAAGGTTCAAGAAAGAAGCACCCAAGCATGGGAAGAAGGAGGCTCTAAGATGTGGAAAAATAGCAAGTGAGTGGGGAGTATATCGTTGCTCTCTCAGCAACAAAACCATTAGAGGAGCTAAAAGGAAAATATTGTCAAAATATCGAAATACTACATTCCACTGAACCTTTTCAAGAGAATGCGATGATAGAAGAGGGATAGGATAGGGTGATCTAGAACTTTGGAGTATTTATTCCAAATACACTTTCTGGGATCTAAGAACACTAAGAGTAATTTCGACAAGAACAGCTGATAGGAAGAATTGGAAATAATGGAAAGATTCTAAAACAATTTAAATATAGGGGAATTTTCCGTTTTAACGAAAAACACGCCTAGGCCAGGCCCTGCTAGAGTTGTCCTTCAGCCATATAACGAAAAAACTCAGTTGAAAAGACAAGTCAACTAACAGTTCACTGTCCAACGAAAAAAACAAATTTTAGGAAATGCACCTTGGAACAGGCCCAGTGTGTAAGTGTTTGGAAGAGGAAGAAACACCACACGATAAGTAAAAATTTGTTAACTCGAACACGTTTCGACAGCGAGATAACTAGAGTTCTTTAAGAGTCCTTGAGAAGCTAAGATATACATTTTGGATCACATTCATTCTTCTTTATGAAACTATCCCACCTAGATCAAATATGGACGGAATTTTACTTTTCTAAAATTAAAAGCACAAAGCATTAAAAAATCTTCTCCAACTCAAGCATGAAGATTATTTAGATAAAATCATATACGACATGATTAGTTCGACAATTCTTCAAATTTACATAAGAAGATCATAAAAATTGAACCTCTGGCTTCAAATTGCGTTTAAGATTATCCCTTTGGCCAAATGAGTCCAATGAGACCATTGTACAAGAAAACGTAATTTCATCCAACGTAAATTCTACCAATGGTGTTTTCAGTATTGTGTAATTCAACGGCCACAATTCCAATTCTTCCACCATGTTACTACAACGCAAATGATACCTTGCAACATAAGTTCTTTGGGAAAAGGAAATAACATGCAAGGGCATGAAAAAAGTCTGTCTCAGGAAGATACTAAATTTTTGTAATTCCTTTATGAAATGATGGTGGCAGTTTTCACGAGATCCAAATTTGAGATGGAGCAAATGTTTTCATATCGACAACAGGTTCTTTCTTCAGATTCATTTAGCGAGGTCTTGTGCATAAAAAAAATCTGGACTGGAATACTACGGTATCCTACCGCGCAATGTGATTTCGTTCCGAAACAGAACATTGGAATGGACGAATCCCTGCGAAAAAAAAGTTGCTCCTGTTCACACGCGACAAAATGTTGATCACTACTGCGCGTCCAAAACGTTCAACCAGTTGGCGTCAAAAATGCAGAGAATTCTGGGAACGAACTAAAATTCCACTCCTACAAAATTATGATAGTTCAAAAGCTATTTCCAGCTCACACCTGTCAACGACCACAGTTCAGTGAGCGCATGTTGGAAATTTTGAAGAATTCCACCAACGTTTGCCGACAGTCAAAAGATGACGGTTTGGTGATGTGTTTCCAAAATGGGAATATTTGGATCTTACTGAAGCGCTGATGACGATTATGGAGCGTTATATCCGCTTGGTCCACAATTTTTTGATTCCACAACTTAAGGAGCATGAATGTGACACAGACAATGTTCAAACAAGACTTGACCACTTGAATTCGCTGCCTTATTCCTTCCTAAAAGCTCAAACCATTCAAGATTAAAGGTAACCAATTTTTACTATTCTTCTTTTTTTTGAGATAATTTTCAACCTTTTCTCGACCTTCAAAATTGGCAGTTTAAGAAAAAAACTGTCCAATTCCATCGCCCCATCTTGTACAATAACACAATATTTAGCTCTTGGCTAGTGTTGTTAATAAATCTCTTCAGATTCTTCATTTACTGAGTCTTGGTTAACTTGAACGATTCAAAAAGTTGTTTTCGTTGAATGAAATTAGCTTTTCTCGTACAATGGTCTTATTAGAATTTTTTGCCCAAAAACGCAATTTCAAAGCAGACCTTCATTTGTAATTTGAAGGATTGGTCCCTTGTCGAACTAATCATTTCGTATGATTATCTAAATAATCTTCATGTGCGAAAGAGCCGTTTGTTTGACTCGAGGAAGATTTTTGAATGTGGTGTAGTCCTTCCATTTTAGAAAAGTAAAGTTCCATCCATATTGCGTCCAAGTCATAAAGAACGAGTGCAATCCAAATTTTGTATCTTCGCTTCTCAAGGAACGCTTAAAGAACTCTAGTTGTTCGCTGATGATGGGAGCGGCGCTGCCGAAACGCGGTTACAGTTACAGTTTCCATTACCTAACTTTATTGATTCTTTAATGATCTAATCCTTAAACTTATAAAGTTTGACAGGATAAAAAATTCTTTAGCAATTACACTAAATAGAACTCCATGTTTTCAGCCGCTCTTTTCCCTAACTTTCATTGACAGTGTTTCTATAGTGACTTATGTCAAGTAAAAACTTTATTGGCTTGGTCAACATGGGAAGCGATTGCGCATTGAATATTTATCGTGCAAACTCAGTAGCAAGATGGAAAATACCATAAGTTACGTCGTAGGTTTGTTAATTGGCCCTTACAATGAAGGTAACAAAATTATGGGTTTTTCCCAAAAATAATTATTGGTAACGGAGCTGGTTTCGAATTCCTCGATATGTTAACAAGTAGAATCGAAAAGAAATGCAGGAGAAACGACTGTATCCAGTAAACGTAACCCTGTAGTGTCGTAATTGAGCAGAAAACGTGATTGGTTCATATTTCTTCGAGAATGAAGCTGGATGTCTAGCTAGAACATGTGGTTCCAGCACGACGATGCCACATGCGATACATCGGATGAAGCACTGAATCCAATAATTTCTCGAAGAGCTGCCGTTATTGGGCGCCTAGATCGTGTGACCTCACACCATTGGATTATTTCCTATGGGTATATTTGAAGGAAAGAGTTTACGCTTAAAATTCTCAAACACCTGCGCTTCGAGTTAACATCAGGTACCTACTCAAGCAATTGGGGAAATTGGACAAAATCTTTACGAAAATTTTGGAAAAATTTGGTGAGCCATTATTGTTTTTTTGTTAGACGGATATAAAGAAGAAAATTTTCAAGTTTTGAAAAAAATTTTAAGTTTCCTATTGATGTTCAAAATTTAACTAAAAATTCGAGTAGTAATTACATTTTTGAATATTTTTTTTCCTCCATTTTGGCAATTGTAAGAAAGTTTAGGCCACGTCCACAATAGTTTAACCCTTGCCCCAGCTTGGATATTTGACCTTATTCCACATTTAAACATTTGGACCAAGTTTGGAAGTAATTTTTGATAGCGAACAACAATTTCGATTCTTCAAAAATGATGATGAAGATTTAGTGCAAATTTTCATTGTTCAACAAACGATCTAAATCCGAAAGACGTTTGGCTCATGTTTGAAAAACTTGAGGAATATTGGTTTCTCTTACAATGATCAATAATAGCTTAACAAAAAATTTCTAGCAAAAATTATATTAGAATTTGTAGTTTACTTTAGTGGATGAAGAACGAGAATTGTTCGAAACGTCGTATTTCAAAAATATGTAGGTATCTCCGGAAACAATCACTTCCAGCTATTTTACAGTCACGTACTTGAATAATTATAGCGTAAATCACAATGAGTAATCTAGAAAATTTCCGATATATCACCTTTAAGTGCCGAATTCTTGGTTGCCTGCCAAGGCAACGCGTGGCGTTAGTCCAGACTTAATCAATATCCGCATTCAAACTATCTAAAATGCCAATTTCTCTTTTATCTCAAATTCAAATCAATGCACACATACATATAAATAATCTTTTTCCGAAGTTTTGGCTCGCTTGCTATGCTAATTTTTTCTACGTAGAAATAATGACCGATTAGTTATGTAAAGAGTAAAAGTTGTAGGTCGTTGCCAAACACCGCGACCGGTTAAGCTTCTTCATGCTGTGTTGTATACGAATGAGCTTTATGTCAGTTATATGGTAAGTTAATTTAATTTGAACGTAGACTGATTTATTAAATGTAATCACTTCCCACATTCAAGTTCAACGATCACCGATTTTCTCGTTTTAGAATTTTACCATTTATGGCTTTTTGTCTCCTCTAGATAAATATTTTCGGTTGTTCATGTATGGTATGAAAATGAGATCAATATAACTTGCCGCCAAAGCTTCCCGAGAAGCTCTAATACCTAAAGAAGTGAGCAGAGCAGAGATATCATCGATCCGTAGAATGGAATCACAGAATTGAATTAAAAGTTGTTCCTATTCACAAAACGCTGTTTTCCGGAAAGAGTTTGTAATAAAAGGTCATCCCCTATTCGAATTCCGCTTCTTTTGATAGCGAATAAAATTTTAAGTATAAGCGTTCTTTAGTCAATGGTGTAAGATATTTATGGAAACGGAAAGTGCTTGTCAGTTTTGTAAAAAAAGCTTAGAAGATGAAGCACGTAATGGACGATGTTGGAGGTTTTACATAGATGCGCAACGAAGTTGTTTCCGTGTTTGCTTGCGACGAAGGACGAACATGTGCCATCAAGAACTATCTGCGAAGATTGCTTTAAATTCTTCAGAAGTGGCGATTTCGACAATGAAGACAAGGAGCGCTCCGAAAACAATTGAAGACGCCGATCTGCAAGCGTTATTGGATGAACATGCGGAGACACTACACATGTGTCTCCAAGGCGTTTCCAAACGTTTATATTCCATGAGACAAATTGAAACTGTCAATGGGCATCGCTACCGACCACAACTGATCAATTTGAACCATGGGTTGGTCGAAAAACGACCAGAATTTGACACGAGACACGAACTATGTACTATTATAGTAACATTGCAGCACGACAACGCTCCTTGTCATCGTACTTCCATCGTCCAGAACACCATCAAACACTTTGCTAACTTCGAAGCTGCAAAATTTGTTGGATGAATGGCTTTGGTCCAAAGACGAGTCGTTTATCCTCGTGGTATTCATGTATTGGCAGAGATATAGCAAAAGTGTTTAGCTAGCGAGGGACGATACTTTAAACCTAAACCAGTTTTTCTATTTCTCTTGAAATTTTCCAGTTCGCATTGATCAAAAAACCAGTGAACTTATTAGAAAAGTTGGAACGCCGCTTTAATGTAAAGCATTGAAACATACGGATACGCTCTGGCACTAATACTTACATAAGTGTTAAAACATGAAGCAGTGGGAGTAGGTGGATGGGGGAGTGGTATACAGAGAGGAAGTGACTATTCAATAAGTTGGTAAAAAATGTGCTGCTGTTATGGGGTGGAAATATGTGGGTGAATGGAAAGGATGCAATTAAAGTATTGGAAATGGATTTTAGCGTTGGAAAGTAGAGGAGGAGATCAAGTTGGAGAAGATCAGAATTGTGGAAGGGAAGAGGGCGATGGCATTTGAAGAGAACTGGTAGAAAGAAGGGAGGATGGTAGAATCTCGAAAAGTTGCTGGAGTGAGGATAAGATATGGATGAGAGGAAAGAAGACTAAACTATAAAAGAGGGGTGGGTGAAAAGGGGCAACGCGGCAGGAGAAGATGGAATACAAGGGGAAAAAGTGGGAAAAAGAATGACAATGGTAATTAATAAAATATGGAGAGGCCGGAGAGAGGAAGGCTTCCCAGAAAGATGAAGAATAGGATTAATTTGCCCGGTATATAAAAAAGGCAACAAGAGAGAGATAAAAGATTACAGAGGGATAACGTTATTAGGCACGACATACAAGATTTATGGGATGGTACTAGAAGGAAGACTACAGGCGGAGTTAAAAGAAAAGAATATGCTGCCTGACGGCCAAGCGGGGTTTAAAAAAGTTAGAAGAGCGATGGATAACGTATACATAATTAAACATGTGGTGAATAAGGAGATAGAAAGGAAAAGCGGGAAAATGGTAGCATTATTTGTGGACCTAAGAGCGGCATTTGACAAGGTTAATATAGAAAGGTTATGGGAATACCTGGGAAGAAACAAAATGAACGAAAGGTTAGTAAAAAGGATGGAGGAAATATATGTGGAAACGAGGAATAGGATGAAGGTGAATGGAGAGATGAGCGAAGAATTCGTGACAAGGAAAAGGCTGGGGCAAGGGTGCTGATAAAAAGTGTGGTGCTATACGGGGCGGAAGTGTGAGAGTGGAAGGAACAAAAGAAGGTGGATGAACTGCAAGTAAAATATTGGAAATGGGTGCTGGGGTTGGACAGAGACACGCCGGGATATGTGGTGAGGGAGGAAGAACATATAGCAAAAATAAGAGTAGAGGCAGGAGGGAGGGCAGTGGGGTACGAGGAAGCGATCAGTGGAAGAGAGGGAAGCGAAATGCTAAAAGAATGTTGGAAAGAGATAAAAGAAGGGAAAGTGAGGAATATTATAAAAGGAATGGGTACTCGAAGAAAGAAGTAAAAATATTAAGAGAAAGAGGGGTGTGGGTAAGGGCGGACATAGCGAGAAGGACAGAGACGTGCAAAACCAGAAGGGATGGACAAAAGAGTCCAAGTATAACGAGAACTACAAGAACATCAAGAGAGAAGGAATACCAGAATACCAGAAAGGGGTGGGGGGAAAAGGAAGAAAGAGAATGGTGGCGAGGTTCAGATGTGGGAACGAAGAAGTGGACAATAAGTATTGGAGAGAGGAAGAAGAAAGAAAGTGCAGACTGTGTGGGGAAGGGGCGGAGAAGGTGTCACATATGCCAAGAGAATGCAGGGAGTTAAGGGAGAATTAAAGGAAGGTAGAGGAAATATTAGACGAGAAAGGCAGAAGGGCGAAGTGGATGGAAGAAGTATGGGAGAGAAGGAAGAAACTAACAGAGATGTAAATATGTAAAAATGATATGTAAATAGGAACAAGATCTTTGCAAATTATTATTATAAGAGCAATAAAGACTACTACTACTACTACTATAAAAGAGGGGGGTATGCAAGAGAAGAGGTAAAGAGGAAAAAGGAAGAGGGATGTAGGATAGCGGAATGGAGGAATGTATTGAGCTAAGCTGCTAAGAGACCAAGAGGGCGGTTGGATGAAGGAGGGGAGGGGATAAAATGAATGGAAGAACTGTTGGAGAATAGAAGAAAGAAAAGACTGAGATTTGGGAAAGCACAGAATGGATGTAAATATTGGTGGAAGAAGGAGGGGTAAATTTAACTTTGTAGTTTTTCTCTTTTATTATACTTTTGATAATGGTTTAAATGGTTCAGTTGTTTTTTGCTTTGTTTTAGTTTTATTTGGTGCAAACGAATATTTTGTGGATAGAGGAAAGGCTTGTTAATCTAAGCTACAGCATGCGGGAAATGCATAATCCAAAATTGTATCCATCCTCGTTTCTTCTATTGGATCCAATAAGGAAAGAATTTTGTTGTTCCATAGCGCCCAATATTCTTATAATGGAAGCACATTACTCCTTCAAAAAAATATTACAGCACAAAGTCTCCCCAAATCAAGTTTTTCCTCTCATGGAAAGTCAAATTTGAAAAACTACCCATGATGAAGATAGTTTGAATCAATTCTTCAAATTTGCACACCTCTGTCTTACGAACAGAGCAAAATTTGAATATATAAATCAAGGTAGCCTTTTTTCTTTTGAACAAAGGTCATGCCAAAAAAAAAGACTTAACTCTTACAAAATTCAATTAAAGGTCTCACTAAACGAAGAATCTTAAAAATTAAGCGCAAAACTGATACTTCTAGAGAAATTACATTTTGGGCATGCTCAAATTTTGCTATCGAAAAAACTAAAACTGTGTCCTCGACGTGGCAGAAAAATCAAATGTGTCGAGAGTTTTACTTCTCGGTAGCCTTCCTGTTCCATCTATAATAATTAGGACTAGCGGGAGTCGTTCGCCACCCCCAGCAGATCAACACCATCCTCAGGAGCATCTTCATTTGGATTCTTGTCTTTCACTTTCTTATAGGTACTTTAGCGCGGTGTCTCATACCCTGGTATTACTCATTACTGCCGCCAGGGCTCTACGCCTCCCCTCTCGGGGTCTCCACAGTTGTTCATCAGCTACCGAAGTTTTTTGGTCATATTATCGGCCTTAAGCACCATTCTGGACGAATGACAAAGTTTTGTTAAGGGCGAATTTCAACCCTTAATTCTCCTGACGAAGGCCACTACTCCTCTGATGTTGCGGTCCGACGAGGTGTCCATGATGTCCGCAAATGGCTACTCTCCGTCTAGGATCTCCACTGCGCCACAAGAGGACCGATTCCTGTGAAACCCCTCCATTTACAATGCATTGATATGTCTTTTAGTGACGCTATCACTATAATCCCCAGGCCTTCAAGTTCCCTACTTAGCTTTGTTCTGCGATCTTGTTGATTTCATGTAATGCAGCTCTTCCCCCCTTCCCTTCACGAAACCGTATTGCTTGCTGGACTAAGTGTTTCCGGGATTCTGTTTGTCAGCGTCCTCTTCAAAAGCTAGTTTAAATGGCTAATCAAGGCTATTAGACGGACTGACTGACAGACTGACTTCCAAGCCGGTGGATAAATGGCCTAGAATCTCCGTGGGGTGAGTTAGTGGCAAAGGTGGGGGTAGGCCGTTCGGTCTCGGTATCTTCCTCCCCGAAATTTTCTCATGAATTCTATATTTGGTACCTCAACGTTGCAAGATTGTTCCTGGCCTTTGGACTTCGGCTTGGTGGAGGCTTCGCTATCAGTCTGAAGTCTTTTCATCTGTCAACTGAGCGAGAGTTGAAACAACTCGTGTTTTACACTGTATATAACTTTTTCCCTAATTTTACGAAAGAAAATTCTACTTTCTGAGGCAATTTTTGAAAAAAATGTAAATGTCATTTTCTTTGGAATGAACGATCGGATTTGACATGATCGAGCGATTTTCGAACTTGCCAAAATTTACGTTTATTATCACATTTCCAGTAGGGACCACTCTGTATACCGGGGAAACCAACAACTGGAAGGTTCTCAAGTGTCTCAATACTATCCAAACACAAAAGAGACACAAAAATGTTGTCAATAAATATCTAAGTTTACTAACTGCATCAAATAAAATGAGTTTAGGAAAAAAAACCCTGGAAAAAAAACCCGGAAAAAACCCAGGAAAAAAACCCCCGGAAAAAAAACCCGAAAATTAAAAAAAATATATACTAAACCTGCAAGTAACCTAGGCGCTTTAGTGGCAATCTACGTTTAAGTTTGGCATTTTTTTACTACCAAACTTTGTTTGTGTCATGTTGCCATTTTGTATCAATTGAAAAAAAATATACTAAACCTGCAAATAACCTAGGCGCTTCAGTGGCAATCTACGTTTAAGTTTGTCATTTTTTTAAACTTCCAAACTTTGTTTGTGTCATGTTGGCATTTTGTATCAATTGAAAAAAAAATATACTAAACCTGCAAATAACATAGGCGCTTTAGTGGCAATCTACGTTTAAGTTTGGCATTTTTTTACTTCCAAACTTTGTTTGTGTCATGTTGCCATTTTGTATCAATTGAAAAAAAATATACTAAACCTGCAAATAACCTAGGCGCTTCAGTGGCAATCTACGTTTAAGTTTGTCATTTTTTTTAACTTCCAAACTTTGTTTGTGTCATGTTGGCATTTTGTATCAATTGAAAAAAAAATATATTAAACCTGCAAATAACATAGGCGCTTTAGTGGCAATCTACGTTTAAGTTTGGCATTTTTTTACTTCCAAACTTTGTTTAGTGTCATGTTGCCATTTTGTATCAATTGAAAAAAAATATACTAAACCTTCAAATAACCTAGGCGGTTTAGTGGCAATACGTCTAAGTTTGGCATTACTTTTATTTCCAAACTTTGTATAATAATTTATTCACAGCCATCTATAATTATTTTTCGGGTTTTTTTTTTCCGGGTTTTTTTTCTGGGGGTTCTTTCCGGGGGTTTTTTCCGGGTTTTTTTCCGGGTTTTTTTTCCAGGGGTTTTTTTCGAACCCCTAATAAAATATTGGTCTATTTTTAGTTTCACTTACCATTTCATCCAGACTCTTAAGATCGTTAGTTACAATTTGTGGTAACGGTCCATACATAAGTACAGGTTGCTCATCCTCCATTTCGCTATCGCTTTCGTCATTTAAATCGCCATTTTGATTGCCAAGGCCTTCCGATAAATCCAAACTCATACCCATTTTCCTTTGATCGGCAGCAATTTCTCGATCAATCTGTCGTTCCATTTGAATCAACATCGGTGCCAACATACCGAACCTAAACCATCAAAAGGTAAGTTAAATGTATCTGCAAAATGTACGAGGCAAAACGTACTTAGCACCACGTCTCGCTACTTCCAAAAGGCACAAAATCACGTGTTTTTCATTCTTACGTAAAATTAGATCGTCGGTTTCAAAAAGTAGACATTCGATTATCTTTAAGGACTGCCGACACCAGTGTATAAAATTACTCACATTATCTCTGTAAGTAATAATAATTATGTAATTAAGTGATGACATAAATTTGACGTTTTACCTTGCGAAAAAGGTACCGGCTTTAGCAGTCGAAAAAAATTTTACATCTACAATATCGACAAGTTGTTGGGCTTGGGCCAAAGATCCGGTCACGGACCGGGTCATCATCTTTCGGGCTTGTTTTTTCTGTACATATTCAGTCGCTTGTGCTTTGACTGCGTTGGCGTGCTGCAACAAAAAATGAGAGATTGTAAAAAGTTGGAAGCTTATTAATACCTTCATTAAAAACTTAATCGTTTGACGGTTTAAGAATTTTTATTACATCTTTACGTTTACTACGGTTATAATAGTCTAAATTTGGTAGTAATTATAAAGTCAAATTTATAGACGTCTCTATTGTAAAATTATAAAATCGTAACTACTTAACGCATTCCAATTTTGTTCAATGAAATTAAGAGAATCAATAGGAAAATTCCAAAAATATGAGGTAAGCAAAGCAAAACCTCATGTCGGTGTCAGAGGTCTTGATCCACCATCTTGGACCTCCTCAAATAACCGATCCCAATCAATGGCGTTTCCAGCCAACTGGCTTAGGGGGGGTAATTAAAAAAAATATCGGGTATCGGTCTCTTCCACGACTCTCTCCAGCAGTTTTAGAAAAATTCACCGTCATAGATCGCCGACTAGATTCACCATAACTTGACTTGTTTGTTTGAAACGTTGGTAATTTTTAAAAATAAGAATAAATAAGCGAACGAAAAATTCTTAGGGGGGGTAATTACCCAATTACCCCCCCTTGAAACCGCCACTGATCCCAATTTGGGAACTCTGCAAGTGTCGACCTTTATTTCGGAAATCGTTATGGGCGATAAATTAAATTACCTATAACAAGTATCAGAACCCTTCCCCGAATGACCAGCTAGCAAGGACACCGGAACCGGATAGAGAAGAAGTTTTGTTGGTGCAGGAGACAGATTTGGTTCAAGAATAAGGAACTGGGCCAACTTCTTCGACCGTGTTTGGTACAGGACCAGAAAAGGAAAATCGCAAACCCTTCCAACCCCATGAATGTAGTGACGGGGCTACCATCTGTTCAGTTTGGTACATAGTGAGAAACGGGAATAAAGCATTTTTACTGGAAGATTAGTTCAACTGACAAGTAAACTCGGAAGTAACAGGATTCGGGACAGTCCTGAGAAGGAGATCTGAACCAGGAAGAAGCAGGCCACGTCTCCACATTAAGGATCATCTTAGGCTTTCCTGTTGATCAGAAAAATTGAAGTTCAAAGACCTAAAAGTCCGCGCACAATAGCAAGATAAGAAGCACTGGTGAGGTAGATGGTGAGCCAATATATATAGTCACACATGCGGAATTCGCAGAACACGGCCAGATCTGTGTACTAAGGGCCTGGTAGCTGTTCGCATGAGGAGGAACTGGCTAATGCAATCATTGGATCAACATAGCTTGGAAGTCGTTGACATCATATTGTGGAGAACCATGTGGGGAGTATCTGATGAGATCTGCTTTAACATAAAAAAACTAGAGAAAGATACGAGAGCATATTGAAGAACTGACTGGAAGCTTTTCGCGACACTCTTCTGAAAAAGAGTTCGACTGGTACAGTCCCCGGCGCTTCTCAATCGTAAGCCACCCATGCTCAAAACTATGGAAAAAGTACTGGATAATGAATATTAGAGGAGTGTAAATTATTGCACCCACCCGTTGTACACTGATACGCGGTCTCGCTTGTTCATGCTCTAAGGCAGTTCAATTTGTAAGGCGCAATTTACACAGTCATAGGCAAGAAGGAATGTTATCATCGCCTCCATTGCGGAACTTAGTTGAAGACACTATGAAAACTCAATGCCCAAAAATTGTGCGCCGTAGGCGAATTCACTGCGTTGATATCAGATGTGCATCGGCCCATCAACATCACCAAGCAGAGTTGCTTCAGGTTCTTTTTCCTGAAGGAAAAAATCATTGAGAATACAAATACCTTCTGGTAATGGCAATAAAAAGTATAAGCGACAGTTTACACTTTAATGAGGTGGATGAAGCTCAGAATGGTATTCGTACCAAAACCTACCAAAGGATTCGACTGGAAACGTCTCAAGCCACCAATCCTGAAAACCTATGGAAGAAGTACAACTAAGTAAGTATACACAATGGAAACTCCATGGTCAAGGATTCTGCTCCATAGGAGCGTAGGCTAGACTGAGATAGCATCAGCCTGGGCGACAAATGAAGGAATCTCAATCAACCACCAGAAAGAACAATAGAACCAATAACAATAGTGGCAAAAGTTAAATACCGTGAAGTGACTTTGGGCATCATAGTCTACCATATTGGCAAACTAGCAAACATGGCGCCAACTGCAATGCTGGTGGTCAGAATGTTTGTATGGGAAAAGACCTAGTATGGTACACTGCTTGTACACAAGAGTTATTCGCCTAGCATTAACGTATGCAACCTTGGCCTTTTCAGACCAACACCAAAGTGTAACTAGGAATGCCTGAATGATCCATGCAACTTAGATGACCAATACAGAGTTCGCGTAATCTGGATACTGGGACACAATGGAGTGAACGACAATGAACAGGCCGATCGGTTAGAAGGAGTGGCAGCATCAAAAAATCTATTCTGTGGGCTAAAGCAGATTTTGGTATCTTCCAAGAGAAGCTGTTGGCATAAGCAGTGAAGAAAAAGACTAAAACTGATTACTGGAGATCCGTCGACTGTGCGGCGAAGACAATGAAAACAACAAAACATGTCTTGTTTTGAGATACTGGGCCGCTGAAAATACAAACTGTTCAGGTTGAAGGACTTTCACGGCCACCCAACCAAGACCGTTGGTGGTGAGATGACTGCAGTGCACTCTTTACAGTTTATTGAAATGGGGAAACATCCCACAAAATGAGGTCACAAATTTTGTTGCAGTTATACTCTCGTATATTTGAACTGTTTTTGCCCTTCGATCTTTGATACCATTACACAGTTTATAATTTGTTATAAACTAATACACGTGAACTTCTAAGCATTAATAAATTAAGCAAAACCAAAAAGATCGAAAGTGATTTGAACTACTAAAAAAGGAACTATTGAAAGCGACAAACCTTTCGGGTTCTATTTCATTCTAAGGCTTTCCACCCTTCAGTTCAAGAGAAACTCAGAACTTCAGAATGTAGGGGTGAAAAAAAAGGTGACCAATTCATTTTCATTTTTTGTCACAAAAGTGCTTTCTAATGGTTACGTACATGAATAGTGTCAAGTGTGAGTGGAACATTTGAACTACTTACGATAGAGAACAAGGAAAAGTGAGCCCACAAAAAAGCATGAACTGTATAGTGTCTTTCAACCGAGCTGTCAATAGAGATATTTCGAACACTGCTGCCACGTTTTAATTTCAACCAAAGCACTTGCAATTCCAAATTTCTCCTTATGCATTTGAACTACCAGTATGCTACCAGTTTTTTATGGATCAAAATCTATTCTGATTTTTTTTGCTATAGTCAGAGGCTATAGTCGATCAGAATTTGAGTAAAATTGTCGATGCAGAGCGCAGATTAAAATGGCTAGATCGTACATCCCAATCCTTGTTTTTTTTTGTTCTATCGGTGGACTTGTATCTGATTGATCTTTATAAATTAAGTAGTTCAAATTTTCCAAATTACATAAAAATTTAGGCTTCTTCATGAATGATTTTGGTATACAGTGAGCTGCAGTGCTGGAAATACCCCGAGAAGTCTCTTCTTCTTGCTTCTCTCCACGTTGCCTAGGATTTGCCATCGAATTTCTTGAACGATTCTGTATTGGAGAATATATGAGACAGCCCATTATTGGCGTTAGCTTGGCTGAATATTGGCACAATATAGAGAGATTGGGGCAATATTATCGAACTGCAGACAATATTGAATGAATATATTTTTGTAATATTGTACAAATATTGGAAATACAATATTTAGTGAATATAAGAACAATATTTGCAATATTTAGTAAATGTGAATGGGGTTCCAGGTAAAGGAGCCACCGGAGCACATGAAGCCCTGCAGACGCTGCGCACTCCCTCGAAGCAGTTAAGGCTCTGGGGATGGCCCAGGTCACCCTCTATTTTACTATTTTGGGACACATTACAAAACAATAATGGGTCAATATTACATACCTAAATATTTCCCCCAATATTGAAATAATATCGGTTAGTAAAAAGTAGCCAATATGTAAAATTGTTCACATTTCAATGTTGGGATAATATCGCACATTCATATTCTACTAATATGTTTACAATGAAATGCCAATATTACACCCATATTAAATGCTACGTAGCATCGTTTATTGGCGTTAGCTTGGCTGAATATTGGCACAATATACTGAGATTTGGGCAATATTGTCAAACTGCAGCCAATATTGAATGAATATTATTTTTGTAATATTGCACAAATATTGGAAATATAATATTTAGTGAATATAAGAACAATTGTTTTTAATCTTTATTAAATGTGAATGGAGTTCCTGGTAGAGGAGCCACCGGAGCACATGAAGTCTTGCAGACGCTGCACACTCCCTCGGAGCAGTTAGAGCTCCGAGGTCACCCTCTATTGTACTATTTTGGGACACATTACAAAACAATAATGAGCCAATATTATATAAATATTTTACCCAATATTGAAGTAATATCGGTTAGTAATATTTAGCCAATATGTAAAATTGTTCACATTTCAATGTTGGGATAATATTGCACATTCATATATTCTACCAATATATTTACAATGAAATGCCAATATTACACCAATATTAAATGCTACATGGGTTGGCGTTAACTTGCCTGAATATTGGCACAATATAGAGAGATTGGGGCAATATTGTCGAACTGCAGCCAATATTGAATGAATATATTTTTGTAATATTGTTCAAATATTGGAAATACAATATTTAGTGAATATAAGAACAATATTTGCAATATTTAGTAAATGTGAATGGGGTTCCTGGTAAAGGAGCCACCGTAGCACATTGAACCCTGCTGGCGCTGGGCTCTGGGTCACCTTCTATTTTACTATTTTGGGACACATTACAAAACAATAATGAGCCAAAATTATATAAATATTTTCCCCAATATTAAAATAATATCGGTTAGTAATATTTAGTCAATATGTATAATTGTTCACATTTCAATGTTGGGACAATATTGTACATTCATATTCTACCAATATACATATTTACAATGAAATGCCAATATTACACCAATATTGAATATTTGAATGCTACATGCGTCCATGTAGCACCGTTTATTGGCGTTATCTTGGCTGAATTTTGGCGCAATATAGGGAGATTGATTGTCGAACTGCAGCCAATATTGGATGAGTATATTTTTGTAATATTGTACAAATATTGGAAATACAATATTTAGTGAATATAAGAACAATATTTGCAATATTTAGTAAACGTGAATGGCGTTCCTGGTAAAGGAGCCACCGTAGCACATTGAACCCTGCTGGCGCTGGGCTCTGGGTCACCTTCTATTTTACTATTTTGGGACACATTACAAAACAATAATGAGCCAAAATTATATAAATATTTTCCCCAATATTAAAATAATATCGGTTAGTAATATTTAGTCAATATGTATAATTGTTCACATTTCAATGTTGGGACAATATTGTACATTCATATTCTACCAATATACATATTTACAATGAAATGCCAATATTACACCAATATTGAATATTTGAATGCTACATGCGTCCATGTAGCACCGTTTATTGGCGTTATCTTGGCTGAATTTTGGCACAATATAGAGAGATTGATTGTCGAACTGCAGCCAATATTGGATGAGTATATTTTTGTAATATTGTACAAATATTGGAAATACAATATTTAGTGAATATAAGAACAATATTTGCAATATTTAGTAAACGTGAATGGCGTTCCTGGTAAAGGAGCCACCGGGACATATGGAACCCAGCAGGCGCTGCGCAATAGTCCTTCGGAGCAGTTAGGGCTCTGGGGGTGGCCCAAGTCACCCTCTATTTTGCTATTTTGGGACACATTACAAAACACTAATGGGCCAAAATTATATAAATATTTTCCCCAATATTGAAATAATATCGGTTAGTAATATATATAGTCTTTGGTAATATTTAACCAGGATGTAAAATTGTTCATATTTCAATGTTGGGACAATATTGTACATTAAAATTCTACCAATATATTTACAATCAAATGCCAATATTACACCAATATTAAATGCTATCTACATGGGAGGAGACAGGTAGGTACCTAGTAAAGTTCTTGCACATTTTCATTGATAAGATCTACCATAGTAGATTAAATGTTCCTGTTAAAACCATTTCACTCGATATGGAGATATCACTGAAATTTCCGCCCAAATGAAAACTATGGTTTTCGCAGATTAAAGAAAACATTATGCCTGATGATGAAATTTAAAAGAATGAAACGTGAATAATTAGTTCAAATGAATTTTCGAGGATTTTGGTCGCAATTAAGGTATGAAGGTGCCGAACCTCGAATTAAGATAATAATTAAGCAAGCAATGGAAAAAATTTGTTGAAATTTCTTAGCAACAGACGAAAAGTCAAAGTGAATTATTAGAAACAAAGAATTGGGACACGCGCCAGGAATTTATTGGAATGGCATTTAGCATAATTAGCATTTTACCATTTTTGCAGATGTGCACCAGCTAAAAACCCATCAGCATAACTAAAATTGCACATAAACATGTCAAAATAAAATAAAACTGTAATAAATATACCCCATGAGTGGATTACTGTAGGTGGCGCTATTTATCTACTAAACATTTTTTTTCACGAAAGGTTTTCATTTAAAGCGAGTCGAGTTAATTTGCATGTCATTTACGTTAAGAAATTATTGTTAAATGTGCCATATTTCGTAGAAGGACTTTCGATTACATCACCTAATTGCGGTAATCTAACCAATAATTGCTCTTCACCTGCTTTTATGACAGCCAATTGTCTTAGAAATGCAAAAGATTTGATGTGAAAAAAAAGAACGGTTTAGTGCGTTACATCATATTGGCATTTGGATATGAACTTTTCGACTAGTCAAGTAGTCGACCGAATGATGAGGATCTTGTACTCTCGTTTTATTTTTGACGCCATATTTTGAATTTCTCGCCACTATTTATAGAACATTGTTAAAGCGGGATCTGTCGCATACCGGATGTCACTAAACTTTTTATTACCTTTTTTTCTATGTAAGTCTGTGTGTAATTTGTACTCTACGCGATAAGAGTAAGAGTAGTTCAAATTCACTATTTTTATAATACACCTCATTTCAAAATCGTGAGTAATCACTTTCGCTTAAAATAAGCGTGAATAATTTACCGCGAGTCGGTAAATAAAAACATATTATACAACAGTTTGAAGTAAATCAGGTATCATTAGTCAGCAATGAGGACACGGAAACTGGCACCTCGTAAACTTTTTAAGGTCAATCTGCGCCTACTTACTTTAAGTAAATACTAATGAATAGCAAATAAACGGTAGTTAACGTCCAAATTGGGACTATTTGATTAGTCAAATTGTCTAAATTACGCGTATTTGCTTTTAGAGCAGCGGCCCTTCGCGTCGACCCCTGCGCCACTCCTCCCCTCACTCGTCCTCCGCACACATCGATATTGTGATAAATCGATTTAACTTTCAATGCCAAATCAAGTCAGGTAATATGTCGATGGTATCGGATTAAGTGTAGGTGTCTTGTAAGGCGTTCTAATTATGTACCTATTATAATGTAAAATGCGACGGTGGCACCTGTGGCAAATTTCTTTGTTAAATCGATGAATTTATCGACTGGCCTTTTTAATATGTAGAAAAATAACTAGATCAAAACATCGCCGTGCCGATAAGGCATCGCCATTGGAATTACTAGACCGTTAAAAGCGTTGCATTACTTTCTTATCGACTAAAATACCTTGTTGTGCAAGTGCGTATTGCACACGCACATGTAATGTGCAAAATCTTTTTTTCGTGCACTCGTTTTGCCCCTGTACCACGCCTAAACTAAACAAACTATCTCTATATTGCGACATTATTGTTTTTGTACAGCTTTTATCAGTCAATTACTTATCATTTTTTTGTCAAGACAAGTCTTTTTCATGGCGCAGTTGTTCAAAAGAACACTTGCCGCGCATCTTCATCAAGTTCGAAACTGATTCAAACCCAAATGGGCCAGAAGTGGAGCAGGAAGACCAGACATCAGAGACACTCTGCTGGAGGTGACGTTGACAGTATCTCTGGAGATGTCACTATAGCTGTTAATGAAGAAGATGTTACAGATATCATTACAAATGCAATTGATCAACACGATATTGGACTTTTGAAATTCCACGACGATACTGGATATCCAGAATCCAGAAAAGTGGAAATAATACGATTGAGCTCCACGTATTTTCGAAATAGTCGTTTTTATCAACAAACAACCGGGTGTTGAACAGACCGTGCCTGAAAAGGACTATGGAAAATGGTGAGGAGATGACCCGATCATGGATAATTTATTCGCCAGCAAAAGAATCTGCTTTTTTCTCGTTTGAAGCATCAGCATCAGGAACAGGAAAGCGGATTTTGTCAGTTGAAAGCACCTGAGCGAATAAAATGTCCAAAAATCATCGTGAATGCTTCACACAATGGAACGCATGGCGATGGAGAAGTGGCGAGATATTTTGCGACGAATTCTACACTGTATCAAGGTTCGATGCAGAACCTGGCTCTTCGAGGACACCGAGAGTCTCTTCAACAGACAACGCTTCCAACACCAGAAATTTTCTTGGATTGCACAAACTCGTGGCCATCTTCGACCCTGTCATGCAAAGACAAGTCGACCATGCGAAAAATTATCGCGGATCAACATTCCATAGTATCTACTGTTCTGCAAAATATATGCTCATGAAAATTGATCAAGCCAAATATTTCGGTCTCATGTTTGATTCGACTCCTGGTCAAGAAGAACTATCCATAACCATTGAACTGAACTATACTTATACTATAGTTCAGTGGCGATAACCACTTGGTCGGTAGCCAAACAAGATGTAATGATGGTGATATTTTTCGGAACTGTTCAAGCAATTTACGTGTTTTTTCCTCGTCCACTCAACGCTGGGAAAAACTAAAGAACGCTGTGCCCACAGTTCTGAAGTCGGAAAGAAAGGTTGGAAGTATCTTGGTCAATATACACCAACTTGTCCAGGCCATGATGGGCGATGCAGCCGCATATTATTCACTCTGGAATGTTGGCTCTCCTTGGATTTTAGATCCGAGTGCTCCTTCCTATTGATAGTGTTCAAAAAAGGCTGAAAGATGCCGTCTTATATCTTTCTGAAGCTCTCGAAGTTGGACTCGGTCTCTGTCAAGAGTGGGAGGTTGAGACCGATAGACGGCCAAGGCGAAGAAAGAGGATGTCGGATTGACAGTGAAACGAGAAGTCGAGCGAGCTTTGAAGGGAACGGTCTTCACACAGAACTGGACAATCGATTCACGCGTTTGCACGATACAGACGAGAAGTTGGGCTTTTTACTTGACGTCGAAGATTTATGTAGATACGAGCATGAGCAAGGACGTACTGAAGAATAAGTGCGACAACTTCGGCCAGGCCTCCGAGAAGAGAAAAGTACTGTGCTCGGCGCTGAATTCCATAGCACTATATGGGGCCCCCGTCTGGGAGTCGGTAATGAGGATGCAGTACTACAGAGACATGCTCCAAAAAATGCAAAGAAAGCTCTCAGGGTAATATGGAGCTACCGCACGGTGTCAAAGGAGGCGGCTGTAGTCCTTGCCGGAATGCCCCCCATACATCTGTTGGTGGAAGAAAACAGCAGGAGCTACATGAGCGAGGTCGCAATGCCGAAAGAATGGAGATATTGAATAGGGAGCAGAGAGAGTGGGAGACCGTGGATAGAGCTGGGAGGTGGATGAATAGAGTCATGCCAGACGTCAGAGAATGGGTGGGGCGAAGGTATGGAGAGATGGACTTTTGGTTGACACAGACTTTTAGTGAGCATGGATGTTTTGAGGAGTACCTACAGGTTCAAGAAAAGAAGGACGCCCGAATGTAGATATTGTGGGGAGACAGAAGATACGGCCGAGTCTACGTTGTTTCAGTGTCCCCGGCATACGGACAGGATTAGGGGAGAAATAGCGGAGGGTTGCGCGCTGACTCCGGAGACCATAGTAAGAGAAATTCTAAACGAAGAGGGGAAATGGTATACTATTATGGGACTCAGGCGGAGAAGAGGAGGGGTTTTAGTGGGTATACCTAGACCTAGAGATCAGGGAGCCCCACACTCCTGGACGTGATTAATAACAAACGTCCAGGGTCTGGTAACAGATTTCCCCTCCACTACAAAAAAAGACCTACGACAGTTGACGAAGTTCTGAAATTTATTGTTGCAATACGGGGATGAGAGTGTATTTCCAAATCTTCGAATAGCCATGCAAATATTGTTGACCATTGCGGTTTCCATTGCTAGTTGCGAAAGATCTTTCAGCAAATTAAAATTAATTTTCAACTACTTAAGAGCTTCCATAGCTCAAGATCGATTAAGGGATCTTCCTTAGCTGAGCGTTGAAAGGGAAGAAGTTGAGAAGACTGAACCAAGAAAGGTGCGGGATGCAGACCATCTTCGAGGTAGCTTATGAAAGTTACCAAATGTGCTCCTCAAAATTTGATATTAACGATTCTTCCATTTGCCTGTTTCCTTCAAGCTTTAACTTTGACGAAATTTACGAAATTGAAGTTCCAAAAGTTGCAAACTTTGAACCTTTAAGCGTTACTTAAAAATTTCATGACTCAAAATTCACCTTTAATGATTATTATAGTTCGCAGTATGACGCCTGACTGCAATTTTTAAACGTTCATATTGTTGTTCGAAAGTGCCAGTTTACAACTTCAATGTTTCAACATTTTGGAATGTGAACTTTTCAGCTTCATCATCTAAGTGGATGAAAATTGGAACGATGCAACAGCAACTAAGACGTGGGAAACCCATTAACAAAGATAAATTGCAAGAAATGCAGGTGTATCATTTGATTCAGCTGGACTATGATTTGGAAAAGCAAGAGAAGGACAAACTACGGAAAATAAAGGCAGAACTCCAAAAGGTGTACGAGCTGGAGATGCAAGGGAATGACACATTAAGGAAAGTGAACACTGATCTCATGGATGCTCTGAAGGCGAAAGAGGATGAAATAAACGAGAAGGATACAAAAGGAATTGCTGGCAAAAAGGGCGAAGCTTATAGAAATGAAAACCAAAAATGAGCGGGTCGGCTTCTAGACAGCAGAAGCAAGGTCAGGGTAACCCTAAAACTTACGCCTAAGCGGCAACAGTACTGAGAACTACCGACGCCGACGCCGCGACGGAGTAGGTGGAGAGCAGAGGCTCGGAGAAAACTCTTGTTGGAACCAGGTACAGGCATACGGAAGGCGCCAACGCGGAAGAGAACTGGCAAACGAAAACCAGGAGACGATCCCCACAGGGGAACGGGATTGGAGGAAACCCAAGCAAGGGGAGCGACTGTGATACTGATACAAAAACTAGGAGGACAGAAACTAGACAGGAAGCGGTGCTGATGAAACTGACAGATAAAGACGACTCAGGAATCTCAGAACAATGGATACTGAGGGAATTGAGCGCAAAGTGGAAGAAGTGATGAAGACCTGCTTAAATCGGAATGGGGAATCGGCATGGTGGAAACAGTTAGGACCAAGATAGCGGTAGCGGTGGTGTTGGGTAACCAGGTAACCATGGTGATTAGAGATTTGGATTCGTTATCAACCCGGCGCACGAGGTGGCGACGGCGGCATCAGGCAGTGGTTGCAGACTGAAGATCATAAGGCGAATGGAAAAGGGAACACAAATAGCTTACAAGCATACGGCGGAGACGATGGTGGAGGCAGGATACCTTAGGGTTGGTCTCACATCATGACGAACGAGGATCCTACTAGAAGGGTCAGATGCTGAGAGTTCAGACATCTCGCTGCTTCTTGCACAGACAGAAGCAGGTGGCGCTTCAACTGCGGAAAGCAGGGCCACCATCAGCCGAGGGTTTGCACAGATGCAGCATTCTGTCTTGTGTTGGAACCGGACCTGGTCACCGAGCGTACACCAACAGTTGTCAACGCACAAGGAGCTGATAGCGAGCTGCTACGAAACGAGGAAACGCCACTCCTGCCACGGGGACAAATAACAACTACGGCGAACATCTAGGGGGCGACCAACGACCCCCGGGGCTTGCACGGTTGCGAAGAATACCTGATGTGGATGCTCGACCGTGCCACTTTGCTTAGAGAGAGGAAAAGGTTTTAGTGAGTACACCTTACCTAGATGGAACTGGGAGTCCCACACATCCCACGCTGTAGAGCCGAGCGTGGAAGCCTATAAAAAAAATTCTGGCCCGAATGCAATCGATTGGCGAAAACCGCATTTCGATGTAGGTAAGTATAGAGCGTTGCAGTCATTTTTTAGCAATTATTTTTTTAACAGTTTTTCAAAAAATAAGTATGTATAGCACAATAAGTAGGTATAGGAAAAGTACTGGAGATGGACGTTGGGGTTGAATAGAGAGACGCCAGGGTATATAGTAGAGGAAGAAACAAAATTTGAAAAAATAAGAGTGCAGACAGGAAAGCGAGCGGTGAAGTATGAGGAAGAGGTCAGGAAGAGAAATGAAATTGTAATGGTAAATGAGTGTATGAGAGAGATAAGAAAAGAACGGATAAGGTATGGGCAAGAAGAGAGGAGGTTGTTTTATGAGAGAGTGGGATATGCGAGGGAGGAGATAGAAAGGAGAAGAGAGGAAGGAAGGGATATGGTAGAGGAATTAGTAGCAAGAGACAAAGATGTACAAGGTCAGGAAAGGAGAGAGAGGATAGCGGAGGGAAGATATAATGAGGGATATATGGAGATAATGGTGGAAGGCAAGGCCGATTATATAGTGAGTGGTATGGAGTTAAAGGAAAAAAGAATGGTGGCAAGGTTCAGGTGCGGGAACGAGGAAAATGAAAGCAGATACTGGTGGGAGGACGAGAAAAGGATATGTAGAATGTGTGGGGAAGGGAGGGAAACTATATCGCATATGATGAGGGAGTGTGAGGAACTAAAGGAAGAGAAGACAGAAAGAAAGGTGATTTTGGGAGTGAAGGGGGAAGGGGTGGAGTGGATGAAGGGGGTGCTGGAGAGTAGGGAAAGGGTAGAGAGAAGGGGACAAGTGTAGGAGGTGTTTAATTTTTTTTTTGAAATGTAAAAAGTTTGTATTGTTTTTTGTAAATAAGAATCTTTTTGTTTATGTAATTAAAGACAAATAAATATCTATCTAATAAGTAGGTATATATTGCTGAATTCAGAAAAAAATACTCTTTTAAACTATATAAAAAAAAACTGCAACTTTATCTTATAAAAAAAAATAGTGCCGCCATTTTAGGTTATACCGGAAGTGACGTCATCAAAAAGCATTTTCGTCCTTGGCCCGAACGCAATCGTTTGGCGAAAACCGCATTTCGATAACTTTAATAGTTTCTGAGTATAGAGCGTTGCAAGAGAATGTGTACGGACAGACGGACAGACGGAATTTTTTTTTCATTTATGGAATCTACGTATTCAGAAACGAAAAGATATGTACAAATTTGCATAGGTCAAATTTTTTTGTAGCACTAATACAATACTTCCTTTTTACTTTGTACTCGGGAAGTAAAAAAAAGGGTGTCTCGTTTAAAAAACATAAGTAACTTATGTATGCGTCACTGATGAAAATAATTTCATGGCAGTACCCTTGTTTATACACATTAGAGTACAAAAAGGTACGTCATCTAAAAGAAACAGCATCTCGAAATCGTTATAATTATTCATGACGCTATCACCTTTGGATCACCCTGTATTATAGCCCAGTCAATAAAGGCCGAAAAGTGTCATTTGTCGCAACAAATTAGGGGAAAGCTGAATTTTTTATATGTGATACACCGTTATGAGACATGTATTTTCTCAGTCCCCGCCTCTCCCCCTTGTGCTTCTCCCCCCATCACCCCTACAGCTTACAAATGCATAGTTTCGCTAGATTGCTTACAAGTTCTTTAATATTCATCGTAGACAATTAATTTTTTTTTTATTTTGTTCCTTAATACCCATAAAAAGTATCTTATTCTTATAAACTTTTCGTTAAAGTTGATATTAAGGGACCTATAAAACTACAAACACAAAAAAAAACGGTTTCTCGAAGTACGTGAATTTACTTTATTACCTATATTTTTGTTGTTAATTAAAATACACAAAAATGGTTCAAATAAAACTTTTAGTGTCTATCTTTAGCTTCAAGTTGATGTGGTTCATTGCTTGTTTAAGTTTATCACTTGCCCTTGGGACGACGTCATAAATAGTGCTTGCACTCAGCTTCAGTGGTCCGACGTATACGCTTAGCCCAGTAAAATGGGAAAATTTGGATGAAATTAATGGTTACAGCTTTGAAAATTTGGGAACAGGTTTGTTTTGTGATCCCTTTGAAGTGTTCAAAAGTCCACATCCGTACCCCCCCTCCGAGAGAAATGGGGGGCGAAAAAGTGTCAAAAAAACAGATTATCGAAAATAACTGAAAAAGTATCAATTTTAGCTGACAAAATTCCGCACATTTTCATGTTTTATTTTTGTCTCTACGACCAATAGGAGCCGAGATATATTTTTTTTAAATGTCGACTGTTTTGCGAAACGTTAATACGTGCGCGCATCGCGCGTATTTCGCTTATATCTCGAGAATGGCTATGCGTATCGCAAAATTCTTCAAATAAAAGTTGTAGAGAATTTAATTACCAATAATCTTATTTTTTAAACATTTCCGTACGATTAATATTGACAGAGATATAATCATTTAAACCTTTTTCTAAGACACAATCGCTGCTCGTTTTGCATAATAAAATCAATAATAAGAAGAAAACTATTGATTCTACGTACTTAGTGTATACAATAATGAAAGTAGTAGAGAATTAAATGTTGAATCTATATGTATACACGAAATATCATTTTGGTAATCTTTATAAGGTGATGGAGGAAGAAATAATGAAAAATTCTCATTTTCAAGCGTTTCTTTGCAAATAACTATGTTTTGACTACTTGTAGACAGTAAAGTGTCTTATAATTTTTTAAAGATAATTAATGCACCTGTAAAATGAGCGTCGGCAGAAGTTCGTACGACAAATAGTTCGCTAGTTACAGCTGTTTGAATTGACATTTTATTAAGAATCCCGATTTTCGCTAAAAATGGCTGTTAAATTTTTGTTAAAAATTGGTTTTATCCTATTTTCAGTACTGTATATGTATATAGGTTCAAAGGTAATACAATACAATAAATCGTTCGCAAGTTGCACTTTATTGTAAAAATACATCTTTGAAAACTATATATTTTCACAGAATTTAACTAAAATGTATATTTGTATTCAGTTTTTCTTAAATATCTTCGTTTCCATTTATTTTAGGACAAACTTTTATACAAACTAATTGAAAGCTTACAAAATTTGCTATAAAAAACACTTTGTCGCGTATGTTTTTCTGTAAACAGCGACGAGAAACTGACGATTGAAGATGTAGGTAACGTTTAATTTTTACAGAAATTGTAGCTACTTTTGAGACGAAGAAAAGGTAGTTTACAAAATGTGATCCTATGATTAATTTACTCACAAATGATCAGAGAATAACTTCTGATACTTGGAAAAGTCAAAACAATTTTTTACACTTTACTATATCTACATGTAGTCAAAACATAGTTATTTGCAAAGAAACGCTTGAAAATGAGAATTTTTCACTATTTCTTATCTTTCGCCTTATAAAGATTACCAAAATGATATTTCGTGTATACATATAGATTCAACATTTAATTCTTTACAACTTTCATTATATGCACCAAGTACGTAGAATCAATAGTTTTCGACTTATTATTGATTTTATTATGCAAAACGAGCAGCGATTGTGTCTTAGAAAAAGGTTTAAATGATTATATCTCTGTCAATATTAATCGTACGGAAATGTTTAAAAAAGAAAATTATTGGTAATTAAATTCTCTACAACTTTTATTTGAAGAATTTTGCGATACGCATGGCCATTCTCGAGATATAAGCGAAATACGCGCGATGCGCGCACGTGTTAACGTTTCGCCGCAAAACAGTCGACATTTAAAAGAAATCTATCTCGGCTTCTATTGGTCGTAGAGACAAAAATAAAAGATGAAAATGTGCGGAATTTTGTCAGCTACAACTTTCTTAACGTTTTTGTTTTTGATAAAATTGATACTCTTTCAGTTATTTTCGATAATCTGTTTTTTTGACACTTTTTCGCCCCCCATTTCTCTCGGAGGGGGGGTACGGATGTGGACTTTTGAACACTTCAAAGGGATCACAAAACAAACCTGTTCCCAAATTTTCAAAGCTGTAACCATTAATTTCATCCAAATTTTCCCATTTTACTGGGCTAAGCGTATACGTCGGACCACTGAAGCTGAGTGCAAGCGCTATTTATGACGTCGTCCCAAGGACAAGTGATAAACTTAAACAAGCAATGAACCACATCAACATGAAGCTAAAGATACATACTAAAAGTTTTATTTGAACCATTTTTGTGTATTTTAATTAACAACAAAAATATAGGTAGGTAATAAAGTAAATTCACGTGCTTCGAGAAACCGTTTTTTTTGTGTTTGTTGTTTTATAGGTCCCTTAATATCAAGAAAAGTTTATAAGAATAAGATACTTTTAAAAGTAAAAAAAAATTAATTCACTACGATGAATATTAAAGAACTTGTAAGCAACCTAATGAAACTATGCATTTGTAAGCTGTAGGGGTGATGGGGGGAGAAGCACAAGGGGGAGAGGCGGGGACTTTTGAGAAAATACATGTCTCATAACGGTGTATCACATATAAAAAATTTAGCTTTCCCCTAATTTGTTGCGACAAAAAACCTTCATTGACTGGGCTATTAATTAGTATTAATTAGTAATCGTCAATTAGTGCTTGAGAAATGTAACCCAACTTTTTTAAATTTAATATTCAAAAACTCCTTACAGTTACCATTTGTTATCAAAAAACATACAAAAGGGTATTTATTTTAGGGGGTGAAATTATCCGACGTTAGTGCTCGCGTATCTTTAGATTAGTGACACGTAACAAAATTGGACTTCCGAGTAAGGTTTAGTTTTCTAATTTAAGTAACAATAACAAGGGGAAATTGCAGATAATCGTTTTAAGTAACATTGTGACAAAGTGTTCAAGAAAGTGTGAATAATTTGATCATGATACCAAATACCATAATTAACGAATATAATATACCTACCTACGTCTTGGTGCTGTTATTTAATAAACCCTCGAAAAAAGTTGTTATTCCAAAAAGAGGTTTTGTTTTCTCTTTTTTTTCTTGTTTATAATAATAGTTATTATATCGCAAAATTTATTTCTATTGGAATAAAACGATGTACTAATTGAGAGTTATGCAAATGGCGCGCGTTCGATTAATTCCTACGCGATAATTGAAGGATATGACATCTTCATACACTGACAACTTTCTATTGAAATTCTTCGGCTAATTGAAGATGATTTGTAGATACTAATTAAACTCTATACATAGAACGTCCTCCATTATTGATTGAAATTTCAAGGTTAAATTCATAATGGATACGCAATTAGTTGCTCATTCTTCATCGTTATTATTATTATTATTGTTCAAGAGGCTCGTGTAATCACCCCTCGAGCATTAGGGCGTTTCCACTGAAGTACGAAGTAATCGAAATGGAACTTGAATACAATGTCGTTAAACTTAGTTAAACAAAAGAGTATTAAAGTTACTTAACAAAATGCCGGACGTGCTTCATTTGCATGTTATCAACACTTCCTAAACGTCTAAATAGATAAAGGAAGTGGCAGTGGACTTTTCGTCAGAGAATATCGCTGGTCAAATCCTTGACGTAATTAAACACCCCCCCCCCCTCCCGTACACTTATTACAACATTTTGTGATTTTTTCTTAATTAATTATATGCGTAATGCGATTTTTATTATAATTAATTGCGATAACGTCAAAGGAAATGCGTTTATAGTAATCGTACGTGCGTTGCCATATTTGTATCTACCTAATGGTTTTGCAATCGTAGGTTTGTTACCATTGCAAACAAACGTTTATTTAAAAAAATAGTGCTGTAAATTTATTGAAAGCGAAGAAAAATATAAACAGTTATGTTTGTCATTCAGTACCACGCGTAAACTATTTTAAAGTTGTCATTCCTTTACCCATAAAAGGTAACCGAGAAGTTTAAATCAACGTTGTTTTTTTTTTACCTTTCGTAGAGGTTATGAATTGAACGTATCCAGCGCTAAACACGTGTACGCAGATCCTATTATATATTATTATTTAATTATTGTATATACAGTCGAACGGAAATGGAAAAGTGTGCACGTAAATCATAAGGTGTGCAATTATTATTTCCTGTAACAATCCCAGGAAGGAAAAACCGCCAACTTTAGAACACCAAGAAATTACCCATTTTATGATTGTAAAGTTTCGCTCATTAGAGAAAGTCTAAAAAGTTAAACATAAACCAATTCCAGGGGGTTGAAAAATATTAGGTGGGAATAAAAATGTTCGCCTGTACAAATCTATTATGTTTATCGTTCATTTTACACATTTCCATTAAATCTATTCAGATGAGTTTGTCATTTTTTGATCACATTAAAACTATTAACAGTAGGTATAGGGAATAGCAACATTTTATAATTGAAAGAGCTGAGAATAATAATGTTTGTCAATGGTTCGAAGCGACAACGTCATACATACAAAGTTAAATAGTACAAGACGATTTCATCTATTGAGATTATTTTGTCATTTTTTGATCACATTAAAGCTATTAACAGTAGGTATAGGGAATAGCAACATTTTATAATTGAACGAACTGAGAATAATGTTTGTCAATGGTTTGATGCGACAACGACATACATACAAAGTTAAATAGTACAAGAAGATTTTATCTATTGAGATGATTTTGTCATTTTTTGATCACATTACAACTATTAACAGTAGGTATAGGGAATAGCAACATTTTATAATTGAACGAACTGAGAATAATGTTTGTCAATGGTTTGATGCGACAACGACATACATACAAAGTTAAATAGTACAAGAAGATTTTATCTATTGAGATGTTTTTGTCATTTTTTGATCACATTACAACTATTAACAGTAGGTATAGGGAATAGTAACATTTTATAGTTGAAAGAGCTGAGAATAATAATGTTTGTCAATGGTTCGATGTCACAACGACATACATACAAAGTTAAATAGTACAAGAGCATTTTATCTATTGAGATGATTTTGCCATTTTTTAATCACATTACAACTATTAACAGTAGGTATAGGGAATAGTAACATTTTATAGTTGAAAGAGCTGAGAATAATAATGTTTGTCAATGGTTCGGACAACGACATACATACAAAGTTAAATAGTACAAGAGCATTTTATCTATTGAGATGATTTTGCCATTTTTTAATTATATTAACAGTAGGTATAGGGAATAACAACATTTTATAGTTGAAAGAGCTGAGAATAATAATGTTTGTCAATGGTTCGGACAACGACATACATACAAATGTTAAATAGTACAAGAGCATTTTATCTATTGAGATGATTTTGCCATTTTTTAATTATATTAACAGTAAGTATAGGGAATAGCAACATGTTATAATTGAAAGAGCTGAGAATAATAATGTTTGTCAATGGTTCGATGTGACAACGACATACATACAAAGTTAAATAGTACAAGAAGGTTTTATCTATTGAGATGATTTTGTCATTTTTTGATCACATTAAAACTATTAACAGTAGGTATAGGGAATAGCAACATTTTCTAATTGAAAGAGCTGAGAATAATAATGTTTGTCAATGGTTCGGACAACGACATACATACAAAGTTAAATAGTACAAGAGCATTTTATCTATTGAGATGATTTTGTCATTTTTTAATTATATTAACAGTAGGTATAGGGAATAGCAACATGTTATAATTGAAAGAGCTGAGAATAATAATGTTTGTCAATGGTTCGATGTGACAACGACATACATACAAAGTTAAATAGTACAAGAAGGTTTTATCTATTGAGATGATTTTGTCATTTTTTGATCACATTGAAACTATTAACAGTAGGTATAGGGAATAGCAACATTTTCTAATTGAAAGAGCTGAGAATAATAATGTTTGTCAATGGTTCGGACAACGACATACATACAAAGTTAAATAGTACAAGAGCATTTTATCTATTGAGATGATTTTGTCATTTTTTGATCACATTAAAACTATTAACAGTAGGTATAGGGAATAGCAACATTTTATAATTGAAAGAGCTGAGAATAATAATAATGTTTGTCAATGGTTCGATGCGACAACGACAAACATACAAAGTTAAATAGTACAAGAAGATTTTATCTATTGAGATGATTTTGTCATTTTTTGATCACATTACAACTATTAACAGTAGGTATAGGGAATTCCAACATTTTATAAATGAAAAAGCTGAGAATAATAATCTTTGTCAATGGTTCGATGCGACAACGACACACATACAAAGTTAAATAGTACGAGAAGATTTTATCTATTGAGTTGATTTTGTCATTTTTTGATCACATTACAACTATTAACAGTAGGTGCAGGGAATAGTAACATTTTATAATTGAAAGAGCTGAGAATGATGTTTGTCAATGGTTCGATGCGACAACGTCATACATACAAAATTAAATAGTACAACAATGGTATGGCTGAGTATTCCCCATCTAAATGTAACAAATATGCCAATTTTTCCACTACAACTGCATAATTACTTATATTCTATTCCCATAGCCTTTAAGTGTACGCTGAACCCATATAAAACGTCAAACTGAACCCTTTTACGAATGCAACTACGCAAAAACGGTTCAATTAATTTGAAGAAAAATCATTTTTTTAACACTTTTTCAGCTACGAACTTAAGTTAGGTATTTCAAATATGCATAGTAGGAGAGACCTGGGAGACTTCAAATATCCCGCCATGTACATTTTTGTTGTAGAACCTGCTAAACGGATAGGTCGACGTCCTTGACGTAACAATAATAGTAAAAAATTACTATAAATAACAAATAAAAAATAACTAAAATTAACTCTCTCTAGCTTATGAAGAAAAGACGGAAAGAAGATAGGAGAGGGGGTGGGGGGATCTTGAGATGTTGCTGGAACGAGGCAAAAAATATGAGAATACGACACGGACAGGATGAAATAAGACGATACTATAAAAGAGGAGCATACACGAGAGAGTGGGTGTAGTGGAGTTTACGAGGGAAGGTGGATGAAGATAGATAAGGATATGGTTAGGAGAGATGAGGACGTGCAAGCGCAAAGAGACAAGGGCGAGATTAAGGGATGGGCGATATAATGAAGAATTGGAGACCACAGGTATACCAAAGTACTTGAGGGATAAGGGGGCGAATAGGGAGGAAGAGGACGGTGGCACGCTTCAGGGTGGGAAACGAGGAAAAATACAATAAATACGGAGAGACTGTGAGGAGTGTGCGGGGAGGGAAGGGAAAATATATGGCATATGGTACCTAGAGGAATGCGGAGAGCTACGACAGCAAACGGGAGGGTGAAAAAGGGTACTGAGGGTTATTAAAAGAAGTTATGTGTTGTAAAGACAGTCGTATTTATGGTGTTCTTAATATGTTAATTATGTAGATTTATTATGTTTAGTTTGAGGTTATGGGGCTAGAATAAGTATCGCTGTATATTGAAAAGAATAATTCTTCTCCCATAAAAATAAAATACCATTCAACTCTAGCTGTTTTATTCTCCTCCAACCTTCACAACATTAACCAATACAGCTTAAGGAATTTTAACCTCTACATACTGTGGTGTCCACAGTTAGGCTACCTATATTTTAGAGATCCGACATGTACAAGAAGCTGAAAATTAGTGGCAACGTCGATACTTTTGTTTTACTCTAGTTCCATCTGGCGGGGGAGGTTTTGTGTAAGGCGTCTTAACCTTAACTTTCAGCGGGATCTTGATTCAGACCGTGAAGTAGTAAACATCGTTTGCATTTGTTTTTATTTTTGGTGACTCCATTTTAGTGCTATCTGCAGCCAGGTGATATGCTTTCGATTATTATGTTGATGTGTGTAAAATAATAGATCTGTCTTATGTAATATCCATTTGCTTTCATATTAAGTATGTATTTGAGCTCATGGCATTTCCGACATTTAATCTAATGTGTGTACTGTGTAGTTAGCAAAAATATGAAACAACCAAATATTAAAAACAGACAGTCGAAAATGGGGAATACCCACGTCTGATCTGACTTCGATTTTTATTATGATATTTATTTGTGTGTTTTTGTGATATTTCTTCTGCCATTTATTTTGTGTTTTATGTGATTAATTGGGGGACATTCCAAATGAGTTCAAATTGAACATATGTATTAAATATTTGTGGATAAACAGGAAGGATGGCTCTATTGTACTCGAAACCATGACTAACTGTGTCCTTTGTGTATTTTTACCTGAATTTGAACCCTTTTGTAACTTGTGTACATTTTATCTTTTTAAACTTGTTCGACCTTTTATTTTGATATGCAATGCATTTTATTTGATTTGATTGTTTAATTTAATTTAATTTTCCTTGTCTCATCATGTGTACCTTCGTTTCTCAATAAGAGCCACACACTTGCTGGAAGCTTAAACTTAGTTGCAAATGTACTCCCTCATGTATGTAAGAGCCTTGATGGATGTAACTAAAGACGTTTTTTCCTCCCGTGTAGAGTTAGATGCTGGGCTGTATTAACAAAAGCTAGCAGCATTCTTCTCGAAATTCAACTTTAGCCGATTAAGGTCGCAACCAGGTCAGTCGGTACCTTTCGGAGGGGTCCGATCGTCCGAATCACTAACGATTTATATGTGCTTTTATATGTCTAGTGAATGTGGTAGTTGTCGAACAGGGGGGGGGGGGGGTATAAGTAGTGGGTACTTTAGTTTGGAGCCTTGAGTACCGAGTGTATATTGTTTTTGCTTTGTATTACTTATATAACTGAATTTGATTATTCATTGTGCCATTTAAACCATTGCTGCATAAAGTATTTAAATCTGATCGAAGCGTATCCACATTGAAATTGTAAATGTTTTGTTTTGGTATTATTTAACAGTCTTGTTGCTATAATATTGTAATTGATTTGATGTCATTTATGTAATTATGTCAAAGGAGGAGTTTTTTTAGTGTTCGCACATTTTCTCCTCCGAATCGTCGAGTAAGTGTCAATAAATGAATTATTTTGGTACAGTTAATGGTAGTTTTGTTTCTCCTTCCCGATTATAG
The DNA here is from genome assembly GCA_036250285.1 of Pyrocoelia pectoralis. Taxonomy (NCBI): domain Eukaryota; kingdom Metazoa; phylum Arthropoda; class Insecta; order Coleoptera; family Lampyridae; genus Pyrocoelia; species Pyrocoelia pectoralis. The sequence goes on from CM070083.1 coordinate 22,042,162, forward strand.
TTCACGACCAGTGAATTCGTACCTTTTTACACGATAGAGGGCTTGTTAGACGATCACGAGCTTGTGTCATTTTTGGGTTGATTTGTTTTGGAGGGAAAGTTTAAATGTTGTCGGCCATGTTTAGGGTTTCCCGCTTCCTTTTGAATTTATTAACGTAGTGGGTGAAGTTAGCTTTCCGACTTTTAAATTATTATAGGTATGGGGGGGGGGGTACATTACAATACAATAAATAAATATTGATTGATTGATAACATGGCGGTCTTGTCTGCAAGGCCGCATAAAAACAAAATGGCACCCTCATACTTTCGCAAATGTATTTTCTTGAAAAATTATGAATTTGTAAATGTATTGGTACGAGGTGTGATCAAAGCAATGAGGTTGAATTAATCTTCTTTAAAGTTGATTCCATGATTGGAAGCATTTCTGGGAGGTCTTTTTCGCTACGTCGTCGTCGTCCTCTCAATATCGGAAACGGTGTCAAAACGTTTTCCTTTTAGTACCTACGTTTTGTATTTTTGGGAGTCGCATGGTACTAAATCCAGAGAGAAAGGTACCTAGATGTGAACAGACACAATCTTTTTCTTCGGCCAAAAATTCCCGGATTAGAAGCGATCACGACATTTTGTGATGATTTTTCTTATCTATTTCTCCGCAATGTTGCAGTACACCCTTGTAATAATCGGAGTTTCCAGTTGTACGACTTTAGCATTCGACATTTCGTTAACTGTATCTCATAGAAACTTTATTTCAGATCCAATAAAACAGCGGGAGTGCCTCAAGACTCTAACCTTGGACCTCTGTTGTTTCTTATTTTACTTAACGACCTACCAAATGAGTTAAACTATGAAAAGCTTTTGTTTGCTGATGATGTTCAATTATTTTTATCTGTATAGAATCTCCAAGATTGTGTTTTATTACAGCTAACCTTAATCGTATTGTAAAGGTGGGTACAGACCAACGACAACGACACACATACAAAGTTAAATAGTACGAGAAGATTTTATCTATTGAGTTGATTTTGTCATTTTTTGATCACATTACAACTATTAACAGTAGGTGCAGGGAATAGTAACATTTTATAATTGAAAGAGCTGAGAATGATGTTTGTCAATGGTTCGATGCGACAACGTCATACATACAAAATTAAATAGTACAAGTGCATTTTATCTATTGAGATGATTTTGTCATTTTTTGATCATATTAAAACTATTAACAGTAGGTATAGGGAACTGACTACTGAATAGGAATTCCTATCACTCTGAAGATTCAAGCTTCAATGTCTCGCGAAACGTCAGCACTTTTGGTTTTACATTCAACAGCCAGGCCCGGCAAACCTAGACTTAACAGCTCACCACTATCGGGAGCTAAGAGGATGGATAAACATCCCAAAAATTCTTGTTTTGGCTGAAAGGAAAAATGCAAGGCAAGTCTTTCAACACAGGCTGTGGAGCAAACATATAGGACGCGGTGTAAGCCGAAAACTTGACGGATGTTGAAATTTAAATAATATGATGTATTTCGGTGACTATTTAAACTTATAGGTGGGGTGTTATACCTCACTGACAGGCAAAGTAGGGTGGATGATGGAATGTTAAATAGGTACATTGCGCAACAAAAGGGAGCCAGAAGATAAGGTACACTTTCCCGGTGTTGGGAGAAATGAGAAGGAAAAAGAACGAAATAGTGCTGCGGTTAACTTCAGAAAAAGATATGGAGGTTAAAGGTGTCGTAGTTTTTTACCTATAATAATGGTTACAATGAGCACAATTAGTTATTACTATTTTATTATTTATTAAGGATCCTTCATAGTTTTATACCTACTGTTCCATACCCGTCCGTCCATGTGCGCGATAATTCTTTCTATTGTACTTTTCACACCGAGAATTCAGTATGGCTAGCATAGGCAATGCATTTTAAATGGGAGAAACCCGGACAGCGTTGCCGTCACTCGCATATTAGTGACAGAGTCGGCTCGCTCCAAATAGCACACGGATACCCCGCAGATGTTATTTATAATTATTGTAACTATGTACATATAGATACACAACTGTATCAATTGTTTCCAGGTTAACACATACATTAGAGTTTATTAACAATTTCATAAATTTAATAACGTTAAAATAAAGTTAGATCCGAACGGCGCAGTTTAGTTGAGGCCACACCTGATTACTGACCGGCCCAGCCATGCTCAAGTAAGGTTCGATACTGAATTCTCGGTGTGAAAAGTACAATAGAAGCGGCCATTCGCGACACGTGTGAAGTTGGTCCCTCATTAAAAAATTTGAATTCTAGTTGGGCCCCGAAGAGTTCTAGAGTTCTCAATCGCTTTTAGAAATAGTCAGAAAGGCAATAAATTGAAAAAAGGAGGGGCCCACTTCACAAACCGTCCACTTCAGTGAACTAGAACTCTTTCATTTCCGATCGAATCGATTCAAGTCATAAGGAAAATCGATAGAACTCTTTGGGGGCTCACCAGAGCTCTAAAGAAACTGACCCATTTTCGAAAAAAATTTAGTAGTTGAAGTTGAAGTAGTTGAAATTTTTCCCAAAAAGAGTTCTGGTGAGTCCCCGAAGAGTTCTATCGATTTTCTTTATGGCTTGAATCGATTCGAGCGGAAATGAAAGAGTTTTAGTTCGCTGAAGTGGATAGTTTTTCAATTGCCTTTTTGATTGCTTAAAACGCCAGAACCATTTCTAAAGGCGATTGAGAACTCTAGAACTCTTCGGGGGGCAACTAGGAAACTAATAATTTTTTTCAAATTTTCATAATGAGGGGCAAACTTCACACGGGTCCATTCGCGTCGAAATTTGGTGTACGGGTTCTTTATAGATCCAGAAAACTATTGATTTTCAGTTCCCTACGTCAATATAAGGTCAAAAGTTACAGGGATTTGTGTGGATCGAGAACGGTAAAAAATATACTGATAACATTTTAGAATTAGCGGGGGGGGGGGGGCATGTCTAAGCCAGGTGCCCCATTATCTATTTTCTTCTTTCCAAAATATGTCCAAATGGTCCTTTGAGAAAAAGAAAAAAAAACATGTCCTTTCCCAAAATAACAAAATTTGACAACACGAGACTGAGCCGCGCTATTCTAAAGGTTTAATTAATAACAAAACAAAACATAAATTTTTTTCAGGACGCGCATTCAACATTTTAGAATATGAGAAATATTTTTCCAGTTCCACTTATTTAAAGGGTTAACTAATCGTAATACAAAACATAAATACACATAAAAATACATAACGAGAACATTAAAATTTCAAAGTTGGTAAGCGGAACTGAATGCTTCCCCAGCCCCCCACTCTTTTAATCGATTGAGATGAGATCGTCAACAATTTTATGTAATTTGAATGCTCGATAAAGATGACTCATAGTAGTCGAAACTCGTTGCATTTTTTATTAAAAAATATGGGGGTGGGGGTAGAGTTTAAATATTCACCTACACTTCATATTTCAACCCCATTTGGAAGATAATTACACCAAACGAAAGGAAGACAAAATGAAATATTTCTCGAGCACATTCATTTTCTATTAATGACATTCCAAAATTTAACAGTGGCGGGGCTGGGGAAATGGACCTTTCCATTTGAAAAAGATATTGAAAGAAAATCAAGCAAGCCACACTTCCTTTTTAAATTTTTGGGGTTGTTTCCATCACCGCCAGAGAGTTCATGTAATTTAATCAAAAACCAGCCTACAAAATGCCCCCCCCCTTGAAAATAAACCTGACGTGTTTTTGTATATTTTCAGATTTTCGGATTGAAATATTTGGGATGGTACGTTTTCAAATTAACACACGGTATAAATGTTGAAGAATTTCTTTAAAGCATCAAAAATTTTATGCACTTAAATCTTCAATTCCGTTTAAGGTTGAACTTTTTTCTTAAAGGACGTAGGAAGAAGTTTAAAAAACCGAAGATACGAATTTAGAACAAAATGGCACACCTTCATGCTTTTATCTACCATAATCTGCTTTATCGTTATTATTTACACACGGATAGATAGTTTATTTAAGGAATATGCGTCGAAATTAATACGAAGAACGTGACACCGGCGCGGCGCGCGGTGTGCAAACCACGTACTGAAAATGGTAATTTCGGAAATTTGAAAAAAAAAAACAGAAAAATACAGGGTTGAAAATATTTCAAAAAACAGTAAGTACAAGGCAAAATTTTTAAGTTTTTTGAACCTACCTTTTTGGTAAGTTAGTTGCACTCATCGAATTTACGATAAGGAGGAAATCAGAAGTGTTAGTAATTATTGATCAATACAAATTAATTATCGTAATTAATTTTTTTTATCTTATTGATTAGATAGACACCGCAAAAGTGTCGAAGCGAGACCAAACACACGAACATACATAAATAATTTAGTTTAGAAAGACAAAATTTGAAATTTTCTTCGGTACTATAATTTTTCAACAAGAATTAATTTCTTATAATTAATTCGTAAATTAATTCAAAATTTAATTACATTTAAACATTTTCCATATTTATCTTTAACGCTTCACGGAATTGTGAATTTACTTTCTTTTTATCGCTTCGAAATTATTATTAATTTCCTTTAATCAAGATGGTAATAATTAAACAGGAACACGGAAATAATTTTATTTTTTTTCCCTCTATTAAAATTTTTCCAAGCAATAAATCTTTATGAAGTGCTAATTGTAGATGTTACCCTTTACGATTTTTTGTAACTTTCTCAAACTGTCGATATTCTGCCATTTCACCCCCTCCCCCGTTCGCCTAAAAAATCTTTATGTTTGTAGGAGGGCCAACGTTTTCACATTTTTTTAATATTTACCCCTTTTTGATCTATATAAACAAAAATTCCCCTTTATTCCAAAATTAACTTAACTATTCTTGAATTCGTTTACAAAATTTATCTTCGCTATATTTTTCCTGTTTAATTTTATGCGTAAAATTGGCCGATTGGGGAACGCCATGTTTGGAAGAATAATAGCTTTCCTCAGCTGTGTATTTTGGGACATACATACGTTAATGTTCCATATGTCTTTTTTGAAGGCAAACGAAATTACATTCAATTTGGTCCTTCACTAAAATTTTCATTTCGACCTAAATTTTTTTAAATAATAATTTTTGAAGAATCGTATTCGCCCAATTTTTGACTGTAATTTTGAGTTCCGTTCGGTCGATTTTACCAATTTGCGTTATCAGATGTTACAAAACAAGGCTTTAATTTTAAAAATAAACAATCATTGCGAGACCTTGAATTTGCATAAGATAAAAATGATCTTATCAACGTTTACGTATATCTAAATTATTTTCCAAAAGTGTTTTTTTTTTATTTTTCGGGATAAAAGGCGTTGTTAAACATGGTATTTTTGTTATTATTTTAAGATAATAAAGATTATTAGAAGAGAAGTGGTTTTTATAATTGTGCTTAATGCCTTTAAGGTTACTTTCTTTAAATCCTTCGATTTACGATAAGTTTGCCTTGTAGGTTTTCTAAAAATTTTCAGGAATAAAACCTCCCAAATCCAACTGAACATTTTGAAAGATTTATCGCGAAGATCTATAGTCTTTCGAAAACGTCCTTTCGGTTTGATGAATGGAAAATTCAAAATTTTGCTTTACGTTGGATATTGTCTCGGTTTTTGTGCCAAAATGTCTTGTTGAGTGTACCGGGCACTTTGCCTAAACATTAAACAATCTATTCAAGGCTTAATGTTTTTGAGAGTAGTTCGTTACGAAAATGGTAGATAATAAAGCGAAATTTTCACAAAGGAAAATGTTGGTTATCGTTTCCTATTCCGAAATGCTATTCTAAATAGTTTGGACAATATACAAATAGTTGAGTTTTATTATACTTACTGTTTCAATTTTAGATTTTTGGCGCTGAACATTACTTGGAACAACTTAAATGTTCAAAAAAGATACTTTTTCTAAAACTGCCTGGGAAAATGGTATTTTCTTTAATAAAAGTTGTGGAAAAAATTACATTTTGAGACACAAGTATATGTAGTTTTTGAAGACGAAAGTCACCGAAATTACAATCGATTTGGTCCTCCCCCATAAAATTTCCATTTCTATTTCAATTTTTTTAAATATTTTTTGAACATTTGTTTTCGTCCAATTATTTTATAATTTTGAGTTCCGTTCGGTCGGTTTTACCAATTTACGTTATCAGATGTTTCAAAACAAGGCTTTAATTTTAAAAACAAGCAATCATTGCGAGACCTTGTAAATTGGTTCAGTTTAGACAACAGGTAAGGTTTCTTTTGGAAAATCTTTTCTTTTTCAAATACTTTTTTTTGTGCTTGACGAACTTTGAAGGTACAATCCTTTTTCAAAGGCTTTCCCAAGATACCGTCCAAGAATGATTCTATAAACAAAAAAGAGCTTTTCAAGAAAGAAGATCAGGCAAGTTTTACAAATTTGAGATACCTTTCTATAGCATTTTCGAAGAAAAATACAATGTCGAAAATTGGCATTTCAAAAATTCGCTTGTGGTACAATTGGCTCCATGACTTTGAATTTTAGTTTAGTTAAGGTAAGATTGATAAAGTCATTTGTAACAGACTTACAGCACTGTTTCAATCCACTTGATAAATTCCCACAGCTCAAGGAAACATGTCCTCTTCTTGATTGTTTTCTTGATTTTATACTCCACTACTCCTTACTTTGTACAAATATTTGCTCAAGCACGAGAATCCATCGACTGAGAAACACCGTTTCGGAAATATCCCACTTTAAAGATCACAAAAGAGGGTGGTCTTCTCAGACCCCTTTCCCCCATTATCGTACAAATGGGACACTAGGTGAATCTCGTATACTTTTTCTACTTTAAACTACCTTTTATGTAGTGAACTAACATATTCTACACTTCTTTCCAACAAAAAATTTCTTCATTTTTTCGTCAAAAAAGCAAGGTTAACCACTTGGTATTTTTTCTCGATGAAAATCCAACTCTCGAAATTCGTCCAAACAAATGTCGTTTTTTACTAATCATTAGACGACAATTAAATAATTACAAACATTTCCATTCAAAGTCGCACCGTTTCGGAGATATCCCTCTTTAAAGATCACAATATAGGGTGGTCTTCTCAGACCCCTTTCCTCCATTATCATACAAATGAGGCACTTACAGGTCGTTCTCGTACACTTTTTGTATATTAAACTATCTTTTAGGAAGTAAACTAACATATTCTAAACTTTTTTCCAACAAAAAATTTCTTCATTTTTTCGCCAAAAAAGCAAGGTTAACCACTTGGTATTTTTTCTCGATGAAAATCCAACTCTCGAAATTCGTCCAAACAAATGTCGTTTTTTACTAATCATTAGACGACAATTAAATAATTACAAACATTTCCATTCAAAGTCGCACCGTTTCGAAGATATCCCTCTTTAAAGATCACAATATAGGGTGGTCTTCTCAGACCCCTTTCCTCCATTATCATACAAATGAGGCACTTACAGGTGATTCTCGTACACTTTTTGTATATTAAACTATCTTTTAGGAAGTAAACTAACATATTCTAAACTTTTTTCCAACAAAAAATTTCTTCATTTTTTCGCCAAAAAAGCAAGGTTAACCACTTGGTATTTTTTCTCGATGAAAATCCAACTCTCGAAATTCGTCCAAACAAATGTCGTTTTTTACTAATCATTAGACGACAATTAAATAATTACAAACATTTCCATTCAAAGTCGCACCGTTTCGGAGATATCCCTCTTTAAAGATCACAATAGAGGGTGGTCTTCTCAGACCCCTTTCCTCCATTATTATACAAATGAGGCACTTACAGGTGGTTCTCGTACACTTTTTGTATATTAAACTATCTTTTAGGAAGTAAACTAACATATTCTAAACTTTTTTCCAACAAAAAATTTCTTCATTTTTTCGCCAAAAAAGCAAGGTTAAACTTGGTATTTTTCTCGATGAAAATCCAACTCTCGAAATTCGTCCAAACAAATGTCGTTTTTTACTAATCATTAGACGACAATTAAATAATTACAAACATTTCCATTCAAAGTCGCACCGTTTCGGAGATATCCCTCTTCCGATACAAAATTTTGCCCAAATCAGAAATACTTTCCGAATCTGTCAAAATTCAAGTTTTGCTTAATGCGTTTATTTTTATGGTATTTGTGCATTTTTTTTGAAAATTTGAGAGGCTTCCAAATCGTGTCTGAGTGCCTTTTGGGCGTTGAGGCACTTAGACACGTTTTGGATGGTGCTATATGCTATCAGTAGTCAGTACCAATTGGCGCAGCTTATGGTGCTAATTTGAACGTTTTCTGAGTAGGCGATGATGGCTCTCCAGCGACTTCCCAGGCAGCATTTCCTCTCCTTCAGCTTAATAGCGCTAGGCGAGTTGTTGTCTTCTTTATTATGATCTCAGCTGTAAAACTCCGATTTGTTAAGCATTACGCTGCCTAGTGAACCATGAGAACGGGAACAGGCAATCGTTAAGGCTACGATTTCGGATGGTCATCTTTCGGGCAGCGATGCGTTTCACATTCTCATCTTGCGTTCTTCATCCGATAAGAAGAAGAAGAAACTTATTCTACCGTTCTGAAGAATAAAAGTCGAAAATTCAGCCGGAAATTACAGAGAAGTTATACATTCTTCAAAGTTTTCTGGAAATTTGTGTCTTTGTATTGAAGAAGAAAAGTTGTGGAGCCCAAGCAATTGATGTTTTCCATTATTTTTTGAGATAACTGTTCCAAAACATTGTGCATTATAAGAATGGACGTAGGGGTAGCTTTTAAACCCTCTTAGATCAGGAGTCTTCAAACTTTTTTACATAAGGGCCAGATTTAGATATCCCTGCCGACTAATGGGCCGTAATATACATATGATATCTAAAATTTAAGACAGCCTAAGACTTTAATTGAAAATAAATAACAGACGTGTTTTTTAGAGACGTTTATTGAAAAAAAACCTTTCTCGCTTTAATGAGATTCCTGGCATTTCTGCAAGTGTCATTCATTTAAGGCTTAGAAGAATGACACTTGCACTGTCCCAAATCTGTCAAATTTGGTTCATGAAGAATTTCAGAAAAAGAGGAAGATTTGTGTCTTCGTATTGAAGAAGAAAAGTTGTGGAGCTCAAACAATTGATGTTTTCCATTATTTTTTGAGATGACCGTTCCAAAACATTCTGCATTATAAGAATGGACGTAGGGGTAGCTTTTAAACCCTTAGATCAGGAGTCTGCAAACTTTTGTTACATAAGGGCCAGATTTAGATATCCCTTGCCGATTAACGGGCCGTAATATACATACAGGGTGTACCAATCTTACGACATTGTTCAGTATATGGCTTATTTCAAGAGATATCAAAAAATGTTGTTAAGGAAAATAATAAATGTCTTTAAGGACCATATTTCTAAATTATGTTGAACTATACAGGGTGTTGCATACCTCCGTTACAAACAAAACACATGATTTTTTAAAAGAGAGCCCCTGCATATTATTCCAAATTCGGATTGCCCACATTTTTTCGAGTCTTTTGATATAAGGTTTTGTTACGCTATACAGAGTCCTTTAAAAGTTATGGGCACGTTTATGTTAAAATCGTAGCTAAATCAACGCCCTCTAGCTTATTGTACATTACAGAAAAAGACAATTTCTTGGCTAATCGAGTTTCGTAATATGACGTAATATCTCCTCATTCGATAACATTTCAATTATTTTCTCTCTTTGTGTACAGGGTGGATCGAAACTCGGATCTTTCATTTTCTTTCTTCTTTTAAATGGAACACCCTGTATTTTATTGCATAAATAGAATCTTTGATTATGTAGCTTTAATTTTTGTTAAGCATTTTTTAAATTAAATATTACAAAATAACTCTGTTTTTATAAACTTTAGGTATAGGGAATGCTTAAAAAAATTAAAGCTACGTAATCAAAGATTCTATTTATGCAATAAAATACAGGGTGTTCCATTTAAAAGAAGAAAGAAAATGAAAGATCCGAGTTTCGATCCACCCTGTACACAAAGAGAGAAAATAATTGAAATCTAATCGAATGAGGAGATATTACGTCATATTACGAAACTCGATTAGCCAAGAAATTGTCTTTTTCTGTAACGTACAATAAGCTAGAGGGCGTTGATTTAGCTACGATTTTAACATAAACGTGCTCATAACTTTTAAAGGACTCTGTATAGCGTAACAAAACCTTATATCAAAAGACTCGAAAAATGTGGGCAATCCGAATTTGGAATTATATGCAGGGGCTCTCATTTAAAAAATCATGTGTTTGGTTTGCAACACCCTGTATAGTTCAACATAATTTAGAAATATGGTCCTTAAAGACATCTATTATTTTCCTTAACAACATTTTTTGATATCTCTTGAAATAAGCCATATACCGAACAATGTCGTAAGATTGGTACACCCTGTATGATATCTAAAATTTAAGACAGCTTAAGACTTTAATTGAAAATAACAGACGTGTTTTTTAAAGACGTTTACTGAAAAAAAACCTTTAATAAGATTTCTGGCATTTCTGCAAATGTCATTCATCTAAGGCTTAGAAGAATGACACTTGCACGGTCCCAAATCTGTCAAAATTACGTTCATGAAGAATTTCAGAAGAAGAAGATTTGTGTCTTTGTATTGAAGAAGAAAAGTTGTGGAGCCCAAGCAATTGATGTTTTCCATTATTTTTTGAGATGACCGTTCCAAAACATTCTGCATCTGCATTATAAGAATGGACGTAGGGGTAGCTTTTAAACCCTTAGATCATGGGTCTTCAACCTTTTGGTGCATATAAGGGTCAGATTTAGATGTCCGTGTCGACTAATGATTAATGAGATTTTTGGCATTTCTGCAAGTGTCATTCATTTAAGGCTTAGATGAATGACACTTGCACTGTCCCAAATCTATCAAAATTGGTTCCGTAAGGTTGGGTGACATTGGCACCGGGTGGTGACTTTGGCCGATTGTAGAAAAGTTCTTCAAGTGCCAAAATAAATTAGTTGCAGTCAACTTATCAAGATTTGGTTTCTGGGTCATATTCTCCACTGTATTATGAATAAAATTATATATATGTAATCGAAATTTACCGCATTGCTTTGCAGAAAATAATAAAATTACGAAACGCATTTTTTTCTCATAAAAAAATGTGTAAAAAACTTTATCGGTATCTTTAATATTAATGGAATCTGTAACGTAAATTTGTGTCTATGATATGCTTACACCTTTCTGTACATGGAGTAACATAGACAATTTGGTTATTTTACTTACCCTCCAAAGGGTGGGGTGGCCAAAGTCACCCATACACTTTTTAACAGTTTGTGGGGTGATTTTGGCCAGCAGGTGCGTATAGCAACAAAGGTAGTTATTGTGTTACTTATTTGTTTTATCATAAAATAACTTACTCCTAACATTGTTTAAACATTAGATTCATTAGAAGATGAAGTAATGTCTATTTATTCTGAAGGTGAAGGTGATGACTGGGATCGTACCTCTGGTAATAGTTTCGAAAATGAGATCACCAACACATTTCAAGAAGAAGATGGGCTTGGCGTTGGAAAAGAGAACCGAGACAAACCTCTATAATAAGAAAAAATGATTTTGTCATATGTTCTTATGAGAACCAGTACCTATTATCCTGGACAAATATTACGAACAAAGGGAAATGAAGTGCAAATCAAATCCATGGTATCAAGCGGGTTGTTTCAATGGAGGTGTCCAAAGTTAGATGATATTTTATGGTATAACGAAGGTAAGACATTAAGAGGACTGTGCAAAATACCATCCATGAATAAATATTTAAATTATAGGTACCTCCTAAACGTTATATAAATATAGGTACTCATGTAAATTTTTAGAAATAAATCATTTGTTTGCGTTTTTGTGTTTATTTTTAGAAATTTACTAGGTAGGTAGGTAAAAAAATACGTTAATGCATTTTGTGGTGGCCAATGCCACCGGTACCGTCGTTCATTTTTAGCCAATACATGCATTTAATGCATTTTAACGTAGGTGGCCAAAGTGACCCAACTTGTTATGGTAACTTTGGCCACACATAAAAAAAATAAAAAAATGCATCTCTTGCACTGTTAATGCGAAATTGTGTATCCAGCCTTAAAGTACAATTAAAGAACCTATTAAATCCAAAATTTCAAAGCAATAGGTACAACATATAAGTTTTTATAAGCATTTGAAGTTTGAAAATGGACCAAAGTCGCCCAACCTTACGGTTCATGAAGAATTTCAGAAGAAGATTCGGGAGCCAACGTAAAATGAAAAATGTAAAAGCGGAAGTATTTTACGTAAACTATCTAAAGATCTCATATTGTTGTCATCGGGATGTGGACTCAAGGTTTGTTGTCACGCTGGATTATAAATGAAATGGAAAACTTTAAAAAATGAGCCACACCAAGATATGCTGTAATACGGCATCGTAGTTATGGCTATAAAACAAACAAAAAATTTGCCGTAAACACTTATCATAAAATCAGGTTAGGAAATTTCATTTTCCGCTTAATTAAGAGGAATGAGCGGACAAGATTGAATGAGTTCTGTTTATGACCTCTAAGCTTACATGGTGTAATGTAATTGTATGCAAGGTTGCCTTTTAGTCCTTTTAAGGAAGCATAATAGCCTGGCGCCATAATTGACTTCATAAATAATTATCATAAGGAGAATAATAAATAAACCACGTCCTTTTCAACATTTTACCCATATACGAACGTGTACTTGAAAAGTGGAGTAGCCAGCTGGACGCCAGCGTCGCCGCGTTGTTTTCCTAACAAAATCAAAAATAAACCTGCCACATTCTCGCATATGCAAAAATAAGCGCTTAATACAAAAATTCACCCACACAATTAAGGTGTGTAACGACGGCGCTAAAAACAATACAAGGTAAATATGGCAAAACAAGTGCACGCGCATTTTTCACGGGTCATGTCAAGGTGGCCGTGGAAGCTACAAATCCTTATAAGGAGGTAAACGCGATTAAGACGCGGTGAAAGTATTTTTACATGTTTCATTTCTGACCGTGTCTTGTCAAAATACCTAATTGTTATTAATTCTAATTTTATCTCGCTAATCGGATCAAGTTGAATGATACGACAAGGACGTTGTCATAATTAAACAAGGCCGTGTCTACACATTCAGGCGCAGCAAAAAAAAGCAGGAAGCGGAATTTTAAAATAGAATTAGTTTAACAAGGAAGCCGTAAATGGTGGTAAATGCGATTACATGAACTAGTGTTGCAGTTTGCACTTTTAATACCTACTACAATGAATGGTGGGTGCAAATCTGGCCTTTTCCCAACCCCTTTTCTTAAAAATCACATTGTAAAGGCGTAAAAGTTTTGAGATCATTTCACTTCCTAATTTGAGATGGGATTTTGACAACATCTGTACCAAAAGTACTGGAGATTTACTTACTATCGACATCAGATGAAGAGATAAATTTCAAAAATCCAATATTTGGGGTCAGCCTAAGAATACACTTTTGGTTCACCCTCCATTTTGGGTCATGGGAAAAACGGATTCTGTTATAGTTCTTAGGATTCTAACTTAGAAACAAACCAACTGGCCTACCCGTATACATAAGGGTTCCTTAAGTAGATGCAGACGCGGAAATACTCTTGGTGTACACGAGATTACCAAGATGAAAATCAGAAATACTCCAAGATTTATGTGAGGAATACGAACATCCACCATAGACTTAGTATTCGTATCAACGATCAAGGTCGAGAAGAAGGGTCATTGAGTAAAGTGCTCGCACCCAACCTAGGAAGAATGCGCTAGAGAATAGGGGGAAGTAATTGCAGCAGCCAAACAGCCAAACACGTGACCCGAAATCTAGATGTAAATTATAGATCTTTTGGGAGTGAAATATATCTGACTCAGTGAAACAGGATAAACTGGTGTTGATCCTAAAACTAGTCTATATGCTTGCTGGATTTTCCAGGTAAGATAAGGATCAGATGGGAGTATCCAGAGATCTATTACTGGGACCTATGGTATCGAATATAAATCCAAGTTTTAAAAGATTCATTCCTCAAGAAACCAACAGAAAACGAAATTGAAGACGAGGAAAGGAAAGGAAGGGACACCGGAAAAAATCGAAAAGGAATAGAAACGAAATAATCAAGGCTTAAAGATAGTTAATTTAAAGGGAATAAGAAGAAATTCTGGCCACGAGACTTCCCTCGCACCAAAAAACTACAGCTCTACCTTATAAAAAAAACGAGTGCCGCCATTTTAACTTATACCGGAAGTGACGTCATCAAAGGCTATATCAGCATTTTCGTCCTTGCCCGAATGCAATCGATTGGCGAAAGCCGCATTTCGATAACTTTAATAGTTTCTGAGTTTAGAGCGTTGCAGGTGCGTCATCTAGTGGGGGGGGGGGGGGGCAACGTAAGGCAGTTGGCCCCCCTCGAATTACTACTACCAAAAAAAGTACGTCAAAAGTACGTTAAATTTATAAAACTGACAATCACGCCCCTTTTTCAAAAAAAAAATTTTCCATTTTACTTTAGTTGCCCCCCCTTGTAAAATACTGAAATGAAGCCGCTGGAGCGTTGCAAGAAAATGTGTACGGACAGACTACAGACGACAGACGTTTTTTTCATTTTTTGAATCTACGTATTCAGAAACGCATACCTATATGTAAAAATTTACATAGGTTAATTTTTTTTGGAACACTAATACAATACTTCCCTTTTATTTCGTACTCGGGAAGTAAAAAGGAGTCTGGCAGAAATGCAGGAAGAATCAATGCAGAATAACAATAAAGAAATTAAAATAAGAGGAACTAAAGAAAACATCTAGAATTAAGAAAGAACACAGCGATACAAAAAGTCTGGATTAGAAATATCAATAAATATTCGTGGATGTGGATAACCAAAAGGGCGCCAAGCGATGTGGTGGAGCAAGGATATCCAAAATGAAGTGAAAAGGAAAAATAAACATATAGACAAAAAGTGATCAAGATAAGATAGGATGGAAGTTAAGAGAAACGTAAAAGAAAAAGATTCTGAAACATTTTGGAACAAAAAAAACCAAATACGAAGCAGGTGAAAGTGAAAACCAAAAACATGGTAGAGTACTTACTATACCTTAAAATTCAAACACAAGGGGCAAGATTGAGAAGAATAAGAAGTAATGACTTTTGTTTCCAAAATGTGTAATGAGAAATGGCGGCGAGGTAAAACACATTATGAAATATTGTAAAAATGGCTCAGTGGATTTTGGATAATACTCCTTTATTGCATTCTTTGAAGCATTATGGGCAAATTTTGTTTCAAACTTTTTTTTACAATTTGGCCCTGCAAGACACTTTTTGTATTATTCGTATGACGTTATGACATTATTAAGGACCAATTTCGGTAATAAACTGTGCAAAAGTATTGTGTATCGGTGTATTTTCTTCTCTAAGCTTTACTTTTTAGGGTTTAGCTCAAGAAGACTTTAACTGAATTAATTTGAAAATTGTACCCAAAATTGGCCAAAAATTGAAAATCGATTTTCTCAAAATTCGCCCCAAAGCATTTTTTTTTTTATTTTTTGAAATGTTATACATATGGTTCATGAAAAACTATTAGCACTACATTTATTTCTTTATTTCCTATAGCGAGAGGGGGATGAATTTTTGAAGTTGAAAATTTTAAAAATTCGTAACTTTTTACTAACGAAGATGAAGAAGTAAAATAATTGTACAGTGAGGTAAAGGACATACGACTCTTTTAATCGAGTATAATAAGTATACCAATTTACTTCCGGTCTATCCGGAAAATAACAAAATATTAGAAATATTTATGACATACCCCGTATATTATTTCAGGAGAAAATCAGAAATCGTTTTCTGATTACAACTATACTACACACTATATATTTATTTTTTTTATTTTTTTGAGTTATTACGCAAAAACAATTTTATTTTGAGTTATTACACAAAAAAACGTCATTGTAGTAAATACGGGAAAGTTTTGTGGTCATTTAATTTATCTAGTTTTTGCATTGCCGCCATTTTGATATTTTTGAAAAAGATCTAGGCAATTAAAAAAAATTAAAATATTGAGTTTAAATTCCAAAATGTGTCAAAAAAATTCTACAGAGAATTTTTAATAACCAGATTTACGACTGTATTTTTGGCAAGTTCACGTATTTCAGGGGGCGTACATACAAGATTATCTTCCATATTCGTGTTTTGTGAAAGAATTTAGAGAAAATAATAGGCGATTAGATCAAATTTCCAATTTTAATATTAAGAAATTAAATACCAATCAACAAAATAAAAGGGCAAATTACAAAAAATTGTGTAAAAACACGTTTCATAAGACTCATTTTTGAAAATAACTCGTGGCTACGCCACTCGTCTTTCAAACTTGTCATCGTGCTTCAATATTGGTCTTACGAGACTTGTTTTTTAATATAGCTACCTACTATTCTAAAGCTACCTTGGAAAATAGTATTTTATTTTGTAAAATGAGTGAGGAAAATTGCATTTTCCTCCCTAGTGATGAAAGTGAGCAGTTTTACTAACAACATTTACGTATATCTGTCAACCTTTACAACTTAAGGTCATAAACGGAAATTTCATGGAAATTTTTTTAATTATATGCAGTTTTAAACAACATTTTGGGTAAAAGACGGGAAGAAATTGTTTTTTCAACCCTCGCTCAACTTTGTGCTCCAGTTTTTTCTTCTTTAGTTGTACAAAGAACTATTTCCTTAATAAAGTGAGTGAAGAAAGTTACATTTTCCTCTCTAGAGATTCATTAGAATATTTCAGAGACTGAATTTTGAAACTTTGGGCAACAGGGTTTTCGGGCATGACCTCCTCAAATAAAATAACGGCGTCTACGTAACACTTACGGTTTTTCCGGAAATGACACCAACTTTGTTATTTTAAAATTAATACCTCATATATTATTCCGATTTTGGATTATACGTAAAATTGTAGGTCGACTTTCATCAAGGTTTCCTATTCCTAAAATTAACCGTTTCCGAGACATTTAATTAAAAAAAATTAAATTAAACACTATCTAGCTTAAAACCATGTGAAGCAAGAAAGATGATAAAGGAATCATATTCATACGAGAGACCCCTAAGCTTTCCATACATACTTTCAAAGTGGCTGGATTGAATACAGAGTGATGGAAATCTAATGCCGAGTTTAGTTAACTTGAAATAATCATAAGTTGGTTTTCTTAAATGTTTTTCCATAGTCTGTTGCACAATTTTATTCTCTTTCGAACAGTACCATGGTTCCCCTTACCTATGTCTTCTAGTTTTTAAAGTATCTACTGTTTTTTGTGCAATAAACTAACATCATTCAATTTCTTTGCTAAGATGGCTGTGAAATTGTTAGCAAAACTTCAAAACAAAAAAAATCACCATTTTAACAACAATAGTTACAGTTAAATTGAATACTATTTATTTTTAAAAAAATGGGAAACAACACGACGTATTCAAATATACAAAAATATCTGTATTTGAATACAATAAATTGAATTAGGTTAATTGATTACACAAAAAACATGGGATACCTTAAAATCTAGAAGAGATAGGTATAGGTAACCATGGTACCGTTCGAAAGAACTATGGAGAAACATACACGGTGCTCCATTTGGAAAAACAAACTTTTCATGATTTGAAGTTAACTAAACTCGGCATTAAATTTCTACCACCCTGTATGCAATTAAGCCACTTTGAAAATGTGTATGGGAAGCTTAGGGAAACACGTATGAATATGATTCCATTATTTTTCTTCTGTAGAATTCACCGCTTATTTTAATTTTTATTAAAAAAATTAAACATCTCTGAAACGGGTAAATTTAGGAATAGGAAAACTTGATGAAAGTCAACCTAAAATTGTACGTAAAACCCAAAATTGGAATAATATATAGGGTGTGACATTTAAAATAACAAAGTTGGTGTCATTTACGGAAAACCCAGAACTGGGAAAGGAAAGCTTTCCAATTTTTCAAGAAAGTCAAAAATTTAGAAAAAAATCGGATGTATTAAGGGAGCCGCGGAAAAATCCGATTAATAAGGGAGCCGGAAACCGAAAAAGATTGGGAACCTCTGGGCTAGACATTTGTCAGTAAATATACCTTGTATAGGTAGGTAATAATGAAATGAGTGGTAATGGGAGACACAAAAACAAATTGTAAAATAAAACACTCAAAAGCAATATAATCATAATGATTGAAAAAGAAACACAAGAAAGTTATAGGGAAGAAACTTGGATAAAACAAAATAAGAAAATAAAATAAGATAAAAAAAAACTAATACATGTGTTCTATAAATAAATACAAAACTATTAATTAGCAGAAAAACCAAAATCAGTGCCTTTAAAGATTTGTACCAGAAATGAATATGGTTCCATTATCTTTTTTCTGTAGAATTCACTGCTTATTTGAATTTGAATCGAAAAAATTAAACATCTCTGAGACGGCTAAATTTAGGAATAGGAAAACTTGATGAAAGTCAACCTAAAATTGTACGTAAAATCCAAAATTGGAATAATATATAGGATGTTACATTTAAAATAACAAAGTTGGTGTCATTTACGGAAAACCCAGAACGTGTTATGTGGACGCCCCTATAGGGTTAGCAGTGATATCCAAAGTGTGCGCCGTGGCTCCCCAGCCGTCATAAGGGCGCTGCGAAATATTCAATTAAAGAATTCGGTAATTTTCTTGGAATTTCCAATTCTCGAATTTTTGCGCCAACAATCATGTATGCTGACAAAATTCCAAGAATTTAGCAATTTTCGAGTCTTTCATTGTTTCCTTTCCAATTCCCATCTTTTGAAACGGCTAGTGCGCAAGCACGGCTTCCCCCACACATGCTTTAGTAATCGTTTTTAAAAAGAAGTTTTCCAATTTTTCAAGAAAGTCAAAAATTTAGAAAAAATCTGATGTATTAAAGGCGCTGCGAAATATTCAATCAAACAATTCGGCAATTTTCTTGGAATTTCCAATTCTCGAATTTTTGCGCCAACAATCATGTATGCTGACAAAATTCCAAGAATTTAGCAATTTTCGAGTCTTTCATTGTTTCCTTTCCAATTCACATCTTTTGAAACGGCTAGTGCGCAAGCACGGCTTCCCCCACACATGCTTTAGTAATCGTTTTTAAAAAGAAGTTTTCCAATTTTTCAAGAAAGTCAAAAATTTAGAAAAAAATCTGATGTATTAAGGGCACTGCGAAATATTCAATTAAACAATTCGGTAATTTTCTTGGAATTTCCAATTCTCGAATTTTTGCGCCAACAATCATGTATGCTGACAAAATTCCAAGAATTTAGCAATTTTCGAGTCTTTCATTGTTTCCTTTCCAATTCACATCTTTTGAAACGGCTAGTGCGCAAGCACGGCTTCCCCCACACATGCTTTAGTAATCGTTTTTAAAAAGAAGTTTTCCAATTTTTCAAGAAAGTCAAAAATTTAGAAAAAAGATCTGATGTATTAAGGGCACTGCGAAATATTCAATTAAACAATTCGGTAATTTTCTTGGAATTTCCAATTCTCGAATTTTTGCGCCAACAATCATGTATGCTGACAAAATTCCAAGAATTTAGCAATTTTCGAGTCTTTCATTGTTTCCTTTCCAATTCACATCTTTTGAAACAGCTAGTGCGCAAGCACGGCTTCCCCCACACATGCTTTAGTAATCGTTTTTAAAAAGAAGTTTTCCAATTTTTCAAGAAAGTCAAAAATTTAGAAAAAAATCTGATGTATTAAGGGCGCTGCGAAATATTCAATTAAACAATTCGGCAATTTTCTTGGAATTTCCAATTCTCGAATTTTTGCGCCAACAAAATTCCAAGAATTTAGCAACTTTCGAGTCTTTCATTGTTTTCTTTCCAATTCACATCTGTTGAAATGGTCAGTGCACAAGCACGGCTTCCCTACACATGCTTTAGTAATCGTTTTTAAAAAGGAAAGTTTTCCAATTTTTCAAGAATGTCAAAAACTTAATAAAAATTTGATGTATTAAGGGCGCCGCGGAAAAGATCCGATTATTAAGGGAGCCGCAAACCGAAAAAGATTGGGAACCTTTGGGTTAGACATTTGTCAGTAAATATACTTTGTATAGCTAGGTAATAATGAAATGAGTGGTAATGGGAGACACAAAAACAAATTGTAAAATAAAACACTCAAAAACAATATAATCATAATGATTGAAAAAGAAACACAAGAAAGTTACAGGGAAGACACTTGGTTAAGACAAAATAAGAAAAAACGCAAACGAAGTCATCGGGGGAGGCAAGGGCACCGTAGAGGGGGAAGGGCAGGGGAGCAAGAAGCAAAGGGGTAAAAGTTATTAAAAATAAAAATAAATTTTTTACGAAATCTTGAAAAAACGCCAGAGCCCTCCTTGGGACAATTCTCTGGCGGCGCCCTTGAGGGGGGGATGAAGAAAACGTTGCCAAAAATGGATTCTAAACTCTAAAAACGAAAATAAGACAAACGGTACACTAATTAATTTATTAGATTCTTGGAATGATTCGTTTCGATGAAAATAAAAGTTCTTGACACGATAACCAACTTCCCGTGGACTCATCGGTCCGTTCAATTTTCTAAACGTGATAACGTACTGTGAGTTTATGTACCTACATCTAATCATACCCCAAACCCAACCACAAAAGCGATAATTAATCCCGGATACGTTATTTGGTAGGTGACGCCCCCATCCTCGACAATTAAGTCAAATTCAATTAATTACAAACTTAATCGTGAATGAGGACGACGATCCTTCACCCTCGATGGTCTTACTCAATTTTGAAATTTTGGTGACTGTCGCGTACAAGTAACGATTTCCAATGCTGGCGTGACGCCAGAGTTACATACTTTAATTGTTGTACTAGATCAATAAAATTTTACCATGAATTTTCCTTTTTTTTTTAACTCGATGCCCTTCAACTGGATGATCTTTGACCAAATTTTTATAAATGGACATGAAACGATTTTTTTTCTACATGTTTGGTAAAAACGTGATCTCGAATTACCTTAACAATCCAAACGTCCTTAATCACAATTTTTATGATTCATCTCATCCACATTTCGTGCCTTTTCAAAAAAAATCACTTTCCTTGATATTTAGGTCACGGTGCCATGTGCGAAAATCTTCCAATGCTGTGAGTAATCAAATTAATCTAAGGTATGATACAAGCCGTAGGTAAACCGCGGATTATTAATTATTACGAAAATAGAACCTGTTCTAATCGACATGAATGAACAACACAATCATTGATTATTACAAAATTGAGATAATGTCGCTCACCTCGCAAAGTGCAACGCCAGTCTCCAATCGGTCCATAAAATTATCAACGTTAATACGTAAGTGAGGATATAAAATTTGGAACCATTCGGCCAAATCTTCCTTCATCGCGTACAGATATTCTTCGCCAGATTTAAAGGGCCTAAAAGGCCGTGCCTCGAGTATCACCCCCGACATTGTCTTAATTACGTTCGCCTAATTAAGAAAAATCGCGCATAATAAAACAAACCACCGCCGACTCGATCGTTTTTTTATTTATTTTATTAAAAAAAAATTAAATAGCTGACAGTAGCATGCTACCGAGACGAATAACCGAAAACAACTGAGCGTCCGCACGCTTAACGGTATGGCAAATACTACTAACGCCGATAATTTAACAAAGATAGACGCTATGAGAAACAGAGATAGTTTACGCTTATAACAATTAACTTTCAATGAGATGATTACGACGATAAAAGGTAACTGTTTAAGGTTTAATCTACGCGAGTCTATAAATAAGTAAATAAATAAAATAAATACGAAATAAAACGGAAAACGTTTATGCGCAGGTTTTCAGTCTTCACGTGCCTTTTTGAAAGGGATCAATATAGGGGCGAGAGAGAAAGAGCTTGTAAATTGAAGTTATTTTTTTTTCTCTTTATCGCAGTGTCCAAAACTAGCCTTTATTACACGAATATTTTTGACCTAGAGACTATAGGGGTCGAGGGTGACTGTCTAGTAGTGCACGGGGATGGCATTTAGAGAATTTCTCGGCGTTGTTAAAAATAATTATCTTAGTGTCTGTCGACGGTGACAAAAATTGAAATTAATGGAACATCTCCCACGTACATTCTTTTTAAAAAATAAAAGGCGTATTTGTTTGTTAAATACAAAAAAATCTGGTTTTATCCCCGTTCCAAATCTGTCGTTGGAAGGCGGCTCGAAAAACTATAACGAAGCAATTAAGAAACATATTTTCAAAAAGAAAATTCTTTAACCCTTCTCTAGTATAATTTTGTCCAACATGCTCCATGGGTCGCGCATTTGTTCTAAAGAGAATGTGGGACAAATTGGGTTTTCGCGACGTTTTTATTATAAATTGTAATGGGATAAGTTGGAAATTTATAAAATCAACTGTAAAGACTGTAGCCAACTACATATTGGGCAAACTAAAAGATCGTTCAACATTCGTTTTAAACACCACTTGGATTAGCCGACATACAATCGTTGGGATAAATCTGCATAATTATATTTGAGAATAATCTCAAAAGAGATAATATTTCCTTAGTTAAGCAAATAAATAATAAGGGTGAACTCGACTGTTATGAAAATGAAAGTAATATCTAAGTAAAGTCTATTTGATCAATTTTTGTTGTGGTTTTTGGTGTTTTCAGTGTTGAATAATTCAACGGCCACAAGGGTTCCAGTTCCAGTAGGATATTTTTTTTGCAGAAGTGTGAACCCAAAATATAACTTTCTGAACGCGAACCCGCCTCCTCAAAAATGTAACTTTTAGTTGAGTGACGTAACATACAGTAGTTATTTTTGCAATTACGTACGCCACTAAATCAAAATGAAAAGGGTGATTTCTCCATGTTCATTTTCCATAGGATGTCGTTGAAACAAAATGGAGTCGGCCCCTAAACATCGGAAGATCGTTCCCTACATATAGATGTAGATGTGGAAGAAAGTCTGAAGATAAGAGAAGAAGAAAATGAAATTCAAACTGTTGAACAGCGGGGATTATTGATCAGAATTCTGAGAAGGAATGCCTCTCTAGTGACGAAGAAACCGAAATCGAGTGAATTCTGGATTATGGATTACGATGGGAGGATAGAAAAAGTCCCATGTCCTTTGGTAATGTAAAGTGGAACAGCCGGATTTGGACCATAAAACACCTACTTTGAAGCTAGTCGGGCTAGAGCATAGACTTTCTCATTGCCTTCTGTTCCAACATGCGCTTTAACCTAACGAGCTCGATGGTATTGCTGTTTAAGTCCAGTTCGAGTACATACTAGTGCACTACATTTCCTATACAAATGACCTTGGTATCTTGATCAGAACCCTATTAAAAATCAATTGTTATGTGAAAAAAACGAAGAAATTGCGTATGTTTCGAGCTGTAACAGTGAAACAACGCGACATAATTCAAATCTGGCTATAACGCCTGAAAGCCTATGAACAGAGCTACATTTCCTTTACAGATGACCTTGATTTCTTGATCAGAACCCTACTAAAAATCAATTTTCATGTAGAAAAAACGAAAAGATTGCGTTTGTTTCAACTATAACAGCGAAACAACGCGATATAATTCTAATCGGGCAATACCACCTGAAAGCCTATGAGCCGATCAACATTATGACCTTGGTAAGAATATGAACAAAACCCTATTAAAATTCAATTTTTATGTGAAAAAAGCGAAGAAATTGCGTTTGTTTCGACTATAACAGTGAAACAACGCGATATAATTCAAATGTGGCTATGACGCCTGAAAACCTATGAACAGGAGGTACATTTCCTATACAGATAACCTTGGTATCTTGATCAGAACCCTATTAAAAATCAATTTTCATGTGAAAAAACGAAAAAATTGCGTTTCTTTTGACTATAAAAGTGAAACAACGCGTTATAATTCAAATCGGGCAATACCGCGTGAAAGCCTATGAGCAGAGCTACACTTTCTATACAAATGACCTTGGTATCTTTATGAGAACCCTATTAAAATCAATTTTCATGTGAAAAAACGAAATAATTGCGTTTCTCTCTACTATAAAAGTGAAACAACACGATTTAATTCTAATCGGGCAATACCACCTGAAAGCCTATGAGCAGATCTACATTATGACCTTGGTAAGCATATGAACAAAACCCTATTAAAACTCAATTTTTATGTGAAAAAAGCGAAGAAATTGCGTTTGTTTCGACTATAACAGTGAAACAACGCGATATAATTCAAATCTGGCTATGACGCCTGAAAACCTATGAACGGAGGTACATTTCCTATACAGATAACCTTGGTATCTTGATCAGAACCCTATTAAAAATCAATTTTCAAGTGAAAAAACGAAAAAATTGCGTTTCTTTTCACTATAAAAGTGAAACAACGCGTTATAATTTAAATCTGGTAATAACGCCTGAAAGCCTATGAACAAAGTTACATTTTCTATACAAATGACCTTGGCATCTTGATCAGAACCCTATTAAGATTAATTTTCATGTGGAAAAAACGAAAAGATTGCGTTTGTTTCAACTACATATAACAGTGAAACAACGCGATATAATTCTAATCGGGAAATACCACCTGAAAGCCTATGAGCAGATCTACATTATGACCTTGGTATATTGATCAGAACCCGTTTAAAATGAGTTTTCATGTGAAAAAACGAAAAAATTGCGTTTGTTTCGACTGTAACAGTGAAACAACGCGATATAATGCAAATAACGCCTGAAAACCTATGAACAGAGCTACATTTCCTATACAAATGACCTTGGTATTTTGATCAAAACCCTGTTACAAATCAATTTTTATGTGAAAAAAACGAAGAAATTGCGTATGTTTCGAGCTGTAACAGTGAAACAACGCGACATAATTCAAATCTGGCTATAACGCCTGAAAGCCTATGAACAGAGCTACATTTCCTATACAGATGACCTTGATTTCTTGATCAGAACCCTACTAAAAATCAATTTTCATGTGGAAAAAACGAAAAGATTGCGTTTGTTTCAACTATAACAGCGAAACAACGCGATATAATTCTAATCGGGCAATACCACCTGAAAGCCTATGAGCCGATCAACATTATGACCTTGGTAAGCATATGAACAAAACCCTATTAAAATTCAATTTTTATGTGAAAAAAGCGAAGAAATTGCGTTTGTTTCGACTATAACAGTGAAACAACGCGATATAATTCAAATGTGGCTATGACGCCTGAAAACCTATGAACAGAGGTACATTTCCTATACAGATAACCTTGGTATCTTGATCAGAACCCTATTAAAAATCAATTTTCATGTGAAAAAACGAAAAAATTGCGTTTCTTTTGACTATAAAAGTGAAACAACGCGTTATAATTCAAATCGGGCAATACCGCGTGAAAGCCTATGAGCAGAGCTACACTTTCTATACAAATGACCTTGGTATCTTTATGAGAACCCTATTAAAATCAATTTTCATGTGAAAAAACGAAATAATTGCGTTTCTCTCTACTATAAAAGTGAAACAACACGATTTAATTCTAATCGGGCAATACCACCTGAAAGCCTATGAGCAGATCTACATTATGACCTTGGTAAGCATATGAACAAAACCCTATTTAAACTCAATTTTTATGTGAAAAAAGCGAAGAAATTGCGTTTGTTTCGACTATAACAGTGAAACAACGCGATATAATTCAAATCTGGCTATGACGCCTGAAAACCTATGAACGGAGGTACATTTCCTATACAGATAGCCTTGGTATCTTGATCAGAACCCTATTAAAAATCAATTTTCAAGTGAAAAAACGAAAAAATTGCGTTTCTTTTCACTATAAAAGTGAAACAACGCGTTATAATTTAAATCTGGTAATAACGCCTGAAAGCCTATGAACAAAGTTACATTTTCTATACAAATGACCTTGGCATCTTGATCAGAACCCTATTAAGATTAATTTTCATGTGGAAAAAACGAAAAGATTGCGTTTGTTTCAACTATAACAGTGAAACAACGCGATATAATTCTAATCGGGAAATACCACCTGAAAGCCTATGAGCACATCTACATTATGACCTTGGTATATTGATCAGAACCCGTTTAAAATGAGTTTTCATGTGAAAAAACGAAAAAATTGCGTTTGTTTCTACTATAACTGTGAAACAACACGTTATAATTTAAATCTGGCTATAACGCCTGAAAGCCTACATTTTCTATACAGATGACCTTGATTTCTTCATCAGAACCCTATTAAAAATCAATTTTCATGTTAAAAAAACGAAAAAATTGCGTTTCTTTCGACTATAATAAAAGTCAAACAACGCGTTATAATTTAAATCGAGCAATACCGCCTGAAAGCCTATGAGCAGAGCTACATTTTCTATACAAATCTTGACATTGATAGGAACCCTATTAAAATCAATTTTCATGTGGGAAAAACGAAAGAATTGCGGTTCCTTCGACTAAAAAGTTGAAACAACGTGTTATAATCCTAATCTGGCAATACCGCCTGAAAGCCTATGAACAAAGCTACATTTTCTATACAGATAACCTTGGTATCTTGATCAGAACCCTATTAAAATCAATTTTCATGTGAAAAAACGAAAAATTGCGTTTTTTTCGACTATGAAAGTGAAACAACGCGTTATAATTCAAATCGGGCAATACCGCGTGAAAGCCTATGAGCAAAGCTACATTTTCTATACAAATGACCTTGGTATCTTGATCAGAACCCTATTAAAATCAATTTTCATGTGAAAAAAGCTAAGAAATTGCGTTTGTTTCGACTATAACAGTGAAACAACGCGATATAATTCAAATCTGGCTATGACGCCTGAAAACCTATGAACGAAGGTACATTTCCTATACAGATAACGTTGGTATCTTGATCAGAATCCTATTAAAAATCAATTTTCAAGTGAAAAAACGAAAAAATTGCGTTTCTTTTGACTATAAAAGTGAAACAACGCGTTATAATTCAAATCTGGTTATAACGCCTGAAAGCCTATGAACAAAGTTACATTTTCTATACAAATGACCTTGGCATCTTGATCAGAACCCTATTAAGATTAATTTTCATGTGGAAAAAACGAAAAGATTGCATTTGTTTCTACTATAACTGTGAAACAACGCGTTATAATTTAAATCTGGCTATAACGCCTGAAAGCCTACATTGCCTATACAGATGACCTTGATTTCATCATCAGAACCCTATTAAAAATCAATTTTCATGTTAAAAAAACGAAAAAATTGCGTTTCTTTCGACTATAATAAAAGTCAAACAACGCGTTATAATTTAAATCGAGCAATACCGCCTGAAAGCCTATGAGCAGAGCTACATTTTCTATACAAATCTTGACATTGATAGGAACCCTATTAAAATCAATTTTCATGTGGGAAAAACGAAAAAATTGCGTTTCCTTCGACTAAAAAGTTGAAACAACGTGTTATAATTCTAATCTGGCAATACCGCCTGAAAGCCTATGAACAGAGCTACATTTCCTACACAGATGACCTTGCTTTCTTGAACAGAACCCTATTAAAAATCAACTTTCATGTGGAAAAAACGAAAAATTTGCGTTTCTTTCCATTATAAAAGTAAAGCAACGCGACATAATTCAAATCTGGCTATAACCCCTGAAAGCCTATGAACAGAGTTACGTACATTTCCTATACAGATGTCCTTCGTATCTTGATCAGAACCCTATTAAAATCAATTTTCATGTGAAAAACGAAAAAATTGCGTTTGTTTCGACTATAACAGTGAAACGACGCGATATAATTCAAATCTGGCAATAACGCCTGAAAGCCTATGAACAGAGCCACATTTCCTATACAGATGACCTTACGTTCTTGATCAGAACCCTATTGGAAAACAATTTTCATGTGAAAAAAAAACGAAATTATTGCATTTGTTTCGACCACAAAAGTGAAACAACGCGATATAATCCAAATCTGACAATAACGCCTGAAAGCCTCTGAACAGAGTTACATTTTCTTATGATCTTGGTATGCTGATCATAATCCTATTAAAAACCAATTTTCATGTGGAAAAACGAAAAAATTGCGTTTTTTTACATTATTTTGACCATAAAAACCAAACAGCACGATATATTGATATGCGTTGATTCATTTTTATAGTGGAAAAAATCCATAAAATAATTTAAAAAACGCAATTTTTCGTTTTTTTCACATAAAAATTAATTGTTAATAAGGTTCTGATCAATTTAGCAAGCTCAGGCTCATAAGCTTTCAGGCGTTATTGCCATATTTAAAGTTATCGCGTTGTTTCCATTTTATAGTAAAAAACCGTTTTTTTACATATCTTTTAACTATTTCATTACATTCTATTTAATCTTGATTACTTTTTAACTGTATGTTTTTTTTCCTCTTCATTGTATTTTAGATATCCTTGCCAAATTGTTTGCGTTTTGTTTGGCGACCTTTTGGTTTTTCACATCTTTTAATATCTTTTGACCATTTCTTCTCTAAACTCCATGTATTGCTATGTTCATATACTTTTTTAATTCTAGATGTGCTTCTTCATGACATTTTTTTTAGTTTCTTTATTCTTATTCTGCATTTCTTCCAGGATTTTTTTGTTCTTGTGTTTTCTGCCTCTCTACCACCTACAACGTTCTTAACTTCTTATATCCTTTATGTTTTCTTCTCAATATGAGTTTCCTATTCTTAGATTATTCATGCGACAGAATTCTATCATTGCCATTCCCTTTCCATTTTGTTCCGTTTCTTCATGTTTCTTCATGTTTTCTACTAGAGAACCTTTTTCAAGTACATTTCTTCCTTCTGAATGATATTTAAACTCTTCAGTCTTCACTATGTTTTTCAGGCTTTTAGCAAGATTTTTCCAGTCATAGATAATATACGATAAGAAACAGTTTTTTTTATATGTTTGTATTACATTTCGTCGATCTTTAGCTTTTTGCGCATTCACGCAGTTTTGGAAGATTGTCGTACCTCACGCACGTCATGGTTAATCAGGCTTTGTGCGTCATATTGAAATCATCATTGATGGATGTTCACAGAACGACTCCATAAGTGGCATTTGTTCACCCCAAATCATTCCGTGGTTCATGAACTACTTATACCACTTGTATTTTTTGGTCAGTGTGTCAGATTGCAACGAACCTAGTAAAGGCTCTCCATGATGGTATTGTGCTCGAAGGTTTTAGCACCTATAAGGTATGGTGAGCGATAACCTGAAAAAGTAGTAGTGCACCGTTAGCAAAAAGTGCAAACTGTATCAGTTATTGGTAATGTCAATGTAAATTTGGTTCTCTCCGACTTATGGTAGTGGGTGATGCTCCCATATTCAAATATGGACGTGTTAAAACACTTGCTACTTGCCTAGCCTCCGTTCGAAACACGAATTAACATATCATAAAATATACCTACTAAAAAAAAATACTAAAGAACTATAAATGAAACTGAAACCAGATAAAGTAGTAAGAAAACCAGTTTATCGTGTGGGTTATGAATGGAGTATGTTATATCATTGACTTTTAGTACTGACAGTTACTTTTATAATTGAACTTGTTTGAGTACATTGTACCTACTTGTTATACCATATTTCGATAATCACAGTGGGTGCACTTGATTAAGTGCAAGTGAAATATTATCACAATAAAAAAAAAACACCGTACGCGAGTTAGTCATTTAATTGGAACTGGTTTTCTAATTACTCAGGTCATTAAAAGGAGAATTCAGTGAACCTTATAAAATTAATTTAAAAGAACACAACAAATTATCCAATTAGCAATATTTACGATGACAAAAGTAAAATTATTACGAAAGTTGCAAAATTTGTTACCTATTGGTAGTTACGGTTCAAAATTTGTTTAACAAATCTATCACTTTCTAATTAATGATAATGTTTCCTGCCCTCTTTTCCAATATTTACCTAATATTAAGCAGTTTCCTGCTGTGTGTAATCAGTTGCAGCATATTATGTCCTGGACGTCGTACATCATTATTGTTATTATTACTAAACTTAAACCTCTAAAAATATTTTCAAACGTTACTCGAGTGAAAGTTGTATTGAATTGTAAACTGTTAGCGCCATCTCTCGGAAAATATATCTATATATATGAAAATTACTGCACGTTTGCTTACTCACGTAAAATGTGCTCTGAGAAATGATGTAAGTTGCCTAAAATACTAGAGAATGTAGTGTGGCGAATACAATTACTACAATAGCAATTAGGAGATGGCGGAAGGGAAAAATTTATATGGCGGAGTAAGTAAGTAAGTAAAATATCGGAGAGAATGTAACAAGAGGAAGAGGATATACAGGAAGGAAGTGGAAGAGCAAGAGGGAGAGAAAGAAGAGGGTAAATTGAAATGGAGAAATGGAGCACTGCATGGAGATGTTAGAGGAAAAAAAGAGGTGAGAGGGGGAGGAAATAACAGGAGAAGAGTTTTGAAAAGGATAAAAAGAGGGAAGGCGGAAGGAACGGAAGGGGGAACAGTAGAAATATATGGGAAAAACGTAAGGAGAATTTGAAAAAGATCTTAAACAAAATGTGGAATGGAGTAGGGTTCTCGTACGAATGGAGGGAGACGACCATATGCCCGGTATAAAAAGGAGGGCATTTGAAAGAGGCGAAAAACTATAGTGGGGTGAGTGTCACCAATGTAGGGTATAAGATGTATGTAATGATACAGAAATAATAGGAGATTGGAAAGCAGGGTTCTGAAGGGGAGGAGAGCTATTGACAACTTATACATGATACAGCAGACAGTGAATATGGGGCTGGAAAAGAAGAGGGGATGCATTATTTTTAGACATAAAGGCAGCCTTCGACAATGTGAACAGAATGGAATTATGGGAAACGCTGAGAAGGAAAGGGATAAAGGGGGACTTGATGAAATGATGGACGAAATATATACGGAGACCCGATGCAGTTAGAAACAATCAATGGATTGGGGTAAGAATGTCCACTCAGCCCGGGCCTATTCTCGGTGTATATAGGGGAGTTGGAAGAAAGGTTAAGGAAAAACAGAGTGAAGGGGTGGGATAGGGGGGCTAATGCTGATGATTGAAATGGAAGAAATGATAAAGACAATAAAATGGTTTTTAGAGAAGAGAAACTTACATGTAAATGTAGAAATGACA
Source organism: Pyrocoelia pectoralis (assembly GCA_036250285.1). Taxonomy (NCBI): domain Eukaryota; kingdom Metazoa; phylum Arthropoda; class Insecta; order Coleoptera; family Lampyridae; genus Pyrocoelia; species Pyrocoelia pectoralis. The sequence goes on from CM070083.1 coordinate 22,073,201, forward strand.
AAAATGGTGGTGTTTCAAAAAGGAAGGGGGAGGGGGAGGTAGAAGAAAAGTGTAATGAAAATGAGGAAATTGAAAGTGTGGGTGAAATGGAATATCTGGGCTCTAAAATGAGATATGATAATAAAGATGGCGCACATGTTAACGAATTAGGAAAAAGAAGGAACAAAATATTAGGGCAGCTATGGGGATTGGAGGAAAGAATATTTGGGGAGGATGTGAGAAGAAGGATTTTCAATGAGTTAGTGAAAAGTGTGATGATGCACGGGGGTGGAGGTATGGGGTTGGGAGGAATGGGAAGTTCTGGAGAGAATTGAAGAAAGATATTAGAAATGGCACCAGGTTTTCGCAGGGAGATCGCGAGTTTTGTACCGGGTGTTTCTAAATGAATAATGGGGCTTTAATGCTTTGTAGTATTTATTACAAACTACGGCCTTATCGCTCTCAAATTACAGGCTATAAAGCTTACCGGCCATGGTTTACTTGCCAACTTTGCCCATGAAATGTTGTTGCACGACCATTATATAAAGCTAAACCATGTTGTTTTCAGTGATGAATTCACATCAGTGGACATGTGAACACTCATAATGTACGCATCTGGGGCTCAGAAAATCCTCACGAGATGGTACACTTGCAGCGAGATTCCCCTAAATTGAATATTTTTTGTGCCATATCTTGGCGGAAGGTTTATGTGCCTTTTTTTCATTGGAGAAGAAACTGTTACTGGTGTACTGGCTATCTTCATGGTCTACAACTATAGCTATTTTCCCAATTGGTAGAAGACGAACCAAATAATTTCATTTGGCAGTAAGATGGTGCACCACCCCACTGGCAGCATAACGACGTACGCGATTGGTTGAACGTCACTGTAGCCAAACGCTGGATTGGCCGCAAAGGGCCCAATGACAGAGCTAGTTTCGCATGGCTTCCACGCTCACCCGATCTCACGCCATATAATTTCTACTTGTGGGAGTTCGTGTGTATGTGTCTCCACTACCAGTTGACCTACTCGACCTAAGACACAGGAATGAGGCAGCTGTTGCAACAATCATACCACAAACACTAATCAACGTTTGGGAAGACCTGGGCTATCGACTTGATGTGTTCCATGTGACGAACGGTGCTCACATTGAACACTCGTAAGCTTGTAGGTATAACTGTTTCAGTTGGTCTTTCATTCCATATAAGTATAATGATTTTAAGTTTTATGTAATAAGTACAACAAAGCGTTAAATCCTCCATAGTCACTTTGAAGCACCCTGTAGTACAAAAGGAGGTAAAATTGGAGAAGATAAGGGCACAAGCAGGGAGGGAAGTTGGCGATGAGATACGAGGAAGGAATGGTGAGGTGGAAGGGAATACTTAAATGTTGTTGGAAAGAGACGAAAGAAGCGAAAATAAAATACGGACAGAAGAGGGTATTATGAAAGAGGAGGATAAGCAAGGGAGGAGAGGGTGGGGTGGAAATATAAAAGAGGAGACTGTAAGAAGAGATTCACAGATGCAATAATGATGGATAGAGTACCAGGTTACCTAAGAGGAGGACTTAATATAAGGAAGAGAAAAATGATGGCGAGATACAGATGCAGAAATGAAAACAAGTACTGATGGGGGGGGGGGGGGGGGGGGAGGAGTGTGTGGCAAGATTGGGAGAATGAGGAGTTAAGGGAAGAGAGAAGAAATAGGAGAGAGGGGATGGAGTAAAGGAAAATTTCAGGACAGAACTATTCCAAAATCTTCCTGGAAAACCCAAACGTAGATTTAGCAGGGTCCTTCTTAGATTTAAATAGGATGAACAGGGCACTGCCGCCTATAATTAAACAACTGTGCAACACGTGGCTGCCAAGCAGCTGGTTATGCAAAGGTTGTGATAAGGAAGAAAAGACGTCACGTCGGCCAATGTTAGGCATACATAAAAGCAAGGGAAGGCCTACTTCCAAATGAAAAGATTACACAAGAGGAAACAGCAAAGATTCGCCCCAATAAAATCCAGAACTTTGCCTAGGATGCAGTTATCCTGGAAGAGTAGAAATAGCCCGAGCCGCGACAGACCAATAGGTCGCAGTACAGGAACCACTCGGGACCAACCCTAGCAGAATAATAATAATAAATTGATCGTTTTTTATAAAACAAGAACAGCCTTTTAGCCCAGTGTATTTAGACTAACAATCGACCAAACCCGCAAAAAATGTACACTTAACAAGATGAACATACTAAAAGTCCTCAAGCTTCCTAAGTGCGATACTTGGGAATTCCAGGAAAACCTGGAATTTATCTGGAGCGCCTGTAAAACCGAGGCCAATGGCGTTAACGACTTGCTGCAAGGGGTAATTCTGTTATTTTGTATGCAGGATACTATTTTACACAAATTATAACAGTTTTGGGCCTATATACGACCAATATTTTACACTATCCCTTCAAAACCATTCCTTGCATGACGCCAGACGCCAGTGAAAAAGTCAATTGCTACGACGCGCGCGTTATTGACTTCAATGATGAAGATGATAAGGTCGAAAGATTGTGTTGTTGATTGATGAAAACATTCAAGCTGCAACTCCTCAAGATACCTTCATCACCAACGGAAGGAATAAAATGGATTCATTCACCTGCCCCCATGACACTTTGTAGAAGCCTGGAACCTGGAATCAATGCGGTTCAGACGGAGACAGATCCATAGTGCGGTTGGCCAAGATAAGGACCTCGAAGTTTTACTCATTGCACTTACTCCTGATCACATGGATGTTCATTTCCAAGTGTGGGGAAAGATGAGGAAAACGTACAACAGTCAGCAATGCTGGGAAGCGCTACACATGCGGCTACTTGTTGTGATGCAACTTCAGCAAACTTCAAAATTGGCAAGATTAAGTCGTTTAAAAAGTTGTAAAAGGACACTAACCTACAGCGTGAAGTGGAGGTGTTCCATAACGCCAATCCATCTCCGGATAAGACTACGAGAGCCGGAGAAAGGTTCAGCTGTCCGTGTATCATGGAGATAGCATAGTACTTCTTTTCTTTTTGCGTAAAATAGTAACCTGCCCTTTGCAGGAAGTCCTTAACGCTCGGTTTTATAGGTGCTTCAGCTAAATTCTAGGTTTTCGCCAGGTTTTCGCCAGGTTTTCCTGGAATTCTAATTTAAAATTTCCGGTTTAAACTTTAATTGCACTGAACGCAAAGGTTGTTCACAATTACAACCTATTTATGACTTTTCTACTTTATTTAAAAAAATTGGCAACTCTGTGTAGATATGGTGCCCATTTTCACAATAAATATTACACTAACGATAGGTCGTTCTTCAATTCGGCACCGAAACTAAAAATAACTGAAATAAAGTATATATTAAATGGCACACTGAGCAACAATCCACCGGCTCTAGTATAAAAAAATCCACTTATTACATCACGAAACTTATACTGTTCTTTAACTTGTTTATAATATCCTTCGACACCTTCCGCTGCCATATAAAACAGTTCAAAACATATTAAGTATGTGACAAACATGTAGATGTAACCATATACCAATATTGCTGCACGTTTTTGGAGATTCACATGATATAGAAATAATGTACTTAATCCAATACAGGCAATGCAACCAAACTCTCGGAGCCTTTTCAATGTGGAAGCTTGGAACGTACTTTCGTCTGATATCAAAAGCATGAACGAGCTGAGAATGTGAATTAATGCGATCAGAGTACATCCAGTTTTTAGATTGATACAAAAACAACAGTTTGCAAAGACAATTTTCCCATGACACATTTTGACGTTTGGCAAGTATGACACTAATTTTTGTGGAAAGAAATGGAAACGCGTTTTAGTTTGAATTTTTGAACGTTTTTCGCTACCATCCCATGGGATAAACTTCTCAGGAAGACATGTCGACATATGACAAGATCCAGACAAGATAAAAGTATATGGTGGCGTAATGGAATGAAACGTTTTTGACTTTGGCAGTACATTGGAAGGAGGTACCGCATCCCTCAATGTGTTCACTACAACTGGAGGTTTAGTGGACATGCCGTGTGTTGGTCCATTGAACGCTGTTCACCATTGAACATTATTCACCATTGAACACTGTTCACCATTGAACATTGTTCACCATTGAATATTGTTCTCCATTGAATATTGTTCACCATTGAACATTGTTCACCATTGAACATCGTTCGCCATTGAACATTGTTCACCATAGAACAGCTTTTCATTGTGCGCGTGTTCGTAACTTTGAAAGATGGAAACATATTGGTTATGATGGCCGATGAGGTTCACTTTTACTTGGTCTACAATATTTTTGGTTCAACTTGTTGCACATGAATATTACAGAGAGGTGGTGTGGTTCTAACAGAACGGAACCACACGGCTAGGGTCTCTATAGATGCCGCACGAGCATTATTTCACAGGTCGCACGTCATATCAATGCAACTCCAATCTTTGCTTGGAACCCCAAGATCTTCTGGTCAGCTTCCATGCTACGTCCCTATTTACCAAGGTTTCCATCAACGATTCTCTTGATCATTGAGAAAATTCTGAAGGATAAAGATGAGGAGATAAGGACGTGAGATAGCCAAAATCTTCATAGAGTCGAGTCTGTCGCTCTGGAATACTTCCATCTTCAGTGCAAAGTCTGATATAGGTACGTCGCTGATATTTTTGTAATTATGACGCTTCCAAGATAATCTTCCAAGATAATCTTAACACGTAACATCTCGACATCGAGGTTGCGATGGAAGTTGAGGCTAACGGATCACTCCCTTTTCTTCAATGTTAAGAGCGGCGCATCTTGAGGAGTAACCGGATATTGCAAAATAGCTTTTGAGTGGAGATTTTTACGGGAACATTTCTGTTGTGGATACGGTATCTTCGGTTGAAATTAACTGAGGGGGTTGGCCGAAAACAGTCTAAAGATGCCTGCAACTACTGGTTACTCGGGAAATTTTGTTCAATCATCCAGCTGGGCGATGTGGAATAGGGACTGTTTCGCCTATTGATGACTGGATCCACATTGAGCACGAAAAAAGCTCGATAGATAACACGTAGAAGTTAAATTAACTTTTCTGGAAGATAACATGATCGAAAATGGTCGGGAGATAAGATAATTGAACTCTTCGCATGTTTTAGCTGTTTTTCTGCAACCACTCTGCTTTTCATTCAAGTACTGCCCTTGGTTTGCTGTATGGAAATGTATAGAGCCTCCTCTTGTGTGAAATGGGCCGTGTTTTTCACGGCATCTCATCGGGGAAATGGTAATATTGAGCACTGTCGATGAAAACTGGGCAGCGCATTCATTCCTGCATAACATGTCAGGAGCCAATAAATCGTTGCAGGTAGTAGACGGTTTGTCTGGTTTATCTTTACGTTCGATTATGATTATGAGATAACGTACCCCAGCAAACACACATGTAAAATATACATAGAACATATATAAATTGAAGTAAATACCCCTACATATCTATGCTTTTTTATATATCAAGTATGTAAGTATTCTTTAATAAAGTTATATAAACCGTATGCCACATAATTACGTATATTTTACATAATAGTATAGAAACTTACGGATATTCTGTATACAGAAATTCATATAATATATACATATAGATAATTACATATCACTCATGAAATTCATGTGCTGTCATATTTACATGATTAGCTTTATGTACGTTATATGTAAAATATTATATGTAATATTACTTATTTTTTATGTATGCCTTCTGTAAATATAATTAGAAATTATCATTACATTACATATTATATTGTATGGTCGAAAATAAAGTCCGTTTCTATTTGCGCCACATAAGTAATCGCACGCGCGTGTTTTCTATAACGCCAAAAATTGTAGTTCACGTACCTTTAATATTAGATCCGTATCGACTAAAATGCGTCTAATTTATATAGAAAATAAATAATATAAAATAAATTAAATCCTGGTCATTTTTAACATAAAGTTAAAGATAGGTATAATTATTGAATAAGACTTCACTCAACGGTATAATCAAACAAAATTTAAACTAATAACGCGAAACAGCGCAAAGTTACGAAGTACGAAATAAAAAGAAGGGATGTTACAGATTAGCGCAGAGGTACAATGTCGGATTTCAGAATTTGCAACGCCCACCCGCAAACGTTCGAATCCGGTTAAGGGAAACTTTTCAAGCAAGTATATCATAATAAACTGTCGGCTTTCAGTTCAGGTAAAAACGGGTTCGTGCAGAATTAAGTACGGTTGCAAGTAAAATGTAGTTTTTCCATTTTTTGTATGGACTGCTCAATTTTTTACATTGATAATAATTACATTATGCTCGAGTAGCTGCCATTTTGGTCATCGCAATGCTTTTACAACGAATATTTTTTATGTAAATATTACATAAAATATACATAAAACGTATATAAATTCATGTAGAAGAATTTAAATCTAATAGACATATATATTATTTTGTAAATTGCTGACATCCTGACATTAAATATCTCTTATTTTTCTTCCAGTTTTATATAAATCTAAAAAGCTCTATAATTTATATGTATTTTATATATAAATGTGTTTGCTGGGCGTGACCTTAGAAATGACTTCTCGTATCCAGAATCATAAAAAGTTTTGGGTGAAAACAGAGTTGTTACTGATTTTGAGTCCCACAGTGTATTGATTACAGGTTCTCCAGGGGGAGGTAATCTAGTCAATCATTACTTAGATATTACATTTCGAAGTTAATCGGATCAAAAATGTTGGAGAACTATTGTTGTGGCAATCTTTTCTCCAGTACAGAATGACCAGTGGCAATCAAATAAAACTTTTGGCAATGGAATCAAAATTAAAAAGGTGTAAGCCCCATGCGATTAACTCAAAAAATTTTGCGAAATTATTATTTCCGTCAGTTGGTTAAGAAATTTTATAACAAAAATCATTTTATCCATTTCTTGATAATCGATTTTGCCATGTTTCTGGCCTCGACAAGCTGTGGGGGTTCGCCCTCTTGCGAAAGTTGATCGGCACAATGCGACGTACCTAAAAACAGAAATGTAGCAATTGCCATTGACATGGTGTTTTACCTGGTATAATAATAACGGGCGCATCCGCATTAGTTTCTTTGTTAAGACCCAACTTGTGCCATGGATCTTGAGCACCATGTACGGTTAATACCTTCGTTACTTTGATGTTTTGTGACCCGTACCTTCGGTTAAGTGTATCGATACCTTTGTACAATAAATTCTTGTTAAACCTATGGGAACTGCCAGTTAAATTTATTATAATGATAGTCCTTACTTGTCTCCAAATTGGGTCGAGCAACTCTCCAAATCATCATCGGCCACCGAAAATGAGTCATGGAATGGTTGTTTTACAGAACTCATCGTTATACTAAATCCGAATTCTGTACAGGTTTGATACAACCATGATATTTCGTCATTTGGATAAGAGCGATCCTCGTCGACGCAAACGTCGGACGATTTCACTTTCAGGAAAAATATCAAAGCTTGAAAGGCGCTTGAGTTGACATTTTGAAAAATATGACAGCTGTTTACGCCATGATCTGGTGGAATGTTGTGATCTGCTATCACGTATCTGATATTACTCAAAATTAAGCTGTTGTTCATTTCGTTTGGATCTCCGCAGCTCCAATTTCTAGAGAAAAAGTAAGTTGGGTAGTGTCTATGAAGGGGAAACCTACTCAAGAGCGTTGAGTACTTCTTCCCGACCCGAGGTTGTCGCCAATAGCTTTTTAACGTTACTGTAACCCTCACGAATTTTGTTGTAACAGTTCCAACTTACATTGGAGTACACTTCGCCCGCCACTTCTAAGTACTCTGAAAAGTTAGTTAGTGGTGCAGATGAACTACAGCGAGGAATTACCGTAAAAATCAGAAACTGCGCGTAATGGGGCGCTGCTGGCCCAAACTGCGTCTACCAAATGTGGATATTTGTATCTCAACCATGTGGCTAAAGAGGCAGAGTACGAACAACCAAACGCGACAACCTTACTGCGCTTGAGTCCCGGTACAGTGTTTTTGATGGTATTAACAAAGTCGCTCAAATCTTCCAAAGCTTGCTCCACGGATAGGTATACTAAATTTTCGCTGGATAAATTTCTGGCAAAGGAAGATGAATGAATATGGTTTCTGAATGAAGTTCGCTTACTTAAAAGGTGAACTTTTGCCATAATATCGATGTTCCAATGCAAAAAATCTTCCTCCAAGTTCCTTGGCGAACTCATAACTCTGTCCTTGTCTCAAACCATTTGGGTCGAGATTACCTTCACCACCGATCTCCAGTACGAAAGGTCCTCCTTCCATAAAATGGATGGAATCCTCAAAATATCGCTAAAAGCACTCGGTAATACATTCGATGGTTTTGGTGTGGACTTACAATTAGAAATGTTCGTTGGTCCAAGATGTCGAAATGGTTTAATGGTTGTTTGAACCATTTTTCTTGTAGGAACGTCTCTTCATGGATATAATTGTTATCCTCATTTCTGGGCAGTGAGTAAGCCTAAAATCAAATTGAACAATATTGCAAAGGAAGCCAAAACTTCATACCTGACTGGTGCTAATTGCTATTAAAATATTAACGATTACATTCATTACTACGCCAGCGGTCAACGGGCAATCATAAATGTGGAACTTTATACATTGTGTGCAGATTTATGGTATGTATAAAGCGCTTATAAATATTCAAGCACATTACCACCACGTGTGTGTGTGTGGATCTTTTTTTTTTCTCAGGAATTCAACGTCAGTGTTTACAATGTAAGGCTATATTTATATTGGGCGAACTTAATTGTGTATTTTTGTAATTTACCGAAACGCGCGTTTGGAATGCTGATACTGTGCAGTACTTTTTCTTGTCTTTTCCGCCCACGCCCAATCAACTATTTGCCAAAATTAGAAAGGGAAGTAATCACTGAAATACTTGTGTTTGTTATTTACAAAAATTTGGCAAACGTTAGATGTTCACTCGAGTCAACTTTGCATACAGGGTGGCCAAAGGTAAGACCATCTGAACATTTTTGTTATCAACTACTATTTACAGTCTTACATAGCACATTTCCACTCTTACAGTATTTTTATTCCATTTCCCTCTCTTAGGTATCTATTTTCTTCGCTAAACTACTTGAAAACCCCTTTCCCTCGGCTCCCCCATCTTCCTCCTGTACATCTCCATAGTCAAGAGTCTTCTCAGAGCCTCGATTCCACAATTCCTGGTTTTCAGTTCCTATCCTTCTTCTTCTTCTTCTTCAGTTCTCTTCTATTAATATGGTTTCTTTTGTTTTTAGTTTACTATACATCTTGCTTCGGCCCTCTTTTTATCATAAATTCTTCTGACCCTCCCAAAAGTGATCTTTACCAGTCTAATCAGCTTTCTTGGTACCGCTTGGTATTTATGCTGGTCTGTTGTAGATCTTTTAGCACCAAATCAACTTTGGTGCATTTGTAATTGCCGGCCCATCCTCGGCTGTTGGAGCACTTCCGCATTTGTTAAACAGTAGTTTTATGCATTTCTTCTTTTTGTAACCCGTTTATAGGTAGCTCCTGTTCTGCAATATAGTTCTACTACAACTCCTCTCTCTTCTTTGTCTTCACTATTCAGTGGCTCTATTCGGCCATCTCTTCATCCAATTCCCATTTTTCTTTTAATTTATGTAGCAATTCTACAGCCTGCTTTCGTTTCTTTGACTTCCTTTAACGAAACTGTTCTTCTTTTTCTTTCAATTTGATTTTCCTCTATTCTTTCTTTTATTTTCTACTTTATTTGTTGCCAGCGTTCTTCTATTTCGGTGCTTGGATTGAAATGCTGCTCGTTTTCAATATCATGTCGTCGTATTCTTCGTATTTTTCTCCCTTACAGACAGGAATTATCTATTTACCACCCATGTATCTATTTGGGAATTATTGGGGTTATTGTTGTCGTGTAGGTCCCATTGAAATGAAAGAGTCTCTTACTAGTGCTCTAGAATTCATCATTCATTTCTTCTGGTTGTCCTTAAGTTGAACCTAATTGAGTTACTTATGGCGAACAAGCTCCAAGGTCTCTTTAGGCTTGTAGGCGTGCGTTCGGGAGCAAGTGGAGCGTGGACCTATCGCCAAAATGATCCACCGGATATATACTAGAATCGAATCATAAATGAGGATTTATCCAGAGATAAACACCGAGAGAATAACCAAAACAGTTTGTTCTACTAAATTCTATTATTAAAAAAAGATGTTCCAGACTCTGTTCTTGTGGCTTCTAAAACGAATAGACTCACTACAATAATGGAAGATTTAGAGTGCCATAACTGAACACAATTGGGGCTATTACTGGATAATGAGGAAGTCACCAAGGAGTTAGCTGGGATAGATCGGCTACCTTGGAATCACGAGTAGTAAGAGAACGACAGCAACCTATGAGCCCTTGTGACAGTGCAAAAAGTTCCAGGAGGAGTTTCAGTGGAATTCAGAAACAGTATAAACTTCCAAAGATTGAACTGTCGAAGTTCGATAGTGAAGTGACTAGTTGGTTAACGTGGTGGGCACAGTTCTCCAAAATAAATGATGATGAAGATCTGTATGCCACGGATAAGTTCCAATATTTGCTACAGTCGATGGTTCGAGCGTATGATATCGTGGAGAGATACCCTATGATAGCAGCAAACTACTCAAAGGCGGTGGAAAAGCTGAAGAACATATACGGGAACGAAAGTATCCTAATAGAAGCACACGTACGAGAGTTATTGAAAATGGCCCTTGAAAATCTCACTGTTGATAAGAAGAACTCATTGTATAAAATTGTCGATCAATTAGAGTGTAATCTTCGAGCGTTGGAGTCACTAGGGGTGAAGTCAGATAAACGAATTCACCATTTTTTTGGAGCAACTCACGTACCACCCTCTCGTGGATTCAGCGAAATTATGTGAAAGAAATTTGTGATCATTCAAACTCTGAGGATTGGCATCATGTTCCCCAAAGAAGTTGATGGAGTCAAAATGGTGGGAGGGACCGAAATGGCTGTATGTGGATAAGTCTATTTGGCCTTTTGGAATTTATGACACCAACGAACAAGAAGTAAAACAAAGTCAAATTGTAATGCAAACTGTTGTGGGAGTTGAACCTGTGTTACATTACAAAAGATTCACCAGATTTTGGAAAAATGTTCGTGTGTTAGGATGGATTTTATGGTGAAGAAGGTCCGTTGTGAGAAATTCACCGTGAACGTGATGCAACGAGCCGAAGAGAAATTGTATGGGCTCATTCAGAGAGAAAATTTTATGGAAAAAACGTCTGCAATTTCAAATTTGCTAGTCTTAATATGTGAAGACAATGCTGATAAATAAAGAAGATACGGTAGGATTAAAAAATCCTATTTAACTACCAATATGAGACCGTGGATCAATTAATCAGAGAAGTTCATCTAAATCATGGACACGCAGGAGTTTAGCTTATGTGTTGGGAAAGCTACGGGAAACGGCATGGAAGGCTTTCGAAGTTGTCAAAGTGGACTTGGTCGGACCTTTATACATAAGAGGGGGTAAAACATGGTTAGTTACTTTCACTTGTGCAGTATTTCGTGGTGTTCATTTGGAACCGATGACGTAATTGAGTACCGTAAGCTTTTCTCATGGCCTTCAGTCGGTTCATTGATCATAGGCCACGACTGGTGTACAGTGATGATGGGTACAGAGGCTAATTTATTTTTTGAAATAAATTAGGATGAGATTGAACGGGACGCTACTTCAAAACGGATTCAATGGCGACTCAACCCCCCAACGGCAGCTTGGTGGGGTGCATTCTGGAAACGATTGATTCAGAGACTGAAAAATCAACTAAAATCAAGATGATTTCATACCATTGACACCAGCTATGTTCTTTCAAGATGTTCATAATGTGGGAATGCCCGATGGAGATTTCGGGATTAAAGAAGGGTTGACCAGAAAGTTCCGTCAACTTTCACCTGTGAAAGAGTATCTACGGGAAAGATTCAGGGCGGAAAATCTACCACTTCTCGTTCAAAGAGGAAAGTGTAATGTTACCGAGTTCAACCGAATCAACTTTGGTCACTTGAGATTATAACGGAAGTAATATCCGTACGAGATGGTCACGTGAGGACATCAGGTGTGAAGACCCAAGATGGTGTTTTCTTCAGACCGGTCCAACGTTTATATCCAATGGAAATTTGTTCTGCTGAAGATACGCAAGTAGTATGGGGGTCTACTTATAGTGAAAAGCGAGTTTATGGATTTCGCCATCAGTAAAGTTCTTCACCGAGATGAAGAACAGGTGGGAGTATGTTGCCTGTCGAGGAGCTGTATGATTTTTGTGAAAATAATTAATAGTGTCATTATATCGGATAGTCTTATAGTCGATTTCGTAACAAGGTTTTAGTGCAGAAAACACTCCGGACCACCCACAGGAGGAATAATAATAAGAATTGAGCTGCGGTGCTTCATCTCGACGCATTCTCAAGCTTCTTCAGATTATGATTATGCAAGTTAGATTTCCTAATACACCATGCTTTTCATGTGGTACCGTTTGGGAGCTCCTTTGCCACGTTAATTAATCTCAGGTGTGGATATGGGATACCAAATAAGGTCCGAAGGCATTAAATAAAAGAAACAAAGAAAAAGATTATTCCCGGCTAGGGATATCTAGATATAATTAGACGGACGAAAGGAAAACGGAAAAGAAAATTTAGGAACAAATCTTGAAACAACAGAAAGAAAATAAGGCAACTGAATATTTAATTTTTAAACCACTCGACTCTGCTAACATAGTCATAATCATAAATAACTGAAAACAAAATATTTCTAACAATTCAAGGTGACTACATTTTATAAAATAAAAGATAGAAACCGCACATCTGGCCATTTGTTTGGTGTACACTTTAATAGTTTAATCACGCCTGAAGGGCAACGCAACAAATTAATAAATAAAGATATTTTCTTAGTTCGACCACAAAAGATGATCGTATTCGTATACCTGGTTCTATACGATAACTCGTGGAGTGGCAATTCGTAAATTATAATTTTTTAATGAGGACAAACACAAACACACAATGCTTATCTGTTTTCCTTTCCGTTGGTGGGTTGATTCAACTTGGTTGGTGATGATCAGAATGATGAGATGATGAGATGTTGAGATGATGGACTGAAGACGTTACTGGCGATGACGGCTGGACGGATGAAGTCGATCCAAAGATGACTGAGGTGAAAGTGCGAAGAGCCGCAGAACGAAATGCGGAAGGAAACGAGGTTTAACCAAAAAAAGATTTACTTATTCTTTGACTTAACAAAAAAAAAACCCTCAATAATGAGGGTTTATTCCTAACATATGGATATTAACTTTGCAATCTTGACCGGCAACACTGATGAATAACGGAAGCAGACGTGCTCTATGACCCCCAAAACGGGTTAGTGGAATTTAATTTTGCTTCAACAGCAGATCCACGATGAAATAGTATCCAATAAATCCCTCAAACTGAGGTCTCAAGTTACCCAATAATTGTAACTTCTAATTATTTAGGACACTATTCCCGAGCCAAAAATTTATGCCGTTACCGGACAACGATTGCGATACTAATCCTCAAATTTTTAACAGTGCGCAATATCCAAGGTGACCCAGTATCTTATGATAAAAGCGTTTTATAAACTTTATAAAATTTAACATTTTCGAATTTTAAAAATTGGTCTAATATATTGAAAAAACAATGTTACACCTTGGTGTTGATGCGATTCCTCTCAGTCGAGTACCTATTTGTTCTTTCACAATTCAAATGTCTCATCATAATATGTGGAAACGGGCGATCGTCTTTGTGTGATCGTGAAAAGCCCTACTCCAAACTCACAAGATTCTAGTTTCAATTCAATTTATTCAACGTACCTAATAAAATGATGCTGAATTGTTCGTTTCCTGTCGTCTAGTTATACAGAGACTGGATAATCGTTGCCAGATTAGGGTTACAATAATGGATAGTGACAATAGCGAGGGTGTCAGGAAGAGTGAGACGGACACAGGACAGTGGCGCGAACACCTGACAAAGAACAAAGAAAAGATGAGAAGTTAGATTTATTAATCAATCTAGTTAAAGAACTTGCAGTGGAAACAAAGCAAATAAGGCAGGACCAAGAGGAAACGAAGAGATAAAGAAAATTAGAGAACAAAATACCAACTAGTACGAGAAAACCAGGAAATAAAGGAGGAAAATAAAAACATGAGGAAATATATTCAGGATGTGGAAGATAGATTGGGAAGATTAAAAAAAGGAAAGAGAAGAATAAATGTTGTAATTGGACTAAATATTGATACGAGCGAAACCAGCTATGAAGAAATTGTTTGAGGAAAAGCTACAAGTGGGAATAGAGGTGAAAGATGCACGTAAATTAGAAGAGAAAATTTATCTGGTTGAGGTAAGCAATGAAAAGGATAAGGAAGTAATAATGAGTAATAAATTCAGGCTGAAAGCACTAAAGGATGGAAGAATATACATAAACCACGACATGTCAAAAGCGGAAAGGGAAATGGCAAAGGAAGAAATAGAAAATGGTAAACAAGTAAAGATTGGATACACCAGAATAGTAATAGAGGGAAGGGTATGGAAATGGAGTAGGAATACGGGAAAATTGGAAGAAGATACAAAAAACTAGCAAGATGCTCCATAGATAAGACGGAATATAGCGAGTAGTGACAATTTCAATGAATAAGGATACGAAAAAGTTAATCAATAAGGATACGAATAGAAATAAGGGAACAGGATATGGAGTAAAAAAGGGTTAAAAATAGCATCTTGGAATGTGAGGGGCACTCAAACCCATAATACAGGAAATAAAAAAATATGGGTTTGACATAGCAGCACTACAAGAAACTAAGCAGAACGAATTAAAGGGAAATATCAAAAATAGAAGAAATATAGGAAGAAATGAGCAAAAGAATGGTGCAGGTGGCGAAGGATTGTGAAGTGAAGGGAGAGGAAAAAAGAGGGAATAGTTCGACAAGGAGAGTGAGGACGAGCTAAGGAAAAGAAATAATAGAAGAGAATAATATGTTAAGGTACAACACAGACGAAGCTAAAATCAATTACGAAGAGCAAAGAAGGAGGTGCAAGAGAACACTAAGAAGGAAAAAGAGAAAGAGAAAGAAAACTGATTGTGGGAACTACTAAACTACTAAATATAGCACCCCGACGCCGACGTCTCCCGATCACTTCCAAATTTGCCCTATAATTAGTGCGACATTAGTGCCCGATTAGCAAGAGAAGTAAGTAAGTAAGAGGTAAAGATGAGGAATGCCTTGACCCACGATTACGAACGTCGAAGGTTGCACTTGCAGTGCGTTCAAAATCGTTCCTTGATCATGATCATTCATTAGAAAACTCCCTCCAAAATTCATCTTCGAGAGATCCCCTCTTTAATTCACCTAGCCAGCTGTCCTAAATTGTGGCTCCGAGGCTTATTATCATTCTCTCCCCCACTTATTGAAAGTTTGCCTGGTCATTATGTGGCTGTAAGCAGACGACCGGACGGCAATGTCGTCTACTTTGATGACCTGGCCGAAAAGCCGAATGTTAAAAACTGTCACGTGGCGTGTTACTGTTATTTCTGCAACGATTAAAATAATTTTTGGCCTGCAAATGCATAGTGCAGTTGACTCATCTCCTGCAAAAATTCACCGAGAAATACTGAGTATGATATTGTGCAAAATCAATTTTTCGCGATATTAACTGAACGGTAAGATGTATCCAGTAAGTTTCTCGGATTACCAGCACTAATTACAAAACTCGGGCGCTAATCAGCACTAATGTAGCCCTTATTATAGGACAAATTTGAAAGTGATCGGGAGAGGTCGGGGTTCCAGGTAAAGTTGGCACCCCGAAAAAGAGATTAGCGTAAGTTCCAGAGATTACCAGCACTAATTGCCACACTCTAGCACTAATCAGCACTAATGTAGCACTAATTATAGGGCAAGTTTGAAAGTGATCGGGAGAGGTCGGGGTGCCAACTTTACTGAGGTATAAATAACTTACTAATACTAAAAATAGAGGAGGTAGTTGGGGAGTAATCAGTGCGGATTTCGGAAAGGGAGGTCAGTTGTGGACCAAATATTCACGCTTAGGGAGATTCAGGCAGAAAGTTACGAATACCAAAAAGACACATACATAATGTTCATAGATTTTAAACAGCCCTTCGACAGGTAGGGTAAGAAGACAATAGTTATACTTAGCATTAAAAGAATTGGGAGTGGATGATAAACTAGTTAGAATGGTAAAATTGACACTGGAAGGGACACAATGCTGTTTAAGAATAGGAAGTGAAGAAACTGAAAACTTTACGATAAGTGAAGGAGTTAAACAGGGGGACCCTCTATCCTCAATACCGTTTAGCTATGTTTTGGAATGTATTGTGCGAAGCAAGGGCTTATTCAAGGGGGGGGGGGGGGGGCATGGGGGCAAAAAGTCAAAAAATTAACGTTGTTACATAATTTATTATTTAACTACTCCATTTATAAATATATCTGAAAATCTGATTCTTTTAACCCTCTTCTTTTTCCAGGTCGGTACCGAGTGATGATTGAGTACAATTCGGTACCGATCTATTATGCAATGCAAAGGCGCTGTGTGCGGAATGTAGTAGGCGCTGGCTATAGGGAAGACTGTCGTCATATTTTCAAATCGTTAAAGATTCTTACAGCCCCTTCCCAATACATCTTCGACTGCCTTGTATTTATTCATAAAAACCGATCGCACTACATTAGACACTCGAATGTACATAATTATAATACGCGAAACGCAAATTGTATTTACAAAACAAGGTTACGTTTAAAAACGTCGCAAGCGGCACATAATTACTGGGGTCCTGTATTTTACAATCATTTACCATCTTTCTTCCATTCATTAAATGTACAATCATTCTCAAGGAAACTTAAAACCTTCCTATGGGACAACCCTATATACAACTTTAACGAATTTTTAGATAATAACCTCGAAACTTAAATACTTTAAAGCCATTTCTTAAAGTCATTTTATCTCATTTTTTAAGTCCTTAAAGTTATATTTTTGTGCTTTTGACATATTGTTCACGTTCTATATAACATGTTCTTAATGTCAATTTTATTATACCATAACATGTATCTATTTTCGGACGAGTGTAAGCATTGTTACAATGCAATAACATAATAAATATATTACATATTAGTTGGCATCATCGGTGTGTACTGAATACCGAGCTTATTCAATTCAATATACAATAATTTGAACATTTTTCAATATTTTTCAAAAACGGTATGTATGAAACCAAACAATATTGAATTAAAACAAACCGTCGGTACATCAGGGGTTCAAGTCTTGTTGGGCCCAAAAAAAAAGTTATTGCCCCCCCCCCCCCCCCGAGACAATTTCTGGATCCGCCGTTGGTGTGAAGGGCCTACATAAATAGAACGGGAATAATATATCATAAACGGCATCAGTGCCTGGCTTTCGCCGACGACATTGTGATAGTGTCCAGAAGTAAAAAGGTGTTACGTGAGGTAGTGATGAGGCTCGAGCAAAGTGCTGAGGGAATGGGGCTAGTAGTAAATGAAGAAAAGACTAAGATAATAATATATAAAACGGTTCTGAGGCCCATAGTATTATTTGGTAGCGAAACGTGGGTAATGGACAGAACCATCAGAACAAAAAATGCTAGCAGTCTGGGAGAGAAAAATTCAACGCAAGATGTATAAGGGAAGAAAGGAAGGTGGAATCTGGCAAAGAAGAAGCAACAAGGAACTAAGAGAATTATTCGACTAAGATGGATCTGGAGCGAATGGATAGCGAAAGGGTACCTAAAAGGATTATGGATAGTGGAATTGGAGGAAGAAAGAAGACCTAAAGCGAGATGGGTGCACGAGGTGTTGAAGGATATAAAAGAGATGAAGATCGAAAATTGGAGAAGCATAGCCAAGGATAGAAACGAATGCAGAAGAAGAATACACCAAGCCATGGGCCTTCTAGGCCTACAGTGCTAATTATATAAATATGGTTGTTGATTCAAAAATTAAAGGGAAATCAACATTTTTGCAGCTTATTGAGGAGCGGTTTATTTAGAAGAAATGCTTGTTTTGGTCCTTTCTACCACCAAACTTTTTTGAAATACTTATCTGTTACACCCTGTATACCTATATCAGATAATTTCAAATATATTTTTAAATTAGTGAGCCTTTGTGTTTTGAATTTGTATTGTAGATCGAAATTTAGGAACAGTTGATTTCCAGTCTCGATACTGTTGAGCTGAACGAATTCCACCCCCAGCTAAAGAGCTTGAACGGTATTTATTTCATAACCGAAATAGGAGCGTTTCAATTTTTCTCTTTTTTTGCTTACATTGAAGAGGGGGGGGGGGGGGAATATATTCCTGTTTCGGTCCAATTTTACTATAGTCCAGTCATTTTAAACATGAACATTGCAAAAAATCCTATATTAGGTTTGACTTTTTTATGTTGTTAGGTTCAGTCCCAGTAGTAAATACTCAATTTTGCAACTTCGAAAAACATGTGGAAACTGGGGGGGGGGGCGCCAAAGACCGCGATTTTTTCGGACTTTTTTCAGTTTTAGCCTCGTAGCTCAAAAACTACGAGTTATAGTGCAAAGAATATGATTATCTTTTTTAAACTAGACTAAATTTGCTACAATTTGAGCCTAACCGGAAGTCTGCAAGTATAATAGTTTCCGAGATACAGCTCTTCAAAAATAGGCAATTTTTGCCAAAATCTTTTTTCAACGTATCATCCATGTTTCGAGCCAGATATTGCCATAACTACGTGCCCTACGACTCTTGTCACGGAGAAAAAAATTGTAGGACATTTTATCACCTTTTATTTAAGCATAGATGCATTCCTGGGGGCCTAACAGTTCTCGAGAAAAAGACGGAAAACCGGAAAACAGTGAAATCCTCCACATATATGTAATAGCATTAGTATGATTAGAAGACATTTTCTGATTATTCTTATTTAGCCTAGCGAACGAACGCTCAAAAAGGGCTTGCAGACAGACTTTTTGATCCTAATGATTTATTTCTAAGATGTGTTTGGAGGTGTTTGGTGATAATTATACGAAAAGTCCCCGGCCCTACCGTATGAGCTAACTCCGTAGCGTAACAAAATTTGCGGATTTGTTAAGTTTTCCCTTTGTATCTCTTGAATAGGCGATCGTAGTGGGAAATGGCCAATTATAAAATAAAAGCTGCCTCGAGAAAATACTTTTGTTCTTTTCGTCAAACATTAACCCTATCATAAATGTATTTAGAAAAGACTAGAGACCATTAAACATGGTGGCGCATAAGAGTGAAATTGTTTGGCTAAGGATGCAGGTAATCTGTATTTAATACTCACATATCAGATTTAGCTCTAAACCTCCCACAAAATTAGTTGTTCTCTAGTGCCCTCTATTCCATCTTGAACTCAACGTTTTTTTTAAATAACTATAACATCTAATCTATTTGAGATAAAATATTAAACGGTATATGTATTTTATAGGAAATTTTATGGTCTACAACTTTTATTTCAGCAGTTTTTGCTATAAACCCAATACTTTAGGAGCTAGAACACAATATTTGCCGATAAACGTCGTGTAAAAGCGATTTTAAAAGAAAATGTCAATTCTTGACAGCGAATATCTCTTCAACGGATAGAGATAGAGAAAAAACACATAGAAGAAAACTTGTAGAAAATTTAATCAGCTTTTTTTTATAGTTGGCCATTTCCCACTACGATGGCCTGTTCAAGAGATGTAAACGGAAAACCAAACAAATCCGCACATTTTGTTACGCTACTTTTCGTATAATCATCACCAAACACATCCCAGAAATAAAATCATTAGGATCAAAAAGTCTGTCTACAAGCCCTTTTTGAGCGTTCGTTCGCTAGGCTAAATAAGAATAATCAGAAAATGTCTTCTAATCATATTAATACTATTACATATATGTGGAGTCGTAGCGATTTCACCGTTTTCCGGTTTTCCGTCTTTTTCTCGAGAACTGTTAGGCCTACAGGAATGCATCTATGCTTAAATAAAAGGTGATAAAATGTCCTACAATTTTTTCCTGCATGACAACGGTCGTAGGGCACGTCGTTGTGGCAATATCTGGCTCGAATCATGGATGATACGTTAAAAACAGATTTAGGGAAAATGCCTATTTTTGAAGAGCTGTATCTCGGAAACTATTATACTTACAGACTTCCGGTTAGGCTCAAATGGTAGAAAATTTAGTCCAGTTTAAGAAAGATAATCGTATTCTTTGCACTACAACTCATAGTTTTTGATCTACGAGGCTAAAACTGAAAAAAGTCCGAAAAAATCGCGGTTTTTGGTGCCCCCCCCCAGTTTCCACAAGTTTTTCGAAGTTGCAAAATTGAGTATTTACTACTGGGACCGAACCTAACACCATGAAAAAAGCAAACCTAACATAGGATTTATTGCAATGTTTGTATATTTTTGTGTTTAAATTGACTGTACTACTATCAAAATGATAGTTTTCAGTGTTTTCGTGGAGACTTGATAAAATCACTTTTACCCCAACTTCTCTACTGTCCTTGTTGAATTTTCGACTTGACGTCAGTATAATTAGTTTGTTAATGGCCAACATTATATAAATTTGAATTTTATGTTCCTAGTAATTTAATCTTAATATTTTGGTAAGAATTTGACCAAATTAAGCTCCAAAAGATCTAATAGAGGTACATTTCACTTGATCTCAAAATTGTAGAAATTCACAGGACCGTGTAGCGTGAACATTTTTGTCAAAAATTGCAAGGAATGCCGTTCAATACTCACGTAAAATTGTCCTTGTAACATTAACTAGGTCATTAATAAATAATTGCTATTAAACTAATGCTAACGAGATTGCAAAATATATAAATAAGAGCGTTCCAATATTTTCATCGATATTCAAAATGAGTCCACAGGTTATCCTTCGGTTACTTACATTTATACTGTCGTCAAGCAGCTTTCACCTTCGTAAGTAAGAAAATTTAACAAAAATCCACTTAACTGTTTTTTAAATTTTAGCACCAAATATTCATACGTGCAGAAGATCAGATCCAGATGTTGACGAATGCTTAAGGAGCAGTGTCGAAGATGCACTTGTCAAGTTATCTAATGGTAAGTAGGTACATTTATTCCTTTACACTACAGTATGTACAGATGGTAGTATTGTTAGGTGACAAGCACTTGGGTGTCGTTCCACTCGAACCTCTCCATATTGAAATGATCGGGATTGCTGAAAGTCCTGGAGCAACAGTTCGCGTGTCCCAAAACTTCACCAATATGAGAATTCACGGATTATCATCATCTAAAGTACAAAAGTTTGTGTAAGTAGTTGCACCTAAATCCGTGAGGTAGGTACCTAATTCATAAATTTCGCAGGTTCAATTTTGACAAGTGCCAAATAGATGTTGAGACACTTTCGCCAATAATTAGATCTCAAGCCGACTACTCGCTTAAAGGCCAGTTATTAATCTTTCCCTTAAACTCAAAAGGAGACAGTAACGTAACATCGAGTAAGTACTACCTTCGAATGAAAATAAAGCCACTCATCTTTCGATTTTTAGCAAATTTGGCAATAAAACACAACGTAACCTGCGAAAAGTATGTCAAGAAAGGGAAGGAGTATATTAGGGTTACCGATTATAAGATTACTATGGCTCCTAAAAGCATGCATTACAGTTTTGCAAATCTGTTTCAAGGTAATAACGAATTGAGTCAACAAGTGCTGCAAACGATTAATGAGCATGCTTTGGAAATTTTTGAGGAAGTGAGAGAAGTTACGGAAGAAAGTAATGGTCTTATTTTTAAAGAAATTACCAACCAATTGTTTAATAAAATACCTTTTAAGGAAATATTTAGGGATTAAAACGCTTCCATAATGTATCGTCTTTTCTGTTCAGAACTTTGTAAGTTTTCAGTACCCTTAAAACAACAAGAAACTCTGTACAGCGTCTGGATTCTCGATTACGCACGTAGGCCTTACATAAAGGCACTTTGTGATACCTACCTGACTAGAGTTGTCCGACCCAGCAACGTCATTCAAGAAATCTCACACGTGAGATGAACCTGACGCTGCTGGAAGGGGAAGCGGCTCTAATCGTATCCATGTCCGGTCAGGACACTCCCAACATGGTTCGTCTCAGTTGGACAAGTACGAGACACTAACAAAGTATGTACTGCGCCATTTCGTCGTCTGTGCAACATCCTCTATAATAAAAGGTTTAGTTTACGGTGACCAAAAAGTATGCCGACAAGTAGTGGCAGGTTCTTTCTTGCAAAAACGCCTCTGAAGGCCTCTCTTGCATGATGACAGTTGTAGCGTACCCCCAGGTGCAACGTCGAAAGACTGCCGCGCAGTTCGAAAACCAAATAACAACTAAATCTCCCGCCAACTAACTGAAACCCCATGGCACGTGATCGTCAATAACAAAACTCTCAAAATGGTAGGACTCTACGTTGTGAACGAATTGCTCGTGATGTGTGTGTGTGCTGCGCTTATAAGGATCGAATCGGTAAACACAAATAAAACACAAGAAATGGGGAGAACGAATAATTTTAATAACTTAAAATGGGTGCCCTCTCAAACAAGTTGAGTGTATTGCTTTTTTATTGTCTAAATTATATAATTTTACAAAAAATTGAAATCTACCTCATTTAACTAATCAACCAATAAACGAAATAAACATTCTACTTAAAATAAAATAAACAGAACCTTCCTAACCCTAAGACATCCCTTCATCCCTTCCATAACACTCCCTTATAAATCTTCTTCTTTCTATGACCTCTTCCATCCAGCCTAACCCTTCTCCACCCTCTCCTAATACCCACTTCCAGCTCCTAGTCTCCGCTCTCAGCTCGTCACACTCCCCTAACATGTGATCCAAATTTTCCCGCCCCACACTACACACTCTACATCTTCTACTATCATCCTCCTCCCAATATCTATTGTCTCTCTCCTCATTTCCACACCTAAACCTTGCTATCAGCCTTTTCTTTTTTGTACTTAGCCCACCCGTCAAGTACCTCGGCATACCCTCCCCCACAATGTCTTTGTATCTCTCGTTATACCTTCCTTCTCTGATCTTTTCTCTTCTTTCCTGCATCTGTACTTCCCCATCCCTTCTTATTATATCTTCTCTTATGTTGTCTCCCCACCCACTTTCCCTGCTCCTCGTCACCTCAGCCATCGCATATCCTCCTCTCTCATAATATTTCCTTCTGCTCGCCTGTCCGTGCTTTATTCTTCCTTTCTTAAGTTCTCTCCAACATTGCTGCAACAACTCTCCTCCCCTTCCTCTCTCCAGACCTTCCTCGTACCTCATCGCCATTTTTCCCGTCTGTATCCTCAGCTTTTCCCCATTTATCTCTTCCATCACCATGTATCCCGGCGTCTCTCTCTCTAGACCTAATGTCCATCTCCAATATCTCGCCTGCACCCTCTCCAACACTTCCCATTCGCTCCACCCCCATACTTCGGCCCCATACATCATTACGCTCTTCCCCAGCTTGTCGAAGAGCCACCTCCTCCTTTCAATATCGTTTCCAAAAAATCTCTCCCCTATTCCCCATATCTGTCCTAGCACTTTACTCCCCTTCTTTGCTAGCTCTTTTACGTGCTCCGCTTCATTGTTATCGTACCTTAGATGGTAGCCCAAGTACTTTACCTCCCCCACTTCCTCTATCACTTCTTCCCCCCACCTCCACACCTCTCTCTTTCTTCTTCCCCTACCTTTCTGGAACACCAACATCTTTGTTTTCTCCACACTGATCTCTAACTCTGTTCCTTCCAAGAAATCCTTCACCACCCTCATCGTCCCTTTCATCTCCCTCTCTGTCTTCGCTATCACAACAATATCGTCGGCATATGCCAAGGCCCACACCTTTGCTCTCCCTATCACCACTCCCCCGTATTGCGCCTTTTTCAATTTTTCTTCCAAACCTTCCATATAAATCGAAAAGAGCCCCGGGCTGAGGGGGCACCCTTGTCTTAGTCCTTTTTCCGTCACAAAACTGTCCCCGCACTTTGCCCCCACCGCACCTTTATACTTCGTCTCTTTGTACAGTTCTTCCGTTCTTTCCACTATCCCCTCACTTATCCCCCCTTCCCTCATTATCCCCCACAGCTTTTTCCTGCACACCCTATCAAAGGCCTTTTTGATATCCAGAAAGAGCGCATATACCTTTCCTCTCTTCCTCTCTAATTCTTTATTCACTGTTTGTTTGATGATATATACATTGTCGATCGCCCTCCTTCCCCTTCTAAAGCCTGCTTGCCAATCACCAATTATGTTTTTTTTCCTCCATTTCCTTCTCCAGTCGTCCCTGCAGGATCATCGCGTATATTTTGTAATCCGTATTAGTAATACTTATACCCCTGTAGTTCTTGACCTCCTTTTTATCTCCCCCTTTATAGATCGGGCAGACAACCACTTCTCCCCACCGCTCCGGTATTCCCCCTCCTTCCCACACTTGGTTTATTAACCTCCTACAAAATCTCTTCGCTTTACTCCCCATGTATTTCCAGTTTTCCCCAGTTGTACCGTCCGTCCCTCCAGATTTCCCGTTCTTTAGTCCACTCAACACATTTTCCAACTCCTCCACCGTGACCTCATACCCCTTCACCTTCCTCTCTACCCTCTTCCCCCTCTGAATCCCATCCGGCACCCTTCTGCCCCCTAAAGCTTCCATGCAGTGCTCTTCCTATCTCCCTATATCTATCTCGCATGTTCTTCCCCTTCTTCCCTTCCCCTCTTTGTTTAGGAATTTCCATATCTCTCCTTCATTCCTTAGTTCCTTTATTTGGGTTTCCAACTTCTCTTTATACTCTTTCCTCCCCTTCTCACATTCGTTTCGCTACTTCTTCTTCAGCTCCTTGTATTCCCCTAGCTCCACTATGCTCCTTCTCCACTTCCTGACGCTTCTCCTCATCTCCCTCTTTGCCTCTCGGCAGTTTTTGTTCCACCATTTTTTGTCCTTTCCTTCTTTGCGTCTCCCGACCTTGTATCTTCCCTTCACCATCGCCTGATTCATTTTCCTTAGCATCTCCGTCATCCCTTCCTCCACCCTCTCCTCTCTCCATTCGATTTCTCCAAATTTTCCTCGTATTTTTTAATACTCTCCTCATTCCATACCCCGTATTCCTTCCATTTATTTTCTTCCCCTTCAATCTCCCGCCATTCTCCCCTTAGTGTTACCTCCAGAGGGAAGTGATCAGACTCCACTTCCTCCCCCACTCTGAACTTTACAATTTCACCGCCACTTTGTTCGTTCACTAGCACATAGTCTATTACCGATTCCCCCCTACCTCCCATGTAAGTAAACTCTCCCCTGTCTCCCTCTTCCACGTTCCCGTTCAAAATATCCCACCCCCTGCCTTCACACATCTCCAATAACTCCTTCCCCTCGCCATTTATCACTTTATCCCTACTCTTCCTTCTCGTTTCCACCCCCTCTATCAGCATACCTCCCTTCTCTCCGGTTCTGGCATTAAAATCGCCTCCCACTATGACTCCCACTCCCAACTCTTCTTTAACTACTTCCTCTAGGAGGCTCTTCATGTACTTCATGCCTTTGGAGTACACCGTCACCATTACATAACTCTTCTCCTCCCTCATCCTTATATGGTTCACCATCACCCCCTGCCTTTGCGTATTTATCCCACTTTTGTCCCCAACCAGTTCGTCCCTTATTCCCGTTAACAATCCCCCACTAGCCCTACCCCTCTTGCTGTCTTTTGTGGCAAATTGCGCCCTCCACGTAAAACCCCCCGGTAGTTTACTTTCCCATGTCTCCCAGTCTTTTTCCTCCATCCATGTCTCTACCAGGCCCACCACGTCAAAACTTTGTAAATAGGTCCAGAAACCCCCACTTTTGTTTTTGATTCCCGCCACATTCCAAAATACCATCCTTAAGTGTTTCCCTCCCCCCTCCTCCCTTCACTAGCACCCCCCTCCCCTCCCCCCTTTAGTTTTTTGCGTCACTTAATTTTCCTTCTTCCTGGCCCCACTTTAGCCTTCCTCTATCCTCATCCCAGTCGTACCTGCTTTCGTCTATCCAAATCTTTCTGTACCCCACCTTCACTCTGCTCCCTCTTTCCCTTTCCACCTTTGCAATCTTTCTTAATTCACCTTGCACATTCCTCTCTTCTTTTGTTAGATCGTCCTCAATATACACGTTTGAGTTCTTCAAGTTTCCCTTTTTCTTCATAACTTCCCTCTTTTCTCCCCAACTACCTAGCTTCGCCACTACTAGCTCCTTTTCTGTCCCTTTGTTTATCGCCCATGCTTCTTTAACACTTACTCTCACTCCCACTTTGTCCTGTATGAATCCTTCCAGTTCCTTCTCTGGTTCCTTCATTGTACTGCCCCTCACGACTATATTATTTTTCCTTCGGCCTCTTTCATTTCTTTCCATTTCCCTCTTTATTTGTACTATCTCCCCCTTCAACTCTAACCTCTCTTCACTCCATTTTTTCTCTTTTATCCCATATTCTTCTTTCATTTGTTTAACTTCCTCTCTCAACTTTTTACTTTCCTCGTTGTTTTCCTTCATTTCTTTCCTGATTTCCCCCAATTCCGTCTTTATCTCCATTTTCATGCTTTCCAACATGCTTATCACCTTTTCCATCTCCTCGTCTCCTTTCTCTATTTCCGCTCCACTTCCTCTTTCTCCCCTTTGTGGCGACCTCCTAGTCACCTTGCTTCTCCTGAACCCCTAATCCTTACACTCCTCCGTCTTTTCTGACTTTTCACCTTCTCTTTTTCTCTTCAAAAACTCGTCCAAGTTTCCCCAACTACTTGCCCTTCCCCTTCTTTCGCTCATCCGCCCCCTTTACTCCTTGCTCACTTATTACGTACAAATCTACTCCTTAATTACTTCTCCCCAAAATTCTACCCCGTCGGAAATTTACTAATCGCTTTATCACTCTTCCCGTTAGAAAATAAAATAGAAATTTTAGTTCATATAACAAAGTTAAAATTCCCAAATCTACGACCTTTAACTTAAAACTGTTTATCTTATCCGCGCACTCAGATACCGCGCTACGTTAGGTACTTACTTTGCGCTAATTACTCCTTTATTCTCCTTTCGTCCTTTTGTCACCTCACTTTTCTACACTCTAGTTTTTTCCTGCATCAACCGATACCACTCTGTCCCCACACCGTAACAATTAACACCTACAAAATTGATATCCTTTGGGAGCGCTTCAAAATACGTGTTTACTCGCTTAACGCACAAGTTGAGATTAGCTCCGGGTCTTCGCTGATTACAAGGAGGGAAAAGAGCTACAGAAAAACCCTCTAGGATAATTATCTCACCTTCACCCTTCAAATCTAACAAGTTACATTCAATTTTACTTCAAGTATGCGTTCAAATTGTGCAATTCTCGTCAGGTATTTCATTTCACCTTCGGTAATTTGATATTTTATATTAAAATATTTTAAATAGCTTCTGCCGTCACCTTTCAAGGGGGAAAATGAAGAAACGCTGTTAGGCAACAGATCCTACAACTCGCCACAGGGTCAAGGGCTCACGGGCGAAGCTTTTCTATTTGGCTTAGGGCGCTAGCCTGTGGCTGAGCGATCACCCTGCCTGTACATAAGGTTAGAGGGAGCTGTAGCATTGTTTTAGGGTCCACTCCATAAACAGTATTTAAATGCATAAAATCAAAGGATGTAAAATTTAATCACATACGACGCGTCAAAATAAGGTGTTGGCAGGGTGCTAGCAACTCACATAAAAGATCATATTACGCCCCCACATAAATTAAACCCTGACGGTAATCGCATACTTTAAAAACGTAACTACATGTTCATAATTATAAATCTATTAAATATGACACCGCACATGACATCGCATCGCATCAAATATCACGTAATGTCCAAAAGCGTACTTCAAATTCTACTAAAGCAACCCCTAACAACACATTCAACAAAAATAATAAAGCATCCCCAAATTAAGACGTGATACCTAAAACGTAGCTCAGTAACTTTCCATTGCATTAGTAAATTTCACTTGCGCAATGAGATTTAACTTTCCAAATTCTAAAGTTTATGATGGTAGTTACATTTTAAATAAAGCTGAAAAGCATACAGTCTACTAAATTTAAAATACACCCTATCTATTAATAGAACAATTTATATAAACCAATAAACGAAAGTATACCTGACTTCGGAGCGTCACAAACACCAAAACTACTGACTAAAACTGATCACATAGACAAATTAACACAACCCCTAAATATTAAATCGAACAATTAAGTAAAGTAAAGAAATTATACCTATTATAATTATCGGGAACTTCGCAACACCAAAAAACTAACCACTCTTCATGTCGATACCCTTCGAACTGTTACTTAATTGTCCCCCTAATTTTTTACTTCTCGCGTTAGTTCCTTCTCCACCCCGCTTTTCAGCTATTCAAATACGCCGACCAATATTTATACATTCCATCACGTATATGATTTTTTTAATTCACAAAAATCAGTGGCGTAACTTTTCAATACCATCCACCAAACGGACTAAAGTTTTAGAGGGAATCCTTTAAAATCGAGCTGCCAAAAGCGGGTACATCACACAGTCTAATATCAAATTCCGCCTAGCCTTGTGATGGGCGTTTTGAGTGAGATGAACCTGAGGATGCTGGAAGGGGAAGGGGCTCTAATCGTATCCATATCTGACCAGGATACTCCCAACATGGATCGTCTCAGTTGGATAAGTGCGAGACACTAACAAAGTATGTAGTGCGCCATCTGTCGTCTGTGCAACATCCTCTATAAAGGTTTAGTTTACGATGAGCAAAAGGTATGCCGACAAGTAGTAGCAGGTTCTTTCTTGCAAAAACGCCTCCGAAGGCCTCTCTCGCATGACGACAGTCTAATATCAAGTTCCACCTAAGCTTGTGATGGACGTTTTGAGTGAGATGAGCCTGAAGATGCTGCAATGGGAAGGGGCTCTAATCGTATCCACATCTGGCCAGGATACTCCCAACATAGATCGTCTCAGTTGGACAAGTACGAGACACTAACAAAGTATGTAGTGGGCCATCTCGTCGTCTGTGCAACATCCTCTATACAAGGTTTAGTTTACAGTGACCAAAAGGTATGCCGACAAGTAGTCGCAGGTTCTTTCATGCAAAAACGCCTCTGAAGGCCTCTCTCGCATGACGACAGTATAATATCAAGTTCCACCTAGCCTTGTGATGGGCTTGGATGTTTTGAGTGAGATGAACCTGAAGATGCTGGAAGGGGAAACGGCTCTAATCGTATCCAAGTCCGGCCAGGATACTCCCAACATGGATCATCTCAGTTGGACAAGTACGAGATACTAACAAAGTATGTGGTGCGCCATCTTGTCGTCTGTGCAACATCCTCTATACAAGGTTCAGTTTACAGTGACCAAAAGGTATGCCGACAAGTAAAGATAGGATTTTTTTGCAAAAACGTACCTGAAAGTCTCTCTCGCATGACGATAGTCTAATATCAAATTCCTCCTAGCCTTGTGATGGGCTTTTTGAGTGAGATGAACCTGAGGATGCTGGAAAGAGAAGGGGTTCTAATCGTATCCATATCTGGCCAGGATACTCCTAACATGGATCGTCTCAGTTGGACAAGTACGAGACACTAACAAAGTATGTAGTGCGCCGTCTCGTCGTCTGTGCAACATCCTCTATAAAAGGTTTAGTTTACGGGGACCAAAAGGTATGCCGACAAGTAGTGGCAGGTTCTTCCTTGCAAAAACGCTTTTGAAGGCCTCTCTCGCATGACGACAGTCTAATATCAAGTTCCACCTAAGCTTGTGATGGGCGTTTTGAGTGAGATGAACCTGAAGATGCTGCAATGGGAAGGGGCTCTAATGGTATCCACACCTGGCCAGGATACTCCCAACATAGATCGTCTCAGTTGGACAAGTACGAGACACTAACAAAGTATGTAGTGGGCCATCTCGTCGTCTGTGCAACATCCTCTATACAAGGTTTAGTTTACGGTGACCAAAAGGTATGCCGACAAGTTAGTAGTCGCAGGTTCTTTCATGCAAAAACGCCTCTGAAGGCCTCTCTCGCATGACGACAGTATAATATCAAGTTCCACCTAGACTTGTGATGGGCTTGAGTGTTTTGAGTGAGATGAACCTGAAGATGCTGGAAGGGGAAGCGGCTCTAATCGTATCCATGTCCGGCCAGGATACTCCCAACATAGATCGTCTCAGTTGGACAAGTACGAGATGCTAAAAAAGTATGTGATGTGCCATCTCGTCGTCTGTGCAACATCTTCTATAATAAAAGGTTTAGTTTACGGTGACCAAAAAGTATGCCGACAAGTAGTGGCAGGTTCTTTCTTGCAAAAACGCCTCCGAAGGCCTCTCTCGCATGACGACAGTCTAATATCAAGTTCCACCTAAGCTTGTGATGGACGTTTTGAGTGAGATGAGCCTGAAGATGCTGCAATGGGAAGGGGCTCTAATCGTATCCCTATCTGACCAGGATACTCCCAACATGGATCGTCTCAGTTGGACAAGTGCGAGACACTACAAAGTATGTAGTACGCCATCTCGTCGTCTGTGCAACATCCCCTATACAAGGTTTAGTTTACAGTGACCAAAAGGTATTCCGACAAGTAGTCGCAGGTTCTTTCTTGCAAAAACACCTCCTAAGGCCTCTCTCGCATAACGACAGTCTAATATCAAATTCCACCTAGCCTTGTGATGGGCGTTTTGAGTGCGATGAACCTGAGGATGCTGGAAGGGGAAGGGGCTCTAATCGTATCCTTATCTGACCAGGATACTCCCAACATGGATCGTCTCAGTTGGACAAGTACGAGACACAAAATATGTAGCACGCTATCTCGTGATCTGTGCAACATCCTCTATACAAGGTTTAGTTTACGGTGACCAAAAGGTATGCCGAGAAGTAGTCGCAGGTTCTTTCTTGCAAAAACGCCTCTGAAGGCCTCTCTCGCGTGACCACAGTTTAATCTTAACTTCCACGTAGCCTTGTGATAGGCTTGGGGGTTTTGAGTGATTAAGTTGTTCACAGTTGATACTGTAAGTGGAAGGGCGGTCTGTTTTGATGCCAGTCGGACTAACTCATCGGTTCATTCTCTTTAAACTCATACGAGCTCGAGAGTATTTCTGCTTGCTACTTGCTCTAGTGAGTGATGACATTCGGAAACCAACCTAGAAGTAATTTTGCAGTGACCTAGTGCCTGCAGAGCAACCTTGCTGTCACTAGAAATTCTGATAATTTTGTTCTTTATGTTATCCACAAGAACTTTTTTTGCACTAAACGTTATTCCTATCAATTCTGCCCGGAATACAGTTGGAAATTTGCATAGCGAAAGATGTGGTAGGTCTCCCTATTATAACCTGAGGGGCGAGGGAGTCCGATTTCTTCTCCAGTATATGGCAGCCGCTGGATTGCCTCACATAGAATTCGGGAGCTACTTCAATACCTCTACTATTGAACAATCCTTTACTTTTCAGAGCAAAGATACCGGCTCTTACGAGGAGATCCAGAGCGAGGCATGCTCAGAACGGCTTCCATGATGGCTGTAGCAGTTGCTCGCATGGCGGCCTGCCGTGCACGCAAGGAACGCATTGCACATGATGAGAAATGCTATCGTTGTGGAGAGGCTGGTTTAAGGCCACCAGATCATTGGTCTACAACAGAACATAGCTGTAATCACAGCCACAGGACAGCTTTTGGGGATGGATCCTAAAGTAATCGCATGAATCATCCTTTAACAGTAAATAAACCTTGTTTTTCTCGATTGCATATGATAATGCTGGTTTAATATTCAGACTATTGACTTTTCATGTAATGACTGGCCATGGAGTGCAATTGCCCCTGATCAATAGATTGTTCGATTAAAACAGGTACCATTTGTAAAAATGATTGGTAGTATTGAATCTGTTCATTTGAGACATTTTGATAGAATAAATGGCGAAAGTTTGACATTAATCAAGAACTACGAGGGTCGATGCAGAAGTAAGGCTCCCATCAATTTTACAAATAGACAATATTGCCTATTCTCATAGAAATTCACATCGTTGGAAAGGAGAACGTTGTTTGCTCTATTTCTCTACATAATCGCCATCTTCTTCTACGAATTTTTGTAGACGGATGCTCCAATTTCTCTATCCCAATGTCATAGAACTCCGGCACCAACCCGTTGAGGGAGCGTTTCACCTCTTCTTTGACGTCATCGTCGCCCCGGAAGCGTTCCTTTAACTTGAGGAACAAGTGATAATTACTAGGCGCGAAGTCCGCACTGCAAGGTGTCTCAAAAGTTTCTGGGTTTGACGGGAAACGTGAGGTCGGGCCATTCGTCCTCGACCGGCGGTTCTGGATAGCTCACCTGAGTTTTCTTAGTGTTGCACAATAACTGTCCGAGTTGATGATTGCCGCAGGTTCCTTGAAATCGATCAATAGTATTCCCTTTCGATCCCAAAAAGCAGTGGCCATGACTTTGCCAGCAGAAGGAGTTTGTTTGAACTTCATTGCGACTGGTGACTCTGAGTGACGACGCCACTGTTTGGATTTTTGTTTCGTTTCGGGAGTGAAGTGAAACACCCACGTTTCGTCTCCCGTAACAATGGAGTTCAACAATCCTTCCTTATCTTCTCGACACTTTGACCCAAAAACTGGCGAACACACTGAAGGAGTTTCCCCTTGTGTTATGATGCTAATAGTCGCGGTACCCGTCGAGCACAACACTTGTGATACCCCAATTTTTCAGTCAAAGCTCTCTCCACTATTCCGTAAAAATTCCCAAGAATCCAAAGGACAATGATCCTTCTGTTTTGAAGCACTTCGCGTTACCTCCTCCGAAACTGATGGTCTTCCACTCCGTTGTTCATCGTGGACTTCCTTCCGACCGGCACTAAACTCCCTGCACAACTTTCGAACGTATTGAACGGACATACACTAATCGCCACACACCTCTGCCAACTGACGATAAATATCCACGGGTAGAGAGTCCCTTTGGCGTGCAAAAAACGAATTACAGAACGAATTGGTCTGATCTACAGTGACTTTGTCTGATCAACAATGGCCACCTTCATCTCGGACGGCTGCTGAACCAAGACTGAACGCCGCAGCCCAATGCGGCTGAGGTAATCGGGAGTGCGGTAATAGCCGCACAGAGCGCTGTTGTCGTATTTCGTCTCGCACCTTCCCGTGCGGCTGGAGCTCTTTGGGAACCTTATTTCTGGATCGACCACAATTCCATCTGTACCTGGCCTGCTGTTACACATCTGTTGGTTTTTAGAATATTTAGCAAGACGTCACTGAAAATATATAGACTAATCTTTGTATTGAAACATGCCAACACTGGATTTTGGATTAGGATGGGAGGGTAGACAAAGTGGTAGGGGGAGAAATGAGTTACGGCACCTAGAGGTCCATACGCCGGTGTCCAGTAATATACTGATAAGCCATTTAGGGGTATTATAATTATTGTTATTGTATTATCTATTCGTCAAGGACGAGTATATTAATAATTACTTTAAATAGGTACACAAAATTGATTGCGTTGGTAAACTTTTGATAAACAACTAACGAACATTCTCATTAGCATTAATTGCTCAAAAATTTAATTGGAGTTATCTATAGGTAAAGTGTAGGTATCGTAGGTATAAAAGAACATTCTCGATTAAACATTTTAGTTGATCATTATGAAGTTGTGTCTTAAAGGTAGGTAGCTTTCATATTATTGCTAAATTAACTATAAATATTTAAGGTGTTTTTTTCGTCAGTGTCTTGCTCGTTTGTGCATTAACACCTATAGGTGTTGTTGGACAAGCAAAGAATCCGTGTAGAAGAATCCCAAATGGTAGCGCAGAGAAATTTCCAAATCCAAATTGTTGCAACAGTTTTTATATCTGCCGTAATAACAAACCTGTTACATTTCCTTGTGAAGGGAATTTGGTTTACAATCCAAATTTTAAAAATTGTACTTCATCTTACGAATGTACCACCACATATTGTTGAGGTTTGAACTTTAAAATAAAGTACTGCAACTGCTTCATTCAATTTTCTTATTTTTGTTTTCGTAATATTGATTCTCCGACAATTTTTCTCTTGCATAAGAAAAGGTAAAAGATAACCAAATCAAACAAATATTTGACAGGGTTTTACTATGTGATGAATAAACAAACTGTTATGGCAACTTTTGGGTTGGTAATAAAACTTTAAATGTAATGGCCGCGGTCGCTCAGTTATAAGGGGCAAAATGGGGGTGGGCCAGTTATGACGACTAAGAGAGATTTTAGAGAGGTATGTGGGTGATGTAGGCGAAAACGCTAAAGAGATCGATGACAGTATAGATAACGGTAAAGTATTG
Source organism: Pyrocoelia pectoralis (assembly GCA_036250285.1). Lineage (NCBI taxonomy): Eukaryota > Metazoa > Arthropoda > Insecta > Coleoptera > Lampyridae > Pyrocoelia > Pyrocoelia pectoralis. The sequence goes on from CM070083.1 coordinate 22,107,498, forward strand.
AGAGTTATAAAGAAACAAAAGGTCGCATACCTCAAAGATTTGAGCGTTTTGTATGTACTTACCCCTCACTCCTGACCAGTAGTGTCAGTAGTGCTGGAAGTATAAGAAATAAAACTTCCAACCTTCCCTTGATATTTAATTAATTGGGAACGAGAACGATTAAAATAACTTGTGCACGATAGTGATGGACGATTAATATAACTTGTGCGACATGTTTCGAGAACTGACTGTTCCCATTATTATCAAGCGAGAATACATAAATGTCATTAATTAATTATAAATAGTTGATTAGAGACTAATCTAGCGTAACATAGGTTAGGTTAACATAATATTCTTACAAATCATAACTAATCGACAGAAAATCGTCTAAATTACATAAAATTGAAAGGGCCCTCACAACGAGGAACCCTGGATGTCCTGAAGGCCAATAGAAAATGAGGAATGAGTAAAATTATGGAAAAAAGGGGTAGAAGCAAGTGAAGGGAAAGGCGGAAAAGGCAAGTGGGGGATCAGTTATTTTAGTTAAAAAAGATTTGGAACACTACGAAAACATTAAAATAGAAGAAGAAACCATGGACGTGATAGGAGTCAACCTAAACAAAAGGATACCAATTTCAGCACTATATTGTCATCTCAAAAAAGAAGAATATAAAAGTCTTTTTAGGCAACTAGGAGGAACTTTTATACTTGGAGGTGAGCTGACCGCTAAGAATACATTCTGGGGATCGACAAGTATCAAAGGTACAAGAAATTAACTGTGATTTCCATCCCGGAAACGGACTTGGATGTCAATAAGATCCCAAACCTTCCTCACCAAAGGAATGTCTGGGCAATACATGCTTACTGAAAACAAGTACGACCGGGACTCTGAACACCTGTACTAATGACGGTCAACGATACAGTTACAATCAATGAATGAGGGTGTCAGACCTGTTCAGCACAAGCAAACTGAACGTTCTTCCAACAAATTCTAGAGGGCAACATCAACTTGCAGGTATCTACCAAAACTGCTGTTGAGCTTGAAAAGGATGGAGAGCTCTTTACCTACCCAATAGTAGTTAAATAGTAGCTAACAAACCCAAGAAACTACCCGTTGTAAGTTAGGAGACTGGTGGAAACGAAAAGGAAGTGGCAGTGGCAGAGACGTAGAGATCCCGGAACAAAAGCAGTGATTGGAACTCAAAAAACTACCGAAACAAGTTAAAAACGAAACAGTCATTCAATTTAACAATAACAAAGAAAACAGACTATTCTCTGTAGTGCGCCCATCAAAAAGGGAGGTGGAACACGGCCCAGAAGTCCAAAGGATCTTTGCACAACATTTGGAAGAAACCTGCTGCCAAGGCAAACTGCTAATGAGGATCTCCTACCATTGCATAACAAAACCTTGAACGCCATTAGAGCAGTAAAGCTTACAAGTTGTCGTTAGCGGTTGTGTTTGGGTGCTATACAGCATAGTTTGTTCAGTAAATTCATCAAAAATTTGTCAGAAATGTCAGAATATGGGCGCGTTTAGCGAGCGCAGCAGCTTAATGTTAGCAGTCAGCAATGATGAGTATGCTGACATCCAGCAACTTAAAATTCGCTAAACCGTCAACTGATATCAGCATTTGCTTGTTGTAGACGTCGGTATATAAGTGTGAGGTTAAGATGCGTTTGTATAGTATTTCAAATCAACCATCAAACAAAATGTTATGGCTTTTGCTTTAGATTATGATTTAGAAGTTTTTGAAGTTACTTCTTAGGATTTATCTACCCTTAAGGCACCCTTAAGGGCTACTTGTTAAAATTAAAACTATGATCAGAGACAATACTCTGAAGTTAGTCGTTTAACTATTGCTGACCGATGCAGCGTAAACTTTTTACGCTGTCTAATTTACTCAGCAGTTGTAAGTAAGCATCTACGTAGCGTTCCGTTTAGCGAAACCGCTGATGCCAGCAACTCAGCCGCTGACGTTCGCTAAACGCGCCCAATGTTATAGGTAGGGTTCAGCTGTAGAATCTCTGCTAGTAATAAATTGATACCTCCAAATTGTGTTCTGTCAGTATCAGTTTCAGTAGAGGTAACCTTCTAAATCGGATCCTGGATCCTCGACAGAATTGACACTCTGTCCACCGCCCCAGTTCACAGAGTGTCGCCACCGAGAGGGAGCGCTGCTAATCACATGCGCGGACCTCACATCGGTGGGCTGGTTGAAATCGGAGCTGGAGAGAGCAGCTCTGTGGGAGGGAGCCAAGCTTCGATTCGTCGAAGCTAAACGCCTCCCAAATTCAGTGAGAGCACATGCCTGGATCCCCGGGAACCGAGAGGAACCGGGAAAGATCCAGATCCAAAATGCTGGCGTGGAAATCAGCAACTGGCGTGTGGTGGACAGGAGGGAGGACCCCAAGGGGCAAACATTGATCGTCCTTATGGAACAAACTTCCTGGAACAAGGTGGAGGCCAAGTGTAACCATCTACCCAACGTCAACTTCAGCAGGGTGACGTTTAAACTCCTTTCCAAACCGAAGGTGGGGACAGAGGAGGAGACCAACATGGAGTGTGAGGAGGCAACAGTGGCTGAGGAACTACACCCAACTGCGTCAACCGTCGCACCTCAGTAGGTAGGTACAGTTTCAATGGCTAAACTTGTACAAATTAACCTACATCATACCACAGCGGCGTCCGCCGCCCTCTGTGCATATATGAGTAAACATCCTTGATGCAGCCCTGGTTTAAGAACCTTGAACCTATAAAGGACTGGGACTGAAAGGGGCGCGGCTTATTGCTGAGCCAACCGTAATCAATCCCAGATCGTGCATCATAGCGTTAAGTTACTACCACTCTGGGAAATCTGATGCAGAGACCTAGTGGCAGTGATGCTGACAGTGGAAAGGGATGGGAGCGAGTGAGAGCTTGTACTCGGATTCGCATACCTTCCCCACGACCAACCAAATCCACCACGGGGACAGCACGGACATCAACAAAAAAGGCGAGTCTCTCCTAGATCCTTTTATCACTATACAGGGTGTCCCTGAAATGCGTGGACATCGCTTAACCACAGATTGCTGGTTCGAAAATAAGACGATATAACTAAACTTACCTATATACAATTACGTTTCGTTTAGCTAGTATTCAGCTTCAAAGTTCTTTAAAAAAAAAAGTTATTTTATCCATAACGACAGAACGCTTGGATCGATTTGGATAATATTCGGTATTGTACTCCTTACAGATGTAGGTCATCTTTTAAGGTGATATTAGTTATTATCAGTGAACCATTAGTGTACAAAACACGGGTAACACGGCATAAACCAGTCAAAAACTTTTTAATGTTAAGGCCAATAACCTTAACATTAAAAAGTTTTTGACTGGTTTATGCCGTGTTACCCGTGTTTCGTACACTAATGGTTCACTGATAATAACTAATATCACCTTAAAAGATGACCTACATCTGTAAGGAGTACAATACCGAATATTATCCAAATCGATCCAAGCGTTCTGTCGTTATGGATAAAATAACTTTTTTTTTAAAGAACTTTGAAGCTGAATACTAGCTAAACGAAACGTAATTGTATATAGGTAAGTTGAGTTATATCGTCTTATTTTCGAACCAGGAATCTGTGGTTAAGCGATGTCCACGCATTTCAGGGACACCCTGTATAATAACCGAAAGATGTGTATATGTTTGTGTTGCTGTGCACTTTTCCGACAGTCGCCGAATCCTGACGAATGCGGATGTGATATTTTAAAACCAAGCTATTATAAATTTATAACCTACAAATTAATGCTACAATTACAATTACCCCGCAAACCACGTAAATATCTGCACTAATTTTTTTCAAAGTAAGTTTTAAACATTTTAGTATAAAAGTCCGTCATCTTATTCAAGCGGTATTTGTCTCTAAATATATTTTCTTTACTTAGAAAATACGTTCAAAGTTTCCTTATGGAGATTACGTGTAAAATAGAATTCCCTATTTGTGCTTATTTTTAGGTGAAAATTTTGTGTAAACATGCATAGTTTGTCTGTCCGAGGTCCTTAACCCATTTCGAACATTAAAACAATGGCAGAAAGTATTTTCGGGAAAATTTTCAAAATGACAAGTACCTATCGGAAACTTTTTCTTGATAACATGGAAATTTAATTATTTCAAGTTGAAAAGTTGTTCAAATGATGAAAAATGATTCTATTATGCCTCGCGTTAACATTTTCATGGTTAAAATGATGTAAAAAGTAGTAACAGCATTCATCGTAGACTAATTTATGTGTCCCGATACCTTCTTTCGGTAACTTTCGAAATGTACATGTTTGTGTGCTTATTTCGAATTTAGAGATTTTGAACGATGGACGATGTCGTAGGTAACATATAGGTATAGTCGAATGTTTTCACCGAGAAAAATGTTTTTGTCATATTTAACTTAATATCTATTGATGAAAGTAGGTGGCAAGTGTATTGTTACGTTACACTATACCAAAGAGAATACCTATACTTTGACTATATTCTAAATATACAACTTATATTGTAATTAAGAGGAAGTAAAGTCCATATTTACTGCTGTACATATACGTGTAAATGAGGCCTTTAGTTAGTGAAATAAACAAAAATTTGAAACTGTTTAAGGTAGAGAAAGTCTTTCTATAAAACAGATGTTATGCAACGTTAGACCACAGTATATAAACGAACCAGTACAATAACTCCTACGCATTTCATTCATAAATCGACAGAGCTCTTAGGGACCTTGAACGCACCCCTCCACGATTTATTTTACTTTTCACTATGCATGTCTATGGCCGTCGGATGAGATTCTCATCCGAGCAGCGTTGAAGGTCACAGAAAGTTTAGTGCGTGACGTCACGAGATATCATACTGGTTCGTATGTATACTGTGGTTAGACCAGCTTCTATTTGTACATTTTATGTTTTATGGTATTTTTAGTTTTACTATAGTTAAAGATGAATGTTAAAACGCTCTCCCTAATGCCATTCGTATTCCCAAAAAGTTGCCAGTGTCCAAATTGAGTTCTTTTACATTCAAAATTCATTCTAAACTATCCTTATGAAGTTGACACGGAATTTGTTATATTTTCGTTAATTTTTGGGCAAAGACTATGTGCAAAGACGTAATTAACATTGTGAAAAGGTCTCAAATCTATTCCAAAAAGTTTGCATTTTACATTTTTTTTAATAATTGGTAAAAATTTACTATAAGTAGGTAGGAACGAATTCGTATATCTTTACCAAATATCAACCCATTTTTGTGATTTTTACGTCAAATGTAAGTAAATGTAATCCTTTATTTTAGTTGCTTTAATAACTTGCTAAATATTACAGATACCTACAGAGTCAAAAATCTGAAAAGGTACAAAAATGTAAATTTTTTTTCTTTTTTCAAGCAACTAAGCCAGCTCAACAAGGTGTGATATTTTAAAACAAAAACTATTACAACCTACAATCACAGATACCCCCTCCCCCCAAAGCACGCAAAACGCGAGAATCGCTAATAGAGAATAGCTAATGTCGGTAATAATCCAACCTTCATCAATATTCGGCGAAGGGAGGCAATTGACATAAAATTTGGAACTGTGACTGCTTGCAGCACAATACACAAATGGCATGTGTCGGAAGAGCTATCGTTCGCTTTGACATTAAGTCAAACGAAGCGGCTACGGCCGTTTATTGAAACCGGAGAAGAACCAACTGGGAACTCTATAGAGGCCAACCTCGAAAACTGTCCAGCCGAAGTTAACAGCTCGGCGGAACTGGAGGCCATGGAGGAAAACCTCCTCATGGGCATCAAAGATGCTTATGAGGCAAGCCTTATAGTGGACGGACTGCTGAGGCGATTAAGCGGGGCAGGCTACATCACTGTTGGCTATGCCGATCACATAGTAATTGTGGTACGTGGCAGATTTGTAGAGACCGTATCAGTTGTGATGCAGGGAGCTTTAAATCTAGTGAAAGCATGGTGCGGAGAAGAGGGCCTATCTGTTAATCCAACAAAAACGAACCTCATTCTCTTCTCACGAAGAAAAGGGCAATTACAGTAAAGCGAAGCTGAATGAACTAAGCGCACTGCCTTTGAGTACCTATATAAGAGCAATTGACGGGGTTGAAGAATTTCTGTAAGCCTAGGACAACAAGCGACCCTGTTCCAAGCCGAGGTATATGCAATCCTGACAGCGGCTGCTCAGCTATTGTCAAAAGGAAAATCTTTATAGTGGCAGACAGCAAAGCAGCGATTGCAGCATAGACTCATATGTGGTAAATTCAGGGCTAGTCCTTGAATGCAGACAAATGCTAAACGCACTAAGTAAGTGCAACTGAGTCACACTAGTGTGGGCAACTGGGCACGCAGCAATCGCAGGTAACGAAGTTGCTGAGGAGCTTGCGAGAATGCAAAACCATTCATAGGACACAGGCAAAAAGGAGATTCAGGCACTACTCACGAAAGAGCATTGGTCGAAAATCCCAGGACAGAGTCATTCCAAAATCTTCCTGGAAACCCCAAACGGGAACCTAGCTAGGTCCACCTTAAAGTTATGCAGGACGAAGATAAAGCTTGCGACAGAAATGGTCACGGGCCACTGTTGTCTGAACAAACACCTGCACAACTTGGGACTGACCGAAAACCCGACATGCAGGGGTTGTGGTGAAGCAGATGAAACGCCCTATCACGTTATTTGCCAATGTGAACACCTACTTGGAAATGAAAAGATTACGCAAGAGGAAGTAACGAAGATTCGCCCTACTAAAATCCTTGACTTTGTGAAAGATACAGGGTAGATAACATCGGGGAGCACAATAGACCAAAAGGTCGCAGTCCGGGAACCTATTGGGACCGCCCCTAGTAACAATAATAATAATAATAATAACAATGTGTTGCTCTGTCGCGTCGTCTGTGTAGCATCCTCTACAGGATGGTGATTCGACCAATCCCATGCGGTGCATGTGCTTGTTAAGTTTACAGTGTCCAGAAAGTAGGTTCTTTCTGGATAGCGCTGTGCAAAAACGCGCCAGACTACGAGATGTCCCTCTGAAGGCTCCTCTCGTGTGACGGCCGTGTAACATCAAGTTCCACCTATCCTTGTGTTGGGCTTGGGTGTGTTCAGTTATTAAGCTTTTCATAGTTGATGCTGTAAGTGGAAGAGCCGGCTCTGGACCATAAAACAGCTTGTATTGCGTGGTGATCAAACGACGGCCATTTTAACCACTTTCTCGATGAGATAGACAAAAAATGATCGATACAAAAATGTCTGAAATTTAGATGATCTACAAGAATCCCACAACTTTATGTCAAAAATGTTTACAGGAAAAACTCCAGACATCCATACTTTGTGAATTCATATGATGAACTTTTGTTCTTCGAAAAAAATTACCTTCCGGCATAATACTTGAGACTGTTTATGTCAAAGCGTCAGCTTTTCAACGAACTTCGTTCGTTACTGAGATCAATACTCCGTCCGTGCGTCCGTGCGTTGCAAGAGATGCGTATTGTCTATAACTAGTGGTGGCAAATTTAATTTTTTTCGTATTCGAATATTCGTTAAAAATATATTCGAATATAGAATTATTCGAATTCGAATAATAGTCAGACAGAACAAAATTCGTTTTATTCGTTGTATTCGTTTTATTCGTTGTATTCGTTTTATTCGTTGTATTCGTTTTATTCGTTGTATTCCTTTTATGCGTTGTATTCGTTTTATTCGTTGTATTCGTTTTATTCGTCTTATTCGTTGTATTCGTTTTATTCGTTATATTCGTTTTATTCGTTTTATCGTTTTACTCCTTTTATTCGTTGGACTAGTTTTATACTACCTACCTAGTAGAGCATTCTCCGATGGAAGTTTCATTTAAGCATAAACATTTGAATAGTAAATTTCTTGTTGTTGCTCCATTAAATTTAAGACACTTATTGCAAATTTTGCAAGTAACTACCGCATCACTCGTATTCTTCACGAAATATTTCCACACTTTACTCATAAATCACAATAATGTAGTCGTCTAGGGTGAGAAATAATTTGAACTAAATTAAAAATTTATATTTAAATGCTTAGATAATCCTTTAAAGGAATAAATTATCATCAAAGGCGGGTAAATAGTTATTTACATACGAGTGAGGAAGGTACAACTTTCGTTCACGCGAATTGCGTGTTCGTCCACGAGCGCAGCGAGTGGACGATGCAATTCAAGTGAACGAATGTGACCTTACTCACGAGTTTTGTATTAGATTTTGTTCGATACCTCTTTAGAAAGTGACTCCGTAACTTTGTATTACAATTGGAATTATTTTATTTAAAAAAATCATACAGTCGTGACGATCCGTTGCTATGAAACAAATGTAATTACAAGTGACGTTAATACTTTCAAATATGCGTGAGTGAAAAATGCGTGAGCGAAAAATGCGTGAGCGAAAGTACAACTTTCTCTCACTCGTAACCATAGTTACGGGCCACTTTCTAAGGAGGTATCGAACAAAAGCATAAACTTAAATAAACAAAGTCCAAGCTTCACAATACCATGAAAATAATTCCAGTTAAAATCACCCTGCGTGGTTGAGGATTATTGTAGGTACCTAATGTTTAGAGAAACGTGTTCACTGATTTACCGAAAACCTTTTACACTAACAAACAATAAATTACAGTTCATTACGACTTGTAAAAGGGTGTTATTGAATAGTGAATGACTTTAAGCTGACAGAAAAGAAATGCTGAAATAGCTATTTACAATACGAATATTGTACCTACAATGTTTTATCTACTATTCATAAAATATTGTCGGTCGAAAGAAATTTGTAAATGAGAAATAATTCCATGAAATGAAAAGTAGGTAGTAGGCCTACCTGCCGTCTGTCATCTCTCAATAATAAACCAACGAAGTTCTCTTTTTTCTTAATTTAACAATTTTCTTTGTTCTGGCCATTATTCGTTTTATACGTTTTATTCGTTTCATTCGTTTTATTCGTTTTATTTGTTTCATTCGTTTTATTCGTTTTATTCGTTTTATTCGTTTCATTCGTTTTATTCGTTTTTATTCTAATTCGAATAGTGGTATTGTTAAGTATTCGAATAATTCCCGATTATACATTCGAATATTCGAATATTCGAAAAAAATTGCCCCCACTATCTACAACCGAGTTAAGATATGGATCTTATGTGAAATTTTGTGCTGATTCAAGATCTGGTCCCTATTTTTCGATATCTCAAGTACTTTTCGAGATATTCAACTTTAAAAGTCGAAATTTCGAAATAATCATATAGGTACTCTTTTGAAATCGCATTTTTTTTCAATTATTGTTTCCTATTATATTATTTTGTACATCCAAGGAATTTTCATTCTCACCCCAAGAACTATTATTTTTACCCCAAGAATTATTTTTCTACCTTAGCTTTTTAATTATTTTGGTCCCAAGATTTTTGCTCCCAAGAATTATTATATTAGCCCCCAAAATTATTAATTTAGCCCACATAATTATTCTTTTAGCCCCAAGATTTTATTCATTTTACCCCATGATTTTATTCATTTTACCCCAAGGTTTTATTCATTTTACCCCCAGATTTTATTTATCTACTTATTTTATAGAAGTGATTGAAACTAAAAAAAAATGTCACCCTAAACGTATATTGCCACTCAGGCGCTTAGGTTAGAGGTAGGTTTAGTATATTTTTTTGCAATTGAATACAATGAATAAAATCATGGGGTAAAATGAATAAAATCTTGGGGCCAAAAGAATGATTCTGTGGGTTAAAATAATAATTTTGGGGGCTAATATAATAATTCTTGGGATCAGAAATCTTGGGACCAAAATAATTAAAAAGCTGGAGTCGAAAAAAGAATTCTTGGGGTAAAAATAATAAATCTTGGACATAGAGTGACAATTCTTGGGGCCGCGAAAATTACCACCCATTTGCAAATAATTAAGGTTTTTAATACTTTCGTTACTGCGGTATTCGAAGTTCGTTCTGTAATCCGGGGATTTCAACTAGTTTTTACTGAAAATTCATCATACACTGTTCATTGCCATGAAGGGTTTTTTATGATCAAAATACCAGAAATTGGTGTAATTATCCAATTTTCCGAAAAATTAATTTGAAGCGTTCACGTGAAAAAAAGTAGCAAGGTTGTTTCAAACAAAATAATTGTTACGTGAACATTCAAGTTCATTATTCCAATGACGATTTCAAATACAGGTGTAGTAATAATTAAATTAACATTTAAAGAACGAACCGTGGCAGTGACGTTACTCATCCGAAAAACCAGTGAACTCAAGGTTTTTATACATCATACACATTTAACATTGATTTACACATTTTACAATTGTTGCCACAGTTCGATTTTGCCATGTTTCGTACGCGAGTAATGTTACTCCTGTTGTTAGGCATTCTTAGTGAGCTTCAGGTGTATACTTCTTCCTGCCGAAATGGTTTAACCTGAAATTTTCTTTAAGGGTGAAGTAATTGACAAGGACGAGTCACTTCCTTCCCAAAATTCCAAAGAAAAATGGTTCGAGCAGTACGTGGACCATTTCGATTCCATGGATACGAGGACTTTCCAGATGGTAAGTTGTAATGGTCGTCGTGTTGGAAGTAATTTCGAAAATCTCTTTTAGCGATACTTCGAAATTGACGAATTTTATCGATCAGGTGGTCCATTACTGCTCGAAATTGGTGGTGAACTTACTATTGATCCATCTACAATGAGCCACAGTCCCAATTATGCCCTCGCAAAACGTATGAATGGTATGATTGTGCTTCTGGAACATCGGTATTACGGAGAAAGTGACCCATTTGGGTAAGTTATGGGTATCTTAATTAAATTTTGCAACGCCATTTATTTTATCTCAAAATGTAAAATTGGGCTGTCTTTCCTCGAATCGTTCTTCATTACGAAGAGTAGGCTACGATTCCTCTGAATGACGGACATTAAACATTCAAAATTCTAATTACAAAAGGGGGGACACGAACATAAAAATGAGTAAATTCTGTCATAAAAATCATACCACTCGGTAAAAATTTCTTTTTTAATTTTGGCAAATGCACGTTATGTAACAGAAATTAAAAGATTCAAGCAAATAAATATAATTTATTTGTTTAATTAAAGGTCTCGATTTCATCGTCGTCACGGTTTTCCCTGAAATAAGCACTCAAACAGAATATTGCTCGCAACAGTTTCCAGGTCAATATTTTGAAAAACGTTCAGCTTTTTCGGAAATTTTGGAATTTTAATTAAATAATAAAGTAGCCGGGACTGCAAAAAATGCTGATGTCCCACTTTTCTAAAATGTCAATGAGTCAATATGTATGTGATTCTGTGTGCGTTTACAGTATGTCTCAAAATATACAGTACTGTAAACTCGGGAAGGGACTAGTAGCCGCGGCCGACCAGCCGCAGCCGACTGGCCGCCGCCAACTGGCCGCCGCCAACTGGCCGCCGGGCCAACTGGTCACCGAGACAACTGGCCGCCGAGACAACTGGCCGCCGAGATAACTGGCCGCGAGACAAGTAGCTGCCGGGACAAGTGGTCGTCGCGTCGCTGCCAGTACAACTTGACTTCAAATAAATAAATGGCTAGTTTCATTTATTGAAAACAAACAAACTGATAGTGAAGTTGGTTAGGGACTATTCGCCGCCGCAGTGCCGGTTCACCTTCGCCGATTCGCCGCCACCGTTTCGCCGTTGGGACAGTCAGCCGTTGGTCAAATTCGCCGTAGGGACGATTCGCCGTTGGAAGATGATTTAGAAATATTCATCAAAATAATTTACTCTTAGTAAATTTAGGTTAAGTATATTTTTTTCAATTGATTCAAAAACGGGAATATGATACTAAACAGCATTTGAAACTTAAAAAAATGCCAACCTAAGCGTAAATTGCCACTCAGGCGCTTAGATTAGAGGTAGATTTAGTATAGTTTTTTTCAATTTCAATTTCAAGATTAAAAGTTATTTTCGATTTTCGATTTGTATGGCGAATCGTTCCTACGGCGAATTTGACCAACGGCCAACTGTCCCGACGGCCGAACGGTGACGGCGAATCGGCGACGGCGAAACGACGACGGCGAATAGGCATAGACCCTTTTTAGAAGCAGTTGGCGGCCAGTTGGCCGCGGCCACTTGTCTCGTGGCCAGTTGGCCGCGGCCACTTGTCTCGTGGCCAGTTGGCCGCGGCCACTTGTCTCGTGGCCAGTTGTCCTGTCGGCCACTTGTCTCGCGGCCAGTTGGCCGCGGCCACTTGTCCTGCGGCCAGTTGTACTACACCGCTGCAAACTGTGTTACTGTTATTGTTATCATTTAGTTGGCGGGATGATACTGTAAATGTTCAAAATGTTCTCCATTGCGCTGTAGACAGTGTTCATAACGATCACGCAGATTTTGAAACATATTCTGGAACATAGGTTGCCTCAGAGTCCTGCAAAACAAGACAATCTTCTGACGTAATGCATACACAGTTTTGGGTGGATCTGGACAGCTGAAAATGTTCTTCTTTAACATTCCCAATACGTAAGCGTGAGGTGATGCCAGATTGGGAGAATATGATGAGTAGTGGAACTCAATCTCACGGGAAGTGCTTCGTCCTGGAAAGGTTTCTTGTTGGAACCGTCTATTCATCTGAATATTCTTAGTAGGACCAAACCTTTTTAGATCCTGAACAAATGACCTGACCACCATGTTCCTGGGTAACGGGAAGAGGTATAACATCATCATCCTCAATGAAACAGGGATCTAGCACACCGTTTCCTGACACTGTACACTAAATCGTCACACGCACACTAATATGGTGGTTTTTGGACGATAACGTCTGATCTCTCGAAACCAAGAGAGCGAGTTGTTTGGGGATTGATAAAACGGTCCAAGTTAATGTGAGTTTCGTCGGAGAACCACATGTTGAGTAAGAAATTTGGATTCTCGTAGACCGTGGTCAAAAATTGTGCACAATAATCAATCCTGAGAGAGAGCCATCTTGCTCCGTCAATCGTTACCCAACAATCGTCGAAGTGTTTAATTTCAGGGATGTTCGTCGAAGACTTCGCTTTGATGACTGCAACACCTGACTGAGGGCACGTCCATGATTTTTATTTGTGGACACAGTTACTGGCCTACCAGACCCTCCATTCCACAATACACTACCCGTCTAAAGTGTTCACGATATTGTTCCGACACTAATTTTAAACTCGGCCCACCTTGGCAACCATTTCCGTACGAGCCAAAATAATATTCCACCATGAACACTTTTTTCCTCCGTCGTGAGACCCATTTTCACTTCAAACCACAGAGCACAACGTTCGTTACACAACTAGCAATACATAATGGTAAAACAACAACACGCAGACGCACAGACATGCGGGGTGTGCGAAAGCCAATACTATATATTTTGGCACATACCGTATTTCCTGCAAAAGAATTTTTTGTGTTTATTATTATTATTATTATTGTATTATTACATGCCACTCAACCCTGAGAGGATTATGGCCTCATCCATAAGGGATGTTTACACTCATACTAAACAGGATGGTACAAAAAGGTGTAGCGGGCTATGCATATCCGGATTCTACATATGAGAATAAGTCTAAAATGTTCAGGAACATTTTTATGATTTCGGCTTACTTTAGGCGTAATCAGCCATTTTGTATTTTCTTAAAAATAACTATTATTTCAAAAACCCTTCAAGGTATTTTTATGAAAATGGGCATATATGTCTTCCTTTCTCAGTAGTATAAAATTTCCAAAAATATTTTATCCCCAAAATTATCGATTTTTAAAATGGCTGACATTCAACCATTTTACAGCAAAATTCCATGAAAACTACGCAATAAAATAAAGTTTTAACAATAAAAGTACTAACAATGTTGTTTCTTGTACAATTTAATTTTATTTAGTAGTTTTCATGGAATTTTACTTTTACTTTACTTTACTACACTAAACCGAAATCATAAAAATGTTACTGAACATTTTAGACTTATTTTCATATGTAGAATCCGGCTATGCATAGCCCACTACACCTTTTTGTTACACCCTGTATAATATTACACCATTATAAGTGGGGATAATAGTCCATAGTTCTTTCTAGACACACCAGTCTAGATTGCACTTCACCTTTCACTATAGACCGTTATATGTTTTGGCCGTCTGGATAATTAATTTCCAGGCCCTTATTTCACTACACTTAGCTTTCCAGTTTCCTATTTTCGTTGTCCATAGATCCTGCCATGTACTCTTCGGCCTCCCTCTGCATTCTTGTTGCTGTGGCTTCCATTGCGTTATTTTGTTGCTTGTTTTTGCATCCTCGTATCTGGTGACGTGGCCAAATCAGTTCATCCTCTGTGCTTTTACAAACTTTATAATATCTTCTACTTGCATGGCCTCTACCAGTTCGACGTTCATTCTTCTTCTATATCCTCAGTTTCTTGGGTCGCACAATTCATCTTTCGAAGCGTCTTAATTCTTCTTCTTCTTTCTTTCTAAATGACCATGTCTGCATGGATGAATAGTAAGATTATGTGCATAATAATGCTTTTCCACTATTTGTTCTAATATGTGAATGGCATCTATTGTACTTCTACCAGGTCGAAACTCTTGTTGGTAGTCGCCTAAAATCTCCTCAGTATGTTGTAGTAGTCGTCCTTTAAGGATGTATGCGAATACTTTGTAAGGTCCCACCTCCACGTTTAAGTAATTCTGCCGAGATGTTATTACTGCTCACTGCCTTGTTGCTCTTCTTCATCTTTCTTATTATTGTCTTTATTTTTTCTAGTGAGCGCGGTGGTTCTTCTTCTTCCTCTACTGTGTCCCTGTTTTCTAATTCCGCTGTGTTATCTTGTTTATTTGCTTCAGTCTCATTAAGTAGTTTCTCAAAGTATTCTTCCCACATTTTCTTTACTTCTTCTTCTTCATGTAATAGTTTTCCGTTTTTGTTCTTCAAGCTTGTTGCTGTAGATGTTGGCTTGGTGTGCATGTCCTTTAAATTCCGGTGTTAACGTGTTTATTTCCTTCAGTCTCATTAAGTAGTTTCTCAAAGTATTCTTCCCACATTTCCTTCACTTCCTCCTTCTTCATGACGTAATAGTTTTCCGTTTTTGTTCTTCAAGCTTTTTGCTGTAGATGTTGGTTTGGTGTGCATGGCCTCTAAATTTTGATAAAAGAGTCTGGCGTTGTTATTCCGGTTCTTTTGCTCTATTTCGTCAAGTTTGTTGTTTAACCATTCATTATACTTTTATTGTCCTATTCTTTTGTTCTATGTTGATTTGCCATAGTTTGTAGCGATTTCAGTCTTGCTTTGTTTTTGGATTGGGGCCTCTTTTGGTATTTTTTGTCATACCGATTTTGGTTTCTTTTTTGGTTTTCCCATATCATATAGCAGCGAGGCTAAGAAGATTCCATATGTTGATTGTAATATCATTGAAGGAAGCGATTTGAGGCAAAGGTTTACAATGACTAATGCTGAGAATAGCGTGAATAAGCTGACCACGAGCTCCTAAAAACGACTAATGATCAAAGTACACGTGGTTATACCAGTAACAAGAACGCCTATACAACCAGTACAACAATGAACGACCGATTGTCCTTCTGAGCGACATTCTGGTGGCTTCGCTATTTATCTCGAACATTCTCAAACGTCTGCGCAACCATGCTGTGCATATAAATGCTGCGCCTCGTGCAGTTTCGGTTGAATGAATGTGTATATTGTAATTTAGTTGTTAACCCTCTTCTTGGCAAGGTGTCTTGTGGAGCAGGAAAAAAATATTTTTCCATCTTTTCTGTTTGCTGCAGTGGTCCTTTCTAAAAATTTTCAAAAAAAAAATTTTTTTTTTGAAGCTTGTATGATATTTTGACCTGTATCTGTGGAGATACACTACCCAGTAGAGACAGATTTCTGTTTGTATGTTACAGTACACGTTGCTATGTTAGTGGGTTGTTATATTTTCTACCAATTATGTGGCAATGCATGTAGAGTGACACATTATACTGAGAAAATAGAGTACCTAATAATTCTAATGAAGATTTGTTAAGATTCATTTCTGTAAGTAACAACTGTAATTGTCAAGGGGGGGCCAGGGGGACCATTGCCCCCCCTGGGAAAAAGAAAAAAGGCAAAAGTTATTAAAAATTAAAATAAATTTTGTACCAAATTTTGAAAAAACGCCAGAGCTACGAACCCCCAATAGGGCTTGCCCCCCCCCCCCCCCCCGGGAAAATTTTCTGGCGGCGCCCTTGGTAATTTATTGTTGTAATATTTCTTTACAGAATATGAGAATATGCATTTCTAGCAAGCTTATAGATCAATTTAGTTCTCTTGCTCATATTTAGTAACTGGAAAAGAAACATAAGAAATGAACATTTACCGTATCAAGGCGTCTGCAAAATCCGGCAATGTGCATCGTAATATACAATTACAGTTTATTGCTTAACTTGCAGTGTATGGTGTAGGATACAACTACGAATTTCTAGTAAACGGGCAACGTCTCTTCCGAGATACAAACTATTATAGGACGTGCTGAATTATAATGAAACACGGTATACGGCAAATGTTATGCAAATAGTAATCTTACATATCTGAAATTGTAAAATATCGAAAAAATCTTAGAAAATACAGGTTTTTACTGACAAAAATACAACATTTCTTACCTTGGCGTGCTCGTCAAACGTCACTTGCGCGCCATTTACCCCACACAGGCGCAGACTTTGCGTTCCTAATTCAGCAAATTCCCATTTAATCAAATAAGAACTACTCAAACACCTTCAAATAACGTGTCTTAGAAGATACATCGCCAAAGAAGTGACTAATTATGAAATCAGTAGGCTAAATTAATTCTTATAGAATACGTATCTAACAAGATACATTACCAAGAAGAGGGTTAATTGTAATGCACAAAATTCGAATAACAGTAGATTTACATAATACAGGATAACATTTTCAGCATTAGACGATAGTTAAAGTATTAACAAGTGCACAGACGAGCGTAATTACGATAATAAAATGAAAAATTTTGAGTTTACCGGCTCCGATAAATGAAGAAGAAAGATCTCTGTGTACCACTTGCTTAAAAATGTTGACAGCAGACAATATGAAACCTAGTAACATTGACAATAGATAATTAAATTTAAACACACTTACATCTAAAATAAAATATACCTACTTTGGCGGTTGGATCGGATCACCAGCGATTTGGTGATCGTGTCAAATAAACAATAAAGTTTTGGAAGTTGTGAAAACAACTAACATTTCTATTTACAAATATGTACAGTTTTAACAACGCGGAATGCAGTCAATAATGGAGGTCTGTTGCCGGAGGGTAGAGTGGTTCTGGAATGCAGGCTGACGGGTCGATGTAAACGGACTGATCGGTGTTTCGTTGGCGGCTATGACTTCTGACTCTGACTGATTTCTGTGGGTAACAGCATTCGCTTATAAAGGAGGGAAGTAGACCAAAAGTTATAAGAAGTAACAGCAGGTACGTGCCGAAACAAAAGTACACCGAAAAGAGTGACACGGGACCCGTTATTCCGGAGGGACAAATACAATAGGTCTGTTGCAAACATCTATGCTTACCAAACTATAAAATTCAACGCAAAATTGAAATCTGGCAGATCCATCAATCAAAAATAGCATAAAACGAAGTACTGGCCTCTGGTTTCGGGGTTCGCAGGCTAAAGTTGAAACTCGAGAAGCAAACACGCTAATTTTAAAAAAGTGTTTATAAAAGAGTGTCAATTGTTCGTTCGGAAACCTTTGCTCTGTAAGGGAGTCACTAGTCACTTGTTTTTAATTTAGTACCTATTCATAAGTTAATTTTGAAGTACCTACGTAATGCAGTACTGATACTAGTCTACTCACAAATGTATTATCAACAAGACTTTAGCAACCATTTAATGTATGAGGCAAGTACAAAGTATCATTTTGTTCACAGGAGTAACATTACAACTGAAGAATACAAATACTTACGAGTCGAACAAGCTCTAGAAGACATCGCTTATTTCATCGAATCCTACAAAAACGCGACTCCCGGACAACAATACAGCAAAGTAAGTTAAAGTTGACCGAGAAATGTTCCTTCTCAATTCGAATGTTTAGGTGGCAGTTTTTGGATGTTCGTATGCGGGCACTTTAGCAACATGGATGCGGTACAAATATCCTCACCTTGTAGACGCAGCATGGGCGAGTAGCGCTCCTCTTAGAGTAACCTTAGATTTTTATCGTAAAATCCATAATTCAAGCCAATTCATTTCTACCATTGGGTGTTTTCAGAGTATTACGAAGTTGCCGGCGAACTGTACTCTAACGTAAGCTCGGAGTGTATAGCCATAGTTAGGCAAGGCTATCGAGAGGCAAAAGCTCTACTGGCGACTACGGAGGGACAAGAACGCGTAAAGGCCATTTTTGAGTACGTTACTTCAATAACGGTTGATCTAAACTCATAACCACCGTTTTTAGGGAATGGGCTTGTGGTAATGTCACCGAAATGGAACCGACCGAAATTTTGGCAACAATCCGCCTTGTATTGTCAAATCAATATAATAAACCAAACTACGGGAGCGAGAGCTGTAAGTTTTTGCAAAGTAAGAACGCGACGACCACGTGCTTTGAACAAGTGGCGGCCTTTGTCATGATGAAAGCTGCTGAAGTTTGCTTTGAAGACGACGTTGACGACGGTAAGTTGACGGTCTTACAAAGGTTAAGCTAATTAGAAACTGTTAGTGTTGGCATGGTCTTACCAAACTTGCACGCAATTCGGATTCAGCTTTACAATGAGCTCTATGCACCAACCATTTAGAGATGTCGAATCAATGATCGACGTAGATATGAAATTTTGCGCAGAGTCTTTTGGGGAAGAGTAAGTACAATACTGTTGAGTAACCAAAAAGGTAATCGTTTTGCAGGTTTAACTTAGATCAATTGCAACGAAGCATCTCCAGGATAAATAGGGTATATGGATCAACTCGTTTGAAGGTGACGAAGCTACTCACCATACAAGGGACGCAAGATCCTTGGAACAAAGTTGGATTGCAACGCCAAACACATCCGGATGCTCCAGTTTTCTTAGTTCCAGGTATATCTACTTTCATTCGCCCGTCCAATTTTTTTTTTCTTTGTAAAGTGAGCCTAATTTACGGCGAGGAAAATAGGCAAAGATTTGCACAAAGTGTATGTGCCAGTTTAGCCTTTATCAAGAATCAAAAGCTGTGCGTTGTCAACGTTGTATTACGTTTGTAAAGCTTCTTTTTTCGAGTGGAATTATCAAAAGCCTAGCGAGGCAAAGAAACGTGCCTCGAATGACGAAGTGGCAGCAAACGGATTTGGACCCCTGTCCGCGCTTACGTTGCAATCAGAAAGAAATCGTTCAAGACTTGGTGATGACACTTCCAGATTCAGAGCTTGAAAGATCAGCTGGGAAATGGGCCTCGAAGTATATTCCCAACTGTTCAATATCTACGGGAAATATCCCATCCTTACAGGAGATTGATCAAAAAGAGGTACTGATAATAATGATTGCCAATATACAAGGTGTTCAGGAATTTGTAGTGACACTTTCGGATTCAAAGCTTGAAAAATCAGCTAGAAATAACCTTTGAAGTATATGTACAGAGGGTGTTCAAATGAAAAGGTACGAAACGAGATTGTAGGTATAAATGAAGACTTTATTCAAAGTATATACCATAGGCCAGAGCACTACGAGCCGAAGGATTCCGTATTACCAGAATTCCTTTGGCCGTGACGAGACCCAAACCTTCACAGCGTCCTTGAGTGCGTCGTCCGAATTGAAGCGCTGCCCACTCAGATGTTTTTTCATGGCACCGAACACATGGAAATCACAAGGTGGCCTGTCCGGGCTGCATAATGGAGGATGGGTCAGCTGCTCCCACTTGAACTTGGCCAAAAAGACAGTGGGCAACACCCTCCCTGCTGACGCCATATGGCTTTGAACTTTTTAGGGGGAGCTGACGACGCATGCTTAAACTGCGTGCTGTCCCGCTTTGACTTTGGCTCGTAGTGATGGCACCACCTCTCATCACCTGTGACCATCCTCTCCAGGAAAGCGGGATCTTCATGATACCGAAACAGATGTTGAAATGCGAGGCCCATACGCAGTTCCTTTAACTGGTCGGTGAGCTGCATCAGAATCCACTACGCGCACACCTTCCGATAACGCTGACCCCCAACATTCGCAATGTGACACGCCGATCACTTCTCCATCTCGTCCACCTTGTGGATGAAATCGGCCGTGATGGCTGTCCTGGCCTGGTCTCGGGTCAACAACCAAACTCTCCTGGCCTGCACGAAAACGGGCACTCCATTTTAATTGTCGGACACAGTCTTCCCCATCCGGCGATGAATAGCGGCCAGCCGGTTTAACACCTTCCGCTCTCAGAAATCAGATAACGCTTCGCTGCTCCTCAATCGTCGAATGCTGAAATGTGAACGCCATTCTGTCGTCAGACGCACTGACGCGTCAATTGGACGGCACTCTTTACAGAGCCTCTGCTCTCCTGCGTATGCGGGCACCCACGCATGCTCCGATTCACGCCTGAGAAACCAATCGCATCCCTAGGTGTCTTCCCCAACAGCGACAGGAAAATATGTTAATTGTTTCATTGTTTCGACATTTCGTACCTTTTTATTTGAACACCCCTCGTACAACTGTCTAACATCCACGAGAATGTATCATGTTTCTACCGAAAATCTATGAAAATAAGGAAATAAAAACAAGGACTGACTTGAAAGCATTTGAAAAATCAGTTAGAAATGACCCTTGACATATATGCACCGCAGGCACAAACTGTCAACTCAGCCTTTTACCTAGAAGTGCTCAAGAGATTGAAACGCCTGGTCGTGCGCGGGGGCTGACTTCAAAGACACGGTCAAGTTCCACCATGATAATGCGGCCCCAACCACACATGCTTCATCGTTACCAACTTCCTGGCCCGGAGTAACACCCTCTTACAGTCCCGACTTGTCTCCGTGCGCCTTTTTTTGTTTTCTGAGAGAGCTGAAAGGAAAACATTGGGAGACCGTGGAAAACATTCAAAGGCATGTTACAACCTTCTTGATACGAGTATACATTCCCGTCGAGGACTTTCAGAGTGCCTTCCAGGCGTGGCAGACAATTCTCCGCAAGCGCAGGGGAGGAGTATTTTGAAGAATTTTAAGCATTTGTGCAAGTCCGATGAATAAATCAATTTTTTTCAGAAAATGCGCATAACTGTTATAATAGACCTGTCTGTCGCATTTTATTTAAAAAATATCGTTGCATGATTTATTTTACAGACCGGTTTGTGGTAGGCTTAAAATATTGAATTTTCTAATTTTATCTAATACTTACTTGCAACTTATCAGCGAATGACCGTTCAGCATTCAACTTCCTTTAGTGAAAACACGAGCTATTTCACTGAAGCAGATGAAGATGTCTAAAGTTGAGGCTGATAGTTAATATCTGCTGTTCCAAATTGGAAAAGGTTTCCACGAAACACTGCTATCCGTTTTCTAAGTAAGGAGACGTGGAATTAATTAACAATATAAAGATATGCCTATGCTTAAATGTATCAAATTATGTTGTGAGTCGGAGGATGAAAAGCTCGCATCAAAGTCTGGAGATATGTTTTTTTTAACGCGCCTATTAAGGTTTTCTTTATAGTTCATAGTGAAAGTAATCTGCCAACGTGAGGTACTTTAAATGAGTAAAATGGTAAATATACCTACAGGGTGTTTCTACTCAAAGTGGAGAACGTATAGAGGTTATAAAACTCGTCAAAATGAACACGTTTTTTAAAATATTTTTTTTCTTTGGCTTTTGTTTTCGAATTATGGACCTTTTTTGTTTTTTTACACCCTATATCTCCATTATTTGTAATCGTATTTCAAAAAATCAAATTTCTTTGGAATCAACAGTTTAATATCTACAACGTTTGTTCAAAATTTTTTACAAAAAATTTACAACAGCAAAATGGCAGTCATTTTAAATTCTGGAAATTGAATAGCACAAAATCTACTCTACTATTATAATTTAAAACGAGCACCATTTTGCTGTTCTAAATTTTTTGTAAAAAAGTTCTGAACAAACGTTGTAGATATTAAACTGTTTATTTCAAATAACTTTAATTTTTTGAAATCCGACTACAAATAATGGAGATATAGATAGTGATTTGTAAAAAAAAAAAACAAAAAAGGTCCATAATTTGAAAACAAAAGCCAAAATGAAAAAATAACTTAAAAAGGTGTTAGTTTTGACGAGTTCTACAACCTCTATTACGTTGTCCACTTTGAGTGGAAACACCCTGTATAAATATTATAGTGGTTATATTAACGTCGTATGTTGATAAGTATACCTAATGGCTGATGTCAATATGTACCTATTAATTATAATTGTTTATACATATTGACATCAGTTATTATACCTGTCAGCATATGACATTAATAAGGCTACTACGATTTACATTGATAACTTTAATAAAGAAATCATCTTCGGGAACAAGTTCACAACATGAGAGTGTGAAACTTCTAAAAATTAGGCTCACTTGATGTTAACTGAAAAATGTTCTAAATATAAAGAATTTGGAATGATACAGAGATTGGAGGTTTCTGGTAGTTCAGTTGGTTAGAGCATTACCCAAGTTGGGTAAAGGCCTTAGGTTCGAATCCTTATGACAGGCTAAATTTTTTTATGTGTAGATATAAACAATTATAATTAACACAATGATTTATAAATATTATGTTAAAAAGTTTTTGAATCTGTTGAAACGACAATGTTACTCATGAATCATAATGAGCTTGACTCATGAATCACGTTCTAATTACTAATTAGCTGAATCGTCTGTATGTGTACAGGTGCATCCCATTGCTCGGATACGTACAAGCAAGACTACGAACCAGAATTACCGCAACTAATAGAAGCTAAAAGAATTGCATACAATTTGATGATAAAATGGCTGCAATAAAAGATTAATTAACTTTCTTTATCATTTTATATAACACGTCTTGACCTTATTACGCCTTAACCACGATCAATTTTGCGAATTCGCAATTTAGATTAATTTTAATAGCAATAAAGTAACGATTAAGTTTAACAAGCCTTAAAAGGATAACGAGGTGGGCCACTCTTATTTAAATACAAACAAACATTAAGAGCGAACAAAGAAAAATGAGATCGATCACGTTACTAAGCGCTGCTTTGCTCTGCGTCCTACAATCAGAATGGTAAGAGTCGCACTTTCAGGAATTCTTTCTGCACAAAAATTCATCTTTCAGTTCAAAGACAATTCCCGAATTGAAAAAGGAAATTTTGGATCAAATCTTACCTAAAAACGAAAATGAAATTATGATCGCTCCAGGAAATTTGACGAGTGACTGTACGGTCGTCGAATCCACACTCTACGTGCTAAACATTGACGATATTAACGAAAACAAAGGGGTATGTCCAAACTTTTCATTTCAGGATCACTATAGTCTTCACTTTTGGATTAGGAAATTTCTCTCAGACTATACTTTCGACAATACTGGAAGGATTACAGGCTCAAGTATGTCCAGAATAGCCTCTTTGAATACATACTCATAAATAACGAGGAAGCGATTTGGACACCCGATACCTTCTTTGTAAATGAAAAGAAAGGTCGCTCTTTCGAGGCCTTGCGACCTAACCTTCTCATTAGGATCTTCCCCGACGGTTCCGTTATATACAGCAAGAAGTAGGTATCTCCCAAACAATTTGACAACGCTTAACTGTTTGGTGAAAGACTTTCAGTAACTTTGGAATGTCCCATGGATTTCGATAAGTACCCTTTCGATCGCCAGGTGTGCAATTTACGGCTAGAATCTTGTAAGTTACAGTTTTCAGTTCAGCCCCTTGCTAATGGCAGCAAATTTCCAGATGGTAATACGATTGATAACTTGAAACTAAAATGGAAGACGGAGAGCAATCCAGTTGGAGTTTACTCAGAGAACCCAGTTCCCGTCTTTCAGCTACAAAAGTTTGTCAGCTCCTATGGAATGGTCGAATTACAAAGTATCTATTGGAAGCTCGTTATTCCAAACTGACATTGTGTTTTTAGAAAATTACAGCTTTTTGGCTGTTGATTTTTACTTCAGTCGTGGTTTGAGTTACTCCATTTATAACATTTATCTACCAAGCATTGTTATGGTGTTTATCTCATGGTTGCCATTTTGGATAAACAAGAAGTTGATAACAAGTCGATTGCTCATAAGTACTATTTGGTCCAAATGAGCAAATGATGACATTGTCTTTTTAGGCATGGGAGCTTTATTATCGTTCATAATGATCTTGTGTAGATTTAGTGAAAGACAGCCTCAATCACAGTACTCGAGCTCCATGCTTAGTTTCACCGCCACATGCGCATCATTCTTGATTCTGTCATTAGTACTGTCGGTGTTGCTCCATATATTTGATAAAGATGTCGAAGATCCTATTAAAATCGTTGAGAGTGGGAAATTAAACGTAAACATTGTACACGAAATGGAGAATTTGTAAATGATTGCTTTCAGGAAAATGGCGGAAAAAAGATGAAGTTGAATATATTGATGAAGAAACTACCCTGTAAAGAGTCATGGTTAGAATTTGGTGCGCGTTTCATCGTCCCATTCGTCTTTGGTCTATTTTGCGTTATTTACTTTGTGTCATGGGGTGCCTTAAGCGCAGATGAACCAATCACAGTTCCCATGACTAAATCTTAAATTGCTTGTTTCCTTTCTCGCCTCTGGTCATGATATTAAATAATATTTTTAAAACATTTGTGTGTATAAATAAAATAAAAAAAAAACAGTAGGTAAGCATCTTTCCCATGTCTCTTACACATTAAAACACGAAAGTATATAGATACTAGGTATTTCTTCAACAGTCGATGGACGTTAAGATGGGTTGGATAAAGAAAAAAAGCTGCTGCTATGGATAACAGACGGAAAAGAATTGAAACATCCCCTTTTTCTTTGGGAAGAACCGGAAACAGGTAATAGCTTAACTTGAACACTTCCTTCATGAAAAATTGAAAAAATAAGCTATTCAGTAAACTGGATTTTTTGATGATGCGAGGGTGGACATAGTAGACCTAGGCCTCATATTCGAGCCCTTTGTACTACCTCTCTGATTAGAGTCGTCCCATCCCGCAACGTCATCCAAGCCATCCCACATGTAAGATAAACCTGGAAAGGAAAGCGGCTCTAATCGTAGCCATGTCCAACCAGGATACCCCCAACATGGATCGTCTGAGTGCGAGACACTCACAAAGTATATGAGGTGCCCATCTGGTGACGCTACCATGTGTTTTTCATTTTCCTTTAGTGAAGAAGTGATTCATCGTTTGAAGAACTTCATAGAGTTTCGGCCCTATTAAGGAGAACTTTGTGCCAACTTTCTGTAAGGGACTTCGTTTTCCAGAAATCCTAGGTATCCACATAACTTTTCCACAGTTATTCGAGCATTTTGAATATTTAAGTTCCAGCGGCTCCAATACCATGAGGTCCAAGTCATACTCTTACCAAGCTTGATAAATTAGACTGAAGTCCAGTCCAGTCCAGTTTAGTCCTGCTGGTGAAAGGCACTGCCACGATCCTTCTGAAGTTAACGTGTGGACCTCTTATGGTCCATGTTCATACAAAAACATAACCTCAATAACCTATAGGGCAATAGTTCTAGAAGAAGTTTATCCTGAAATTTCTACCCGAATTTGATGTCGGATCTAGTTACCATGGAGCAGGTAACCAGATCGCGGATTATTATTATTATTACTAAAGGCCAAATTGTGTCTTCGCAAGTAATATTCTACAGCTTAGTTGAAGGGTTACCCAAACGTGAAATTGTGAACTTGTTGAGAGATCAAAATGTTATTACCTTGGATTAATTTGCCAAAAACGGATGACCTTCAGGGTTAATGGACTGCTAGAAAACGCTCAAGATAAGTGCAGGGCCGGCTCGTCCATACAGGCAACCTAGGCTGCCGCCTAGGGCACAAACTTTTGGGGGTGCAAAATTGAGGGTTTTTTTTTTAATTTAAAAACATAAACTAAATAAAAGTTTAGTACTTCTGCGCGCTACTACCTTAAGCAGAGGAATTGCTAGGTAATGAAAGGTGAAGAGTAGGTATTTTATTTTATTTAAGTTGTCTTAGAAAATAGAAAAGTATACCCTCACGTAACACTACTCTGAAGAAGGGGCTTTAATGAGCGCGCAGAATTTGCTTTCGCCTAGAGTCGACCCTGGTCTAGTCGTCTAGTGGAAACCTAGGCCGCTGTTTTGGGATAAAATACCGTACAGACGTCGTGTACCTTTTCGGAAAGAAGAAAGTGTCCCAAATATGTACATCCATGCACAACTCCAAAGAATACCTGGATGTTGCAGGGTCCGAGGCCTAGGCATTTTTAGAAAAAAAGTGCACTGTAGCACACAGAAATGAAAAACAACGATGGAATTGTATAAATGAAGTAAAATTTAAAGCAAAGGCTGACAAAATTATAGTCGGCTGCGCAACTTCAGAGGTTGAGGTTTTTTGGTCAAGTTCGAGGAGAATCTGTGGATGCCAAGCTTTATACCCAAAAGATACTTACAAAAACTGCTTGATTTTTTTTAATGCCCATCACCAGAACAACGATATAACATTTTGGCCTAACCTCGCTTCGTGCCATTATCTAAGAATTATGGCCATAAGGTTTATGGCAACGCATGGGAAGCCCAATAGCAATTGTGTGAGTGCATTAAAAAAAATTCGGGAAGTGGACCGAAACATCGTCCAACGAAAAAAGAAAGTTTTATTTTCTCAAAACATGTCCAATTATCCACTAATATTAAGATTTTAATAAAATTTCGTTCTTTCATTGAGTTGGAACACATTTTCTCAAAAAATAATCAGCACATTTTTAAAAATTTAATAATTCGGACTACTTCAACGTACCAATAAGGTTCAGAGACTTTATTTTGTTGTATTTTTGTAATTGTTGGATGAAAAAACCAATATCCAAAAAAATGGAAGGCAACCTCTCTGGTACCAAACCAAGCCAAATTCAAAACAAAGACTGACGTAAACAGAGTAAAGGTAGAGTGGGACACAGAAAAGGGTGATGGGGTGAGGGGAGGGGGGGGGCCAAGACAGGAGGTCGTGATGGGTTATATGAAGGGAAAAGAAGAAAAGGAGTACAAGATAGTGCAGTGGGATGAGGCAGATGAAAGAAAACATAGAGGAGATGGTAGAAGAGGAAAAACGGGTGAGGTTGATAAAATTTCTCCTCGGGTTCACGTTTTCCTAAAAAAATTTATCTCAAGTTGTAGTTTTTAAAACTACTCATTCGTTTTTATGAAAAAGTCCAAATTTCTCTTCGCGTTCATGTTTCCTTAAAAAATTTATCCCAAGTTGTATTTTTGAGTTAGTGAGAGTTGCGGCCGTGGGACTTGCGGTCAAGTAAATTTTTAATTAAATGCAGTGGGACTTGCGATCAATTTTATTTTCGCAGTGGGACTTGCGGTCACCTCACAGTTGCATGTAATAATAATAATAATAATAATAATAATAATATACAACAATAGCCAGATATAACATTTATAGATAAAACATACATAAAATCATACACATAATAGGTCAACACAAACAATTTAGCCAATACACACGCAGAGAGAGAAACATCACAAATACACGGATATAGCTCAGGAACTTAAAGCGCAATGGGGAATAGGAACTGCCCTTTCATTTAAAACATTAATACCCAAGGATAATTGACTTCGTTTTGACATAATATATTATGTATATGTTAAGGTAAAAGTATACCTACTTTTGTTTGTTTAGGATTCAATTGAAAAAAAATTACAAAACCTGTAAATAACATAGGCGCTTTAGTGGCAATCTACGTTTAAGATTGGAATCTTTTTTATTTCCAAACTTTGTTCAGTGTCTGAAACCAGACCTGGTAATTGTATACAATTACCGAATTATTCTTTTACCTTTAAACATATATCTACACAAAATAACTATCGCAAAATAACCCTCCATATTAATTATGCAAATATATGCACCTATAATTTATGAGATATTATTTTGTGCACCCTAGGAAGTGCCATTCTCACCCCAAGAATTATTGTTTTTACCCCAAGAATTATTTTTTCTACCTTAGCTTTTTAATTATTTTGGTCCCAAGATTTTTGTTCCCAAGAATGATTATACCTATTAGCCCCCAAAATTATTACCACATAATTATTCTTTTAGCCCCAAGATTTTATTCATTTTACCCCATGATTTTATTCATTTTACCCCAAGGTTTTATTGATTTCCCCCCAAGATTTTTTTATGTTACCCCAAGATTTTATTTATTTACTTATTTTATAGAAGTATTTGAAACTAAAAGAAAAATTCCACCCTAAACGTATATTGCCACTCAGGCGCTTAGGTTAGAGGTAGGTTTAGTATATTTTTTTTCAATTGAATAAAATGAATAAAATCATGAGGTAAAATGCATAAAATCTTGGGGCCAAAAGAATGATTCTGTAGGTTAAAACAATAATTTTGGGGGCTAATATAATCATTCTTGGGATCAGAAATCTTGGGATCAAAATAATAAAAAAGCTGGGATCGAAAAAATAATTCTTGGGGTAAAAATAATAACTCTTGGGCTTAGAGTGACAATTCTTGGCGCTGCGAAAATTTCCACCCTATAATTTATTATACTATGAAGCGACGGCAAATCCCATTTCGAAAATAAAATTGACCGCAAGTCCCACTGCATTTAATTAAAAATTTACTTGGCCGCAAGTCCCGCGACCACAACTCCCACGACACGGTATTTTTTAATACTACTCATACCTTTATGTGAAAGGGAAACCATTCAGTCCGACTTTCTCCTCGCGTTCATGTTTTCCTAAAAAAATGTACCTCCAGTTGTAGTTTTCATACGTTTTGATTACCTAAAGGAAAACTATCTTAAGTCCGACTTTCTCCTCGCGTTAATGTTTAAAAAATGCTATCTCAAGTTGTAGTTTTTAAAGGAAGGAAGAAGTGAGGGGGAAAGGAAATCACAGGAGAGACAACCAAAGGATTGAGGCAAGTGTGTCACTCAGCACAGATTTATTTTCGTTGTATGTATAGGGGAGTTCGGAGACACCAAAGAGGAGGGGTAGTGATAGGGAGGGTGAAAGTGTGGGCGCTTGCGTACGCGGATGATGTAGTGGTGGTAGCAGACAGTGAGAACAAAATGAGGGGGGGCAATGGGAGTGATGAAGGGGTACATGCAGAAAAAAGACTTAGGGGTAAATGGGGCCAAGACGAAGATAATGGTATTCCAGAAGAGAAGAGGGAGGGAAGGGAAGACAAAGTGGTGGGGGGAGGAGGAGTTGGAAAGTGTAAAGGAGTGGAAGTATTTGAGATATGTAGTCAGTTATGATAATAGGGACGAGGGACACATACGGGAACTGGCCCAGAGAAGAAATAGGGTAGTGGGGAGTGTGTGGGATAGGGGAAAGAGTGCTCGGGAAGGACATGGAAAAGAGGAGATGGTTATTTGATAAGTTGGTGAGGAGCGTGATGGGATACGGGGCGGAGATATGGGGGTGGAAGGAGTGGGAGAGTTTGGAGAAGGTGCAAGAGAAGTATTGAAGATAGACGCTTGGTTTGGATAGGGAGACACCGGGGTACATTGTGGGGGAAGAGGCTAAAGTGAAAAAATTGAGAGTGCAGGCGGGAAAGAGGGCAGTGAAGTACGAGGAGGAGGTC
Source organism: Pyrocoelia pectoralis (assembly GCA_036250285.1). Lineage (NCBI taxonomy): Eukaryota > Metazoa > Arthropoda > Insecta > Coleoptera > Lampyridae > Pyrocoelia > Pyrocoelia pectoralis. The sequence goes on from CM070083.1 coordinate 22,137,164, forward strand.
AGGAAGAAGGCAGAAATAATAATGGTGAATGAATGTATGAAGGAGATGAGGGGGAAGCGGATAAAGTATGGGAAAGAGGATAGGAGATTATATTATGAGAGGGTGGGGTATGCGAGGGAGGAAGGAATAGAGATGGTAGATGAGGTGGTCAGGAGGGATAAGGATGTGTAAGGGCAGGAAAGGAGAGAGAAGATAGCCGGAGGGAGGTATAATGAGGGATATGGGGAGATCATGGCAGAGGTCATGGCCATTTACCTGGCGGGGGAGATGGGACTGAAGGAGAAAAGAATTGTAGCGAGGTTTAGATGCGGAAATGAGGAGACAGAGAATAGGTATTGGCGGGAGGAGGAGGAGAGAGTTTGCAGAATGTGTAGGGAGGGGAGGGAGAGCATGGCGCATATGTTAAGGGAATGCGAGGAGATGAGAGAAGAGAGAAGGGACAGAAAGGAGATACTAGGAGCGAAGGGTTGGGATGGGTGAAGGAAGTGCTAGAAAGGAGGGAAAAGGTGGAAAGTAGGGGGAAGGACAGACGGGAGTAGTTTGAGGATGTGGGTGTAAATGAAATAGAATCTTGTATTAGGTATTTGATTAATTTGTAAGGATACAATAAATCTATTTGATTTAGTATATATGTATATAGGGCAGTTGGAAGAAAGGTTAAGGAAAATACAGAGTGGCGGGGTTGTAATGGGGGGGGGGGGGGTGTGAAAGTATGGACTTTAGCGTATGCTATGATGTGATGATAGCGAGAAGAGTACAGGAAGTGAATGAAATGATAAAGACAATAAAGGGGTTTATAGAAACGAGAGGTTAAATGGTGGTATTTCAGCAGTGAAAGGGAACTAGAAGAAAAGGTGGAATGCAGATGGTAAAATGACACTATGAGGAATGGACTATCTGGGGTATAGAATGAGATATTAGGATAAAGATAATTCACATGTTAATGAGTTAGGAAAAAGGGTGAACAAAATATTAGGGCAGGTATGGCGATTAGGGGAGGGATGTGAAAAGAAGGAGGTGACTTTTTGATAAATTAGTGAAAAGTGTGATTATGTACAGGGAGTGGAAGGAATGGCGAAAGAAGAAGAAAGATTACAAGAAAGTGGAACGAAATGGACGGAATCTAAAAGTGTAATTTGGCAAGGGAAAATAGCTTTATATTTTTTTGTTAAATTAGTACCTAAGGGTAAAGAATCAGAAATCTTCTGTCAACATTGTAAGTAAATATTGTAACAAAATAAAGAGACATAGGTAGTCCTAAAGGAACCGAACTCGTTTTGGAACACGTTACCATTAAATGACTAAAAGTACATTTGGTTTTTGATTATCGATTAAACTGCGTGTCGACATCTACCGAATAAGGGTATCAACCAATCGCATCCAGCATACACTTGCACTATTCGTCGATAGATGGCAGACGACCGTTTCAAATTTACGAACATACTTATCCGTACTGATTACATAGATACAATTCAAAATAATAATGAAAACAGTTGTAAAGCAACTTGTTTCCCATGGTTTTCTGACATTAATTTTTAAAGCTTGAAATGCAATATAGAAATGATAAATTCTCAAAACCGAATTTTTATAGAAACGGTAGATAACACAATGTAAAAGGTTAGGTACGTCACAAAAATATTTGAAACCAGTTGAATGCCTTACAAAAATAGAAATAGAAAAATATCCGTCAAGGTTTCACTTCATACAAGCTAAGTTACCTAACCAGTTTTCCTTTGTTACAGTCTGTGTTGTTATTGGATGAAATTTTCCCTTACGCTCCGCCCCGGTAACGCCTATTCAAATCCTATTGGTATCTGGGCGTGTTGCTAAATTGTGGTTGGTTAGACTTTCTTAGCCAAAATCATAATTATGTATTAGGAAAACTAAAATTAGTAGGAAAAATGTAATCGGTGGATCTCAACGGAGATAAAAAGGCCGAACTGGGAAAATTTTTTTGAAAATTTTTTGTCACAACTTTTCGTTGTAGCACGAAATGTTAATCGAGTACCTACCTACTTCAGGATATTTTAGAGTAAACGGCGCGTTATGTTAATTTAATCTTAAACCTAATTAAATTTTAGATACGTTATTATCTTTGATCTCCATCAGGTGTTTGTGGTTTATTGTTGTTTTGTTTGAAATTGAAATTATATTGGAGGTGGAGCATTGTGGATAAGCCCAAAACTTATTTAAGCCTAAACGAAGGCGTTCCTACTAAAAAGTGTTTCGTAAGTAAATGCCGGATTCTTCTATAAATTCTTTATTCAAAAACAGATTGAAGTAAAGGCGTGAATACCTATATCGTGTCCGTGAATAGGTAGGTACTCCTACGTGCAACTATCGGAGAATTTAATAGCGACTACAAAAATAATGGAATTAATTTAGTAGTGGTAGTAGAATCAATAAGAGACTACGTAATAAATAATGGAGAGGGTGGAGAAAAGGTGTTGGCATTTAAGGTAGGCGGGTGAGGGTAAGTAGGTATAGAGTCCGACCACCACCACCCTGGATCTGGAAATGCAAGGTAGAGAAAGAAAGCGAAGAGTGGGAAAAGGAAGGGAAGTACCTACTTTACGAAAACACTGTGGTCGGAAGAGAACATAAGGAAGTACCTACCTAGGTACAAAGAGAAAATGGGAAAAAAACAATTTTGGAAGGGAAGGGAGTACAAGAAAATGTGGAAGAAATAAGAGAAAAGATGGAGGAAGCACCGGAGAAAGTAAAACGACGAAGATGGAACGAGGAGAAAACGGGATGGGAGAAGGGGTGGAACAGAGAGTGCAAGGAGGGTAAGAAGAAGGCAAGAAGCGCATTAAGACAAGAGGTATAAAGAAGCGACAAAGAAATAGATAGGTGGGAAACAAAAAGGAAAAAGAAGAGCAGATTAAGGAAATAAAAACGGAAGAAGATGTAGGTAGCTATGGAAATATTTAAAGAAAGGAAGAGAATAGGGACACATGGCAATACAAATACAAATAAATACTTTAGGAATCTGCTGGAGGGAGGAACGGATTCAAGAAGGAGAAAAAAGACAAAGAAAGAAAGTAGACGAAATATATGAAAAAGAAAAAGGAATAAAAGAAGAGGAAGTATGTAATAGACAAAAGGTGAAAAAAGGTAAAGCGAGAGAAGACGGAATACAGAAAGAGATAGAATGTATGAAAGTGTTGCCAGATAGACAGGCTTGGTTCAGGAAGGGAAGAAGGGTGATAGACTACATATAAGTATTGTACACATGGCGAATAGAGAATTAGATAAGAAAAGTGGGGCAATCTTGGCGATATTAGTGGAGAGCGGTGTCCGACAGAGTGAATAGGGAAAAAGTAAGGTAATACTTAAGAAAAGAAAAGATAAATGAAAGATTGATAGAAAGGATGGAGGAAATTTATAAAGAAAAGAGGAGCAGGGTGAGAGTGAATGGTGAGAAGAGCGAGGAATTCGTCACAAGGAAGAGTGTGAGACGGGGATGCCCACTGAGTCCAAGCATGTTCGCAAATTGACGGGGGATCTGGAGAAAACATTAAGAATCCTGTAGATAGGAGGGTTGGTGGTAGGGAAATTGAAGGTAGGTACGCATCAGACGATATACTTAGTGTTGGTATCTAAGGAGGAAAAAGAAATGAAGGAGATGATGAAGACGCTGGAAAATGTCTAAAAAGAAAGGAACTGGAAGTAAATACAAAGAAAACAAAGATATTGGTATTTAGAAAGGGAGGGGGAGAAGAAAAAGGAAGAAGTGGTAATGGAGGGAGGAAGAAGTGTAGTAAGCGAAAGATAATAAGGATGGGGACCACATAAAGGAAAGAGTAAGAAAAGGAAATAAATTAATAGGACAAATGTGGAGGTTGTTTGGAATGGGCTTAGATAGGGGAAAGGGAGCTGGTATTTGATAAATTAATAAAAAGTGTTATGTTATGGGGGTGGGGGTGGAAGGAGCAAGAAGAGGTAAAAGGACTGCAAACAAAATACTGAAAGTGGGTATTTTGGGACTAGATAAGGACACTCCAGGGTATAGATAAGTACCTATAATAAGTGAGAGAGGAAGTGCAAGAAGAAAAAATAAGAGTTGAGGTGGGAAGCAGGGCAAATACAGTATGAGGAAGAAAGGAAAGTGAAATACGGACAAAATAGTAGAGAGGAATATTACAAAAGAACAGAAAGAAGTAGAGAGATTAAGAGAAGAGGAAGTGAGGGTAAGGGAGGACACAGGACACCGACATACAAAAGCAAGAGAGATGGACAAAAATAAAAGAGACGAAAACAATGAACAGGAAAGGCATTGGAGGTTGAACTATAGGGCACAGCAGGGATACTGTAGCAGAGTAGACAAAAGATAAGAGTAGAAACGGGGAAGACGGCAATGATGCACGAAGAAGGACGGGTTGCACTATATTGAAAGAGTGCTGGAGGGAAGTAAAAGAGGGAGAAAGACATACGGACTACAAATGTGTTCATTTTTTTTATATACACCTAATATATCGAAATAAATGTAATTAAAAAATAACTGAAAATTTTTTGGCCCTCTCCTGGAAAAGTTTCTGGCGACGCCCCTGTATAGGTAGGTATCTAGGTATACCGCATAGAAATTTTTGTAACCGTAACCGTTCATTCGCAAGGACCAGTAAAAGGCAACTAACAACCAATTATTTTCAAGTAAGGAAAGTGGCCTGATTTTCAAAAAAGTGTTAGCGATAAGTATGACACAAGTTACAGTCCGCGGCGCGTAAGAAGACGAGCCCGCCTATGCGCAAAATACGAGTTTATTATGTAGTTCAAATACCTACACAATTTATTACAATTAAAAGCTATAGGTACCTACTAGAAATAATACCTAGTCTACTATAATTAAATTAATAAAATCAATATGTTATTACTGATGAAAAGAAGATACACAAATGTGATACGCCACTGCTTGGTATTTTTATTATAATCGGTACCTACCCGCTGTTATTCTTGGCGATGCGCCGGCTCCTCGTCTTCTTAATACGCGCCGGGAGCTGTATTGTTGTTACTATCAAAACTTGTCTGCCGTCAATTACTTACCTATATGGACAGGAAAAATTACGTTATGAATAAAAAAATTTTAATATTAGGTAAAAATGGTAATTTAGCTTGCTTACCCAAAATTTGGAGGAAAACTGTAAAACGCTTCCACCCTGTAACTGCTAGGCTATGGTAATCGATTATATCTTTGAGTAACCCAGTAACGCATTAAATTGGACACATTACTTAGGTATCTACCTACCTATTTAAATAAGTAGGATTAATAATAAGTTTCAAAAAATGGGAAACACTCAAGAATAAGTATAGGTAGTGCGAAGATAAAAGAGATAAAAAGTTATTCCTGACATCTCAGTTACCTACGTTTTCTTTTAAATAATAAGTAATCAAAATAACGATAATATACATATAATAGTAACATAATGAGGCCGAAAGGGAATGGCGTTGAAATATTCGTTTCTTGTTCAAAACACCGATTATACTTATAAATAATGGTCAAGTAACTTTTGAAGGACAATTTCATAAAACATTTTTAAATGAGACAGACTTATCGAAATGTACCTACGCCGTTAGGGGTTGAAGGTATAAGTTGTCCCATTACATTACAATTGTTTCGACGGCTGATCACATAAGAAAATTTGCCACTTATTTACCTACTGTAAAATTGAATTTGGCCTGCAATTATAGGTAGTAATTAAGGTATCTAGGGCGTTATGTTTAGGTGCCCGTGGTGCCTTCATAACTTTATGTCATACTTGGAAGAAGTTGATTAAGATGATTAAAACAGATGATAACAATAAAATCAGTATAGACTCACATTTAACATCCTTGACCGTGATAAGGCATAATTTTGCATTTGCGAGCGTTATAAGCGGGCGTTATAAAAAATAACGCCCATTGCCATCTAAAATCCGCTTGTCATGTAAAGAGGCGTTATTTAGTCATTAATGTTTCTTGTTTCAGCAGTTGTTATGGTGAAATGATAAGGTAGTATGACATAATGGTATGAATGATAGTTTAATAATTTACTTTTTTTTATTGGTGTCCTATTTTAGCCTTTTATACCACGCCCCAGCGTGTTTAAATCGCGCTTACAAAAACGCGCGTGTTTTAAAGTTGCCATGGCATCATCATCAATTTGAAAAACGTGAATTCTTATTGGTTATTGATCTGACAGGAGTACTTTGTTACGTCAAATAAAATGACAGATTGCAAATTAATTTCCGTTTTTCTCATTTCCATGACAACGAAAGGTATAAGTACTGATTTCAAATTAGGAATTCAATCATTTCACATTATTAGTAGGTTCTTATTTTAATACCAGATTTCAAAGTGAACCAATAAAAAAAATTCTGGCAAGTTGCCACGAGCTTCCCTCGTATTAACACCTTTTTCAAAAAATAAATACGTACTACTGAATTCAGAAAAAAACACTCTTAAACTACATAAAAAAACTGCACTTTTATCTTATAAAAAAATTAGTGCCGCCATTTTACCTTACACCGGAAGTGACGTAATCAAAGGTAATATCAGCATGTTCGTTCTTGGCCCGAATGCAATCGATTGGCGAAAACCGCATTTCGATAAGTTTAATAGTTTCTGAGTATAGAGCGTTGCAGTCATTTTTCAAAAATGATTTTTTTGAACACTTTTTTCAAAAAATAAGTATAGCACAATATATATTGCTGAATTCAGGAAAAAATACTCTTTTAAACCACATTAAAAAAACTGCAACTGTATAAAAAAATAATGCCGCCATTTTAGCTTACACCGGAAGTGACGTAATCAAAGGTAATATTAGCATTTTCGTCCTTGGCCCGAATGTAATTCATTAGCGAAAACCGCATTTCGATAACTGTAATAGTTTCTGAGTATCGAGCGTCGCAGTCATTTTTTAATAATTATTTTTTAACACTTTCTTCAAAAAATAAGTATAGCACAATATATATTGCTGAATTCAGAAAAAAACACTCTTTTAAACTACATAAAAAAACTGCAACTTTATCTTATAAAAAAAACGAGTGCCGCCATTTTTGCTTATACCGGAAGTGAAGTCATCAAATGCAATATCAGCATTTTCGTCCTTGGCCCGAATGTAATCAATTGGGGAAAACCGCATTTCGATAACTTTAATAGTTTCTGAGTTTAGAGCGTTGCAAGGAATGTGTACGTACAGACTACAGACTACAGACGACAGACGGAAATTTTTTTTTTCATATTTTGAATCTACGTATTCAGAAACGCAAAGATATGTAAAAATTTGCATAGGTAAAATTTTTTTTTTTGGAACACTAATACAATACTTCCCTTTTACTTCGAACTCGGGAAGTAAAAATAGTGTAAAGTATTCGTGGATAACTGGTCTTTAAAACACTTGCTCTATTTCAAGCACTCCGGCTGCGCCGTCGTGCTTGAAAACTCGCGCGTGTTTTAAAAACCTGTTTATCCACTTACCTATAGGTACTTTAATATACTATTAGATAATTATTTCGAAACTTACAAGACTCGTGTGGGGATAATGATGACAATATTGATCAAAACTCATAGCATCCCCTTAATACCTATTTCTTTAGGTAAAATTACGAAGATGAAGAAGTTAAGCAAATGATGGGTAACATTTATAATGATTATCAGTGCGACAGGTTTCAGTAACGTAAGCAAGCAACAAAACATTTATGTCATACTAGCTTATTATTTCACCATAACAACTACTAAAACAAGAGACATTAATGACTAAATAACGCCCCTTTACATGACAACCGGATTTTACATAGCAACGGGCGTTATTTTTCATAAAGCCAGCTTATAACGCCCGCAAATGTAAAATATTACCTATGTCTCATCACCATAGATACGATCAAGGACGTTAAATGTCAGTCTATACTGATTTTATTGTTATCATCGTTTTAATCAACTTCTTGCAAGTATGACATAAAGTTATGAAGGCACCAGGGGCGTTATGTTCACTACTTACCTTAACTACTATAAAATATTAAGTGAAATGACGTCAATACATTTCTTTACATAGGTACATTACACGATTTAAAAATTGGTGAAGGTAAGTACTTATGGTTTGTTTTTTATGGTAACAGAATAATCGGTCCAATATTCTTTAATGAAATAACGTTTACAATGAATTTTCTGCTCAGTTAACTCCACACAGCAAGATGATGCAACTTACGTACCATAGGTACATCAAATCTGCTATGACTCCTCAATACCGATTCATATACAAGAAAGGATTTGTGTGGCCGCCCCGCCCTCCGGACTTGTCACTATGTGCCTATTTCCTGTGGGAATTTCTCCCAGAACACTTGACGAATTGATAAATATCGTAAATGAAGAGATTTCTAACATCCCCCAACGTGTATTGAAAACTGTTTTCAATAACGTGCTTCGACGTGCACAACTTTGTTTGAAAGTTCGCGGAGGAGAACATTTCGAACACAGACTTTAAATTCGTGTTCATTGATCAGGGGGCCGGTTTTATGTGCGTCACTCTATAGTTGTACTATGCAGGGTGTTTTTTGGGAGCTGTTTCTGGGAAAGTTGTTGTAATTTGAACTTAGGGGTTAGGTACTCACAAAGCCGAATCTATTTGGATATGCCGGAAGTCAGGGGCGTAGCCAAGGGGGGGGGGGGATATCGGGATGCCACAAGGGCATGGCCGACTACTAAAAAAAAGCGTAAAAAGTGGTATCAATGCAATGAAATGGATATAAGTCAGAAACTATTAAAGATAGGTATAGGGAAATGTATAGGCGTCATTCCGGGGTGGGGATTGCCACCCCAGAATTGCCCAGTCCAGTAGGTATAGATAGGTAACTTGAAAATAAGCTAAAATTGTGTAATACCAAAATATGCCCATTTTGATTCTCTATCAAATGAAATACTAAGAAAATGGCTATTTCATTTAAAAAATTGAGTTTCTAGTCTTTTAATGTACCTACCTACTCTTCCTCGGTTGCCATAACTTCAACAGTTTTCAAGTACTGAATTCTCAAAGAACCGTCTGCATCCGCCATTTTTTTTCTAAAAGTAAAAATACCATAACTTGTATAGATAATAACATGTGGGTATCAAAAAAATTCAAATTTCACATAGAAGTCAAAAACGCAATAAAAAATAGGGGTTGCCGTTTAAAATAACGAAGTTAGGTACTAGCTACTTCCCGCATTTCCAAAAGTGCTGCAATTTTAAAAATATTTTAAATCGATTCGGCTTTCAGAGTAGGTAACCTCTAAGTACAAATTTTTGAAAAACCTACCTACAACACTTTCCCAGAAACGTTTTAACTAAACCTCCTAAAAAAACACCCCTTTGGCCCTTTTATAATTTTTCTACTGATGCACATACGGATTGTTTTAACGTTGTATAGTCTAATGAATGACCTGGTAATTTTTATTATGTATAGAAATTCACATGTCTAAACCTTCTTTTGGTACATATAGACAAAAAAAGTAATAATAATAATAATCATTTGATGCCATTTGGCACTTTATTCCAAATAGCGAGTACTTTCTACCTAATGTTATGAAAAAATCTTACATGGAAGCAAAATAAATGACAAAGAAACTGAAGAATTTTTCTGTAAACTCGACAAATACCTAGTTATGTTATGATAATAACATTTATATTACAATAGGTATTAATATTTAAATGGAATTACAAATAATCATTATTTATTTATAATTTATCACGAAAATTTTTTACCTACACTATGAGAACCAAAGATTTTCAATGATTTTGTTTTGGACGAGTAGTCGACGTCATTATCACCAAATTCTAAATAGTTTGAGCTCTAACGATCTACGCCGTATTTACACTTCTGTCAACGTACCTTACTTGACGAAAATTAACTTATAAAATTTGAAACTTTCCTGAAAGTTACGACAGATGCGCTCCATTTTCCGTCGGTACTGTTACAAAGCAATAAAACAATCAACATTTTTGTAAGATTTAAGCATATTTTGATATGTAGGTAAGCATATTTTTCATTAATCACTCGCTACACTCTACACTTAGGTAACACAAAGTTCTTTTGTAATATCACGTGAAATTGACGTAGGTATTCAAGAAATTGGTAATCTATTCAGGAAATTTTCTTTATACTTTACTGGTTTTTCAACTGTCGCAAACGAAGAACCGTCATGATTCTCTAGATCTATTTTTTTTATAATTGGTGCGTGACCAAAATTTGACGTCTTCGGGTCGTTTTGCTTAATTCCAAACGTAAGGTTAAATTTAAGCGAAAATTTGGGGGCATTTTTTCGCCGAGATTTGAACGAAATCGACCCCTTACAACAAGGAGAAGGAAGCGTATTTCGCTCGTGGCACTGAAATTATAGGCGTAATTTTTCCGACGGAACCCAAGTCAACGTGTGAATTGCCGGTTTTTTGACGGATTAATGAAAGGGTGGGGGGGGGGGGGCGAGCACTAATTCTTATTGAAAATAAATATTCGGGAAAGTGTACGGCACTTGTACATTTAAAGGGGGGTAATTTTTCTAAAAAATTCTCTCAAATTTGTAAGGATAAGGTTTCTTGTAGGCTAAATAGAACGATCCATCCTTGTCATTTCAATTACCAATTAGCGTCGAAATAAAGACGGTTAGTAAAGGACGTAGATTAACTATTTATAGATTCTCAGGCCTTTACGGTAACATGATTCACTTGCAATTACATTTAAAATACGGAACCCGGCGACTATACACGATACTAAAGGGATAATGACCATGCGACATTGCAATACGTACAATTATCGCGCGTCCTTCTCTCACGCATGATAAATTATAAGGCGTTCGGTTTATTCTCCAACGTTGCCGAGTGCTTTCTCCGTCTCATTTCGACTCGTATCCTTCCCGTATAAGCCACCACTATCTGCAGTGTTTCCAGTTTTGTGCAGGAAATTGTTTCGTATTGCTATATAATCAGCACGATGCCTAAAAGCCTTGTTTACACATTAATAATCTTTTCAACCGTTTCGAGCGTATACGTGAATTTGTCACGGCTCGGCTTAGAAACCGCTTTTATACACAAGTAAATACACTTGAAGAGTGTAGCCTAGATAAGAGCCGATGACGAAATGGTACGGAATGTGTGATGGGGATGACGTAATCTGACTATAAACGGCGGCGACGGAAACGGTAGTCTGGTGGACCGTTCTTTTTACCTAATTATTAATGGATTCGGTATTGCGTTTACATAAGCATTATGTAAATAGATGTTCCGGCTCGTGTAAATCTGGCTTTTGTTATTTTAATTATAACCGAAGATTGTTTTGATTTGTGGGTAGATTATTATAGTAGGCGTTGTTTGTGATTATTTTCGAGTTTTTTTTTGTGCCTTTTAGTGCATTAAACCCTCGAATTTGGTACTATTTTTACCCCGTTTTATAAATTTCATTGTCTTCCTTTCTTATAGGTACAATAATTAGGGCAAGTTATTGTTAATATTTAATATATAATATGTGCAGTGGCGGCTCGTGATTTTTGAAATAGGTGACCGCAGAATTTAATATTAAAGATGATGGTAATATATTTAAGGGCGTTATGCAATCCGTAAATTCTCTAGTGAAGCAACATTTCACCTATGTCACCTTGACGAGCCGTCACTGGAAAGTTGCAGGAATCCTTGTGATTTTGATGAAAAAATATGATATCAAAAAAAAGTACATTACCTACACTGATTTTAGTTAAAAGTGCGGGCCAGCTGTGTCTAAAAGAACGCCTTTAGTAAGCACAAGCAGTGGCGTAATTAGGAGTTTTTTCAGAAGGGGTGACAGACCAAATCCCCCCACCCACATGTAAAGGTCTTGCGGTTTCAAAATTTTGATTTTTTTAACTTTTCAATGCCCTTTCATCAGAGTTTCATGTATTTTAATTAGGTTATATAGGTACTGTATGTTCCCTAGTTTTATGACTGTAACATAAAACAGTTTTATCTTCTTATTATCTCATTTAGTGTTCAAATATAACATTTCAAGTACTTATCACTGTAGAGTAAACTAAACAGTGCTCATTTTGCCGCCCACATTTGTTCAGCGATCCATTAGCGGAGATCCATTATTTCAACAAGATAATGCACGTCCTCATGTAGCAAGGTTTTCGTTAAACTTCCTTGAACAGTGCCAGAATCATCTTGTGTTCGAATCTCTAAGATCTCCAGGTCTTTCTCCCATTGAAAATGTATGGGATAGAATGGGTAGAAGGTTGCGTCCTCCTTTGACTTTGGATGATTTAAGGCATGGTGTGCAACTTCCACGAGAGGCAATACCAAATTTCATGTTGTAATTTCTATGTCACTCAGTATACATATATTTTTATGAGTCAACCTGGGTGAACAACCATCACATTCTTTCAAGGGCCCTACAAATGCCACATTTAGGGGTCGTGGCTTGTGACTGGTAGTGATCTGTCACAAAATTATGGTTTGTGTCTTCTTCGTGGAAAGATGATGGCGGATGGAACGTAGTATACCCTCGTTCTTGGAAGAAAACCTTCGATACGAGCTTTTTTCCTTTTGAAGAAACCTCTTTCGGTAGCTTGTTGGGGAACCTTTTGTCGTCCATTTTTTTTGCAGCAATTCCGGAATTCTCATCAAAGATTTCTTAAGGTTTTCATGGAATTTATCAAATTGGCTCTTCCTAAGGGCATTTCTCCAACTCACGTAGGTAATGTTAGGGGATGCCTTTCGCAAAAATGTATTAGGCACGTATCACCCGCCCTCTTCTTCTTCTCGATAAAGGGGTGTGCGGTTGTTATCCAAGCGCCAAATTGTCTGTCTGTCTGTCCTTCTCTTCGTTAATTTGTTGCTGAAGTTTCGCGTCAATGCATTGGGGAAGTTCCGCTTCAATCCACATGATGATTCTGGGACTTTTCGTATTTGCTGATGTTTCCAATAAGATGAACGGTGAGTGGCGGGACTAGCGAGAATTGGGATTGGTGTGAAAGTTCTTGCAACAAAAACCAAAGAACTTTGTAAACGGTTGTAAAAATGGCATTTAATTTTTATGCAGGAAATCATTTGAAAATCTTTGAATGAAAATATTATAATTCTCAATGTGTTTAACGCCTTAAATCATCACTTCAGAGTCTTCTAATGGAAGCGATAGACAATGTTGTGAGTTGATCACGTAATGAAGGAAGAGTAACGTATGGTGGGAACTTGACAATTATACAAGAAAAAGTGTGACGATAAATCATGGTACTGTTACGTCTGTCAGTGAAGCAAAATTGGGCATGCCTTTATGTGCTGCATGAGGAATGTCTGGGTTCAACTTTAGATGATGAAGAAGAAGTAATTTGGCCAAAATTAATGTCATTTTTCTTCCAAGCCGAAAATAAGGTCCAAGTGATTATTTTCTTAAAACCACACTTTCATCTCAAGAGCCACGTTTCGGTTCGTCCTTAAAGTAATTACTCCGGGTCACAGTCTATGTTCGTCAAGGAACAATAAACTTAAGCTTAACCATAATGTGAAAACCTTATACCTATCTGAGTAAGTGCTCAATACTCATAGACGGTGAAGGATTCGAACAAGGGCGTTAAGTGGAAGTAAGTGTATTACTGGTGCTTTGGGACCAAATTTCTTAGTCGTCCCTCAGCAACAGCAGGAGTTGCTCATATCCCCCAATTTTCAGAATTTCGTTTCTCGCATTTCCAACACTGCGAAACTTAAGGATGACGTCTGTCATTATCCCCTTGGCGTGGTTCTGGATGGGATTGGAGTTTGTATGGTCGAAATTGACGTACAAAATTCTTAAAACATTTCTATATGATTTTGACCGACGGTGACGTTAGACCAAACTCGAATTTGGATTTTCAGTTCTTAAAGCCAGAATGTGAAAAGTGTTAAATTTTCTTTATTTCCTTCGATATTCTTAAGGTCGTCGTTACATTTAACAATTGTTTCTTGTTAAAAAACAATGTGATAGCCTGCGTGAAATACGCTTATTGTTATTGGGCATCGATGTAATGCGTTTGGACATGTTCCCCCAAGAAATTGGTGCATAAATAACGATTTTGACCATTTTAAGTCAAAAAAGATTAAAAAGCACTTATTGGACACCTAAATAATGAGTTTGGACATCTTATTGAGGCACCTAGTCCACAAATAACAATTGTTTTTTGGTTAAAACCATGTGATAGCCTGTGTGAAATGCGCTTATTGGGCATCGATGTAATGCGTTTGGACATGTTCCCCCAAAAAATGGGTGCGTAAATAACAATTTTGACCAGTTAAAGCCAAAAACTATTAAAAACCACTTATTGGACTTGGACACCTAAATAATGAGTTTGGACATTTTATTGAGGCACCTAGTCCACAAATAACAATTGTTTCTTGGTCAAAACAATGTGAGAGCCTGTGGGAAATGCGCTTATTCGGCATCGATGTAATGCGTTTGGACCTGTACCTCCAAGAAATTGGTGCATAAATAACGATTTTGAGCAGTTTAAGTCAAAAAAGATTAAAAAGCACTTATTGGACACCTAAATAATGAGTTTGGACATCTTATTGAGGCACCTAGTCTACAAATAACAATTGTTTTTTGGTTAAAACCATGTGATAGCCTGTGTGAAATGCGCTTATTGGGCATCGATGTAATGCGTTTGGACATGTTCCCCCAAAAAATGGGTGCGTAAATAACAATTTTGACCAGTTAAAGCCAAAAACTATTAAAAACCACTTATTGGACTTGGACACCTAAATAATGAGTTTGGACATTTTATTGAGGCACCTAGTCCACAAATAACAAGTGTTTCTTGGTCAAAAACCATGTGACAGCTGCGTAAAATGCGCTTATTGGGCATCGATGTAATGCGTTTGGACATGTTCCCCCAAGAAATTGGTGCATAAATAACGATTTTGACCAGTTTAAGCCAAAAACGATTAAAAAGTACTTATTGGACACCTAAATATTGAGTTTGGACATTTTATTGAGACACCTAGTCCACAAATAACAATTGTTTCTTGGTCAAAAACCATGTGACAGCTGCGTAAAATGCGCTTATTGGGCATCGATGTAATGCGTTTGGACATGTTCCCCCAAGAAATTGGTGCATAAATAACGATTTTGACCAGTTTAAGCCAAAAACGATTAAAAAGTACTTATTGGACACCTAAATATTGAGTTTGGACATTTTATTGAGACACCTAGTCCACAAATAACAATTGTTTCTTGGTCAAAAACCATGTGACAGCCTGCGTAAAATGCGCTTATTGGGCATCGATGTAATGCGTTTGGACATGTTCCCCCAAGAAATTGGTGCATAAATAACGATTTTGACCAGTTTAAGCCAAAAACGATTAAAAAGCACTTATTGGACACCTAAATAATGAGTTTGGACATTTTATTGAGGCACCTAGTCCACAAATAATAATTGTTTTTTGTTCAAAAACCATGTGATAGCTTGCGTGAAATACGCTTATTGTTATTGGGCATCGATGTAATGCGTTTGGGCATGTTCCCCCAAGAAATTGGTTCATAAATAACGATTTTGGCCAGTTTAAGTCAAAAACGATTAAAAAAGCACTTATTGGACACCTAAATAATGAGTTTGGACATTTTATTGAGGCACTTAGTCCATAAATAACAAATGTTTCATGGTTAAAAACCATGTGATAGCCTGCGTGAAATACGCTTATTGTTATTGGGCATCGATGTAATGCGTTTGGACATGTTCTCCCAAGAAATTGGTTCATAAATAACGATTTTGGACACCTAAATAATGAGTTTGGACATTTTATTGAGGCACCTAGTCCACAAATAACAATTGTTTCTTGGTCAAGAACCATGTGACAGTTGCGTAAAATGCGCTTATTGGGCATCGATGTAATGCTTTTGGACAACGCTATTGTCACACTTTGTCAATGCGATCGAAAATTGGGTCAAGTTCGCGTATGACCATCTCGTTAGTAGCGGATTCATAAATTAATGTACCGCAATGAATATCGTCAATATAAGAAAGATAGTGACAAAAATGAACCTAAAAAGTGAAAATTTGTTGTCGAATTTTATCATTAGATGTAAAAATGTGAT
The DNA here is from genome assembly GCA_036250285.1 of Pyrocoelia pectoralis. NCBI lineage: Eukaryota > Metazoa > Arthropoda > Insecta > Coleoptera > Lampyridae > Pyrocoelia > Pyrocoelia pectoralis. Next base: position 22,153,206 of record CM070083.1, read on the forward strand.
AGTTATCCAATCAGTTAAGCCTAAAAATAAAGATTAATAATAATAAAAATAAATAAATAAATAAATAAATAAAGTTGACGTAGCAAATGAACTCGAGTTGCCCAAAAAGAATGAGAATCGGAAAGAAAATTTTTACTCGAAAATAAAAATGCCGCTACATTCTAATATAAGTATTTAAATTTAAAAAAAGCACAAATTGGTTCAAAGGCATAGCGAATCGAGTTCATAATTTGTTACACTCGTGCAACCAAATTTTAAGTTCTTTTAACAAAAAATTTATTATTATTATTTTTAACGTGTTTTTACTTTAATATTTATTTTACTAATAAATAAGGGGCTTCAGTATACAAAACATTTTGCGAAAAAATGTCTTGGACAAACATATTGGAAAAAAAAATTATTTTTTTATTAATTTGTATCTACTTACCAAAAACTCTTAAATCGCACTGGCCTAAAGTTGTTTTGAGACCGAGACTTACCTTGCTTGACCATTTTTCTTTTTCGAGCTTCCAAATCCAGGAGAAATTTAAAAAAAAGTGAACAATTACGTGCTTATTTTTTTTATTATTAAAAAATGAAAAATATATTACATTAGTAAACTTACCCTATTATTCATTAATTACATCATTACAAAAAACATAAATCGTTAACAACGTAAAAAATTTCGAACCAATTAATTAGATGAAAATTCAACAAAACTTTAGGTTCTTTTACAAAAAAAAAAAAGATTTAACAGGGGCAATTAAATTTACACAATTATTACAGGAACAATATCAGTCGCAATAAATTATTACGAAAAAATAAGAAAAACAGTTCGACTATGACTTCGTCAGACTTTTTAAATATTTTTCGTACTGCATTAACGGACCGGGATTCATATTTAACCAATTATGATGATTTTGCATTTCGAAATGTCGATAAATCATCGCCTGTTGCATCGCCGCGAGTTGATTGGTCGCGTTCATTAGGTTTTGAGGAAAATTGAAATTCGCCGATAATTGGGCCAAATTTTGTATGTTGTACTTTTCTAAAAGTTTGTTCGGACTCAACGGTTGACTATTTTCGGTTCCGTTGCCGGTGACGACGTTGACGGCTAGTTTCGATGCGGCCGGGATCGAGTGAATCGTCCCGGCCTCCTTTTTTAAAGGTGTTTGGGATTTGGAGGAAGGGGAGTGCATTTGGGGCGTTTCTGGTTTAGGGGGGACGCGAGGTGAGATATTTGGAGGTAGCGGTGAGTTCGGTTTTGAGGTACTGGATGAGGGTATTTCAACTTCGAGTTCGTTAGGGGAGGTTTTAGTTATAGGAGTTTGGGCTACTGAGACGGTATAATTAAGGCCGAGGGATGGGGAGTGTAAGCCGGTAACTGTTTGTTGAGGTGATTTGGATGATATGTAACTGTTAAAGTCTTTAAGAGGAGGATTACCTCTTTCGGGAGTTTTAATTTTTTTGGTATTTGACTTTGCCTTCTCCTTCTTAGTCTCGCCATTCTTCTCCTGGTCCAATTTCGTTTTCTTGTAAAGCTTCGAGGCGATCTCCAATATATTCCTCTTAGGCGATACACCGTCGCTTGGTTTTGACGAAGGGCCGCTGTCAATTTTAACAATAGGAACCGTTTGAAATTTATTACTAAATTCCGGTTTTCGAATCGCCTCCTCGAACATTTTTTGGAAAGTCTGAGGAGTTCTCGGGTTGAGTTTGACGAAATCGCGAGAGGCATTGCCCAATTTAGAGACAAGGTAGGTGGCGGTCGGTTTACCGAGTGATTTCGTTTCCGATTTTTCCGGTTTGATCAACTCCTCGGAAGGCTTCGACTCGGTAGATTTTGGATTATTAGGTTTAGGAGGAGGAGTTTCCGGTATTTTTAATATTTCTATATAATTTTGTACGGGTTTTTGAAACGGTGATGGAGTGGGATCATCTTTTTCATTTTTGACTGTAACAGAAAGCGACGATGGTATGTTGATTTTATAACTGTCAAATAGTAAAGCCTGTAGGTCACTATTGCCATCGTCGGCAATTTTGGGTAAATTTGGACCGTTTTGTTTTACATTACTTAGGATTTGTTGTACGGTTGGATTCTGTAATGATTTCGATGTACCGGGAGATTTCTTCGATTTTTTTGGTCTTTCGGTTTTCAGAGGACTGCCATTTTTACGTTTCTGAACATTTTGAGGGGTGGGAACGGGTGGAAGAGGGATACGAGGTGGTGGAAAAGAAGGAGGAACAGTTGTCGGCGGTTTTGGCACGTTTGGAAGTGACGATTTGGCAGTTAGTTGAAAGGATTTTAAGAATTTGGACTTTTCTTGATCAACATCCGGTAACTCTTTGGGAGGGGACTGTTTTCGTTTTTGAGGCGTTTTTTTTGTATGTTGATTAGTTATCTTTACGACAACTTGCAAACCATTTTTAATAGGCACCTTTTTATTTTTCGTTATTAATTCGATTCCATTATTTTGATCGACTGTTTTTTCCTTTTCTTTGCTCTTCGTTTTCTCATCGGCTGCTCCCTTCTCCTTCGTTAACACTTCCTTTGCTTTACCGTTGATCGTTTTCATGTCCTGATTTGCACTCTTCAATTCCTTCCGTATTTGTGGTTGGATTAGGTAGTCGAAGCTGTCGGTAACCAATTTTATGTCCGTAATTTTGAAGAAAAATTTCATGGGTTCGTTCTGAAATGAAACAAGAAACGTTACGTAACGTGTCCACAAACACAGATGATTTTTTCTAGTAACAAACGTGCCGAATAACTTTCATAATTTCATTGGTGATTCTAATCACGTAAAAATGACGACTATCGCAAAAAAACTATTTAAGGTACCGCTTAAACCATAACAAGAGTATGGTCGTTCGGTAATACAAAATTATCCCTCACGTTGAAATTTGGTCATTAAAGACGAATTCCACAAGTATTTCGATCGCCCCCGTATATTTTAGGGTAGATATATGTAAAAAAAAAACTTACCCTTTTCCACGAGTAGATATACGCGATGTCGATTAGGGTGTAGTGATCAGGTAAAGGAACCCTCTTATAGAGAATATCGATCTGTAAAGAGACAAAAGTGTAGGAAGGTATAAATGATTTATAAGAGCGGAAATTAGACGTAATCTAACTCTTTTGTTTTAAAACTTACGTAATACTGATTAGTGTCGACGTTGTACTTGTTTCGTATGAATTTCTTCAATACTTCAATCCTACACATTCCAGGACACTGGAGAAACCTTTTGATCGCTGAATTCTCTTCAACGTCGCTGCCTTGATTACCCTTGTTATTGTTGTCATTCTCTTTGTCCGTCGGTTGTGGAATGAGGATTACTCCCGGTGTCGAATCGTCACTAAAACAAATTTTGACTCTAATTAATTACTAATTATTTAAATTAAAACAATTTAATTTCTATACTGGCTGCAGCCTACTTATTTTCGTTTATCATAAACTGCGGGTATCCACATTAAAAATATTATCTTTAAACTCCACCCATCTCTTTCTATCAACTAAAAATAGTCATCGGTTATCTGGTTTACGTTGAGGATGTTGCTGCCGCAATTAACATAAATTCGCTGCAGCAAGCGATTATGGTCGCTTAATCCATCGTCCGTAACGTTTACAATCCTTCATTTTTTCTTTTAATATGTGGCGGTGACAAGTTGACTCAACGTGATAAACATTATATCTTACTTATATTTAAAAATAACCCTGATTTTTATCGAACTTAATTCTAGTCCTTTCATTATTATTTGAGTACGTCATTCGTGAAACGAATTTTAATTAATTAAGACTGTTCGCGTTACAGATAATTAATTCTGAACGATTTTCAATATTAAAAAGGTATAAAAGTAAAAAGGTCACAAATTATATTTTGGTTCATAGACACACAAATTAGGTGTCACTTTTTTAATAATTACCAACGCGGTGCTTTTTATGCGTTAGCAACATCAAGTGATAGACTTTTCTTGGTTTTCCTTGTCCAAAAAACAACTAAATGTACAATTTGGCTAGAAAACTGGAAACATTTGAGAACTCTTTAAGTTTAAATGGTGCGTACAAATTAGGTGCCGTAGACGTCTACACCGATCTTTTAATTAGGTTCCATGATACACTTTGAGGAAATTAGTTCAATTGTAAGTAGTCTCAATTCTAAATTAGACGATAATCTAATAAAATTAGTCAGCAAGCAGTGGCGGCTCGTCAGATGACGCAGGTTGTGACTTCTATTAAATGTATATTGTTGTGAGAGATGATTGTGTCTGTGTGTTTGTATAAATTCTGCGTCACCTATTTCTAAAGCCACGAGCCGCCACTGCCAGCAAGATAAATGGCGACCGGAAGACCGCCGGTGTAAGTAGCCTCCCCGTTCACATGGTCAACAGATTAGGGGCACGCTTTTGTCCTGAGGTTGAGTAATTGATTCCGAAGGCGGAAGAACTCGAAAGGTAGTTCAGAAGGCAGGAGTTCCCCATTTGGATCTACGGGCGGAACAGTCGAGAACCCAGCTGTAACGGTATTGACGAGTAAAGAGAGAGCAAGGAACTTGGGACTGCGAGGAAAGCTGAGTGTACTTGATATCGCAGCGAAGTACAATGGCGAAGATTTGGTAAATGTCCAACCATAAACGTAACTCGTGGAGGAGGTACTGCGAGGAAATTGAACAAATTCCAGACTCCAAAGAACCTGACAAAGAGGAACAGAGGATAGAATCGGTTCCTTGAAGAAAATTGAGACCGAGAAGAAGATCTTGGAGCTTCTGCTTCAATCACGCTTTTCGGGATCGAAGACCTCACTAAAACTGACGAATGGACACCCATAACACTGGAACCCTTTTTAAGAGGTTTTGGCCCATCAGATAGTGAACCTAACCAAAGTTACGTGGGAAGTGAAGAATTTCCACCGGTATAAATTCCAAGAGATGGATCGGCTCTACTACAACAACAATGCCTCAACCAGTTATCCCACACACTATGTACGTTACTAAAGGAAAGAATTTTCCTGGGAGTGGAGGGATGTAAAGGTCGTATTCATACCGAACGTTGAGCGAGATTCATATGTACAAGCCAAGTCTCCTCCTCCTCGAAGAGATGCTGAGGCTTGAGCCCATGACTAAATTCCAATGTGCCTATTAACTGATCCTGTGAACATAGCCGAAAGGGCGATGATCTAGGTGCGTTTTTAGATATAGAGGGGACGTTTGACAATACCTCTCTAGAATTAATTAAAACTGCTGTGAAATGCAAGGGAGTAAATTCCACCGTGTGTAGATGGACACATGGTGTTTGGTGATAGACGGAATACTATGGCGCGGTGGTTAAGTGAGGCAGGCGATATCGCAAGTGTCTATGCTGATGCCATAGTGATTGTGGTACGTGGCAGATTTGAAGAGACTGTATCAGTTGTAATTCAGAGAGCTTAAAATCTAGTGGAAACATGGCGCGGAGAAAAGGGCTTCTCTTCTCATGAAGAAAAGAGGTATATCAGTGTACTGCGCCAAGCTAAGGTAGTGGGAGAAGGTAAATACTTGGGCATAAAGTTAGGCCACGTGGCCTAAGTTAGCGAACAAAGCCACAAAATCCTTGTGGACTTGTAGGGGAGCATTCGGGAGTAAGTGAGGCTTATCTCCAAAGATTACTGACTGGATATACACTAGAATCATTAGACCAGCCATTAAGTATGTGTCACTAGTGTCGCCCAGAAGAACATACAGATACATAACAATCTGCAGCGCAGGACCTGCCTTGGAATTACAGTAACTATAGAGACATTCTGGTAATTATGGCTAAGAGAGGCATAATGGCTGAGAGTCAACGGCGAGAAGGGATTCGCTTATCTTCGACAGAAATAAAAACCTCCGCATGACATCTGAGAGGATAACCAAAACAGTTTGTGCTGCTAAACTGTTTAAGGCAACAATCTCCATTTGGTACGACTACGACTGGGAGAATAATTCCAGCAACGTAGAGCTGAATAGAATCCTGTATTACACAGACGACTCCAAAACTGCTAAGGACACTGGCTCTGAAGTGTACCGGGTGGCTGTATCTCTATAAGTTACCCTTTCCCAAACCGAGGTATAGACGATCCTGATCCATTAAAAGAAAACCTTGTCAAAAGGAAAATCTCCATAGTTACCAGGCAGCAAGCAGAGATTGCCGCAATAGATTCATGTGACAAATTCAGGGTTACTTGAATGTACACAAATCTTAACGCACTAGGCAACAGAGTCACACTAGTGTAGGCACCTGGGCATGCGGGAATGGAAGGCAACGCAATTGCAGACGAGTAAAGTAAGTACGCACAGGGAGTATGCATAGTAAAGACGGTACACGAAAAATTTAATCAGAATCTTAGAAACATCAGAGAAGGAGATAAAAAAACTGAAAACGTCCATAAGAAATGGAGAACTATAGAATCCTTAGCTCCAAAGATTAAGAACAAAGGATGGATGATGAAATTTTGAACGTGAAGGTTACAAAACTAGAAATAAAGTAAACTAAATCAAAAGATCAAAAGAAAGGGGCCCAAACTACAGGGGCCTTATTTTGGGGGCAAACTAATTTGCCTTGGTGAAAAGTTAGTAGACTTGTTGCAAGTAAAACGCCGTTTTTCGTTTGTTCCTAATTCAAAACGACGCCTATACAGCAATTCTCTCAGTTTTTACTTTTTAGGCCCTTAAATTGCCAATTTCTGAATCGGCGCCACAGCTAGGCAGAAATCGGAAAAAAACGGGTGACTCCAGGAAAGGAGAAGAGGTGGTCTGTCGCATCTCTAGAAGGTGTCATTGTTATACCTGCAATATCTAATAGAGATATTATTTTGTATATCCTGGGATTTGTCATTTTCACCCCAAGAATTATTATTTTTACTCCAAGAATTATTTTTTCAACCTTAGCTTTTTAATTATTTCGGTCCCAAGATTTTTGTTCCCAAGAATTATTATATTAGCCCCCAAAATCATTAATTTAGCCCACATAATTATTCTTTTGGCGTTGTGGTGATCCATAAGGTTGGACGTTAGTTCTCCAAATAGGGGTAAAGTGATGAGACAATATGGTTTTTGACCATATTGTCTTATTCTTTTGGCCCCAAGATTTTATTCATTTTACCCCATGATTTTACATTTTACCCTAAGGTTTTATCCATTTCACTCCAAGATTTTTTTTATTTTACCCTAAGATTTTATTTATTTAGTTATTTTATAGAAGTATTTGAAACTAAAAAAATTCCGCCCTAAACGTCTGGCGCTTAGGTTAGAGGTAGGTTTAGTATATTTTTTTTCAATTGATACAAAAACGGGAATATGATGCTAAACAGTATTTGAAACTAAAAAAACCAACCTAAACGTATATTGGCACTAAGGCGCTTAGGTTAAAAGGTAGGTTTAGTATATTTTTTTTTCAATTGAATACAATGAATAAAATCATGGGGTGAAATGAATAAAATCTTGGGACCAAAAGGATGATTCTGTGGGTTAAAATAATAATTTTGGGGCTAATATAATGATTCTTGGAATCAGAAATCTTGGGACCAAAATAATTAAAAAGCTGGGGTAGAAAAAATCATTCATGGGGTAAAAATAATAATTCTTGGGCTTAAGAGTGATAATTCTTGGGGCCACGAAAATTATCACCCTATCTAATATAATATGTATGAATGTTATTTTATTATTACATTACTATTATTGTTATTTATAGATTGCCTGTGCGGTAAAATGAGATACCCTAGCTTACCATAACATCTTCAAAAAAACTATATACGTTATACCTAGACATAATTATACTTCTCATATTATCTGTGGGACTTGATCCCCCCCAGATCTGTTCACCTAACACCGCTCATGGCTCAAGAACGTTATTTGAAAATTGGAAATTATAGCCAAAGGATGGCCAGAACTTTTAGTTATAATAATTGATAAAGAACAAAAATTTAACGTGTCCAATTTATTGGTGCCCAAAATTGGTCAAAAATTCAAAATCGATTTTCTCAAAATCTGCTCCAAGGATATATTTTTTTGAAATGTTATACTACTATGGCACTAAATTTATTTCTTCATTTCCCATAGGGGAAGGGGGGTGAATTTTTGAATTTGAAAATTTTAAAAATTCAACTTTTTTGCTAACAAAGATGATGAAATAAAGTTTTACAGTACGACTCTTTTATTCGAGTATAATAATAAAGTATAGGTACCAATTTACTTCAACTAACAAAATATTAAAAACATTTATGACACCCTATATATTATTTCAGGAGAAAATTAGAAACCGTTTTCTGATTACAACGACACTACACCCTACTTATACAGGGTGTCCAGAAATGAAGGTGCCAAATTACCTTAGTCCAAAAATGCTTCTTAAGGGAGCTGGAGCACCTTATAGATGCTGCCATGAAGTACTTTTTTTTGTAATATCTCAAAAACGTTTCGATCGAAAATGTCCAAACTTTGCACAATGACTTACCTTCTGATCACACATCGGTCGCTGTAAATAATACTTCCTTGCTGCGGGTATTAGCGTCCCATGTGGGAGGGGCCGCAGACATTTTGGATTGTACTTTTTTACATTTATTTTTTTGACATTTTTTGTGTCAAATTCGAGTTGTCTAGGGTATTTTCTAAAAATAATGTGCTCTTGTTTCAAATCGTTAGGATGCACCCTTCTCGAGAAAAATAAATTTAAATAAATTACATATTACAAAAAAAAGTACTTCATGGCACCATCTATAAGGAGCTCCAGCTCCCTTAAGAAGCATTTTTGGACTAAGGTAATTTGGGTTAAATCGACATAAAATAATGTCTACTAACTGGGATTTTCGTTTGGCACCTTTATTTCTGGACACCCTGTATAATATTTATTTTTTTGAGTTATTACGCAAAAACTTTTTTATTCAATACGTTATTGCAAGCATATAATTTGTCTATGTAACCTTGGTTAAACGGTTCTATTGACGATACAAAACAAAATAAGGAAAAACGTTTGAAATAAATTTTGTTTGGCTTCAAAAGCATCGTAATTTGAAACAGTTTGCCTATATACAGGGTGTCCTGTAAGAGAAAAAAGAAGCTTATGAGTGAAATTAATGTGAAAATAAGTAAATATTTTACGAGAAACTTTTAATTATTGTTAACCACGAGAACGTTTCATGCCAGTTTGCTGGGGGCATTTCATTTTCGGATGAGGACGGTTAAAAATGTCAAATAAATGTCCTAAGCAAAAGCGAGCGAATCCCATAAGGCTAAATGATCGATTTTAATTAATTTGAGGAAGTGGAAGAACCATGTATGTACAAGAGGCGAGGTATATAATGAACTGAGTTATTTTTATTGCAGCTGGCGTTTCATTTGCATGCAAAGAACACGATAAAATTATTTTAGAAACAAGCATAAATATTTTTGTAAATTAGTTTAGTTTGTTGTCACTTTCTATAGAAAGAAAAAGAAGAAGTAAATGCGCTTCTACACGGACATTTACGTTAAGTTGCCAAAATAATGTAGTAATAATTGCAAACGAAAATTAGCATTAACGTACATAGTCGCCCTTAGTCGACGAGCATGAACAGGAAACATAGTAGTGGTTGCCAAAACGTCGGCACAGGCTGTTTTATCTCCAAGCTGCTGTGCAAAATTAGCATATGATAACAAATATCATTTTTCCTGTGTGACGTAAACAAATCTCAAGTTCGTTTGTAAGTATTTTCGAAATTGTTGACTTACATATTGATGTCAAAGTGGAAAAAACTATGTCAGAATTTCAGAATGTCTTTTTTCAAGAAGTTGAACGAAATAATGTGCTCATAACTTCATCGTCTACAACTCTACACGATCTTAAAACTAAGTAAAGATATACTAAAATGGAAGAAAGCCGCCACCATTTTCGTAATAGTTTCTTGTGGAATGTTTCGGCACTCGTTGATAATTCGTTGACGCAAGTCATTTAAATCTATGGGTTTAGTCTTATAAACTATTGACTTTAAATGACCCCAAAAGAAGAAGTCAAGACTTATATAACAAATGATACATCAAAGTTTAGGAAATTTTAGTCTCTTTTCGAAAACCCCAAAATATATAGGGTGGTCCGTATAAAAAAATGTAGTTTAGGGTCGTACACCAAAAACCAAACACCCTGTATAAAAATTGTCCATCGCAATGGATTCTACGTAAAAAAGTGCTCTAAGAAATATTTTGGCAAAATCAATTATCTTTAATAACAAGAAAGTTATGGAGGATTAAAGAAATGGACTAAATTCGAGAAACGCACCCTAGTGGCCAAACGATTAGAGATAGCTGAATTCTGTTTACACCAGTGATTTTCTCATTAAAATTGAGCTCAAGACATCTGGGTCCATTTTTCTCTATCTCTTAAGATAAATGATATATACCCTAAAAGTGTCCAATTTGGCCCACCCGGTACATAATAATTTTCTTCACTTTATCGACAGTCTACTCGGACGAAGGCAGTTCATACTTTACAGGTCCAATATACTACAGGCGACAGACTTCTCTTCTGTTAACGAACATCTTGTGAGATGTCTTCGACATATCTCTTGAAGATAGACAAGAGCCCACAAAATGCAGAATCAGAAAGGTTCATTAAGCCCGATCAGATAATATGATTTAGGATGATCCTTAGGTTATTACGAGGATTGTATAGTGTATACATCTGTATAGACCAACCTCATTATTTGAGCAACTTAAGTTTAGTTAATATGTAATATATAACAAGTGGAAGAACCATATCGATCAACAATTTCTCGTTGGTACTGCGCATTTCAACGTGCACGCAACAGCCTCAGAGAACAAGTCCACCGAAAACAGCAGTTATCCAAGAAAAGATGTTTCATACCATGAGATCGAGGTATTTTGAAGCATTTCAAAGACTTCAGTCCAAAAATTCTCCATGATAGGTTGGCTTTAAAAAAATTAATTTCCCGTTGGATCTCGCATGAAGAGCAAAAGCTGGCTTGCGTCAATTGGTGCCGAAAAATGTTGAATCGTTTCAAAAAAGGACTGTCAAAAAACCTTTTTTTTTTATTTCTTTGAACCTGAAAATGATCGTCAATTGAGTGTTTCAGATAAATACAATCCAACAAAAGTTATCCGTTCCCGCAGTGTGTCGAAGAAAATGGTTGCAACGTTTGTTTCAAAAGCAGGTCATATAGTTACCATTCCGTTAGAAGATCGAAGATAACTGCTCGACCTTGAAGAATAAACCCAAATGCAAAAATTATCCTTCATCAAGACAATACGAGTTCACATTCCAGAAGCAATCGGAGCCCTCAAAATTGTCATTTGGAGTATTCCAGCTACAAGCTGGAATAACTGCGTTAATAAAAGTGTACCGATCCATCTTCGAAGACATTTGAAACAAAACTGAATACCTACACAATCTAGTATGCCATTCTGTGGTCATTTAATTTATATTCTCTATTACCCCGCCATCTGTGGTCCTTACTACGTACTACTTGTTTCATTTCATTATGCGCTGCTTTACCTTGCGCAGTAACCACCATTGATAAATTATGGTGAAAGTTCGGTAATGAACATTGTGAATGTCACTTTTTTAAATGGCAGACCGTTGTATCGACCAACCATATTTATATGACGCCTGCAATTTTTTCTTATATTGGACGCGCGGTTGCCAAATTATTAACTATTTGTCCAAATTTTGTACAATTCCAGGTCAGATTATAATATTCATAACAAAGTTATTCTTAAAAAAAGAAAAAAATTATCTCCATGAATAATATTACCCTAATCTCATGTTACTCTACAAAAACAAAATTAAGTGATTAATTTTATACCGAGTGCTTAAAATGAGAATTCAAAATGTATAAACTTTAAATAGAATTTATACGAATATTTTAAATGAGACACCCTGTATTTTTATTTACCATCAGATTCTCGACGAAAAACCCTATTTAACGGTGTATTATTTGTTTTACTTTTGTTGATACTTACGATTTTTAAAATTTTACGTAAGAAAAATTTGTTAAAAGTATTTTTAGTTTAATTATTATTATAAAATACAGTTTAAATAGTTGGTATCAACGCAAACGAGCGGTATTTTGTAATAATAATTAAACTAAAATGACTTTTACCAAAGTTTTCTTAGTGACATTTTAAAAATCGTAAATATTAACAAAAGTAGAAAAATAATACCAATCTGATGGTAAGTAAAAATACAGGGTGCCCCATTTAAAATATTCCTATAAATTCTATTTAAAGTTCACGAATATTGATTTCGCATTTTAAACACTCGGTATAAAATTAATCACTTAGTTTTTTTGTACAGTAACATGACATTAGGGTAATATTATCTTTTTTTAAGAATAACTTAGTTATGAATATTATAGTCCGGTCTTGAATTTTACAAAATTTTGACAAAATGATTAATAAGCTGGTAACCGCGCGTCCAATATAAAAAAAAATGCAGGCGTGATATAAATATGGTTGGTCGATACATGAAGGGAAAAAACACAGGGTGTGCCATTTAAAAAAAGTGTATCTATATCTGTATCTTCAACCCACATTGAGGTATCGGCCGATTACGAAGCAGTGGGACACCCTGTAGATACTCAATAGCCAGTTTTTTTCGTTAATGTATACGGATCGTACAGAGAATGCGCTAAAATGAGATATAGATATACAGGTTTATCTTTACGACAAATACACACATCACCAACATTGGTAATGTGCAAATGACAACATTAATGATGCCACGGTAAAGGAAGGAAAATAATATAGCATAGCATACACACGATTACACAAAGGGCCATAGCTTAGCTGCATTTAATTAATTTCCTTCTATCAAATGCCAGTACGTTAATTAGCTGAAGGGCTCGCCCTAAAGCCAAAGTGCAATAATCACAAAGTGGTATAATATGTTCAACAAAACGTACAAGTACCTACTGGGTGTCCTATTTTAATCTGCCACCTGCGATAATTCGACAACACTGCGTCGGATCTAAAAATGTTCCGAATAAAAAGTTAACGGTTTTGAGGGGGGCATCCGATGCTGTAACAAATTTCACCCCCCGACACCCAGGGGAGTGGATAAAGGGGGTGATTTTAAAATCTTAAATGGAAAGTATAAAAAACTATGACGGTTTTATTTGGCAACTTTTTCTTTATTTGCAACAGGTGGGGAATCTTACCAGGGGAATTCCTCGAAATGAGTACATCTGACAAAAAAAGGTGCCGAATAAAAGTTTGATGGTTTGGAGGGCGACGTACGATTCTGTAACAAATGTCACCCCCCGACACCCGGGGGGGGGGGGGGTGACTTAAATGGAAACCCCTATTTTTTATTACAGGTTCAGAAAGAGCAAAAAAAAACTATGAAAGTTTTATTTGGAAACTTTTTCTTTATTTGCAACAGAAAGATTCAATGTCAGTCAAATGCAAAATAAATAATAAAATACCGATTTTAACGATTGCAGCGCCACCTGATGCAAATAAAAAAAAGTTCCTCAATAAAACCTTTTTTTTCTAAATGTGCAATAAAAAATAGGGGTTTCCATTTAAGATTTTAAAGTCACCCCCTTTATTCACTTCCCTGAGTGTTGGGGGGTGAAATTTGTTACAGCATCAGAAGTCCCCCTTAAAACCGTTAACTTTTTATTCGGGACATTTTTTGATCCGACCTAGTGTTGTAGGATTATTGCCGGTGGTGGATTAAAATGGGACACCCAGTATGTGGTTTGCATTTTTGTAATGTGATCTTAGCCGCTGCAGTGGAAAAATCGGGTCGGACACGCTGTTTCGCTGTGTGCCTTGGGGATATGTGCGTTGCCAACAGTTTAAGGTAGCTGAAGTAATTTAATTGGTCATGGGGGTAATGGGCAGTTATACAGGGTGGCCCAACGAAAAGGTAACAGACGGGTTTCTGGCCAGAGGGAATTTTTTTTTGGTAAACGCAAAAACACGTCAATTTTTATATCAAGGGGGACAACTTTCGCCATGATTTTCAACCTGAAGTGATTTCATCCCTTAGCGCTGTGAGAACAACCCCTAAAATTTAAATAGGGATGATGGGGCAAGTGATACGTCATTTGAAAGGTCTTTCTTTTCTGATTTCAGTGCACTAGTTTTTTTATATTTTTTTTATTTTTAACCAAAAAAATTGAAGTTCCAAAATGGAAAATGAGGAAAGAGATTGAGGCATTTAAAAACTCAAAAAAGCTCGTTTTCGTTGAATTACTTTACGTTTACGACGCATAACATAACACAAGACTCCCGGAACTGAAGGAAACAGCGAGAAGAACCTTGTTGAATTTTTTTGAGTCCAATATTTTGTCGCCAGTTATAATCCATTTTTGAAGATCGTGTTTCAATACATGTTCCGCTTTCGAATATTTCTTCTGACCCTTGTAAATATTTGAGGTCTTTGGCGTATTGTTTCACAAGCATTGGTAACGCGTTACACTAATGTGGGAGTGGAATACACCAGTTGCTTATCCCCCAAAGGTAAAAATCGCAGGGATTTAATAAATGGAATTTGCCCCTAAATTTGGCTCACAACATTCTGTAACACCCTGTATACTACATTTCAAATTTTATGCCACTTAAAGTTTCTCATTTCTTCACACACTCCTCCCAACTATCTGGAGCACAGAAGATGTATCATCTACCAAATTACACAGTTCCTCCCCAAAGGTCTACTACTCTTTCCTTTTCCAACTTTCCACTACTTCTTCCATCCACTCTATCCCTTCTCCATCTTCACTCCACCTCCTGTTCCCTTACCTCACCACATTCACCACAATACGCCCTATCGTCTCCCTTCCCTCCCCACACAGCCCGCATACCCTAATTTTCTCTTCCCACCAATACTTATTATCCCTTTCCTCGTTACCCACCCTGAACCGTGCCACTATCCTCTTCCTTCTTAGACTGGCCTCGCCGCTTAGGTACCTCGGTATATCGTTTGTCACCAACTCCCGTATTTCTCGTTATATTTCTCTGGATTAAATTTCATCCTTCCCTCCTGCATTTGCACATCCACATCTCTTCTTATTATATCCCCTGATATCCCCACCCCCTCGTCTCTCCTCTCTCGCGTATCCGCCTCTCTCGTAAAAATACCTTCTTCCTTCCTGTCCATATGTTATCTTCTTATTCTTCACCTCTTTCCAACAGCTTCTCAAGATCCCCCCTTCCTCCCGCCTTACCATCCTTTCCTCGAAGTCAATTGCTCTGTTCCCCCGCTACAGTTCTAATTTTTTCCAGCTTCATCTTCTCCTCCATTACATACCCCGGAGTTTCCCTTTCAAACCCAAGCACCCATCACCAGTATTCACTTGTGTGCTTTCTATCTGTTCCCTTTCCACCCATCCCCACACTTTCGCCCCGTACAACACTACACTTGTTACCAGCCTGTCGAAGAGCCACTTCCTTTTCCGCACATCTCCTTCCACCCACCTTTCCCCCAATACCCATACCTACCCCACAATTACAATTTCCTTTCTTTACCAGCTCCCTTATCTGCGCATTGTCCCTGTTATTATAACTTATTCTGTATCCCAAGTACGTGAGCTCATCTACACTTTCTGTATACTCCTCCCCCCACTTCCATACCGCCCTTCTTTTCTCTCCCTCTCGTATTCTGCAATTCCTCTATTTTTGACTTTTTTGTGTTTACTTCCAACCCGATTTTCTCCATATATTCTTTCACTACCCTCATCATGCTCCTCATTTCTTCTTCCTCCCTCGCCACCACCACAAATGACTTTTCTGGACGATAAGTGACGGAAAATGTCAAGATGTACCTATTCAACCGCCAAGTCTCGCTGCGTGCTGAATACAACAGAGTGACTGCGCTCAAGAAAACATATAGATCAAGTGCAAGAGTACGTGAACTCCCCTAGTCAATCTTAACCAAAGCAGGACCATGGCAGCCATTGACAACTTTATCTACCGGTCCCAAGTTTGTGTGTTGTCCATTTGCAGACAGCAATGATTACCAAATGGTGGAATGGTGCAATATCAGTCATCCGGAAATGGTTTTAGATTAATTTCAAAAATTCAAAATAGATCTTCAGAAACAGGCGAAATGGATAAAATAGAGAAGGAACCGTTTTTTACGCGGCAAAAATTGCAGTTTTTGTGGCTGCCAAAGAATTCAAAATTAAGAACGAAATTTGGGCTACACTAGAAAAGGTATTTATAGATTAACAGGTTTTCGTGTTTACAAAATCATAATTAATTAATTGACGGCACGCAATTAAAAAATCGGAAACGTAACCGTCAAGGTCTTCCGTAAACCGGTAGCGAATAAATACGTCACAACATCGAACTTCTGGACTTGCCGCAGTTAACATTTAACAGTAACACACGTGAACCTAAAGCAAAGTATACTCTTATTGTAATCATAATACACGGGTGACTTTCTTCACATTGGAAACCGGTTGCCGATGTTGATACAAGACAAGGAAGACAAAATTCGTAACAATGAATCGAAGGAGGATGACGAAGAAACCGTCTGCTGAGAATACACAAACACTCGTCATCGAGACGTTTCGTTACTCTAGAAAAGCTTTAGAGTGAAACGAAGCGATCGTAGAAGAGAGAAACTTGTGCGTAGGACCCAGCTGTTTTGAGTTTCACGGATCGCGTCACACGCCTTGTTCACCTGATGAGTAACTTTACGCATTCATTCGGAATTAAATGGTAAAGAAACCTCTACATTTAATCGGTCATCACTTTTAAGTCATAAATATTCATTTAAAGTCGTTAAGCGGTCGATTGAATCACGAACGAACATGATGATTGCGTTTAATTAAACATAAACTTTATAGACAGCTCTCCAATGAGGACGTAGATACCTAATTCTACTCGACTCACGGAAATGCAACCCCAAAAAACATTCGCCCCATCGATCCACGTGATTATAACTTATATTCAATAATGGCCTAAGTGCGCACTTGACGTAATTATACTATCGAAGTAAAGTACAATACACATTTTCTCTAGGAACTCACCATTTTTATTTCGCACAATTAACCTGCTCGTGCGTTTTTAAAAAGATCATAAACAATTCGTCATAATTACGTCATTTAAGTTGCAATAATAAATAAAGCAGATCAATTGCCATTTACGTTAATGCCACAATTCCATAAGAGGAATGGATCGTTGCCAACATACAATGAACTGAAAATCATAGCAAATAAGAGTATAATTCAGCTATAAAAACAGCAATCACTTTAATCAACACGAACGAGTGTATCTTTTATGCAAAACGTTTATGAAAGAAACCAATACGACGTTACGTTGCTATAATTACAGAGCGCATTTGGGCAAAAATTGGTCATAATTACGTCATTCTCTCGAATTTTTATGAATGACTTTAAAGTACCTAAGCAATCATTCGTCATTGGGGCAATGAAAGGTTTTTTTGAGCAAACACGGTGATGTTCTATTTGAATATCAATGACCACCGTTTCGAAGTCTAGCACGAGAGTTGTCGTCAACGCATACGTAACAAAAAATTTCAATGCAATTATGTAAACGACATTACGTTGCTATAATTACAGAGCGCATTTGGGCAAAAATTGGTCATAATTACGTCATTCTCTCGAATTTTTATGAATGACTTTAATAAGTAAGCAATCATTCGTCATTGGGACAATGAAAGGTTTTTGAGCAAACACGACAATGTTCTATTTGAATATCAATGACCACCATCTCGAAGTCTAGCACGAGAGTTGTCGTCAACGCATACGTAACAAAAAATCTCACGCAATCATGTAAACGACATTACGCTGCTATAATTACAGAGCGCATTTGGCCAAAAATTGGTCATAATTACGTCATTCTCTCGAATTTTTATGAATGACTTTAATAAGTAAGCAATAATTCGTCATTGGGGCAATGAAAGGTTTTTGGGCAAACACGAAAATCTTCTATTTGAATATCAATGACGACCGTCTCGATGTCTAGCACGAGAGTTGTCGTCAACGCACACGTAACAAAAAATCGTAAATGACATTACGTTGTAATAATTACAGAGCGCATTTGGGCAAAAATTGGTCATAATTACGTCATTCTCTCGAATTTTTATTAATAACTTTAATAAGTACCTAAGCAATCATTCGTCATTGGGGCAATGAATGGTTTTTGAGTAAACACGGCAATGTTCTATTTAAATATCAATGACCACACCGAAGTCTAGCAGCACGAGAATTGTTAATTGCGTCAATCTCCTCTATTCGTTTCGAATATGATGTTTCACAAATATAAAATTTGACTCCCCCTCGAATACACTTCGGCGACCGAACTGGTCCCCAAATTTGGAAATGACACCATTTATCATAGAATAGAAATTCCTCCTACGAAACGCTCGCAAAAGTCGTGTTTGTGTACGACTTAAATTTTTTTAGGATACAACAGTTTGATCGTGCAGAATTTTGTTGCACAGCTTACCCTTTCAGCATTTTCAGATGTGCAAAAGTTGTGCACTCACTTTGAGAAATTTTTAGTAAGAACTGGTTCTCGTCGATTCAAATTCAAATGAAGATTAAAGCGGTCACAGGCGTGCTTTGTAAACCTTAAACTTCGGCTAATGAGAAGTATCAAGGGGTCCCCATGTTTAGGTCATTAACACGTCGTAATTTTACGTAATTGTAAAAGGTTTCATTTTTCATTTCTCCTCCATATTTCCGACAAGAGCGACGAAGGCGGGCTGCTTAGGTTTTAGTTTTCCAGAGCCCGTTCAGCCATATAACAATAATGTACGGATAGGAAAATGGCGATGGATTAGGTAGGATGTCGAGGAGAGGAGGTACCTACAGCTGCTCCAGAATTTATTTTGAAAACTTTAGATTTCAGTTAGATTGAAGCTAATCGGCCATACCAGATGGTAGCAAAAATCACGGTAAAAATGATAAATCCAGTGGAACAAATTGGTTCCATTTGGTGCTTAAAATGTCATAGTTGACAGCAATAACAGAGCCAACGTTGATTCCGGAATTTGTCACACAAAATCGACTTCCGGGGTCGGGTCGTGTCAAAGTTGAACTAAAGTCAACGTTTCGCCCACTTTTGGTTTATTTTGGTAAGAGTGTTTATTGTTTTTTTGCTTTTGTCTTGTTGTCTTGTCTTGATGAGACCCTTACAAAAGTGGACGAAACGTTGACCTTTAGGTCAACTTTGATACGGCCCGACCCCGAAAAACTATATGTTATTGACTCTGGCCTCCGTATTGACGTCATTAGTGTTGAAAACAGCTTACAATGATGACGCTATGGTAAAAACTCAAGTGTACGAGTGGTTTGCTCGGTTTAAAAATGGCGACATGTCGATTGATGACAAACCTCGTTCTGGACGTCCATCAACTGCCCGAATTGACGAACATGTTGAAAAAATTCGAAAACTTGTGCTCACAGACCGTCGACAGACAATTTATCAATTCAGGTCATTGTTACTACGTCCAAAGAAATGCCGTCAATTAAACATCAAAACAATGCTGATTTGCTTTTTTGATTCCAAGGGCGTAGTTCATTCAGAGTTTGTTCCCCCAGGTCAGACCGTCAATCAAACCATTTATTTCGAATGTTTAAGAAGATTGCACAACAGTTTTCACCAAAAAAGACCCAATTTGGGGCAGACAGGAGACTGGTTCCACCACGACAATGCACCTGCACACACAGCTCTCTCTGTTAGCCAGTTTTTGTAAAAAATTTGAAAATATATAGCTTTTAAAAAATAATTCCGGTTATTTTGTCTATGATATGATACTGATAATCCGAATAATTCGACAAATCTGAATAATTCGATTGGGTATACATATATTCGAATTCGATATTATTCGACAATAAAAAAAGAAAACCAATCGAAAGATTAAAACTGAAATATCGCCTATGAACGAATGAACATGGTCTGATTTTAGGTCATAACGTTGAGTGAAAAGTTTTCACTCAACGGTCATAATGTTACGTATCACACGGAAAATTAAAGCGTGATTATGAGCCAATCGTACTAAATGTGTGGACTAAAATATAATGTAATCAATAGATTCTAGACAGTAACAAATTGGTCGAAAATACGTCATTTTTACAAAAAGAGTCTTGCAATACGTAACAGTCAAGAGTAAACAGTATCTAAGGAGACAGAATACGACTTGGTAATTTACAGATAATAATGACATGTGGTCACCCGAACACGTTTCTTACCCTTGTCAATTTTAAAATCTCAGTGTTAACAAACTGATCCATAAATCCTTTTTAACTATCCTCTAAATCGCTTGACGAAAAACACGTTTGGTCACTAATTCGTCATTACTATTACTATTGTGTTCACCGGACTATACAAATCTATGCCAAAAAATATGGGAAAGTGACACTATGGCATTAATAAAATTATAAGCGTAGGCGACATATGAATGATGATACTGATCCATAAATCCTTTTTTAACTATCCTCAAATCGCTTGATGAAAAACACGTTTCATCACTAATTCGTCATTATTATTACTATTGTATTCACGAAAAAATCGCGACTATGAAAATCCATGCCAAAAAAATATATGAAAGTGCTAATATGGCATTAATAAAGTTATAAGCGTAGGCGACATATGAATGACCAAAAAGGACGTCGAAAATACGTCAAAATTACATTTCTATAAAGAAAAATGTGATTTATCCGAAATTTTACGTAATTCTGTCGCATGTAAATCAGCATTGTAATGATTATAGCCGTTCCCTAGCTATTAATCTCCTCTTTCTCTCACACTATACGTGTTTCTGTTCCGATTATTTCTAGAGACAAGCGGAGAGGGGAGAATTGTTCTCGTAAGTACGGGCAACAAAGTTAGCTGTGGTTCGGTAAATTCGATAAAACGAAAGTTAAGTTCTTATACTCCTTTATATAGAAGTAGTAGAGAAAAAAGTTGGCAACCTTAGCGAGTAACACGCTCCGCAAATGTTGTGTCTTCGACAAGTTTATGATGGAAACTGATACTTTGGAGGGTGTGAAGTCAAGAGTTAAAAAGGGATTTGATATCGAATGTTATTTGTGGATAATAATAATTGGATAGTCCAGTATATTCGAATCTTGCTTTCGGTTTACTAACAAGATGACGTCTTAATGACGTGAATTTCTTTGCAAAACTTTCGCGAAAGACTTCCTTCCGTCTTATAAATGCAAGTTGTCACGAGCTGTTAACTTGAGATGCCACAAACTTCAGACAATTGTCTAATTAATTGAACGTAAACTAAATTTTAATCGTATCACACCTGTTACGTTTTAGACAATTTCTAACTATGCGACATCTCGAACTCGTAAAAGTTTTTATCGCCCTCTCTTGTTATGTAAAGCCCCAATCACCTTCGAAATCTTTTTAGCTCGTTACGTCTCCAGTACAGCACAAACAACACGGGTAACTCTACATTCTTTGAAAATTCCATAATTTCCTTGATGTTGGAAACTACACGTTGAGTGGATTTTAAAAAAAGTAAAATCCCCCCCCCCCCCCCCCCCCCCCAAAGTATTTCACGAAACGTCGAGAGTATTCCAAAAATGCATAATTTACGTACCGGAAAGCTTAATGATTGTTGGGAAGCCGCTGTTTCTGAAATTAGTAAAGGAACGCGAAAGAATTCTCTCGGAAGAAAGTTGAGGAAACCCGTAAAAGACAAATTATCACTAGCCCTAAACGCACATTAACATAAAAAAGGTTCTTTAAAACGCCTACTTCCGTTACAATCGTATATATACACAGTTTTAAGCTGGAAGGACGTATTTTAACAAACGCGTGCATTTTAACACAAGCAGGATGCATTGTAAGTGGGTTAGATTAAAAGTAAATTATTTATACGCAGTACTTTACGACGAATGTACCTGTACCGTAAGTGGAAAGAGCATTGCTGAACACTTTTAGACACGGTGAAAACACGTCATATTTTCGAAATAACAAAACTCTCCTAGAACTGGAAAAGGAGGAAGTCTTCAAACTGACCTAATTTGGTCAATCTTTCACTCTTTACTATCGACAGTCGCTGTAATGGCACGTCGAAAATACGTCAGTGCATTGCCAATAGCGAAAAATATGAGGGTAAGTCTTCTTCTTCCTTTAGCTAGGAGTTCGTCCTGCTAAAGGAAGAAGACTTACGCTTATATTTTTCGATACTTGCAATGCACTGACGTATTTTCGACGTGCTATTACAGCGACTGTCGATAGCAAAGAGATGAGCGTACGTTTTAGAACAAACATCGTTTCGTAGGGCACAGATGAGAATGGCTCCAAAATTGTTCACAAAACATTATATTCAAAAACTTTTGTGAAAAATGCACACCAGTGTAGGTAATAATGAATGAGGTACCTGTTGCCTTTGCCAATCAGTTACAAACCGATGATGCTCGCAATGATGATAATAATAACAGAAGTGTTTGACAGTCCGCAATAACACTTCCACTTCACTTAATTCCTTAGCTCTTCTATCAGCATTGCCTATGCCGAGGTTGCTTATTTTCTCTCTACTTTCCTTGAGTTTCGTCTCGGCTAAATATTTTCCTATTTCGTCGTCCTTGTTAGTCCTTTTGAACCGATTCCCAAGTATCCAAATGAGCGTTATGCGTTTTCCATTATTTTTGTCTATCCGTCTTGGTCTCACAATCCTTCTCAGGTTCTTCATCTTCTTCTACCGCAATCTTCTTCATCCGTTGGCCCAGCATCCATAAGTTACCGTGATGGTGTACAACAGATTATGTATTCTTATCTTTGCATTTGTTGGCAGTTTTCTTCGGTTTTTTCATCTTCTTTGGCTAGATTACCTCATCCTCTATTGTAGAATTCTGGGATATCCATACTGGCTTAGCTTGTCAGCAGACAAGGAATTTTGTTACACTCCAACACTTAACCAGGGGACTCACTTCTTGTGTTCCCAAAGCCTCCTATGCTGCTTGAGCTGTCATCAGTTACTGTTGAGATCTCCTCTACAATAGAATTTACCTGCAGGCGTTGATTTTGAAAATTTCTGCCTGAAATTCAGACTAGCTGACATTCGGCAGCGTTGAAATTCCTTCGCATTAATTTATAAATATTAACAGTTATGAGCACGACGTTCAGTAGTCGGATTTTACCCAACCACAAATGAAACCTGAATGTCGGAAATGAAATGTGAACTAAAAACTCTCAAACTTGAACCCCAGGTTCAGAAAATTGAACCTGAATTGTTAAATTTAAAAAATTGGGAGCTAAAACATGAAACTTTATTATAAACGCTTCAAACTTACAGCGTAAAACCTAAAACTTTAATTTCAACGAATTTTTGATTTTGTGGAGTTATTTCAAACTCTTAAACTTGAACCCTAGGTTCGGGAAATTGAACCTGAATTGTTAAATTCTAAAAGTTGGCAGCTAAAACATGAAACATTATTATAAACACTTCAAACTTACACCGTAAAACCTAAAACTTTAATTTCAACGAATTTTTGATTTTGTGGAATTATTTCAAACTCTCAAACTTGAATCCCAGGTTCGGAAAATGGAACATGAATTGTTAAATTTAAAAAATTGGGAGCTAAAACATGAAACTTTATTATGAACGCTTCAAACTTACAGCGTAAAACCTAAAACTTTAATTTCAACGAATTTTTGATTTTGTGGAATTATTTCAAACTCTCAAACTTGAACCCCAGGTTCGGGAAATTGAACCTGAATTGTTAAATTTTAAAAATTGGGAGCTAAAACATGAAACATTATTATAAACACTTCAAACTTACAGCGTAAAACCTAAAACTTTAATTTCAACGAATTTTTGATTTTGTGGAATTATTTCAAACTCTCAAACTTGAACCCCAGGTTCGGGAAATTGAACTTGAATTGTTAAATTTTAAAAATTGGGAGCTAAAACATGAAACATTATTATAAACACTTCAAACTTACAGCGTAAAACCTAAAACTTTAATTTCAACGAATTTTTGATTTTGTGGAATTATTTCAAACTCTCAAACTTGAACCCCAGGTTCGGGAAATTGAACCTAAATGGTTAAATTTTAAAAATTGGCAGCTAACACATGAAATATTATTATAAACACTTCAAACTTACAGCGTAAAACCTAAAACTTTAATTTCAACGAATTTTGGATTTTGTGGAATTATCTCAATTTTTACCAACAAAAAATCGAGAAAAAAAACAGAAAAACAAGGCTTGATTTTGAACTTCACCGAATTTAAATTTCGCTTTGGGACGAATTTTTGTATAGCTCCTAATTTTGAGTTTCATCCAAAATTATCTGATCTAAAATTGGGGTTTCATATTTCACTCTATTTTTTTTAAAGACAAAGTAAGCCTACGCAAGATCCCAATTAAGTTCGTAAATGTAAAAATAAATTGGAGCTCTCAAAGAAAATTTTGATGAAATTCGAAAGCAACAACCACCGTTTCGGCTTTGGTTTTCTTATTTTACTTTTTAGAAACATTCGAAACCTAAGAACCCATTATTTTTGGTTTTATCTATGAAAAGTAAGCAAATTCAACTCAACTCATATGTACCTAATGAAACTTTCAAAACTACTTTGAATGAAATACAAAAACCCAAAATCTAGAGTTTCAGCATTGGTTTATCGACTCTTTTATGGAGTCCACTGATCCCAAAAACAACCAGAAATTCTCAATAGATAGAATCCAAAACCGAAAGCTGTAGTTTTAGCTTCAGTTTTCAAATGTTTCCATTAATTCATCTTTTTTTCTTTGTGAGAAATCAGAACCTATAATTTTTGTTCGGTCTTTATTGAGTTGGTAACATAGTTAGAGTTTCGCCGATAATACGATCCCGAAGTATTTAAGCTTGGGAGCATGTTCAATCCCTTCATTTCCGAAATATACAGCTTCAAATAGTTCTTTGTTACCAGTCCAACCCTTGACGAGTGGAACATGAAGAAATGAGTAAAAGTACCGAAGCAACAGAAAAACCAGAGAAGAAAGCATCAGAAAAAACTATAGGCACTATACTCAATTTTGTGGAAACTAAAAACCAAGACGAACCTGTTACACTGTTAACTGACCATTCAAGTGCAGATCCACACACTGTAGATGAAGATCTGATGATTGTTACTCCCCCGAGTAACCATACTGAAGATGAAACATTTCAACTATAGAATTCCAATTCGATATTGCATCTATGGTTTGGTTACCCTTATCCCTTTTGAATGAAGTATTTTTGAGTTAAATCACATTGAAAAATGGCAAGAGTTTCGAAAAGTGAAACTGAAAGAGTTTGGCCATGGATAATTTTGAGAAGGTTTTTGTATATGAAAAGTTTGAAAAATGCAGATGTTTTCAGAAAATGTGGAATTTTTTGACTCTGTTTCTTCATATATGACCTAAAGAGTTGGGTAGTTGCGTTTAAACGTGGACGCGCTATAAATATCACTGTCACTGTCACAAGTGGTTACAAAAATTCACGATATGGTGATAGAAGAGTGGAGATTAAAATTGAGGCAAACTACTACTACTGTGGAGACTTTAAAAGAACGGGTTAATACAAGAATTAGGCGTGAAAAAATTACCGGCTCTCGTTAGAGCAAAACACGTACCGGGTTCAACTTTCGCAAGAATGTGTGGACCGTTTTCAAAAGAATTAAGCCGATTTTGTGCGGAGGTTTCTACGAAAGATGAAACATTGTGTGGCGACCACATGATCCTGTTACACAGTCGCTTACGTACTGAAGAGCAACGATTGATTCCCATTGGTCGACCAATGACAACGCGCCGACATCGGCCCGAATCCTTTATAAGCGAACGCTGTTACTCACAGAAGCCAGTCAGAGCCGCCAACGAAAGCAGCCAACATCGACCAGTCCGTCTACATCGACCCGTCAGCCTGTATTTCAGAACCAGTCTACTCTCCGGCGACCGACCAACCTACCTACTGCCTGTACATCCATTATTAACCGCATTCCGCGCTGTTAAAACTCGTACATATTTGTAAATAGAAATATTAGTTGGTCTCACAACTTCCAAAACTTTATTGTTTATTTGCCACGATCACCAAATAGCTGATGATCCGATTCAATCCCCAAACATTGGTTGATCACTATACTCAGAAAACAAAACTGCAATCTAAGCAGCGAACGGAACCAGGTTGTTTGATCCCAAAGAACCCATAACAACGAAGTGTGCCAGGTCGGTTTTCTGGGATGGTAAGGACATTCTGATGGCCAAAAAATAAATAAATTGCAAAAACTATCCTAATCTCCTGGACTTGGTGAATGACACAATTTACGCAAAAAAGACCATTATTCATCAATCATCATGATTTCATGATAATATCCACCTTCATACCTCCATTTCCCGTATTCGCCCGAATTAGATCCATACGATTTTCACCAATTTTCCCAAACTAAACATTTTCCTCGGAGGTCAAAGATATTCAACTGATGCAGAGATAAACGTCGCGGTGCATAACTACTTTGAGGGCAAGTGAAGAAAATTTCGTTCAGCATTAGAACATCGTTTGGAAAAAATGTAGTGGAACATTTGGAGGAAAAAAGGCATTTTTGTAACGGAATACTCTTCTTTCATTTTTAGGCCGCCTAATTATCATCCTGTCCACTACCTATAGGTAATTTCTTCATTAGCTTTACGTGGACATGCACACCCACTTACCTGAAAGAAACACCAATCTCCCATTTAATGTAACCGTTATCAGATCGTGTGCGCTTGCATTGCCGCCCGAGAAGTTCGGACCTTTTCAGCCTCCGCCAACTGTGAGTTTAGGGCTATGGTGCGGTTGCACTGTCAAATGGTCCATAATACATTTCTACGGGGTTCTCCCTGGAAGGTGTTTGGCCTACTTACAAGTCCTGCCTTCAGGGGCGTAGCTATACGTAATTTTCGGGGGGGGGGGGGGGGGGGGGGCTGCGTGAGAGTTCGTCGAGTCGAGTTGAGTCAACTATCGCCAATTCAATAATGAGAAAATGTACGGCTGACCATGTGATTTAGAATTTAATAAATAATGTCAACTTATTTCATGGGTGGGGGGGCTCAACCCCCCTTATATACGCCACTGCCTGCTTTTCTCACATTCTTACACTAAGCAACACCGCGCGAGCTCCAGGTCAAAAGGTACACGATCACATTTCACGTAGGTCCGCCCATTCGGCCAGATTGTCAGTGGCGTACGGTTTCTTATATCATATAACCCATATAGGACTCACCGTTGTTAAAATTTAAATGTATGTGCTCCACTTCATAAAGGCACACATACTGTAAAGAAACTAAAGTAACAGATCTACGCCATTTCAAAAGAAAGAACCTTTCTGGGTATTCTCAACCAAACTTGTACCGTAAAGGCTTGGTCAAAACATTCTCGTGTAAAGGACGTTACACTGTATTACTTATTCCTAAGGATTAATCAATAGATTTTCACTGTTTCGAAAGAAACTAATACAAGCATCAAGAAGTGTTACACAGGTCGAACAATGGTCGATCGTTGATGAAGTGAAAACTTTACAGGTTACAGAGCGGAATCATGTACAGATGTACTTAGCCACTGGTGATGGCATGTCACTTGCAGGATTATTCAAATTAATCGACCGCACGAGAAATTTTTATACGTCTAAAACACGTCATAATTTCGTCATTCATAATGGAATGAAGAGCGAGCGCGGTTTTTATCAGTTTATGGAGGTTGTAACTGAACAAATAACCCCTCGTTGAACGTACAAATTACGCGATTGTGAAACGCTTCATTTTATATATCAGAACAAGAGAGGGGTGGCTGTAAATCCTCGTTTTCATTTCTTAATTTACTTCCAATTAATAAAAGGCGTCGGTGTTATTTTTTTCTCTTCTCTTGTTAAGAGAATCGCCGACTGCATTATGTAGATAGAAGAAATAGGCCGAACATGTGATGCATTATTTATGGATATATTGATTTTCGAATGAGTGGAGTGCAGAGGATGATGCGGGTTGTAGTTCACAGGCGCGCATTAAATTTATATTTTGTGGTCGAACCAAGAGAACTAAAATAAGAGACTGAGAGAGAGAGAGAAAAAGAAACGCTCTCCTCGTACTTTCTAAAATCCTCTTTAAAAATAAACCACGAACTCGCGAAATTCTAAATGAAATAACGACTCTCGAGAAACACCCCCCTTAATTAAAAGGCGCTCGCTGGTGTACGTGGTTTGCGCAAATAGACGAGCAAATATTAATCTACAACTAAAAACTAGCGACAACGGCTGAAGAGAATAAGAGCCATCTGGTAGACATTTTTATTGCACAGTATATTGACTTATTTGTGTATAAAGAAGTAAAGTGGGCTTGAATCGATACGTATAAAAAAATATTCGTGATAGTTCACGTTGTGGTGCACGGAAAAAAAGGTGAAAAGTTTATTATAAAAAAAAGAATTGCGTGGTCTCCTTTACTTGAAACGCTTCCGCTTTATAAATAGAAATTGCGAGTTAAAATTAAACCAGTGGCGTAACACTTTACCCCTCACATTTCTTCGCAGTTACTAACTTTAGAAATTTAGTCGTTTTGCTTGGCAAGTTATTGGCTCATCGGAAACTCCTTTTATTGACGTGCAACATCACGACAATTCCTTAAAACAGCAAAATTACGATGATAATATACGAAAAAGTCCGTTTGGAATTTGGATTGATTATTAAAATCACGGACGGATGGACTTTTGTAACGAAACAACTGTTTTGGTTCAGAAACGAAGGTTGATAAAAAAGCAAGGTTACCAGGCCGTTATTTCAGGAGCTTCGTTTGTTATAGAGGAACGCGTATTGTACGGTAAGTCCAGGTGCAGTGAAACAAAAATTATTAAAACCAACAGTAACAAAATATTATATTAGTAATCTGTCCAATATACTAAGGCAAAATCTACACCCGAAACGCACAGACAGACAGATAGATGGATAAAATTGTTGGTTCGAAATGCTTCCCTTAAAGTAACAAGTTTGGTTAATGAAGCGACAGACAAACTTCTACCACGTTGTCCTCTGATGATGACAATTTCGCTGTTGAAACGCGTTTGATTTAATAATAAATTTGTGTTGCGGTTTTTGGTGTTGCTTAACGGCCACAAGAGTTCCAGTTTAACCACGAAATCAAAACGAAAACCAAGTTTTTCCCAAGTTTCAATCATATCAATGTACGAGGTGCATTCAAGTTCTAAGGCCTCCGATTTTTTCCACCAGACTGGAAACAGATAGAATCATGCGGTTTGTTTGCCAATACGTGACAGAGATATCAGCACTTGTACGACAGATACAAGCCGAGCGGCAGAGTCGAGAATGAGAACTGTTTTAGATACTTAAAATGGCGACGTTTTCCTTACACGAACAGCGTGCAATCATTCGTTTCCTGCATTTGCGTCGTGTGACACTAATTGAAATTCATCGACAGTTGAAGGAGACATGTGGTGATGGAGTTATGGATGTGTCGAAAGTGTGACAGTTTAATGAAGGCAGAACATCGTGTGATAACAAACCAAAACAACCTCGGCCTCGCACAAGCCGGTCTGACGACATGGAGAGACTTGTTTTGGGGGATCACTGAATGACTGTGGAACAGATCGCCTCCAGTGTTGGCATTTCCGTGGGTTCTGTGCACACAATCCTGCATGACGACCTGAAAATGTGAAAAGTGTCCTCCAGGTGGTTGCCACGAATTCTGACGGACGACTACAAGGGTACTCGTGTAGCATGTTGCCAAGAAATGTCGATGCGCAACGAAGGCATGAATGGGACGTCGATTGTGACAATGGATGCCATTTTTCAATCCAGAAACAAAGCGCCAGTCGGCTCAATGGAACTACACAGATTCACCGCTCCCAAAAAAATTTCTGGTAAGCGCTAGTGCTGAAAAAATGATGGTGGCCATGTTCTGGGACAGCGATGCCGTGATCCATACCCATTGCGTTCCAAGGGGACCTACGGTGACAGGGGAATCCTACGAAAATATTTTGAAGAACAAGTTCCTTCATGCACTGCAACAAAATCGCCCGGGAAAGGCTGCGCGTGTGCTGTTTCACCAAGACAACGCACATCGGGATAACGTTACGCAATATTTTCTTCATGAAAACAACTTTGAAGTGATTTCTCATGCTCCCTAGTCACCTAAGCTGGCTCCTAGTGACTTTTGGCTGTTTCCAACAATGAAAGACACTCTCCTTTCTATTTCCTCCCTCGCATATCCCACTCTCTCATAAAACAACCTCCTCTCCTCTTGCCCATACCTTATCCGTTCTTTTCTTATCTCTCTCATACACTCATTTACTCCAATAATTTGCTCCCTTTTCTCGATCTCCTCCTCATATTTCATTGCTCTGTTTCCTGCCTGGATCCTTATTTCTTCCGCTTTCGTCTCTTCCTCCACGATATACCCTGCCGTCTCTCTATCCAACCCCAACCTCCATCTCCAGTACTTTTCCTGTATTTTTTTCATTTTCTCCCACTCCTTCCATCCCAATATCTCTGCTTCGTACCACATCATATTCTTTAGCAACGTGTCAAAATCCATTTTTTTTATACTCATCCCTCTTCTCTTTTGAAATACCATCACCTCTGTCTTTTTCACATTAGCGCTCAAACCCTTCCTCTCTAAATATCCCTTCATCACTCCAATTAATCTCCTTATCTCTTCCTCACTGTCCGCCATCACTACCACGTCATCCGCATATGCCAAGACCCATACTTTTATCCTCCCTATCGCCACCCTTCCCCTTTGATACCTCTGCAACTCCTCCTCTAAATCCCCAATGTATAGCGAGAAAAGACTGGACTCAACGAACATCCCTGTCTCAATCCTTTTCTCCGTCCAAAACCGTCCTTTTTCTTCCCGCACCCTCGTCACGCACCTTGTCTCTTCGTACACCGTCCTCACCAAATCTTCTCCTACCTCATATTTCCTCATTATCTCCCACATTTTCTTCCTATTAACATTATCGAAGGCTGCCTTTATGTCCAAAGACAATCCATACACTTTCCCCCTTTTCCTTTCCATCACCTTGTTCACCACTTGTTGCAACACATAAATGTTATCCACCGTCCGCCTTCCCTCTCTGAACCCCGCCTGCCAGTCCTTCACTAAACCCCTTTCCTCTATTTCCTTCTTTAACCTCCTCAGCATACACCTTGTATCACGCATTAGTTATACTAATTCCTCTATAGTTTTTCACATCATTTCTTTTCTCTCCCTTGTATATCGGGACTATCCTTGCACCCTTCCACACCTCCGAAAATCCCTCCCCTTTCCATACTTTACTCAATATCCCTATTATCCTTTCTCTCGTTTTCACCCCTGTGTATTTCCACTGTTCTCCTTGTATTATGTGCGCCTTCCTTAACTTTTTTCAACGCTTGCTCTACCTCTTCACGCTTTATCTCTCCTACTTCTCCCCTCACTCTCTTTTTCCATTTCCAGCTTCTCCATCCCTCCTCCCATCACCTTCATACACTTGTCTTGGCCAAGTCACATTTAAGGATAAATCAAACTAAGAGGTTAGTTAAATTTTACACGAAATATGCGCATGACATCGAGACCAAGGCCACAAAGTCCCAATAAGGTAGAGTACCATGATTCTCTACCATAGATCGTCTAGAATTGTGACGCACGCCTCACTGCGTGTTCGTGCACTTGGCTAAAAATAACACCATCATGATAACCTCAACCACCGTATTCAGCGAAGATGGCATCTGTGACTTTTTTTTCTATTTCCGAAGCTGTGATGAACCATGAAGAGAGGGCGTTCTGGTTCTGCCAACGTTGAAGAGTTAAAGTCACAATTCTGAGGGAGGCAATTAAGCGACTGCCTATCCTAGAGGGGCGATCTCCACTCATCGCTCAATTTATATTAGGGAAAAACTACCACATCTTCTTTTATGCCCAACCTGACATATTCATCTTCACGGATGGAAGGAACTGGTATTTACTCCCACCACTCAACCACTTGGGTATTCCAGTCAGAAATGGTACGATTAACGCTTAGTGCAAGAAAAGTTCTTATGCATAACATAAAGAGCAGAACTATTAGCATTTTGAGTGACAGCAGGGTTACTCTGCAGGCACTTGGTCAGTGTAAAATTACCTCTAGGTTGTCCGAATGTCACCACGCATACAGCAAGTAGCAAGCAACAACACTATCGAGCTCGTATGGGTCAAGGGGCATGCTGGAACGAAAGACAATGAGAAAGCCCATGAATTAGCTCAACTGGCCTCAAAGAGGTCTTTAATGGTCCAGAACCGGCTCTTCCACTTACAGTGTCAGCTGTAAACAACTGAATAACTCAAGACACCCAATACCAGCACATGGCTAGGTGGAACTTGATGTTAGATTGTCGTCATGCCAGAGATGCCTTCAGAGGACCATCTCGTATCCTGGCGCGTTTTTGCAAATGGCCACCTTGTGGGCTTTCTGGGCACTGTAAACTAAACAAGCACATGCAACGCATGGCCTTGGTAGAATCGCCATCTTGTAGATGTTAGATAGACACCACATATACCTTATGAGTATCTCGCACTTGTCCAACTGAGACGATCCTGGCCAGACGCGGCTAGGATTAGAGCCGCTTCCCCTTTCAGCAACCTCAGGTTCATTTCACGTGTGAGATGGCTTCAATGACGTTGCGGGGTCGGACGACTCTAGTCAGAGAGGCAGTACAAAGGATCCGAATGCGAGCCCTACGTATGCGCAGACCATGTGCACCCTCCTATTTTAATCCAGAATCCAGAAAGTCAGAATTGCCGAAAAAACTGAACGGTATACCGAAAAATGAGTTTCAGAGATGCTTCGAAGATTAGAAAAGAATGATGGTAAAAATGCATTACATCTGAGGGGGGGATGACAAAATTAATATTGTATTTGCAATAGATTTTTTGAGAAAAACGAAAATTATGGTTAAATTTCGATCAAACCTGGTAGGTAAAATGACCTCGTTCCCTTTCACTAATCCCACGCATTTTTAGTCAAGTTTTAACCAAGTTTACATTTACCGATGTTAATAGATGGAGAAATTGACCTCCCGAAGCCAACAACAGTCATGTTTTCGGTTTTTACAGAGGGGACTTTGTAATGCACTGAAAGGACAACCTCCGGCGGTAAGAATGACGAAAAATGTTACCAATACAGTAAAGAAAAAACGTTCACCCACAGTCGAAAGGGTAAATATTTATAGCGCATTCCAAACACAAATATACAATAGTAACGATGAAATAAATAATATCTTAAGTTCTTTTCCCGCCCGGTATGTGATGTTAGAAACTTTATGGAACGAGACCTATAACCATAAGTTCGAAATTGTAGTAATTGAAAAATTTTTTTTGCCTTCAGTTCAACAAATTGGTGTAAATTTATGAGATGTACAAACGCCTTTTTTTGTTTAATTAATTGTAATTATAGGTATTTATGAGCGGCGAGTATTACGACGCATAAATTTATTTTATGATCAAAGTTACACGTTTTATGACGTATACGGTAGATTTCACTTTATATCGTTTCAAATGTAGAGGGCTTTAATGAATATTCAATAGAATGTCCATTATGCATATATGAATTTTAGGAACCCACTTTTTATATATACTTATTTTTGAATTACAAATATTAGTTTAGTCTAAATTGAATTAATATGTATTTTGTTTTTTCAACTTTGTATTTACGTATTCATAGGGGAAATTTCGTTTTAAAAGGATAAAACCATTGTTCACGAATGAACTGTTCGTTAAAATATTCGCAAAGTCGACTTTTTAACCATTATTAATGGTGTTAGTTGGACATATAGTGGACGAATTTGTACTGAGCGACAGAAAATTTTGGTCGCGTGGGAGTTCAAGAAAGGTATTGGGACGATGCATCGAATAAAATAAAAGGACAAAAGAGGTTAGCTGCAAGTTGAAAATTCAAATCGAAAAACCTTGTTTGTTCGAAATACAATTTGGAAGCCAATACATTTTCGATAATTCGACCAAATCTAAAATTTTGATAACAACAATCATATGGTACAAAGGTTTGAGCCGCCTAAATAGAAATAGAAACAATTTTTGATGGATGACAAGACTATTGCTGTAAGGTTTTTGTATCTATAGTTAAAATAATACTACCCTATACCCCAATGGGGAAAATTGAGCATTAGTTGCATGAAATGCTTAGAAATGCTTTAAAATAAGAGAAGTAAGTTGTCAAAACATTTTGAAATTATATATAACCATTGAGTAATATTATATTACTCAATGATATAACGATAACAAAAGAACACATACGAGGGGGTACCTAAAAATAACAGGAATTATTTGTTAAAAGCTATATATTTTCAAATTGTTCGAAATATTTTTTGTAGTCATCTTTAGAAATGGCTGACAGCTCCTTCCTAGTTTTTTTAACCTCTTCAATGTTGTCAAATCGGTGTCCTTTCATGCTCCTTTCCATGCGTGGAAATAAGAAAAAGCCGTACGTACGGAGCCAGGTCATGCGAGTAAGGTGCGTGGGCCACCGGAACCATGCCATTTTTAGCTAAAAATTGACTAACAGAGAGGGCTGTGTGTGCAGGTGCATTGTCGTGGTGGAGGAGCCAATCTCTTGTCTTCCACAAATTGGGTCTTTCTTGACGAACACTGTTGCCCAATCTTCTTATAACTTTCAAATAAAAGGTTTGATTGACATTTTTTTGAATGGGGTGAAAATGACCTCTTTCATTGGATTGACTGTTGCTTTGTTTCTGGATCGTAACCATAGCGCCATGACTCATCACCTTTGACAGAAAATCTGGATCACTTTCAAGCTTGGCAGCAACAGTTCTCATTCCGAAATCTTCGGTTAAAATTTGCTGAACCGAGCTCCAAGATACCTCACTAATTTGTGACAGTTGATCAATTGTCTGTGAGCACAAGTTCTCGAATTTTTTCAACATTTTCGTCGATTCGGGCAGCTGATGGACGTCCAGAACGAGGTTTGCCATCAATCGATACGTCGCCATTTTTAAACCGAGCAAACCACTCGTACAATTCAGTTTTTCCAATAGCGTCATCTTTTGTAAGCTATTTATAACATTAAAACAGTTTCAGCAGCAAGTAGAAAACAAAATTTACTTAAACTTTTCATCATACAAAACGAAACAAGAACAAAACAGCGCTACCAAAAACAATCACTGCAGATGAACAGAACAAGCCAGGTCGACAACACAGGCGGCACTGAAGTGGCAATGAGTTCGAGTTGCGCTATACACGCCTAGCGGCAGACATGCGTACTACACGAGCTCTGTCCACGGCAATCCTATTCCGGTTAATATTGGGTACCACCTCGTACATACCTATTTAATATTAAAAGGACCAAAATAGGGCAAATGACAACCGCATATTATCAAGCAGAGCAAGATGAATAAGAAATCACCGCCAAAAATATAGAACATCTAATTCATAAAAGGCATGTGTGATGTGGCGATCTAGACAACAGAATGAACGTCATGCAGCCACCATGGAAGTGCCACCATGATGGTCCAATGTGCAAAGGCCCATGGCCCACAAAGCCCTACACGTCATAATAAAATTCTTAACAAATAGATGAGCAAAGGTGTGCGTCCAAAGTAATTTAAGCACTTCAAGATTCCAATTTAAAAAAAAAGGAAATCCCAAGGACCTAAATAGCTATCGAGCTATACCCTTTACTCTTTTGTTTTCGCACTGATCTGTCAAAATTTGATCAAAATACGGGAACACATATAGGGTGTACCACAAGATTCGATATTGGGACCTATCAATTCTATCAATGATCTGCTCTTCCTCACAGGGATATAGGCAGACGACAGCACTCGGCTTGTATCTGGCAGTGTGTGAAAGAACACTTACCGCAGTTTCATAGA
The DNA here is from genome assembly GCA_036250285.1 of Pyrocoelia pectoralis. Taxonomy (NCBI): domain Eukaryota; kingdom Metazoa; phylum Arthropoda; class Insecta; order Coleoptera; family Lampyridae; genus Pyrocoelia; species Pyrocoelia pectoralis. The sequence continues at coordinate 22,188,990 of CM070083.1, forward strand.
CTTGGTTTCCAGGACTACAAGGTCCCGAAATTCCAGGAAGCGCACAGCTGCGCCAATTTTCAGCTTTAGATTATTTAATTACAGGTCACATACTAAAACTCCTTGAGATTGATAATAGGTTTAGATCAATTTTCTTGTGAGAAATTGGGTTTTCTAATACCATGAACCATGCATTTTTATTTGAAAGCTATTCTATACGTTTTTTAAGAACATTAAATTTGTGACAAATTAAGCCCAACCGGAGCTCTGTAGGTCAATTGGTTACCGAATTGCGGCACTTTGAAAATAGGCCAGTTTTTCCACAAATTGGAAATTTTAGTTGTACACCTTTTTGGACCGAAATTGCGTCGAAACCATTGATTCTACGAGTAGAACTTGTAGAATATTTTTGTAGGCAATTTAAGTAGCAGAACGGGGTCTGTAAGCCTCGTAGTTCTCTCAAAATCTGAAAAAAACCCATATGAGGTATAATCGCATTTTTCCAGAAATGTTCCATAAGCTTTCCTTGTTTCCTTTCTTGTTTTTTGGTTTGGTAATGAAAAATAAGGCATGAAATCATTTAAAAAAATAGTGAAATGTACATATTTTAATATAAACATAAGTAAATCAATCAATCAGTCAATCAAATTAGACACATAGTCAAACTCGTGGCCTTGTTTTTCATGGCCCTAGGTCGTCACTTTCGTTGATCTCTTCAATAGGTAGGTGTTCCACTATTGGTGGGTCGTCGTCTTCGTCCCCTATAGGTAAGTATTCCAGTATTGGTGGATCGTCAGGGTTGTCTTGAGACTCGTCATCGTCGTGCTCTTCAATGATGATAAGGGCGGCGTTCTGGCACGTTTCCCCAGAGCAGGTAGCCCACATCACAGAACACCTGAGCCCTTCTTTCAGGTAGGTGGAGCCACCTCTGCACCCCTCCTTGCATTTGCAAGAGAGGAGTTTTAGGAGCTCTGCGGGAGCAGGAGCTTGCCGACTGGTAATGGGGATTTATCCAGCCGAGGTCAATTCGCAACCCCAGTCGGTAGCAAAAGCAAAAGCTTGTTTTTATCATTCGAGAGCATCTTCTCTTGGGGGATGATGATGGTCGATGCGCCAAACACAATTTCCGCTGATGCTGCACAATACCGTCGTGATCGCTCTGCAAATTTGGTACTCTTTTGGGCGACATTCTCAGGATACCCGTCGAAGACTACACATATATTTTTCCCAAATTGGTTAAATTTGTAGCTTATGTGACAGCCCGTACCGAATCATCCGATGCCACACTGGTATCCTCCATCGACGACAGCAAATGTTTTTGCTTGCACACTGACGTTCTCTGTGACTTTAGTGAAGGCAGAGTAAAAAGCTGATTTACGCATCCCTTCGTCGGAAAATAGGGCCATTAGATATGGAGCGAGCTCGTATGTGAAGTGGGCCTTCAACTGTAGGTCTGACTGTTTCATGATACACATGCGCTGGAATATGGTGAGTGGCTCGACATCGACTCTCTTCTTGTGGATCTTGATAGAGGTTGTAGAGACGTTCCCAAAAGTTTTTCCAATAATTCGGTTCGCCCCTTGCAGTCCTTCTTCTCAGGCAGTGTGGGAATTTATCTGGGGAGGTGAGGGGGATACAGTGTCACTGCTGATGGATACGAGTTTATCTATCGATGAGAACGGTGGATGGTTATTGAACAAGGCTTTCAGTTTTTTCACGTCAGAGGTATCTCGTGCAATTTGCGTAGGTCGCATATCGACATGCTGTTCACTTGTCATAGAGGACATATCCCAATACCCTTCTACGTCTTCACATATATTCAGCATATATACCATCCCGCTCGTCCAACGAGAGAGCACACTTGTAGAGATATCTCTACGATGAGTTAGGCCATCCTGGTTCTTCATTGAACGCATCAATACCTGTTCAATTGTCAAGTCAGTCTACAGACCTGGCCAAAGTTTGTCGGATCTGCGGATGATGAAGCATCCCTTCGTGAACAAGTGATATTCTGTTGGGTCCATCCGGTCTTACAGAGTGCTCATATCTTGTCAATATAAACGAGCACTTTTCGCATAGAAGAAGTGTCCAGACGAGTGAAAGAATGGGAGCATTTGGCTGATTATTTCAAGGTGAAGGTTCCAAACTCCCATCCTTTCGGCTTGAATGAATTGCTTCATGAGTAAGGTGATTCGATAGTAGAATATCCAACATTTTCCGGTCCGGCCTTCTTTTTCAAGTTTTTCAAGGGCGCTTTGTACATTTTCATTGTCTTCTGCAAACAGTATGAGTGACCTTTCAGTGCCAATCAAGAGCCTCTCTGTTTCAGCCTTTTCGTCGTCAGTGATGTCTATCTCGTTGAAAATCAGATCAGGTTTGTGAGCGTATGCGGGCTCTCGAGAATATGCATGCCCATTCATCACTTTTCGACACTGTTTTGAGCATATATCGTGGCAAGGAACTGTTTGAGGCCCCTCCCCGTCATGATATTGCCAATTGCTCCCATATATGACGTCAATAGGTCAGGCCCGTGCGCAGGATTTGTCCATGGGAGGGGTTGGGTTGGGAGCAGGGAAGACCTCAAACGTTGATTGAATGATTTCAATCAACGCCTCAGACGGGCCCAAACATTCATAAAACATAAACTAGGTTGCGATACTCCCAATAATAAAGTTAGGTTAAGAAGGGGTTCAAGAACTTTTTTCGATCCAATTTTGACCCTGATTTCTATCAATATTAGTTCGCCTTGAAGGCCTCCAAAGTTCTCTTACGTCTGCCCAGTTTGTTGGCATCTTTCTTTCACCTGCCCGCACCGACCCTGGTTTACGTTCGCCCATTGCACTGAAAACATATTGACTCTACGAATTTGTTTGATATGAATTCCGAAAATTTCGAAAAATGAGAGCAATTTACGAGGAAATTTAGCCTGAAGTAAAGTGTTGTCATGCAACGACAATTTTTCCTGCTAGAACGCCAAATGTTCACTCCCCATTGGAAAAGACTCGGATTTCATTTTTTGTACAACTCGCTGTGACCACTGTATTGGTGGGATTGTTGACTTTTATACCTGAAAATTATCCTAATTAACCCTCACGTCAGTTATGCCTATCGATATCGCATTGGGGTATGCTATTTTTATTTTAATTTTAAAAGAATCGCAAAATATCGCAAGAAAACATCCTAGACAGCTTGAAACATTATACTTTTTGCTAAAACCAGGCATATGAGCCGTAGAATGTTCTTAGGGTCATTTTGAGACATAAAACTCCATGATCGGGGCAATACTATGGCCACAGCAAGTTGTCCAGAAATGCATGCCAAAGTCCAATTTTAACATGGCTTTTATATGGGAGTGTGGTTATAAAATTCTGGTTACTTAGGACAATTGATCCCCTCCTTAACATATTTTTTAAAACATTGAAATTTGGGTAGGTCTAGGTATTCAATATTTATCTATTTTTAAATACATAATTAGGTATGTATTTATAAAGTAGGTATGCGTTAATAACTATACACATATATTATTACATTTCCTTATATTTCAACGGGTTATGGGAGGGGTTTGAACCCCCAACCCCCCCCCCCCCCTTGCGCACGGGCCTGCAATAGGTGGAAGTCCCCTAATCGTACTTCCACACCAACAAAAAAGTGGATAGGTACATTTCTGGAAAAATACGATTTTACCTCATATGGTTTTTTTTTGAGATTTTGAGAGAACTACGAGGCTTACAGACCCCACCCTGCACTTAATTTAAAATTGCCTACAAATAAATAATATTCTACAAGTTCCATTCGTAGGAATGAATGGTTTCGACGCAATTTCGGTCCAAAGAAGGTCTAAAATTGAAATTTTCAATGAGGTATTATTTTGTGCATCCTAGGAATTGTCATTCTCACACCAAGAATTATTTATTTTTACCCCAAGAATTATTTTTTCTACCTTAGCTTTTTAATTATTTTGGTCCCAAGATTTTTGTTCCCAAGAATTATTATATTAGCCCCCAAAATTATTAATTTAGCCCACATAATTATTCTTTTAGCCCCAAGATTTTATTTATTTTACCCATGATTTTATTCATTTTACCCCAAGGTTTTATTCATTTCAGCCCAACTTTGCTACAAAAATGGGAATATGATACTAAACAGTATTTGAAACTAAAAAAATGCCACCCTAAACGTATATTGCTACTCAGGCGCTTAGGTTAGAGGTAGGTTTAGTATAGTTTTTTTCAATTGCTACAAAAACGGGAATATGATACTAAACAGTATTTGAAACTAAAAAAATGCCACCCTAAACGTATATTGCTACTCAGGCGCTTAGGTTAGAGGTAGGTTTAGTATATTTTTTTTCAATTGCTACAAAAACGGGAATATGATACTAAACAGTATTTGAAACTAAAAAAATGCTACCCTAAACGTATGTTGCTACTCAGGCGCTTGGGTTAGAGGCAGGTTTAGTATATTTATTTTCAATTGCTACAAAAACGGGAATATGATACTAAACAGTATTTGAAACTAAAAAAAAATGCCACCCTAAACGTATATTGCTACTTAGGCGCTTAGGTTAGAGGTAGGTTTAGTATATTTTTTTTCAATTGCTACAAAAACGGGAATATGATACTAAACAGTGTTTGAAACTAAAAAAATGCCACCCTAAACGTATATTGCTACTCAGGCGCTTAGATTAGAGGTAGGTTTAGTATATTTTTTTTCAATTGCTACAAAAACGGGAATATGATACTAAACAGTGTTTGAAACTAAAAAAAATGCCACCCTAAACGTATATTGCTACTCAGGCGCTTAGGTTAGAGGTAGGTTTAGTATATTTTTTTTCAATTGACACCAAAACGGGAATATGATACTAAACAGTATTTGAAACTAAAAAAAATGCCAACCTAAACGTATATTGCCACTCAGTCGCTTTTAATTGAATAAAATAATGGGGTAAAATGAATTAAATCTTAGGGCCAAAAGAATGATTATGTGGGTTAAAATTTTGGGGGCTAGTATAATAATTGTTGGGATTAGAAATCTTGGGACCAAAATAATAAAAAAGCTGGGGTCGAAAAAATAATTCTTGGGGTAAAAATAATAATTCTTGGGTTTAGAGTGACAATTCTTGGGGCCGTGAAAATTACCACCCATTTCAATTTGTGGAAAAACTGGCCTATTTTCAAAGTGCCGTAATTCGGTATAACCAATTGACCTACAGCGCTCCGGTTGGGCTTAATTTGTCACAAATTTAATGTTCTTAAAAAACGTAGATACAGAATAACTTTCGAAAAAAAAATGCATGAATTAGGAGATAGGTATAGAGCAGAGTCTGAAACAAGTCCAAAAATTTCGCGGGTTTTTCGTCTGTAAAAATTTTTCCACAACTTTTTGATTTTGAGAGTTGCAAACTTGGGAATACATAGCTCTAATGGGTTCAAACAACACACTAAAAAATCAGAGATACATCGTGTTTTGCGATTTTTTGCGTCGATTTTGACTGAGCTACGTTTCGTTAATAACAAAATGGAAATTACTTTCGGTACTCGTTTTGTATAAAATTATAATGTTGTTGAAAATGAGAACAGGTGAAAATTTCAGAGTATATGGCGGGGATTTATCTCACCTCTATTTACCTTTCAGGTAGGTAAGTGAAATTTCTCCTTAGTAACAACTAAATGTTTCTATTTTCACATTCTCTTCCTTATTTAAAAAAAAAAACAGGGATTTTGGATACAATTTTTTTCTGTTTTACGGAGTCGTGTAAGTGAATGCATTTTACATTTAAAAAAAGGCATTGAAATAAACAAACGCATATAATTGTTTTTAGATTAGCCGCGAGCGATTGCTATCTAATTATATAAATCCATTTCAACTGTTTACTTTCATCGGCATGTCGTAAAAAAAAATCCAATTAGATTTAATTGGGGATCAATAAAATTTGCCGTCATCTCAAAAAAAAAATACAGTGTAGTTTGACCTACCTTATATACTCAATTGCCAAACTGATAGTGTCTCTAGGATTAAATATCGTTCTTTCCGTATCTTCTCCTCTCTCCTCCGGTGTTACCTTAGTAGATAAATCCGAATGATCCTCGTAAAATCGCTGCCGCCTTTTCATTTCGTTTAAAAATAATTCAGGTACTAGTTTATATACAATGTCCTGCAGAGTTTTGTCCAACCTGAAAATGAAATTTGAATAAAAAAATAGGCGGTAAGCAACGCTGCGATCGTGTAAAAAAGTCAAAATTATGTACACGCGCGTCCGCGAGGCGCTTGCGCAAATATAGCTCATCAATAACGTTTTACTCCCTTCTGATTTTGAACATTCCGTACATACACGCGAAAACTCTCTTATCTCGATCGAGCTTAATTTGCGTGTCTTTTTACGGCTTGACCCGCCCACTGAGATTGAACAAAAATACTACCTAAAGGGGAGAAAAAAAAAAGATTTGCAACAGGTGGTAAAGAGAAAATTATCCTCGAGTTCAACGGTAAACATTGAGACAAGCAGAAATCAGGGCCAGAATCAGCACAACCCTAGTTTTGTACATTATTAAATCGTCGACTTTAGGGCGCGTCAGTATTTTATGCCCCAACTGTTGCAAATCTTTTAGACGCGCGTATGTACTCACTTAAGATTTGGTTTTGCCTTATTTATGATAACCTCGCATATTGGGCAGAAACTGTACTCGTGAAGGAACTTTATGATGCAGCTTCTGCAAACTGAAAAAAAAACAAGGGTAAACGGTACAACGGGCATCGGGCTTACTTACACGAATGGAGACACTCAGAAATAGTCGTCGCGTCTACATAATATCCTTTACATAGATAACATGTAAGATGAAGATTAATTTCGACTAGTTTAATTTTTTCAGGTTTCATCGTCGTATTTGTCGTCGTCGTCGTCATAGCGGTAGTGGTGGTACTGTTGCTGCTTCTGTTTCCTGAAAATAATTACCTAATTAATATTGATTAATGAGTTTCAATTTAACGAACAACCGGAAGACACAAATGCGGGAATGCCATAAAGTATTGATAAAGCAGGAAACATTCGTAAAATGTAATGAAAAATAATTTTACTCGCGAGACAGTTAAAATTTAGGTACGTCGATTGTGTTACAGTTACTTTTGCAAATTTATGCACCTGAAATTTTACGTGTAACCCAAACATTCGCGATTTTTCAAATTACCTAGTAAGAAATATTAATTCGATCGGAAAAATAACGAAGGCTTGTAATTTCCCACAGCAATGCCTCGTCAATGTTTTTACGCACCAAACGAGTATTGTAGTACTTTGCCCTGTAAAACTAATGTTCGTATACCTAGTACCATTGACTTTTAACACACTTCACTGGCAGTTATGATAACAAAATGTGGATAATTTTGCGTTTTCCATGTAAAAACAACTATTTTTCGCACACACAGCTACACAGAATTTCTTATAAATAACGAGTAAACCTAATTAGCAAGATTTATTAATGATCGGTAAAGGTCTAATAATAATCGATAATATTTATTTATTTTTTACAAAAAGTTTAAAACAAAGAATTCGATTCTACATAACATAATTCTACTTCTTCCTTCTCTCCAACACTTCCTTCATCCACACCACCCCTTCTCCTCCAACGCCTAATACCTCCATTCTACCTCCTTCCTCCTCTCTCAACTCCCCACACTCCCTTATCATATGTTCCAAGCTCTCCCACCCTTCCCCACACAGTCTACACATTCTACTTTCGTCCTCCCTCCAATACCTATTTACTCTCTCTTTATTTCCGCACCTCGCTACTATTTTTTTTTCTTTCATGCCCATCCCCCCCCCCCCTTCAGATATCTTGGTATTCCGTCTACCATTATTCCTTCATATTGTTCATTATATTTATAATAATAATAATATTGTCTTTATTTAAGTACAATAAAAAATGAACAATTAAATAAATCTAAGTTTACAGATCGAAGTGTACAGCAAAAGAGTATTTTGCCGTCTGCTCTGCCACTTAACCCCGTATGCAACTCCGTGCGGCGGGAGGACATGGATTTGTTGGCTTAGTTGTATAATATTGTTACTTTAGCGTTGAAATTGAAATGTTTGGCCACCTATCATCATTCTATGCAGTTTTATTTTGAAATTAAACGGAGAGAGAGATTTTAGACTGTCGGGGAGACTGTTATATACATTTTAACTATGTTGTATGTAAAAGATGTTTTAAAGTAATCCGTTTTATGAAGAGGTGGTGTAAGTAAGCCTTTATATCCCAAATTGAGTATGTGAACATCTGTTCGAAACATTATTTTATCATACAGATATTTTGGGCACTTATTAATTATGACACTATGGAAAAGGGATGCAGTATGTAAATCCCGTCGCTAGGACATGTTCAACCACTTTAATTCAGACAACTTATGGCTAATCCTTTCGTATTTCCTAATGCCAAACATCAAGCGCATACATGAATTTTGTATTTTTTGAATTCTACCTTTATCGATGTTATCACGACATGGCCCATATATAGTACTACGTTACAGTGGTTGAACCTCGACAAAACAAGCACGTCATTCTAAAAACTTGCATAACGCCATAACTTTTCATTCTGAACAACTTTTCTTAGTGACATTTTGGCGTATTATGAACGGAAAAGGTACTTTACCTGAAACGAAATTGGCAAATAACGGATTTTTGCTCAACTGTAAAGGCCTACTTGATTTTAACAAATCGAAAGTAAACTAAAAATAAGTTTCAGACCAAGCCGGGCGGAATCCCAAAATATGAAATTCCAATTCGAACATTTTTGGTCCATCTCACCTATTGTGAACTCAATCCGGGGACACACTGTATGTTCTTTGAACCTTAACCTATGGTCCATGACTAATCCCAGGTTTTTTACGGAGTCTGTTAACTGAATAATTTGTTTTATTAGAATTAAGTTGTAGGCCGTGCTGTTCTGAAATTTTACAAATTCGTGAAATGTCGTCATTTAATTTTTTACAGGCGTTTTGAGCTTCCAATGGTGAAAAGAACAGATAAATTTGGGCGTCATCGGCATAGAAATGTGATTTGCACGATTTTAGTATTGTCGGGAAGACGGAGATGTATATCGTAAATAATAATGGTCCCGTACAGATCCCTGCGGTACGCCTTTGCTTACTCGTAGGAAACTAGAACAGTTTTCGCCAAGAAAGACAGACTGATACCTGTTGTCCAAGTAGCTACTGACAAGCTATACTGCCGTGCGATCAAACCCAAGTTTATCAAGAATACCGATTAATAGGGAGTGATGTAGCGAGTCCAAGGCCTTTGTGCAATCAAGTAGCACTAAGAAAGTGACTTGTCCCTTATGTACTGCACGTATGATATCGTCGGTTATATTCAGCAGAGCGGTACTGCAGATATGCCCAGGTCTAAATCCTGATTGTACTTCTGGTAACAGCATATTGACAGTGACCAAATTACGGATTTGAGTATCAAGTACCTTTTCCATGATCTTAGAGAGCGTTAGGAGTATACTGATAGGTCGCAGATCTTTAAAGTCAGACGGACTCGAAGTCTTAGCTAGGGGTATCACCCGTGCTCATTTCCATATATATTTCCCTTTCCTTACTTTTGTTCTCCTCACCTGTTCCTGTACGTCTTTATCCCTCATTACCAACTCCACCTCAACGCTGCTTACCTCCGCCCTTCTCCTTTCTACCTCCTCCCTCGCCATACCCCCCTCTCTCGTAGTATTTTTCCCTTTCTTCTTGACCCTACTTCGCCCTATTCTCCTTCACTTCCCTCCAACATTCTTGCAGTATTTTGTTATCTACTCTTAACTCCATTCCTTCTTCATACCTCACTGTCCTCCTTCCTGTCTCTCCAATTTCATCTCTTTCTCCACTATATATCCCGGTGTCTATCTCTGTCTAAGCCCATTGTCCATTTCCAATATTTCTCCTGTATTCTCTCTAATCCTTCCCATTCCTTCCAACTCCATATCTCTGCACCATATACCACCACACTTTAACAAATTTTTCGAATAGCCATTTTTTTTCTGTATATCCTTTCCGAATACCCTTCCTCCTATTGCCCATACCTGCCCTAACACTTTGTTCCCTTTCTTCGCCAGTTCTCTTATATGTTATTGTTGTATTTCAGTGTATACCCTAGGTATCTCCATTCATCCACCCTCTCTATCTCCTCTTCACCCCACCACCACTTTCCTCTCCTTCTTTTAAATACCATTAGTTTTGTCTTTTTCACCCCTTTTGCCCTTAAATCCTTTTTTTTTCAAATACCTTTTCAAAACTCCTATTTCTCCCATCATCTCACCCTCATCTTTTGCCAGTACCCATACTTTACATCTTCCTATGACCACCCCTCCTCTCTGCTGCCCCCTCATAGCTTCTTCCAGATACCCTATGACTCAACGGACATCTCTGCTCCACCCCTTTTGTTATCCAGAACTGGTCTCCCATCTTCACCCCCACGTACTCGTCTCGTCATACACTTCTTCCAATGCATCCACCAAATCCTCCTCTACATTTCGCCTCCTCATTTCTTCCCACAGCTTCTTCCTATTTACATTGTCGAACGCTGCTTTTATATCCAGGTACCTTTCCTCCTTTCTTTTGCAACTCCTTATTCACCAACTCTCTCAATATATATACAGGGTGTTTTTTAAGTACGTGGCCAAACTTCAAGGGGTTATTCTTTAAGTGATTTTAAGCCGAAAAGTTCATATAAACATATGTCCGGTAATGCTTCATTGTCGTGTTCGGCAATCGATGTTAAGACGAGCTAACGCTTGCATTGAAGTTGAAGGCGGACATTTTCAGCAACTATTATAAATTTTGTGATACTTATGTTAAATGTTTTTTCCGAGGGGGTAACCACTCTGTGAAATCTTGTCACAAATTGGTGAAAATCCTTTTGAAATCGCTGAAAATCTCACGAAATCCTTGAAATCTTATTGCAATCCTTATGAAATCTGTGAAATCCCCTTGAAATCTTTGAAATCTGTGAAATCCCTTTGAAATTTCTATTACGACGGGAAAATAAGATATCTCCTTCCTTTTTCAACCCCATTTCTTACTCACTTTAATACTTGTTTTCGTTCACACGGCCGTATGTAACATCGCGCGCGGTAGAAAAAGGTTTCGGCGACGGCGCAACTGCTGAACTGGCGATGGCGGCTCAGTAATTCAGTTACACCGTTACACGTTGAAACTCCTTGTAGAAAGGCTGTTAACAAACAACATTGGCGCGCGTAGGATTTCTTCTGGATTATTTCGGGATTATTTAAAGGTAAGTAGATAATTTAATGCTTTATAAAGGAATTCTAATATTTCGCCGATACTGCAAATATGAAATGATGACGACGGAAGTTATTTATGAAACTTTATGAAACTTAAAATGAATGGTTTTATCACTGTTTTCATTCGACTTTTACGTTTTTTGCTTCTGGTAAGTGACATTATTCTGTACGTATCATACCTACGGCGCGTTATTATTACTATGTAGGTAACTATTAGAAATAAAAAATGTTTGCTTTAATTTGTATTTAAAAATTACGGCCTGGAATTTTGATATATTGAAGCTTGAAAAGTGTGGAATTTTGTGCCCTATGATGTGTATGAACCCTGTGGAATTAATTTTGGGCTTATTTTGGTTTTTAGAAAACTGTAGCTGCATTTTTGTGTTTACGTTTGAATGGAATTTAATTTTAAAAGTAGAATCTTGGTTCTTTTTAATTATACGTGAAATTGCCAGAGTCACTGACTTTGGGAAAGTCATTTTACAAGCCATTAGGTGTATAGATGTTCAAAATTGCGCCAAAAAGTCTCACTTTTGCTCCATGTTAATTGTTAAATAATCAGGGTTGGAAATAATCATTGATTAATTTAAAATAATCAAATTAATCAGCTGATTATAATCGTTTGATTTTAATCATTCCAACCCTGTAAATAATATATGTACTATTTATCGGTCGATCACTAGTTTTTAATCCTCGTTGAAACACTCCGTATCTCGATAAAGTTCTTCGTAAAGTTAGTTTTAACATTACAGGAAAATGGCTCCGCGCCCAGAAGATAGACATAAACTAGTTGAATTATTAAATGAATTTAAAATGGAAAATTATTTTCCCAACTATCTAATAGATCTGTTAACTTACACGGGGTACAGTAGTTGCGAAGCACTAAGTTTATTTGAAGAAACTGATAGGAATAAGTTAGAAGAATTTGCGCAACAGACTTTACCAGAACTGTTATCAAATGATGAAAAAGAAAATTTCTACGGCGTTTTCCTTAAAAAAACAGCGATTTTTCGAATAGTAGAAGGGGACAAAAAAGCGTTAGATAAACTTGTCAGTAACTGTAGGAAAAAAATTAAAAATTTCCATTCTGCATTGGATACTCAAGATCGGCCACTACAGGGAAAATCTCGAGGAAAATCTCTAAAAAGGTCTGTAGCTCGTTCTGTAGCATGTAAGGAGAGATATCCCGATAGTATCGAAGTTATTTCTGTTGCAAAGAAACGGAAGCAACTGAATGAAGTTAATGAAGCGGCTTTAATTGAGAACGAAGGTCAATCATGTAGTCAACATAACAGCGAAGCAAATGAGACAACCGACGAGACAATAGAAGAGGTTAAAAGAATATCAGAAGAACATATATGCAATATTGTAAAGAAGTATCAAATTGCTTTTTTAAAGCAATTAAAAAATGTAAACAATAAAGAAGAAATAGAAACCGAGATAGAAACAATGAAAACACCTCGTGTAGAAGTTCGCGACGACATAGCATACGTCTTGTGTCATATATGTGGATTTAAATCAAAGGCATATTGCGTACTAGGTCGATACAAACAAAGGTGGGTCCTGTCAAATGTAAATAGACACTTTAAAACGCATTTTAAAAATTTAAATGCAACAAATAAATCCAAAATATTGACTACCGACTGCGAAAAAAAACGAACCATCTACTCATACTTTAGCGCTAAACCATTAAACGAAAATAAAAAATCTGCAAGTGACTGTAACAATTCAAGCTCAGATTTATTATCAAGTGATAATATTGGGACAGGGGGGTCTACTGAAGAGGAGATACAAATTAATAATTTGGAACCCGCTGCGCCACTTGCCCAGAATATAGACCCTGCCTTAGAAATACCTAACAATAATCTAGAAGTCGTAGATTTGACATCAACATCTCAGGCGGAATACGTTCAAGAAAATCTTCGACAGTGTAGTCAACCGCGAAGATCTAGAGCAACCAAAGCATGTAAGTCTCGAGAAATGCAATTGGATATTAATCAGTTGAAGATGACAGATTACTTCGATATTTGTGAAAAAATAAAATGCCAGATACAGGAATGCCCTTCATTGAAAACTGAATTTACTTTGTCCGCCAACTTATTTTTCCAACAAAAAAACTTGAGGAAAAATATTGATGAATTCACGGATTCGAAGAAAAATACGCCAAGTGACTTTTTTGATGCTATTAAGATGGCTGCGTCCAAAAACAGTGACGTAAAAGCTCCTTCTGCTAATCGTTACCCTCATGATTTAAAAAAACTGTGCCTCTATTTGTTTCTAATTTCCGGAAGGTTAGCTTATCAAACATTAGTAGCAAATATACCGAGAGGATTACCATCCATTTCCACTGTCTTACGTAGCTTATCCGGATATTACAAATTTTCTGAGGGTGAAGTAGCAATGAGCGAATTGAAAGATTATTTAAATCAAAGGAATTATCCTTTACATGTGTTTATTTCTGAGGACCAGACGGCTATTGTTAGACGCCCTAGATACAACCCTGCTACGAATCAATTAATAGGATATGTTTTTAAAAAATCACAACGCACAGGATTTCCCAAAGCGCCGAAAATGAAGTCAATAGTGTTGCAGACATAAGAAATATAATTGACAACAACGAATTAGCCCAAAATGCGTACATATATATGGCGCAGCCTCTGGTGGAAGGCGCCTCAGCGTTTTGTCTAACTATGTTCTGCAGTAACAATTCGTTCCAGGCGGAAGACGTATTGTTACGTTGGAACTACTTATATGAGGAGGCCAAAAAACATGGCATCACAGTTGAAGGCTTTTCATCAGATGGCGACAGTCGTTGCTTAAAAGCCATGAAAGTCATATCTGAATTGTCTCTTTCGGCCAATTCAGATGAACAAGAACGGAGGTCTGCATATTTTCCTTATTATCAGGTATTTACGAAACGTCACTTAATTTGATTGCATAATGAAATTATTATAACTTTTTTAGGCTAAGTTAGCTGCTGATGCTCCTGTACCAATTCAAGACACGATACATATTAGTACGAAACTTAAAACCCGATTGCTAAATCCCGCAGTCAGTTTAAAAATGGGGAATTATGAGGTATCGAAAAAACATCTCTCGAATCTTATCGATAACGTTTCCAAAGATAAACATTTTTTGTGCCAAAGCTTTCTAGATGGTAAGTTTCATAACACAGAATTTATATTTCTTACTTTTTGTTTTTATGCAGAAAAGGACAAAATGAACTTTGAAGCAATTAACAAGTTATCAGCAATCTGTGTAACAGATATGCTAATGGCTAATGATAAATCTATGGGAACTGGGCAGATGCTTATCTTGACGAGGTATATCCTGGATGCGTTTTTGGACAAGGCATTGACAGTTGAGAAAAGAGTTTACTTCATGTGGTATTCCGCATTTTTTCTGAGGTTATGGAGAACGTGGATCAAAGAGAAAAAAGAGCTTACGCTTCAGAAAAATTGGATAACTCTTAATGTGTACACATGCGTAGAACTTAATGCTCATGGTCTACTTTGGCTAATTGAGAAGCATCGAGACAAACCTGAACTCTTTTTACCTTGGCTTTTTAGCAGCCAACCATGCGAAAAATTCTTTCGACAAGTTCGTTCAATGACATCTACTCAGTCCACTATAGTAAACTTCGATATGTTAGATCTCTTACAAAGGAGAAACAGAATACAAGCAATAGACACCATTGTTTCTGAATCAGGTTTGTTGAGTGTGAATATTTATTCTCCCTTACACAAACTGATAGTAATTTTCCAATCTTTTTAGGTGACAAATTTAACTTTCCCCGAGAAAAACATATTAAATTGGGAACAAACATTGATGATAATTCACGGAATGTAAGTCACACAATGCCCACCATCGAAGCTCTAAAAGCCACCTTAGAGAGGGCGAAGTTACATGTTATCGGAGATGCAAAGAAATTGGGCATGATCCTTGAGACCGAGATGCATTACGACAAAGCCTTCAATGAATTGTCTATTCCAACATCTGAAACAATAGATGATTTTAAGGTATTTCCAAATGATAGTAGCCAGGATGACCAGGAAGTTGGACACTCGGTTGGACACCCAGAAGTAATTTCATTTGAAGGTAATCCAGATGATGACCCTGAGCCGGAAGCTATTGAAGTTCTTGCTAATGCAGGAACATTAAATATTAAAGATTTCTCTGAAACGAAATCATCCGACGATAAAGCACTGTTGTGGATTGATGTGAATAACCAAAAAATTCAAGCTAAAAAAGGAACTCTTTGTTGGTTTTTCTTTAAACAAACAAAAGGAAGGCTATCAAATGATAGGCTTCTTCGATGTAGAGCGATGGGTAGTACGACTGCAAAGAAATTAACAGGAACTCGAATACGCCGTCGCCGGACAAAATCTCCTCGAAAATCTCCGGAAACGTCGGACGACTCACTTTGTACGGAAAGTGACCACTTTTCCGTTCAAAGCGAGTTTGAAAATGAGAGCTTGTCTGACGAAAATGGAAGTACTAATTCGGACATAGAACTCTCAACTGATAACGCAAATAGGATTGAAATCCATATAGAGTCTTATTATGCTGTATGTTACAAAACGTGGTATATAGGTCGTGTCATTCAAAAACTTGATGAAGAAACATACAAAATAAAGTTTTTAAAACCTGAATTGGACACGTTTATATGGCCTAAGAAGGACGACACGCAAATAGTAAAAAGTACTTTTATATTTTACGGACCTATTTCGCTTTCAGGAAATGGACCTTTTACTTTAAAAAGATGCGATAAGTTGTCCATTGAAAAAGAATTTAAAGGGGCTAAAGATAAATTAAAAGCAGTATTAAAAAATATTGACCCAAATTACTGATGAGGTGAGAGAAAATCTTTCAGAAAATCACTTTGTTTTATGTTCTTTTATGTAGGTTTTTTTGTATGTTACGGATTTGCTTTTATTGTCTATTATCATTTTTTGTTTTGTTTTGTGAGTCTTATATATTGTTTTTTTGAGTTTTTATATTTTGTTTATGCTAAAAGAATGTCAATTCTTCGTTAATTCGTAAGTGAAATACTTAACTAATAAAAGTTATATAAACGTTTATATTTTTTTACACCTCATAATTAGTGATTTGACAACAGTATACCCACTTGCGACACTTCTTCATAAATTCGGAAGATCAGTAAAAACGTTTATCCATAATGTCACTTTATTATTAATGGCAACATGAATGACGTCCTATGATAAAACGTAAATAATATTATTTATCCACGACTATCAGTGATTAATAAGTTATTGTCATTAGCAACGTGAGTAATGAATATTACTCACTGTTATTTTATATATTTCCATGGTAACCGTCCAATACAGTCAATTAGAGAATTTTCAAATAAATATTTAAATTGAATTAACATTTATAGTCGTGGATAAAGTATAGTATTCTACTCGCGTATAATGGCTATTATTCTCTCGGTAATTTATGCCACTCGCCTGCGGCTCGTGGCCATAAACTTACCTCGTGAATAATAGCCATCATTATACGCTCGTTGAATAATATACTATTTATGTGAAAATAAAAAATGAAATCGCTTAAAATCCTGGGAAATCATGCACATTTTGCTACGAAATCCCCTTGAAATCTTTGAAATCTCTTTGAAATCCTTGAAATCTCTTTGAAATCATTGAAATCCCTTTGATATTTTTGAAATCCCCTTGAAATCCCAAATATTTAGGTGAAATCCCTATATTTGTGAAATCTTGTCACAATTTTGCCTGAGTGGTTACGGTTTTTTCACAAAAAAATTGTATAGTATTTGTTTAAGTGTAGTTTTAATAAATCGTGTTTCTTGTTTAGATTTTTTTAAATTAATTTTTTTCAAAGCAAGATACGAAAAAAATTCAAGAAACAAAAAATTGTATTTTTAGTTGCTTAATGCGAAAAAAATATAAAAGTTAAAAAAAGTTAGTGGCGCACATTTTGTTGGCCAAAGAGTTGGTTAAGGTACCCCCCGGGACGCCACTGTACTTAATACTTTGAATCAAGTTAGGGCTAAATTAGAATCTTCCTATCATAGATAACGCTACCAAATTTCAACAAAAGCGGCTAAAGAGAGATATTTACGAAAAACCGATTTTTAAAAAAAAAGTTTGAGATCCTGTATCTTGACAATGAAGCATTACCGGACATATGTTTAAGTATATGAACTTTTCGTGCTCACTTAAAGAATAACCCCTTGAAGTTTGGCCACGTACTTAAAAACACCCTGCATATTGTCAATCGCCCTCCTTCCTTTTCTAAATCCTGCTTGCCAATCCCCCACCAATTTTCTCTCTTCTTTTTATCCCTCTAATCTCCTTCTCAGCACCTCTGCATAAATTTTATATCCCGTGTTCGCCAAACTCACCCCTCTATAACTTGTTATCCCTTATAAAATGGAGGGAAGGGATAGTATCCTTCCCTCCATTTTTCAGGAAAACCTTCTCTCCAAATTGTACTCAGTATCTTCTTACCACTTCTCTCCTGTATATTTCCATTGTTCTCCCCCGATTTTTGTGCCTTCACTTTTCTCATCGCTTCCTCCACCTTATCCCTATCTACCTCTCCCTTTCTGCAGCTCTTCTTGTTCCTATTTATCCTTCCACCCTCTGGTTTTTCCCCACTTCCTTCTAGAAGTTCCACACAATGCTTTTTCCATTCTTCTTCCTCTACTCTAACTCCTACTCCCTTTTTCTTATTTCCCACTGTATTCACTAGTTTCCATATTCTACCTCGTTTTTTGGTCTCTTTATTTCATCCTCCATCTTCCATCTTCCCCTACTGCTTCATACTTCCCTTCTTGCATGTTCGCACCCCCCCCCCTTTCCCCCATCCATTTCTCCTCCCCACTTCCCTCGTTCTTATCCTGAAGCTCCTCCTTTCCACAGCTTTTTCTCTATCTCATTAACTTCTCCACTTCAATCTGAATATTTTCTTCCTTTCCTGCCTCCTTCTGCCTTTCGCATGCTTCCTCCATCTTCCTCTTATACCTTTCCACGCTTTCAAACGTCCGGATCTTCCCTCCCCACCTTCTCCACTTGCTCCCCTCCGTTTATGGTCAACTCCAACGGCTGGTGATCGTATTTTTCTTCCTCCTCTATTCTAAAAGATTCTACTTTTTCCATACACTCCTCGTTTACTATCACGAAGTCAATTACCGATTCCCCCCTCCTTCCTCTATGTTTCCATTCAAGATTGTCCATTCCCTTCCCTAACACATGTCTATTAACATTCTAGGTTCTCGTTACCTCTCCATTCACTACCATTCCCCCTTCCTAACCTATCCTAGCATTGAAATCTCCTAATTATTACTTTTTCCTTTTCCACCTCCCCTATAACTTCCTCAATTCGTTTTCTCGTCTCCCCCATTTCTTTCCCATGCACTGTCTGTCACTATAATGTATCTCTCCCCTTGTTCGATCTTTACTTCACTCCTCATAACCCCCTCTGTTTGGACCTTACGCTACGCTACCTCCCTTCCCCACTCTTTCTTAACCCCCGTCGCAACCCCCTCCCCTTTTGCCCTTCCCTTCTT
Source organism: Pyrocoelia pectoralis (assembly GCA_036250285.1). Classification (NCBI taxonomy): domain Eukaryota; kingdom Metazoa; phylum Arthropoda; class Insecta; order Coleoptera; family Lampyridae; genus Pyrocoelia; species Pyrocoelia pectoralis. The sequence continues at coordinate 22,207,803 of CM070083.1, forward strand.
CTCTGTCTTCTAATATCAAGATTTTCACAATAATTGACACAAAATAAATGATGCTAATTATCGTGTCCACAATTTTTCTTTTAACTCAAAGGTTTTCCAATTGAGGAGGGTCGATATTGGGAGTCTGCTGCGATAATGTGCTTTTGGTCTCTAATCTGTCACAGATGGCAAATCACCACATGGCAAGTTACACGATTAAGCAGCACGCCCAAAAAAAAACTTTATTATCAAAATAAGTGTTCGTTAGTCGAAAAGTTTTACGTCAGACGTGGTGGAGTTACAAAGTCGATTCTCAAACGTTTGATGACCAAACTATTTCTTACCGTGCGCACAAGAACTCGACCTTTTGCAGACTTCAATTTGGCGAATTTTGCGTCGACACTTGGGTCTGCACGCGTACAAGATCCAACTGATCCAATAACTTAAAGTTAATGACCATAGACAGCGCTATTTGTTCGCTGACTGGGCTTCAGAACGTTTGGAAGGGGATCCCAATTTTGATGCGGCAAGCGCTACAGAACGATGATAACCGATTTATTTTCGCCCAAATTGAACGGTATGTAGGTAGAAGATATGTTCCAGCAGGACGGGGCTACTTGCCACACAGGGAAGCCACGATGGACATTCTGCATTCTCTTTCCATTTGTTTTCCTTACGTACGCAGAGGTGATTCAATTCTGCGTGAAAATTTTTCTAAACACGCTATATATCTCGCAACACTTTTACTAAAATTATGAATGCATGATATTTTTCTATTAATGCGCCAAACGGCATGCTTTCAAGATGTACCTACTTCTTCAGTTCTACGCGTAGTTCACATTGTATTAACGTATCTACACAATTATATAAGACAATAGGAACAACCAATATTCAATAGACAAACAAGGTGAACTTCGGGTATTGCGTTACATAGATAAGAGGCTGTTATCACTATCCTGAGTGGTACAGGATGATAACAACACTACCAGCTATGGCAATGATGTTAATTAAATGGATTCCAGCTTTTGTACTAAATTACTGTTCATTTCGTCGATTTCATTACATGGTTTTAATATAAAATACATTAATTAACTTAAAAGTGGGCAAATCAATAGCGTAACAATGCAGTACTACAATAATTGGTAGTAAAATCGACTCACGGCACGTATCGCATTGAACATGATCGCATAAAGCGTATAATTAATAATTACATGTTTAAACAATGCTTATTACTATTAGTATGCATTAAAATGATTAATATACTTAACTATGTAAATATGAAACCGGAATTTTATATAAAAAATACACGTTTATTATATGAAAATGATACAAAATCATTTTCCGGAAATCGTCGTCTTGGAAACTGAATTTTCCGGACTAGTACTGCAAAGACTTTACAAGACGCAAAATATAGTTTGTAACTATAGTTACCAACAAAATTGACAAACTTGATTCTTGTGGAATTTGTGGAAAATTTTTCAAAAATGTGTTAATTTCGTCTTTTTTGCGATTTCTGGAAAAATGTAATACAAAACACGTCAGTAAAATCTCTTACTTGACTCGGAGCTTTAAAATACTCGGCACCAAGTGCTTCGTTTTTCAATTTAGCCCCCCTTCAGTAATGTGCGATTTTCGTGACTTATCTAAATAACTATTTCCGGAAATCGTCCTGGAAACAACATTTTCCAGCTTATTTACGCGCAGGAAAATTGAATTTTCTGGACTAGTACTGTAAAGACTTTACAAGACGCAAAATATAGTTTGTAACTATAGTTACCAACAAAATTGGCAAACTTGATTCTTGTTGAATTTGTAAATAATTTTTCTAAAATTTGTAAATTTCGTCTTTTTTGCGATTTCCGGAAAAATTTAATACAAAACACGTCAGTAAAATCTCTTACTTGACTCGGAGCTTTAAAATACTCGGCACAAAGTGCTTCGTTTTTCAATTTAGCCCCCCTTCAGTAATGTGAGATTTTCGTGACTTATCTAAATAACTATTTCCGGAAATCGTCCTGGAAACAACATTTTCCAGCTTATTTACGCGCAGGAAAATTGAATTTTCTGGACTAGTACTGTAAAGACTTTACAAGACGCAAAATATAGTTTGTAACTATAGTTACCAACAAAATTGGCAAACTTGATTCTTGTTGAATTTGTAAATAATTTTTCTAAAATTTGTAAATTTCGTCTTTTTTGCGATTTCCGGAAAAATTTAATACAAAACACGTCAGTAAAATCTCTTACTTGACTCGGAGCTTTAAAATACTCGGCACAAAGTGCTTCGTTTTTCAATTTAGCCCCCCTTCAGTAATGTGAGATTTTCGTGACTTATCTAAATAACTATTTCCGGAAATCGTCCTGGAAACAACATTTTCCAGCTTATTTACGCGCAGGAAAATTGAATTTTCCGGACTACTACTGTAAAGACTTTACAAGGCGCATAATATAGTTTGTAACTATAGTTACCAACAAAATTGACAAACTTGATTCTTGTGGAATTTGTAAAAATTTTTTCTAAAATTTGTAAATTTCGTCTTTTTTGCGATTTCCGGAAAAATTTAATACAAAACACGTCAGTAAAAATATCTTACTTGGCTCGGAGCTTTAAAATACTCGGTACAAAGTGCCTCGTATTTCAATTTAGCCCCACTTCAGTAATGTGTGATTTTTCTGACTTTATGTAAATAACTATTTACGGAAACATTTTCCTGCTTATTTACGTGCAGGAAAATTGAATCGCTAGCTATACATTTTTCTCACCTGTCTGGCAATTTGTGGATGCCACGTGAAAAAAACTGTTGCTATTTTAAGGCAAGCCAGTCATCGGGGTGCCATTTTCGTAAGAAGTGAAGCGCTCATGTCCCACCGTGTTGTGTTGCCTTTTTTGATATTCTGGTCGTTTTTCATGCAAAGATTGATTCAAATCGATCTTTTGTTGTAGGTTGTTCAGTATTAACGGTTTCGCAAGATTTTAGCAGCTCATAATAGATCACACCCTTCTGATCCCACCAAACACGGAGCATTGTCTTTCGTCCATGATCTTTTACGCTTGGGATTTTCAGGATATAACCACTTTCATCACCAGTCACAATTCGATGGAGAAATGACTTTCTTTTGTACCTGGCGAGCAGCATTTCTCAAGTGGGTTTTTCGGTTCTTTCATTCAGTTCATGTGGTACCCATTTCCCCCATCTTCTGGATCTTTCCCATGACCTACAAACGTATGGAGACGGCTTCTAACGTCACATTTAATTGATCAGCGAGTTGTTGTTGAGTTTGAGTGTCATTCTCATCCAACAATGCTTGCAATTTACTGTATTCAAACTTTTTCGATGGTCTTCCACGTTCCTTGTTTCTCACGTCAAAATTGCCACTTTTTTTAAAGCACTGTGATTTACCAAGAGCATGGTGAACCCTAAGCTTCGTCAAGCATTCGATGACTTTAAAATTTTTATAAATTTGATTTTTTTTATTAAAAATGGATCAATCAGATCAATATTAACAAAGTTATGGCGTAGACGAGGGCGTAGAGTAGTAAGTATTAGTGAAAACTGATAAATCACCCTGTAGATTATTAAGCAAAAGGAGTAGACATTTTTAAATGCTCATTTTATGTTCCCCTTAGAGGCCTCCATACGTGGTAGGAGTTCCTCATGACTCACCCTGTATAAGTATCACATTAAAGATGTGCCCGCTTTTCCCAACTTATTTTCATAGTTCCAGTAAAGACGATTTTACACTTTTTAAACTTTTGAACAAACAACCAATACCTATTATACTTACTGTAACAGATTCTAGAAATATGACGTGTAACTGAAATACTTTGCACGCCGATAGTTATGAAAATTTAAATATTCTCGTAACAATTTGCTTTTAATGCTCCTGGAATTTGGCATAATTTTCAATAAAGAGGAGACAATTTTCCGGATTACTACTCCAGAGCAGTGAAGCGGAATAATTAATGAAGTTTGCAATTTGCAATTGCATCTCGAGAAAATGTTACGTTTACACTGCGTTGAGTAAACTCATAGTTCGCAATGGTAATTGGTTATAATAATTAATATCTATCTATCTATCTAAACTTACGTTGCGAAACTCCGTAACTAATCTTAATAATAAAAACAAGTATGTAATTCCAGTCAAATTTGTATTTAATAATAATTATGAAAGAAAAATTTGAGTGGAATTACTTGTTATTTATTATTACGATTTTTATATCTAATAAGAATTTACGTTTTCCTCCAAGATCTTAATTTATTATTCAATTTTAGTTTCATTTTTATGACCTAATTTTTAATGATGATAAAATATGGTCTTTTCATGATTTTCTTCAGCTTCGCAAATCTGTACGGCGAATGCGTTGGCAGAAGCCTTATAATGTTGTTGTTTTTGGTCACAAGCAAGTAGTACGATGTGAAAGGGGGGCGATGTCACAATTCTGGGCATTTGCGTCGGATTGCAGACAACGTATAACTTCCGCTACCTTTCCTCCTCTTCATAAAATGAGTAGCCGGAGGTTACCTCTCGCCACATTACGTTGTTTGGAGATCGGTAAAATAACATCGCAACATATACAATAAGTGGGAACAATAAGACGAAGAGTTTGCTAAACAACGAAGACGTTCGCAAGATATAATTGGGCGATGGATTATTCACGTCAAAATTACGCCCCACACTAGGTTGACCAAGATGGCCACTTACGTCGCATTCTTACTATATACACGGCGGCATCTGGGAACGAGCGATTTTGAATCGATTAGTCATACTTGAAGTTGGTAGTACTGTGATAACCCCATTTTCTTCCTTATTGTTTGCCATTTTAGTTTCAAGATGGACGAAAGCCACGTGTTATCGCAATGGAAGCTTATTGGAAAAACAATGATTGTTATGAAGCTGTGCGATGAAAATTGTTCAACCCGCGTCATGATCCACGCGGGCGAAGCCATGTGTTAGAAAATTGGGAACAAGAGGATCTGCCTTAAATAAGAAGAGCCCAGGAGCCATATAAGCTTCAGATTGTTCAACAATTATTGCAAGTCGCTGATGCCAACACAACAGACGAGGCTGCAGAGAATCCCAGCTTCTTACATCAGAGGCCATTACACAGTAAAAAAGTGACAGTGTGGTGTGCAGTGTCAGCAAAACGGAATAATTGGTTCATATTTTTTGAAGATAAAAATAACCACGCAGTTACAGTTAATTCCCAACGGTACGTCAACATGATTGAAACGGTCCCCATCCATGGAAATCGCTGTAAACGAGTCCACGTGGTTTCAGCAAGATGGGGTCACAGCTCACACGAAGAGAATACCAATGTCTACATTGCGAAGAATAGCAGCATGAATTGGCCTGCCAGATCGCCTGACTGATCAATGTCTGTGATTTCTTTTTAAAAGGCAGTGTGGTCATCCTAAGTTGAACTAAAGGCTAGGATTCGTGACAAGAGTGAGATGTTACCGAGAGTTACGTTGAACTTGCGTTCACGACTGCAACAATGTGTGCACAGTGAAGGAAGTGCATTCAAGTTCAGGGGCCTCCGAACTTCTCACCCGAAAACTATAAACTGGTGTTACTTATCGACGTAATCTCCCTGCAGACATACACATTTTTCACAACATCGACGCCATGAACCCCTGGCCGCGGTGAAGGCTTCTTTAGGAGTCTGCTTTGACCACTGGAGAATCGCTGAAGCAGCACGGCTGGTGAATGTGCGGCCACGGAGAGTGTCTTTCATTGTTGGAAAGCCCAAAAGTCACTAGGAGCCAGATCAGGTGAGAAGGGAGCATGAGAAATCACTTCAAAATTGTTTTAATGAAGAAACTGTTACGTAACGTTAGCCCGATGTCCGGGTGCGTTGTCTTGGTGAAACAGCACACGCGCAGCCTTTCCCGACCGTTTTTGTTGCAGTGCATGAAGGAACTTGTTCTTCAAAACATTTTCGTAGGATGCACCTGTCACCGTAGTGTCCTTTGGAACGCAATGGATAAGGATTACGCCATCGCTGTCCCAGAACATGGCCACCATCATTTTTTCAGCACTGGCGCTTACCCCAAATTTTTTTTGTTTCTGGATTGAAAAATGGCATCCACGTCTCATCCATTGTCACAATCGACGAAAAGAAAATCTCATTCATGCTGTCGTTGCGAGTCAACATTGCTGAGCAGCCTTGTGGTCGTCCGTCAGGATTCGTGGCACCCACCTGAAGGACACTTTTCGCATTTTCAGATCGTCATGCAGGATGCACAGAACCCACGGAAATGCTAACACCGGGGGGATCTGTTCTAGTCATTCGGCGATTCCCCAAAACAACTCTCTGCACTCGCTCGATCATGTCGTCAGACTGGCTTGTGCAAGGCCGAGGTTTTTTGATTTGTTGTCACATGATGTTCAGCCTTCATTAAACTGTCGCTTCGTCACACATCCATAATCCATCACCACACGTCTCCTTCAACTGTCGATGAATTTCAATTCGTGTCACACCACGAAAATGCACGATTGATTGCACGCTGTTCGTGAAACGAAAACGTTGCCATTTTAAGTATCTAAAACAGTTCTCATTCTCGACGCTTCGCTAGAGTTCTATCTGTCGTACAGTGCTGCTATCTCTGTCACGTATTGACAAAAGAGTGCGCGCTCACTTTAAAACAAACCGCATGATTTTATCTGTTTCCAGTCTGGGGAAAAAACTTGAATGCACCTCGTACAGGATGTTGTTTTCAACAAGTTTACTGCTTCATTTTATGGCATGATTTTAGTTTTCTGATCACCATGTATAAATATACTTAAATAAAACTCAGTTCAAGTTGAATAACTGTTGATTCAAAATCGCTCGTTCACAGGCGCCACCCTGTACATATTACCTATTAATATTGTAATGCTCCTTCCAAATAGTAGACGTTTTATCAAAAACATATTTGCTATCATTCATCTATTTGTGCTTCGCGCAAAAGCCTTCGAGGCATCCACCACAAACGATTCAGTACGTTTTTTCTTCCTTCTTGATGTTCCATCCATGATTGTGACGTAATGTCATGTTCAACGTTTCATATTTGTACATGTTTCCGTAGTTTATGGAAAATTCTTACGAATTAGGTAGAATATTATAACATCATGGAGGAGTTCGCTAACGCACACAAAGGGGTCGATGTAAATAAATCGAAACAACTCTCAACCTCCCCTTCAAAATATCCATATTTTGAAGGGGAGGTTGGGAGTTGTTTCGATTTATTTAGAATATTATAGTTATCGTAACGAGGTGAAACAACATTTTTTGAAAATCCAAGTATGAATAGGGAGGGAAGCTGCATCGTGCCTCTAAATGTAATGCGAGACAATTTGATTTATGGTTCAACAAATTTTTCAAATTTGTTCATGATCAAAATAGTTTAGTGGAAAGGATTCCGAAAATCAGTAAATTAATAGGTTTCATCCAGTTTGTTACTATAAAAATTTTCATGGAAATCAAGGTAAGTACATAGCATAATTTTCTTTACGACTATTTGTTCTTGTGCTGGACAAAGGCGCTGGTTTTTCCATAAGCTTTGTGGATGATTATACATACACAGAAAACAACCTCTTATAAGCTGGCAGGACCAAATCCGCAGAATCAAGTAGGACCTATTTAATTATTTAGTACTAATTTGTACCACTAATAAAAATGTTGTACTCCTTGCCGTTTTGAAAAAAAAACAGTGGCGCTGCTAGCCTCACATTAAGCTAGCAGGACCACAAGACAAAAATAAATAAAACAAACAAAACAAAGGCAGATACGCAAAGATCTGAATTTGTACCATCAAAATAAATTGAACATGTTCAAAAATTTCCCGTAAGACAACACCCAAATGATATGAAGCCTATTACGGTCAAGAGTAAAGTACCCTTTGCCATTAAGCAGAATCTGTTGATACTCGTACAATTGAGGCAGGATAATGTGAACCTCTAAAATATGAAGTTTCGAATTTCGTACCCTCGTCCTTCCTTTGGAAACTACCCTCCCCCCATCATTTTTCGACTCAAGAGTAAAGTGCCCTTTGCCACGAGCAGAATCAGTTGATACTCGTACAATCGAAGCAGGACAATTTCTACCTTTAAAATATGAATTGTTATCCATGTGTCCTTTATCTCGTCAGCTATGTTGTTAATTGCAATTGCAAAGAGTGTCACACTGAGAACCGAGCCCTGTGGTATGCCATTTCTTTGGGGTACCTTGTTTGATAGTGTACTTCCCATTTTTCCTTGCATAGTTCTGTTTTCTAGGAAGTTTTGGATCAGTCGAGACAGGCGTCCTTTTAGATTCCATTTGTGGAGGTTTTCCAAGTAGTCCAGTTGTATTATCTGGTCCACCGTTGAATAGCCTCTCCAAAATACTACCTGATAGTGGCTGATTCTTCCTTCACTTTCCAATACCGTGACAAGTCTGAAGTTCACCATCGCTTCCAACACTTTCGATAAGCAGGAGGTGAGTGAGATGGATCTAGCGTTCTCCATTTTGCTGCAGTCATTACCTGGTTTAGGTAGAGCAACGATTGTAGCTAGCTTCCACGCTGAAGGATAGTTGCCATATAAAGTTGTATGTTGACAGTAGCATTTTATTTATTTCCAGGGGGAGGTGTTTAATCATACTAAAAGTGATTTTATCAATCATCTACCGGCGCTGTATCTTTTGCCCGCTTAAGAATCCTTTCCATCCCAGCCATTGTAAAATTGTCATTGTCTTATTATTATCTTAATTTTTATTATTATATTCAATTATTATTTTTTATTTCACGACGTCACGCACGCTCGCAAGCGCATGCACACACAGTTGATACACATTATGTTTTGTGATTGTGAACATTCAAGTTCCTGATAAGTAAGTAAATTCTTGTTTTTTCAAAAAGTAATGAATTATCAGTAGATATACAGGATGAGTAATGAGGAACTGTACAAACTCCTACAACGTATGGAGACCTCTAAAGGGACGGACCATAAAATGAGCATTTAAAAACAATGAACTGTATACTGTATAGTATACAGTTCATTGTTTAAAAATGTCTACTCCTCTTGCTTAATAATCTACAGGGTGATTTATAAGTTTTGACTAAAACTACTCTTTACTTTGTTAATGTTCATTTGATTGATATCATATTTTGGTAGGTACGTAGTTATGCTATTCCTACCTAACTATCACACGCGATCAAAATTTAAATAATCCACGGCCGTTCTTTAACAATTAGCCGGCTTGGATTTTAAAATTTTACGCACCCTCTATATGGATTTTGCAAAACGTTTGATACTTCCCTGAAAGTACAGAGTTGGGTAACCGAAGTAGTTCACATTTTCCCCACACGATTATTCTGTTTTTACTAATCAAATTTAATAAAATTTTAAGTCTAAAAAATTAACTCAAAATAAGTAGGATGTTTCCATGTTGTTATAATAATTATTTTATCCAATTTCCAGGGCCGGCTCGCAAAATCAGTCTTAGACGATTTAAATATTATTGAAAGATCGCCCTGTATAAATATTGTGGTTCAGAATGTTATTTCACGTATGTACTTTTATAACAAATAATTAGTAGAAAGCGCTTGTAAACATTTTTAATGCACCAAGAGAAATGAGGGATTCAATTAATTTTAATTAAAAACAATAAGATTCAAAAAATGGAAAATATTTGACTGATTTTAGTAATAATTTCAAAAAAGAAATTACAAAACTGTTTAGACTTAACTAAAACATAATAAATAAGAAACAAGCGTTAATAAATAATATTTTTTAAATCAAATCGTGGAGTCGACACCATTGCATCATTTTTAAAAGATTAAACCTACCCTAGGATGCTGTATTGCAAGAAGGGGGGGGGGGTTGTTTCCAAAGGAAGGACGAGGGTATGAAATTCGAAACTTCATATTTTAGAGGTACAAATTATCCTGCTTCGATTGTAAGAGTATCAACTGATTCTGCTCGAGGCAGAGGGTACTTTACTCTTCAACTGAAAAGTGATCGGGGGTAGTTTCCAAAGGAACGTCGAGGGTACGAAATTTGAAACTTCATATTTCAGAGGTACAAACTTTCCTGCTTCGACTTTACGAGTATCAACAGATTCTGCTTATGGCAAAGGCGGGTCTTTACTCTTGACCGTAATTATAGGCTTCATATCATTTGGGTGTTGTCTTAGGGAAAATTTTTGAACATGTTCAATTTATTTTGATGGTACAAATTAGTACAAATTCAGATCTTTTCTGTTTCCTGTTTTGTCTTTTTTTCTTGTGGTCCTGCTAGCTTAATACGAAGCTGGCAGCGCCACTGTTTTTTTCAAAACGGCAAGGAGTACAAAATTTTTATTAGTGGTACAAATTAATACAAAATAAGTACTAAATAATTAAATAGGTCCGACTTGATTCTGCCGATTTGGTCTTGCCACCTTATAAGAGGTCAAAAAACAATTGATACTGTTCAATGAACTCCTGTAACGAACTATTATACTGTAGTGGTGTCTCCTTGGGATATATTGGAGCCTTCTCCTACTACCTACTACTCCTCAAAAAGGCTCCAATATACCCCAAGGAGACACCACTACAGAATGGATAGTGTGTTTATCACTATACTCAGGTATGTCATGGCAATTTTCTCGAGAAATGTTTCTGCAATATAAATGTAACTCCAACGGCGAAAACGGCATTTTCCACATTTGATTTGATTGACTTTCTGAATTCAACAAGGATCGCCTTGAGGCCTGTCTTCCACAGTGTTTGAACAAAAACTTGAAGAGTGGTTGCCTCACAAATTGTAACTAACTACCGCTAACGGTAAACTACGGGGGGGTTATTCAGCGCAAATCATTTGGAACAAAAGATGGTCTCCTCGTAAAATGTCACTGATGGGATCTCTCCGAATTTTTCCAAATCACTTCGATGTTCGCCAAAGTCTTCAATATAGAATAATTCTTGGAAAGCTCCATTAGGAATGGCCTTTTAAGTCTGTGACGAATTTGTTTCAGGAATTGGTGATAAACGTCCACTGGATTTTCTTTCCTTCTAGTCTTCAGTCATCAAACCAGGAACAAATTTTGATGGAACTCGGTGCATGTTCAGCTTTTTTTGTCAAAACTTGATTGAAATGATCCAATTTGAAAATTTAACCTTGTGTCATCAGTTGAAGTCAACGGTCTTCCTAGTCCTTCAAAGATGAAACATTTCTGTTAAAATTTTCGCCAGTTTTTACGCAAACTTTACATTGCGCATCGTTGCTCCGGAAACTCGCACATTTGAAACATCGCTACACACACGACGCACACAATTCAATACTTATATGAAACGTTGTCAATTAGTTTTGCCATAAAGAACAAGTTTTTCGAACCTTGGCATCATAATGAGCTTGTAAGGAAAAGGCTGTAGGTACACCATCGATCTGTATTCTTTGGAGGATTTTTCCGAACTAGTTCGTTAACTATTTCAATGTTTGTTTTTTACCGTTTACAACCACATTCTATCTTAAAAGTTACACAGTTAGAGAGCGACCCACGTCCGAATAAAAATTTAGAATCCCGCTATTTGTGTACGATAATTTCGGTCTTTACACCTCGCGGTAGTGCTAGAACTAAAGAATAAGATACAATTTTTCTTAAAATCCATTTCCGCAATTTTCTTCTGCTACAAATGCAAGTCGGTGCACGTGCCATTTACTTACAGAAATACCTACATCGCAAGAAATGCAAATTGCGTCTATCGTTTTACAATAGATTCTCGCGTACGGCACAAATTAGAACATTTTGGAATATGTAAGTTTCGTGAAATACCTACTTGGTAATTACGTACACAAATAGTGATTATATTTTAACTGCAGAGCAACAGCTTGCGTGAAATCGAGCTTTCCTGCAATGCTATTACTTCGCCAAATAAGAGAATTATCTAAGGTAATATAATGAAAGAGAGTGAAAAAAGCACGAATACCACGGACGAATAAGTAATTTACGTTTCTTTTCCCCGCGCGTAAACAATCTTCAGTACATCAAAGTAACTAATTAGGTACATCTTTCTGTTATTGAACGTGTTACTTACTAAAGTAATCGCGACTTTCGTTAAGGATCCCGATTTACATATTTCTTTTTCGAAAACAAAGAAAACGAGGTCTCGCCATGCAGAAAATTAAAAATCGTAACTAAATAACCTTGTTGGATGTATATTAAACAGTCTCAAGAGAAAATTATGCACGATGAGGATGTTGGCCGCACGATCTGTTTAGATGAGAGAGAAAAAAAGGTAATTCTAATACCTGAACTCGTATTATTTAAATAGAAAATTCTACCTAAAAGATTATGTACGTCATATAATACCTAAAAACGAAAGCTGCAAACAGGCGGCGTTTCCTCTCTGATGGTGTCCAAAAGCCGGTTAGATGTATGTTTTTAGCATGAATCGTACATCTTCAACCCCTATGGATATATAATATCCGGTATGAAAAAGGACGGATCTATTGTAAAATACGAGTTAGAAAAAAAGATGGGGAGACATACAGCGTAATACAACAAAATGTGGATTTTCGAGGGTAAAATAAGAGCGAGAAGGAAAGAGAATATGTAAAGTTAGCATGCGGGATAAAGATGCGAAAAAAAAGGCTTAACGGAACCGATGAAGAAATGGGAAATTCCCGCCTGGACTATCTCTAGAATAGGAAATTTCGGGTGTAAATAAGTAACAACGTTGATCCATGAATCTGTAAACTTATTGAAAATTCACCCCTTAACCAATTAAGGGTCGCACTTCGGCTCATTAAGTTTAGTTTCCGATCAAAAGTGTTTTACGGGGAACGGCGAGACCGGGTTAAAATTTTGATTAAACTTCAACGATCTAATTAAAATGACGATACGTCAGCAATCAAAACCCCCAAATTGCACATTTTCATAGTTTGAAGAAGATGCCCGCCTACATCAGCCACTACCATTTCGATAATCGATACAAACCACGTGCTCTTGTTACAACCGTAAACCGCAAATTTGCCAACAGATTAAGTGGCTGAAAATGGCTTTTTTGTAAACGTTTCTCATATATCTATCACATGATATACACGCAAAAAATGAAAACAAAAATGTTGCTTACGACCTTATTCAGTTCGTACATCATTAAAATTGTGAACTTTAAAGTTTAGTTCTAATCGTTTTTGGGCGACTTTTCCTTTCTCCCAGGACTTTAAAAAAAAATCAATTTTATTGAAATTTGAAATACACTTTATAATCATTAACGAAACCTGCATTTTCCAGAGAATTTTCTACAGAGAGGAAAGTGCCAGTTCATCCAATTACGCAAACGATGCGCGTTTCAAGGCTGAAAAAGTTTGAGTTAATACTAAGTGCTCATATTTTTTTGAAAATTTTTAAATCAACAGCTCCATTATCCAAATATCTTCAAAACAACGGAGTGAATCCTATTATGGCGTTCAAAATGGTTGAACAAACCATTACCACCCTCAAAGTTGACTCTAGGAATTTTAAGGCAGTATTGTCAGTTGCCAAAAAATTTGTAGTTTGGGCAAATTGTCGAATGGACGAAGCATCAGGACAAACCGAGACAGATAATGACGATAATGGTAATGGTAATACTTTCGTTGAAGTTGAAGTGAAAGAGGAATCATATTTTGTGTCTAACTTTACTGCGAGACGAATTATTAAAGGAAAAAAGAAAACGATGTCTGGAGAAAGAAGTAATGATGAAAGTATCGCGAATCCAGAGAAAAGATTAGAAACACAGGTCACCGGAAAAAATGTATGTAGGTTAAGGGCCGGTTTATAGACATAGCACGGGACGGAAAATTCTCCCAATTCAGCCCTGCGCAACAATACAGGGTGGGCCAACAGTGCGAGGATGGAAGATTGTGGGTTTATTAACGAACATTTCAAAAGTTTGTTGCTGGGATATGGTCAGGTACCCTTAAGGCTACAAACCTAAAATATTTTCACCCGAATCGCAATACATATACAGGGTGATTTATATCAAAGTTGCATTTTTTTAAATGGAACCCCCTATATATGATTGCATATTTGGATTCCTTGGTCAATTCTAGTCCGACTTTATGTATCACACATAGTACCTAAAACGAATAGTTTAGCCGGAATTCGTCATTTTTACAGAAAGTAGGTGTCTAAAAAAAATTGAATATCGCAGGGATCTCAAAACTTAGAAGGCCGTGACTATGCGATGTTACTAAGCATGAAATGTACTAGCGTAGACCGGACGGTCAAATCCCAATTCTTCTTGTGTTCGGAGAAATTACCACGTCAATTTGCAAAATTTCTATCAAAGGTAACTTGATTATTTTAAATGGCACGTCCATTTTTTCTTTATGGCTTCAAATGTACAATTTTATTACCTTTCCAACGATATGAGTTTGTCGGTATCTATCTCGGGTAGATTTTTTGTAATTTCACATTTTCTGGTTAATTTGCTGTATTTTTCAATTTTCAGGTTCTATTAGTATCTAGTAGGCCGTGAAAGATAAACCATCATCCAACTGCACCAAGAGCCCAAGGAGACGAATTTTAAAAATAGAACCAATTTTTGCAATTGAATAGAAGAAGAGTTCAATTAAAATGAAGAATTTTTGGTTAAGATCATGTTTACAGACGAGTGTACCTTTTACCGCAATGGATTTGTTAATCACCATCATTTTCATTATTTCTGAGATGTTAACTCTCACTATTTCCGAGTTCATAGTCAAGAGGAATAGTCGATTATTGTTTGGGCAAGCATATTCAGCACTTATGTTGTTGGTTCCTTTTTTTCGAAGGTATTCTAAATTCATCGAAAATGAATTACTTGGACTCCTTAAAGATGTACCGCTCGCTCAAATTAGCGACATGTATTTTCAGCAAGATGGAGCACCTCCACATCGCAGACGTGTTGTAAGTGTATGAACTAGTAATACATTTGGTGCAAAGTGGATAGAAAGGGATGGATCAACACGATGTCCAGCAAGATCTCCCGATATTACTCCGATTGATTCCTTTTTGTGGGAGGACGTCAAGGAGTGAGAGTATGCTGAACTACCAACCACAGCGGAAAGTATCAAAAATAGGATCAGAAACGTTTTTGCAACTATCAACCCAGACGTGTTACATTGGGTTAAAAATGCTTTTCGTCGAAGAATCCAAGTTTGCATAGAACAAGGTGGTAGATATTTTGAATATCCAGAAGAATAATAATTTTTTTGATTTTTTAATGTTTATTTTATCTCATAATTTTGGTTCTTGTATTTATGTCTTTTCCTACTTAATAAACAATGTTTATAATGAAATGTCAATACATATTATTATTATTATAATACATAATGTCAAAGTGAAGTTAAAGTGTAAGAATTGTTTTATCTTTCATGGCCTACTAGATACTAATAGAACCTGAAAATTGAAAAATACACCAAATTAACCAGAAAATGTGAAATTACAAGAAATCTACCGGAGATAGATACCGACAAACTCATATCGTTGGAAAGGTAATAAAATTGTACATTTGATGCCATAAAGAAAAAATGGAGGTGCCATTTAAAATAATCAAGTTACCTTTGATAGAAATTTTGCAAATTGACGTGGTAATTTCTCCGAACACAAGAAGAATTGGGATTTGACCGTCCGGTCTACGCTAGTTCATGCTTAGTAACATCGCATAGTCACGGCCTTCTAAGTTTTGAGATCCCTGCGATATTCAATTTTTTTTAGACACCTACTTTCTGTAAAAATGACGAATTGCGGCTAAACTATTCGTTTTAGGTACTATGTGTGATACATAAAGTCGGACTAGAATTGACCAAGGAATCCAAATATGCAATCATATATAGGGGGTTCCATTTAAAAAAATGCAACTTTGATATAAATCACCCTGTATATGTATTGCGATTCGGGTGAAAATATTTTAGGTTTGTAGCCTTAAGGGTACCTGACCATATCCCAGCAACAAACTTTTGAAATGTTCGTTAATAAACCCACAATCTTCCATCCTCGCACTGTTGGCCCACCCTGTATAAATGCTGACACGGAGACAGTTTCAAAAAAACTCCACTACAGCACTGCACTACAGAGAGAGGCAATGGTCGCTTATTTTTTCCCTTTAAAGTAATGAAACAAAGTAAATGGAAATTCACAGCAATAAGTTCAAAAAGGAAATGGTTTGCTGACTGACCAAGCAAACCATGTGGTGACGCCTGCATTGATTGCAGCTGGTAAAAAAGAATCATTGGATTATTCTTGAGGAATTCCCGAAGTTTTGAATATGAACCATTGGTATGCACGAGGTCCTCCACTATCATAAAGTATCAATAAGGATGGTACAAAAGCAACTGAGTAAGGGATTGAAATTAGAGAAAAAACGACGAATCTTCCGTCATTTTCTACGCACGCGAGACGGTGCTCTGAATGAAGACGGAGTACAATCGTCTCAACGCACTAAAAAGGAGAGAAACCAACAGGATTTCAGAGGAGAACTCGATCCGAGCAACATCCCAATTAGACTATCGCTGGTGGAAGTTCAACACCCTAACACGTAGGAAAACCACCACTTCTTCCTTCTCTACCAACCAAGATAAGGCCAATCTATTCGCACGACACCTACAAGCCACCCTTCGATCTCCAGACTTCCCGCATTTTGGCCACGAATTCAAGTGAGTAATTGAATAATTTCTAACGCATTTCCTGGATCAACAAATACCCGAACGTCAGCTACCACAAAACGATCCCCTTCTCAGCCCGATCCATCCGAATCAAATCTTCGAAAACGTTCAACGGGGCCCCTGGAGCCAACGATCTTAACAGACGCGTCCTTAGACACCTCCCCCGCGAAGCGCTGGGAATGATTTCTCGTATTTTCCTACCCTCTGGAAAACTGCCACCACAGTAATGATCCCTAAACCTAACGCAGATCCTACCAAACCCAGCTCCTATCGCTCCATCTCCATTTGAATTGCATCGGTAAATGTCTAGAGCAAATCATCGCCCAGCGCCTTCGTGATTTCACCGAAACAAACAACCTACTTCCTACGTCCCAATTTGGTTTGATACCCCAAAGATCTACCCAAGACCTCCTCCTTAAACTCCATTCCGAAGCCACCAAAGCGCTGAACACGGTTAGGTGCATGCTGGCTGTCTTCCTAGACATCAAGCAGGCATTTGACCGTGTTTGGCACGCGGGTCTCATTCACAATTGGAATTCCCGACCTAATGACCAAATTCCTTTTTTCCTACCTCTCAAACCGCTCGGTTAGAGTTAAGGTAGGAAATAATCGTTCATGCCACTGTCTGGAGTGCCACAAGGTTCACCTCTCACCTTTACATCATCTACACGTATGACACGCCACAACCACAAAATATCACAAGCGCTCTCTTTGCAGACGAGACAGCACTCTGGAGAATCCAACTCAACCCACTTAAAACCCAAGCAATACTCTTCCGCCACCCACATTACAGCCAGCGAACTCACCAACAAAACGGCACCATCCGCCTAGTATTAGGAGGTACCCACTTACACTAACAGACAATGTCACCTACCTAGGTGTAACATTCAACCGAACCCTAAATTGGAACACCGACCTGTCCAAAGCCCTTAACAAAATCCGCCAACGATCCAATCTTCTAAGTGCCCTACGTGGTCCCATCCGAGGGTGCTACCCCAAAACTCTCCAACACACATATAAAACCTTTATCCGACCACTAATCGATTACCGAGCGCCACAGTTTAGCACCTTAAATCTCTCCCAACTCCAACAAATCGCCGCCTGCGAGCGTAACATAATAAGTAATACCCATCCCACCTCACAATCCAACACGAAAATATTACTCCAATCACAGACAGAATCATCCCACTGCAAATAACATTCACGTCTCGCAGAATACACGCAGATGTCCTTCCTGTCAAACAAATTCTCTTAAACCCATGCAATTACACTCCTACGGGAGGAATCCTTCCAAGGCATCCTAAAAAGAAGTTCAAATATCCCCCCCTTCGCCTAACACAACTCCTCCAAGACCTCCCCCCAGAATACGAAATCCTGCTAGAAAACGCACCCTACTCCAACCGCTAACATCTGTTAGTTCAGCGAGGAAAACAAATATAACAGGTTACTGCCTATGCCATTTCTTTTTCAGAGTCAGCAGAAAACCGCCTAACTAGTCACTTGTAACCCACTTCCAAACCTCCCATTCGCAACTATGCGAACGACGACGACCACAGCAATGATAAGGACAACGATTTATGGAAATATGTATTAATTTTTCTATTTTATTATCAAAATAGAACAGTTATACAAAAAACGATGTATAATATTTGTGTTAAAAGTAGGTAACTTTTATTTTGTTCGTGAAATTGCTCCACTCGCTTCGCTCGTTTCGCAAACTTTTCACTCACAAAATAAAATAGTACTTTTAACACTCATATCATAAAAAGCTATTATACATATCTCAAAAACTTTATATTTTTTTTTGTAAAAATCTTTAATTATCATGTACCTACCTACATCCAAAAATAATGTAACCACTAACATAAAACAACCGACGATGGCTGAAGAGGACAATAATCCTGAGGAGCCCAAACAAAACTTACTAACCCAACATAAACTGTAAATACTACGCAATGAATAAACGAATTCAATTCAGAGATTGAAACGACGAAGGAGACACATTTTTGTTATGGATTGTTGCTCGAGATGAGCATGACTATCGAGGCTGTTCCCTTTTAGGATACCAAAAGAGAGTCGCTTTGGAGGATTACATATCTATTGTTACTAGGGTCACATATGCAGAGTTCCTAAAGAACCGTCGCATTACAGTCTGAAATAGAAACTGGGGTAAGTTCAACTAAGGCCTCCTGTAGGTTCAACACTTCAACATTTGATTCATACGAGAGACAGTAAAAAAACTGGGAGAAAAACATTTTTTAGGACAAACTCTTCGAAATATTCGCCCTAAGCCCTTTTTCCACTCTGAAAAACTCCCGAAAACGTTTTTCAAGGACTTCAACAGCTTCTTGAGGTGACGAAAATCGGTTTCCACGCATTATTGTTTGACATTCCAAAAGAAAAAAAAAGTCGTTAGGGCATAAATCTGGTGAATACAGGACAATGAGATATTAATTGAATCTTTCAAATAAAATCAATAGTCATCTAAAAGGATTCCGTCCATAGTCGAACAGCTAAATAGTAAATTGTTGCTTTTTCCTCGTATACGAGTACATCTATCCAAGTTTCGGCACCTGTACCGATGTTGTAGACAGATTTTGCAGTTCCTCGGCCGAATTTTTTGTTTTTGAGCAGTGATATGCCAAGGAATGCCGATCTTCTATAAGTAATCATGTTGCGCACAGTATCGAATTTTTTTTAGAATCACAGCCGATTTTGGTCGACCTTCACGAACTACAGTTCATCACTGACCAATTATAAACACTCTTTTCTTATGGTGCTTCATTATCAAATTGATTGATTGATTGACCAGGACCGTCGCGAAAGTTTGCGGGGCCTGAAGCGAGAAATTACGCGGGGGGCCTATAAGCTTCGGGAGAGGTGAGGTAAAAAACCAACGTTTATTATGGAAAACGGTACAAATGTTATATTAGCTACTTTGCTTATTCATAGAAAAAATTAAAAACGATCGCTTCTAACGATTACTTTTATTGCTTTGCACATTAAACATTTCTTTGTCCCTTTTAGGTAAATAACCTTTGTATTATACTTGTTTATGCCGACACAAGGGGATTGTGAATCATTCTACTGCAACATAGCCTTTTATTACAATATTACCGTTGCTCAATTTTGTCACATTGAGTTTTCACTAAGCCAGAAGAAGCTTGACTTTCGTTTTTTATAGCGAAGCGCGGTGCCTGCAGCGACCGCCATGGGCGATTCTATGCATTGTAGGCCTACACGAAATTCGACTCTGCGCGAAGAACATGGCTCTCCACTTATCGGTACAGGTACCGATTCTGATCCAGAAACGACGCGAAGTGCGAATGTGAAGCCCGCGAAAGTTGCGAAAACGGAGCGAAAGCTCTCACATTCACATTCGCGGACCTTGGCGCCGCATAACAATCCTCGTATAAAACCTGCTCCCCACTCTTTTGGCGCAAATCGCGCCGTGAATTCACTCCGCGATTTACCCGCGAACTCTGCGCGAAAGTTTACGCTGTTTAGGTAGTTCGCGCGAATGTTTGATACGGTACCGGTACAGAAACCGACTCCGATCCGGGAAAGACGCGAAGCGTGAACGTGAAAGTTGCAAAAACTACGCGAAAGCCTTCGCATCCACATTCACGCCCTTGAGCGGACTTTTGCGCCGCATAAGTATAACGCACCGAAATCGTTGAAGGGGTGCTCGAGCTATCGAAAGTTTACGTCTTACCTGTTCTTCGTGACTTTCACATTTGTGTTGAGTAAGCAGTGACTCACTGTAAAGTTAAAGGTAAGATCGGGTAGGAGTAATTTACACTTTGAATGTGAGAGAATGCTGAGGAAACTTGAAACCGAGTGTTGCAACGTACCCCACAATAATATTGAAACACGTTTTGTCTTATTTAAAGGTAATAAATTACAAAAAAAAACACACCGAAGGCTGAAACTTTTCACGACATTCTAGAGCGAAACCACAATTCGAAAAGATCCAAAAAAATTCAGAATGATGATGAAAAGGTCCGAGGAAGATGATATGATAGCTTCCATCGTAAAACATTCGGGATCATTTCATTCCTGGATACGTTTGAGCAGAAAATGGTTATCAATGGATAAACGATGAAACGTTTTACTAAGTATGCGAAGCCTTCCTGAAGAATACGTTCTCTTATTACTAGACAATGAATCTTCGCATAATTTGAATGTGTTGAATGTCTTTCATGAAAGCGACTTTTCCTCAGCTTTTGTCACAGATCATCCTAATCCAACATCTAAGTCAGTAGTTGATCCTCGGCAAGTTGCCGAACAAGAAATTCCAAAAGACTCTGAAGATTCCCATGAGACCACATCCTGTCAGTTTCAGTAACCTGACAAAAGTTCCAGTGTCACAAAACCTATATCTTGGGCCCTTTTCCAAAAGCTCCCGACAAGAAAACAGCAAGCAAAGATAGAAAGCGAAGATCCACCACAGTTTTGACGTAGAGACCTTAGGAAAACTCATACAGGAAGAAAAGCGAACGAAAGAACAAAGACCCAAACAGATATAAAAAGGGAGAAAAAAAAGAGACAGATACCCGAGATATGATCATCGTACAGCTCGAGGTCCTCACAGGCTTCTTCAAAAAAGTATTTTCGCGCACACTATTAGTCATTATTTACACACTCCGGTCGTGCCAATTTCTTCATTATAGTGTCAAAAAATATTTAGATTATTTCCAGAACAGATACAATATGGCCAATATTCTCGAATCTTTGGAAAATACTCCCGTTATTCATAATTTCTTCCAAAATGTTTGGTCACATACTTCAACATCGGAATATTCCCTATATTGCTCAAGGCATTCTTCATTGGATATTGATCAACGAAGATTCAATTCAAAAAAAGTGATGAACTGGCGGACTTCTAACGAAGTTTTCGAATCTTTCTTCTTCAGCCCTTTCACCCGAATTATCATTTGCATTGCGTAACATTTAATCTAAGTGGTCTGTGAAGAAAATTTGTCTCAAAATCGTCAATTTCAATTCGAGACTCTTCGACACTTTCCTCGTATTGACAGAAAAGTGATGAAACACTTACGTCGTTTTCCACACCAGCTTCTTCTAAAAAAACATCAAATAAAATTTCAAAGTTGTTCTATAACTGACTTTAATTAAACGGTACTTAACACATGGGTCAAAAAGTTTGGAGCGTAAGTGGTAAAACTACATTTTTTGCGAAAATTCTTCTTTATTCATCATTATAGTGTCCTTTAGCGGCCATACAACCAATCCAACGTACTTCTAACTTTTCGATGTCGCCCTTGTAGAACAATTTATCTTTGTCCTCAAAATAGGCGTCAGTTGCTGCGATGTCTTCGTCTCAGTCAAATCTCTTGCCACGCAGCATCTTTTTGAGTTCGGAAAAGAGGTGCTAATCACTGGGAGCCAGATCTGGACTATATACGGTGGGTGCGGAAGCAATTAATGCATTTTCGCCATCGTTTTCAGTGAATTGTGACACGGTGCATTGCCTTGGTGACACAACTTCGTCAAATGCGGCCCCTTTTTTGGCGATTTCGGCCTTCAGATGCAAAAACTCAGGTTTATTACGGTTTAACATGCCCAAACAGCACTCTGAATCATCAATTCGTTGTTGTTTTTGTTCTGTAGTGAGCAAACGCGGCACCCATTTGAAAAACAGCTTTTTCATACCCTAAAGTTGGTGTATAATAGTGAAAACTACCTTTTGATAACTTCAGGGTGTCTCTTGCAACTTCACTTTGCGGTTGCCTATAATGACTTTCAAGTTTTTTTTTCGATGTTTTCAGGACTGGCAGCCTCATTTGAACGTCCAAAACATTCAGCATCACCGGTGTCTGTACGACTACGTTTAAAATCAACAAACCAACATTTGAATAGTTGTTGTTGATGGAGCAGAGTTCGGGTAACACTTTTGAAGCTATTGCTCGGCTTGAACGATGTTTTTCCCATTAAATAACAATGATAAATCAACACCAGAAATTGCTTTGAATCCATTGTTTCTGAAATAACAAAAGTAACCACCACTGTAACTTCTGAACCAAAGAAATGAAATTCTGAAATATATCTTTTGAAGATTGGCAGCTATTTCGTTAGAGGCGCCATCTAGTGGTTAGGCCCGGTACTTAGTGACCCATGTGCTATCTGTAACAAAATGTTAAAAGAAAAGCTTCTTCTGCTTCAAATTTGATAATTTCCGTAACTAATTAAGCAACTCATTGCACGCAAACATTTACTTCTGTCGCGTCTTCAAAACGATAATTCAATACCGTTTACCAGTTATACGATGGTACGATGCCACTGGCCTGAACAAGAATTTATCTATGCTTATAACATGATTAAATGGCGCTCGTTGCGCTTTTAATGATTGGTAGATTTTTTGGAACAATTATTTTTATAAAAATCTTCGGAAGAAGTTTTCGCCCAAATGTCACCATAGGGTGATCTCGTTGGGTTCTATTTAAATCTTCAAAAGCAATTCGTAAAATTTCTTTCCTTTCATAAAAGTAGCAAATGTGTAAGATTATTCTTAATCTTCTTTTCTAAATGTTTTGATTCTCCCCTCCTGTAATGTCCGCATGCTTTTCTTCAATTCTGTCATTTCTTTAATTTGCCTCGACTGTTGTAATTTTCTTTTCAGATAAAAATTATAGCGTTAGCAAATTAAAATTTAGTTATTTAGGCTTCGAACCGCCGAATTTCGTCGTTCTCAACAAATATACATATAAAAATATAGCAGAAAAACTTGGGGAGTTAAAGAAGAGAACCTTTGACAGAACCTTGAGCTAAACCACGCCCTAATCAGTAAAATGTCACGCGCTTGTACATGTACATGCTTTAAAACAATGAGTTCGTATCTCACAAAATGAAGTTTAATGAACCGCATTCCAACGTTGTTGCGCCAGTTTAATGTATGTGCATACGAAACTATTAATTTGGAGTAGGTAGGTATATAAAAATGTAAAAGTTGAAATGGTAAAATGATGATGGTACGGCACCTTCACCATCTGCTATAGAAAATTGCCGTTAGATTTCAAGAAATTTAAAGCAATACATTGCACATAATTAACCTAAGGACGGAATCGTTTTCAATTCAATTTTACAATATTAAATCCATTTTGAAATGGCAAATGCACTTTCTTTCATGCGATCTAAAATATTCATATGGAGTTGGAATTGGAATTGATTCGCCTGAGAAAGTATGTCATTTCTTACTATACATGCACGCAACGAATATTACACTAATAAGAACTGGAAGCAACCGCTTTCGTCGAAAGACCCCCCCCCCCCCTTTTTTTAATTAATACCATGTGGTCAGTCAAATATCAAGTTTACTATTGGAAAATGTCACATTTTCTTTACATTTCTCAGTTGGCTTGCTTGATCATTTCGAAAAACTTCTGGAAATTGTGTGAAAAAGCGGTCTTACATCCACCCCTAACTTCATGAGATTCCAGTCTAGTCTAGTCTAGTCCAAAAGACCAAACAAGAAAGGGAAGAAAAACTAAGGAATATTGAAATGAAATACCTGATGGTGTTAAATGGAATTTTGATCCGAAAGAACTCACCAAAAAGAAAGTCAACAGTGAGTTTGGAAGGATCAGATTTGTTTGGAAGGAACTTCATCTTATTATGTTAAATTGATATGACAGGAAGAGCAACGAAAATCGGATCTCGCACGAATTTCTCGACCGATTACCATCAAACAGAGGAACGTACATAATTCGCGAAATCCAGACTTTACCAACACATGTGAAGTTCTCGGAAAATGACCTTTTTACGATTTTCTGCTTTTTGGCAAGCATCGAAGGAGCGCATATAAAAGAAAACGAACGAAAGACAATCGATTTTACTTGGCGAGACTATCGAACACGGGTAGTAGACGGTTGAAATTGTTAAATATGTCTATTTTCATCTGTTCTAATGTCCAAAACGACCAAAATTGTACGATTTATCGGAATATCTGTAATGACGTGTCCCGACGAGTTGCTCTTGTACAAATTCTTCCTGAATCATCAAAATGACGTATACGAATATTAATGTCAGAGCAGAGTCAGTAAGGTTAAGACGACTTCCGGGGTAGGACCACAATGTTGAAAAAGTCAACGTTTCCCCCATTTTCGTAAGGGACAAAAGAAAAACACAAAATAAAAGCCAACATCTTCATGGAGTCTTTCGAATCGGTCGCTCTAGAATCTGTTCATCTTCAGCCCAAAGTCTGGTACAGGTACGTCGATGATGCATTTGTAATTTGGCCACACGGTTATGACACTTTGTTGCAATTCGAAGATGATCCCAGATAATAATACACATAAATAAATAACTAAAAATAAAACAAAGATAATACCCAGTTGAGCTTAGCGGATCACTCCCTTTTCTCGATGTTTTAGTCACCCGCCACTCTAATTGAAGTATTGGTCACTCAGTTTATCGTAAACCCACTCACACCGATAGATACTGACATGCCACCTCGCACCACCAAAAACAGTCGGTCATCAATTCCAGGATCCATCGTGCTGTAACCGTCTCCAATAACCGTCGGAACCAACACGTTAGTCAACAACGGTTGTCACAGGAAATCCTCAAGGTTGTAAATTGTCATCTAATCCCAAAACCTTGCAACACCGAAGAAAAGGTCGCCAGGAGTACTACCCTGCTTTCTTGCCCTACGTCCACAAAGTCACAGATGGAATTGGAGAGATTCTTCGAAAACACAAAATCAAGGTCGTTTGCAATTGATCTAATAGGATGACCCAACCCCAAAGATAAATTCGAACCCCTATCTTGCAAAGGCGTACATCACATTCGTTGTTCTTGTGGTTTAGTCTACATCGGCGAAACTGGTAGATCAGGTAGCACTGGAATTTCGGAGCACGAACGAGGTCATCATAGCTCCAAGTCCGCTGTTCCTCAGCATTCTCTTCAAAACGGCCAAAATATTCAAAGGAAAATCCGCGAAGGCATGGAGATCTTCAAACACGCCAACAATTTCAACAGCGACGAAGAATGGTCACTTTCTCCTCTATGGAAACCTGTTATCCTATTGGCTGATGTGTCACTTTCACCTGACGGAATAGATTTGGCTTTCTCTTGTCAGTGTTCTAGCGTATCCAGTGTGTGTTGTTCCCATTGGTGTATTTGCTAACAGTTTTTTACATATTTTTTTGTGTTTATTTGCCCTGATGAAGCCCCTTAATAAGAAAGTGGGAGAAACGTTGACTTTTTCAACATTGACAAGGTCCTACCCCGGAAGCCGTCTTAATCTATGTGAATATTAGCCTTCCATGAATCGAAGCATCAAGATCAAATTTCTTTTGTTAAAAGTTTATGTCTCGCCCCTACAGTATCATAATGTGTGCTTTGCGTCACAGAAAGTAAGTTTTGCGCTATCTTAATTATTCAGTTACGAACAACCCTCCCAATTTAAACATTTTTTCGGATATTTTCGTCGAAACGCAACCCGTAACCCTCCTATTATGCGCGCAACTGCTAGAGCTTCCAATACCGGTAAGAAATTTTGAATACCGGTTTTCGGTATTCAATCAAGTGAATCCCGGGATCCCGGTATTGATACCGGCATTGACTTTTTTACTGCTGAAACTATAAAAAAAAGAAAAAAACGCATACCTAGCTTAGAAATTCACAGTTCAAAATTCAAAATTCAAACTATTCAAGTTATTCAAAGATGTAAATATAAAATGTAAATTAAATAAATCCACGTAAAATTCAAAAATTTCGTATTCAAAATAGAAGTGTGAAATAAAAAATTGAAACTCAAAATATTAATGCTAATGAATCCTAAATTATAATTTGAAAATTCAAATTTCAAAATTCGCAACGCAAAATATTACTGCTACTTAAAGTTAAAAAGTTTAAATTAAATTGAAATTTGAAATAATGAGCTCGCAATTATAATTTTGTAAATTCATAGTTCAAAAATTAAAACGTAATAAAGAAGAATTTAGCAGTGCCATTTGAAAAATCAAGTTACCGTTTATAGAAATTTTGTCAATTGACGTAGTAATTTCTCCGAACACAAGAAGATTTCGGATTTGACCGTCCGGTTTACGATAGTACATTTCATGTTTTAGTAATATCGCATCGTCACGACCTTCTAAGCTTTGTGATTCCTGCGATATTCAATTTTTTGGACACATGTGGTCAAACGATTTAGTACTATGTGTGACACATAAAGTCGCACTATAATTGACCAAGGAGTATACAGGGGGTTTCATTAAAAAAATGCAACTCTGGTATAAAGCATCCTGTTTACACTTTGCAATTCAAGTGAAAATATTTTAGATTTGTAGCCTTACCATATCCCATGAACGAACTTTCGAAATGTTCGTTAATAAACCCATAGTCTTCCATCCACACATTATTGGCCCACCCACAATATTTTGCACTAGTTCTAAGTATCATTATAAACATTTTCTACTAAAATAAAATTAAATTAATACCGAAATACCGGTTTTAAATACTGCATCAATTTTGTCCGGGATCCCGGTTTTCGAAATACCGAGATTCCGGTATTGTAAGCTCTAGCAACTGCACTACTTCGTTTCTTTTTTATTTATTTATTTTTTTTATATTTATTTGTGTTATGAATAAATTACATATACAGAGCGGTAACATGTAAATATTGTACACACGTCAGTTTCTTAAAGCACACAGTGAGTGTGCGACATACCATAGTGCCAGATCAGTTTTGCCCTAATTGCATCTAAATCCACATCGAAAATTCGAAAATGGACAGGGTCCAGTTAATGATTAGAAAATAGTCATAATTTACGAACTTTTTCCGCCCAATTGTGCCGTAATGTTCAGCAAAAAATTAATTTTGCGCTATCATAATTACTTCGTTATCCCAGTAAATATTTTTTCAAATTATTTGTGTCGAAACGTAAGCCTCATATTATGCGCTCATTTGCGCCATTTCATTACAGTTTTGCACTAATCGTTTTATGTATCTACCTAAATACACATCCAAAATATTCAGAATTTGGAGTACCTAGTAGTATACGATCTACCGATTAACAGGAGGTTTGCCTATAAATATATTTCATCATCTCGCGATCACTGCAGCGTCTTGGATTTTTATGTGGAATCATATTTTTGAATCAAATATCTGACAACAGGAGGCAAATTAACTTAAATAATCAATGTATTTGTGCTACAAAAATATAACAAAATATGTTTACGGGGGTTCAGAATCAATCCTGTTTTATCACGAAATTAATTTTTTAATTAGATAGTAGATCGTATTTTTAAATATACGAATTCAAAGCTATACAAAGCTATCATCATCCCAAAAATAATGCCTTAATCGTACTTATGCCGATTCATGCTTATTATTTACTTATTTAAGTAAAGAGATATTACTAACTAGGTAGCCCTCTTCACAAAGATGTGGAAGAATTTTCTACAAACAAAAGATAATAATCAATCATCTGCGTTGAGTTTCTTTATTGACTTTTTCCGAGCATTTGACCTAGTTGATCACTACTGTTACATAAATTCTCGAGGTATGGAATAAGAGGAATCGCTTTAAATCTATTAGAATTCTACATTATGAAACGATATCAAATAAGACGAACTCAATAGCATTCTCGGCGAATCGCGTACTCTGATAAGAGGTGTTCCACAGGGTTCTGTATTGGGGCCTTTTCAATAGCTGAAACTCACCGCGCCATATATTTATGAAGGAAGCAGCGAACTTCACAAAAATAAAAAATTATTCCTAAAAAATTAACCTTTAGGTACAGGTCCATAATGTTTCAAGAATATACTAAGACCGGACAAACATCGCACGACGTTTTACTATAGTTGTGTATATTTTAATCACTCACGAAAACTAGCGTAAAACTCATTGGATCTTATCGGTATCTTGTATGAGCACGTTTCTATTGTACATATTATGCTTCTTTGTGACACGTCTTACTTGCGCTCATTATGGCTTCATCAAATGACGACTAGAACGATGAATGAAATGAAGGAAAGATTTTAGTAAACACGTAAACCTGTGTCCAGAAAATAACGGCAACCTATTTAAACAGTTATTATTATTTAACCTTAATTAAATAGGTTTAAGATTGTAGTTGTTAAATTTGTACATAAAAAAATATTATCAAATAGGTAATTAGGTACTAAAATTAATCCGAATATTTTTTAAAAATTAGCTTCCAAAGCATAATGTGTAAATACATCGTTAAATTCATAATAAAAAATACTATCGAATACAGGGTTGGTTGCGGCGATATAAAAAAATAAAGTTGATGATGGTTTCTCAAAGACGAAACGTCGAATAAAAAATTTGAAAACGCCACCTAATAAAATTCAAAAAGTGACAATGAAGAAGTAGGTACATACCTATCTTTGGTTTTTAAAAATCTTTTGAAATAAACGAGGGAATTACCATAAAAGAAAAACCCAAAAATCGCATTTTGTTTTAAATCCCGGAAACGATAAACAATAATAAACTTTTGCAAACTACATGTGAAAATGCCCTTAATTATACAACTTTTCTCTAATTTAACCGCCTTCGTGTCGTTTTCAAGATCCCCATGCTGTTCATCCTCATGTTGGGTACGTTGTATACTCTGTGACATAAAAAATGCAACACCAAGAAATCGTTATAATTTTTGGACTAAACTTGGCAGAAATGTTTAACTATAGTAGTCAAAGGTTAAAATTTCAAAGAAATTTAACAAAAGATAAAGACATTTTTTACTAATAGTGTGTTGGTTTTACACTTTCGCACCCGTCTTGGCACGAATTCCACCAGGTGGTCGATTTCTTCCTGAGGTATTGTATCTCAGATAATCTGAAATTCATGCCGGAGAGCTTCTAGTGTCTGTGGAGGATTGGCTAATTGGTGTGGTGCACATGTCGTTCAACAGAAAACTGCACATTGTGACGTTCTCCACGTCTACGTCTAACTATCATGCGACCAACGTCCCATGCAGAATCGGGATTTGTCACTGAAGACCACCCTATGCCACTCCACGTCCCAATCCAGTTACAAGGTACACCACTCCAAACGTTGCTATCGATGACGAGCCGTCAGCGGAAACACAAGATGTGGTCGATAGTACTGCAAGCCAAAAGCTCTAATTCGACGGTAAACTGTACGAAGGGTTATAGGACGTCCTTCGTTTTGAAACCATTGATCGGTCTCTTAATGTCATTAATCGAAGATGGCGCGGCGGTCCTGGACTACATTTGTCTGTCTTGGCCGTCCACTTCCTCATCTACGTCAAATTTTCCATGGTTACTGGATTATTTTGGATGGAATTTTAATCAATTACTATACCCTGTTCAAGTGACCAGCCGTTGCACGTGATTATTAGTGTACCAATGCTATAATTATAATTTACTAAGCAACTTTAATAAAATTTGCATTAAAGCCAAAATGTCATCGTAAGTACAGTTGGTATTAAAAGTCATTACTCGTGTAGGGTTAGCGACCATATTTTATCCTTGTCGCACACTTTGCAGTTCGTACTTACAACTTAAGACGTAGTGCGAATATAAACTCATAAAATTTCTCGATGTTGTCACGTCAAGTTTTGTTTACTTCACCGGTACGGACTTAAGCTATTTTTTTTTAAATTGCCTTACTAAAAACAGTACTTATCAGTACTCTTATTTTGTTTATGTCTACATTAGTTGTTGTATTTTATTATTACATAGGTATACAGTATCTATTTGTTCCTAACCTAAAAATGTCAGTCTGACAACACGTACATTTGACAACACTGATTACACGTCATTGATTTAGTAAGTTTTAAGCTATGACGTGCAACGGCTGGTGACTTGAACAGGGTATACCTTTGACTAGTTAAACATTTCGGCCCAGTTTAGTCCAAAAAATCCAACATCTTCTTGAGGTTGCATTTTTTATGTCACAGAGTAGGTATACATTTCATATATGAATTCTTGTACCTTTCGAAACTTCCAGAATAATATAAAGGATAACATACAGAAGAGAAATTTACATTTACCCCCCCCTCCCTCCCCCCTTCTTCTTCTTTCATCCACTCTAAACATCCTCCCATCACCTAAAATCTCCTTCGTCAGCTCCTCACATTCCCCTAACATATCTCCCAAATTCTACCAAGCCCCTCCACACAGTCTACACCTTCTTATTTCGTCTTCCGCCCACAATCTTCGACGTACCTATGCTTAG
This sequence comes from Pyrocoelia pectoralis, assembly GCA_036250285.1. Lineage (NCBI taxonomy): Eukaryota > Metazoa > Arthropoda > Insecta > Coleoptera > Lampyridae > Pyrocoelia > Pyrocoelia pectoralis. The sequence goes on from CM070083.1 coordinate 22,238,605, forward strand.
GATCATTGTCCCAAATTTCTGGCGTATTATCTTGTTCGTACGGCAGCATGACGTTATTCCGAATATCCCGTTAAATTTCCTTCGCCATGGTCTCTCTTTGATCCTTCAAAGGAGAAGCACCCCCGTATCACGATCTTACTTCAGCCGTGTTTAACAGTCTTTCAGCGTTAACGGGTCTTCTGACAAACGTTCTCCTGTCAGATCCAAATAAATGTATTAGGAACCTTTTGCCATTATCCCTCTTTCTCTGGACCCATGACGCCCAACTGCGAACATCTTACGAGATTTTATATTCTTCTTGCTTCTAACCGATCTCTCCGAGTTTCTCAATATCCTTATGAGTACGCCAGTCCTTTTTTGAAGCTCAGCAAAACCTTTTTTGCTCTCACGAACCAACTTACGGTCAAATGAGCCGCCTGTTTTTCGCGGCCTACCTGTATTTTCGGACGTCTGACCCTTTACATTTAGATCGATTAAGCAATTTGGCAATCTGTCCGATAGTTTTCCTCCCATTTCGAAAGTTTTCAATGACCCATCCTTCCTCTTCACTACACTACTGATCTACCCATTTTAGACCATTTGTCAACAAAATAAATAAATGACCGTGTTTAAAACAATAATCTTCCGACTTCCGACTCACCTACTGTAAAAGATGTCTACGATGGGCACCTGCCAACCTCTTGAGGCTGAACTAAAGTCGCTTTTGTCTAATGATTTCTAAATTATTTGTTTACCGTTTTACCGCTAATACAACAACGAAAAACCATTATGTAGGTACTGCTTGAAAAGAGGGACTCGCTGTACAAACTTTGATCGGTGGAGGAACGGAGGACCCTCGTACCAAACTATTATATGTACAGGGCTCGTAGAATGTGGTAATAGAACCATATCAAAATCTAACAAAAACCACCGTTAGCACATTGTAAGTGTAAATGTTCGGGTGAGAGATAACGAATCTGTCCGTAAAAAGGATAAGCGTAATGGCGCTAAACGCGAGAGTTCGTCAAAAATCTGTAATGAATGATGAGCAGGTGTAGGAAAGATCAGCTGACGCTGACTTACGAAATTGTGTGACGTAAACAAACGTAAGTATAAATAATGATAAGCGTCTGATTACTATGTGTAATTTAAAGGCGTTTATTCACGTGTGAATTTGACAGAAAACTGATAAGAGAAGAACTTTCTCAGCAAACGTCAAATACGCAATCAAGCGGTGTGAAGTTACCGCGAGATAGTCAAAGCTTCGAATTTGAACTTTTAGGGGATGATTTCGATCGTTTGAACTATTTAAAAACGGTTCACTTCCCGCCACTTTTTCAAGTAAATGACAATAGATAACGTAAGAATGTCGTCGGTAATATAAAATACTATTATAATAGATAATTTGCATGGATAGACGCAAAAAGTTTAAGACTTACCTGGGTTAATTTGGGATCTTCAGTTTGACCGTAAAGAACCCCATAAAACCCCAACTTTCACTGATAACAACACTTCAAGAACCTTGAACTGTAATAAAAAGAAATATTTTTCTACAGTTTGTCCACAAACAATGGATATTCGCAAATATGGCAACTATGGCAACTGTTTTATTATTGTAGGTACTAAATACATGTTTACATACCTCGAAATTTTCTACTTCCTGATGATCAAATACAGAGAGAAACTTCACAAACTTTTACATTTTTTTACACCCGGTATTTTTATAAATTTTGACGTAAGCGAAAAGTCACTTGTCAAAAAATTTTCAATTAACGCACCACGTGATCAATCACCGTTACTTTTACAATACCTGTAGTATTATAACTTAATTTATAAAATACGTACACAGCGTTTAACGAATAACGACCTTAACGTTGTACATAACCTAAACTCACACACCAACACCGACTTACTTTACGCACAATTTTCCCGGTTTTATTTACAAAATAAATTAAATCGCGTTTATATAATTAGTTTAGCGAACCTACATTTATATAGTTATTAAGTTTCGTTTGAGTTTTCGTGTAGAAAATTTATAATATAAAAGTGGCATCGTGTAAATAAATATGTACCGTTTTATGTTTTATTCCATATTCTAACACAGCACGATTTCGCTCGACTCGACAGACTGCTGAGTTCCCATCCGACAGTCGTTGTGAGAGAGAAGGTATATAAAGAGAGGCTATGTACTTACTTCCCCTTATATATTTTAGGTATATAAGCGTTCCACCGGCGGCGGCTGTTACTTTACTAAGGTTTTGTTCAAATCAAAGACTACACTGTAAAAATCGACATTTTTTTCTTTTAATAGTTTCTACCTATGCCGATTTTTTTGTCGCATTTTTCAGCTAATTTTCTCCGTTAAATCACACGTGAAACTTTTTACATTAAAAAAACGTTACTTATTAACTATTGGTGATTTTTTAATTATTATCCTCAATCGGTATACACTTCCTCCACCTGTTTTTAGATAATTACTACAGTACAAAGATATATATGTACATCCCTCCCACACATATATGTACATTGTACACTGTTATCATTCCGATCTTAAGAAAATGTTCATCGGGATCCAGCAAAAGCTTTTTACCCTCTACGGTGCAGGGGCCAGACCTAAGAACGCCCTTTGCAATTGTTATGTAATTGCACATCAGCGCTTGAACATTTATACACAGTGTCCCAAAAGTATGGAACATCGTATATTATTATGTCTTTTAATATTATTAATATTATACTATTTGTCTTTTACAAAAGTTTAAAACAAAGTTTTCGATTCTACTCATAACATCAGGCCCGGATTAAAGAATTGAGGGGCCCAGGGCTCTTTACGTAAAAGGGACCCTTTTTAAACTGATCGAAATTATTTTACATGCTAAACATTAAAATAAAATCATATGAATATAAAGTAAGTAAATAAATATACCTACAAGTAAATAATTAGATAAATATGTTAAATAAACAAATAATAAGGTAGGTACATTAATTTACGTTTTGCTAAAAAAAATTTAAAATGGGGCCCTCAATCTAATGGACCCGGGGCTATAACCCCCTTAGCTCCCCCGTTAAAACGGCCCTGCATAGAATAATTATACATTAGGGTGGGCCGAAAAATTTTTTTTTTCACTTTTAATATGCTATACCCACCAAAAGTTGCGTTTAGGTATGGATTTTCTTTGTAAATTTTTTAAGAATTTTATATAAATATCTTCAGCCCTCTACCACCCCTTATATGACCTTGAAAAAATAATTAAAAATTGAAATCACAATACCTACGAAAAGTTAGGGCTGAGTGTAAATAATCAGTGTATATTTTTTTAGATCATAAAATAATATCGTCAGCCCTCTACCAAGCCTTTAATATGAGTTGTGAATAAGTCACAATATAGGTGTTTTATATATACGGAAGAAATAAGAAGCGTTTGTAACTATATGTTCCAGGTGCCTAATGAAAACAATATCAGAAGATGATTCCGTAACCAATTTTACGCATCTCTCTACAGATTGTGTGTGGCATGGATATTTCGGAAAGTTAAATTCTGTAATCACGGAGCTATTAATAAACTGCTTCAGTGCATCGTCTGGTAAGTCATCTAAAACTGGTGGTGCAGTTACCTAGTATTCACTCCAATGGATTAAATCAAAATAATCTTCAGCATGACCATTTAATTTTGGTATTGCAAAACGTCTGACTGCTGCTTCTTCCTGTCCCCTGGCTTTAATAATTTTTCTCAAAGATAGTTCTCGTATCCACTGACGATCATCTCTTAGCATAGACAGGAGAAGGTTCTCGGGATGAATATAATAGGCGTTTCTTTAGATAAGTGCGTCTATAATATTTCTCAGATCCTCCCGTAAATACCGTGATAGTTTAATTGTTTTAAAGACATGCAAACTTCCTTGTGTGCAACTTGAATTAAGTTTAATGTTGGTGCATAAACTTTAATAAATTATAAACTCAGCCATGCCTTTTAAATTTGACGTCGGGTATTCAGTAGCAACATAGGGGTGAAGTACTCTATTTGCCACTGTCAGCCATCTAGAGTGAGCTAACTTACCGGGACTACGACTTGCTAAATCTACATTGACGCTGCCACTCGATACAGCTGTGCAAATATGACTGGTCGGAACTTAATTCGTTAGATGTTAGAGTCAATTCTAGGAGATCACATTCAATTGTTGCAAACTTCATAAGTGGGAGTTGTTCGCATTTTTCCAAGGATTTTCCAATTTCTCCAGAGAACTGACGCGGTCCAGTTGTAGCGGCATCTAAATGTTGAAATAAATGCCATAATGGTAACTCATTGGCATGTAAGGCACAGACAAGTGTGGACGCTTAACTTCGTTTTCGATATACCTTATAACTCCATTGCCATTTTGCCCAGTATTTACAACAGTTCCGTCACAGCCAATCGCCACCAAATTAAGCAGAAAGAAGTTATTTTTATCGAAAAAGTCTATTATTGCCTTTCCAATTGACTTTAAAATAATAAACTATTACTGTATCGCACATGGCTAGGAATTTAATTATATTTTGTTGGGTTAGGTGGTAGTGGAGGGCAGAATATATTGTATTAAAAATCTGTTAAAAAAATAGAGAGTCTATACACGTCAAAAAGAAGGCTTTGGAGGGTATTCCGATTTCATTTTTTTTCAAAGTCCCTTAAAGGGCGGTAGAGGGCTGAAGGGATTGTTGAAAAAAAACGAAAAAAATTGACAATACTCAGCATGCCAAAAGGCAACTTTTGACTGGTATTGCATACTTCAGTTTAAAATTTAATTTTTTTAGTAGTGTTTTCGGCCCACCCTATTATACATACCTACCTATACTCTAACTTCTTCCTTCTCTCCAACACTTCCTGCATCCACACCACCCCTTCTCCTCCAACGACTAATATCTCCATTCTATCTTCTTCCTCCTCTTTCAACTCCCCACATTCTCTCATCACATGTTCCAAGCTCTACCACCCATCCCCACACAGTCTACACATTCTACTTTCGTCCTCCCTCCAATACCTATTTACTCTCTCTTCATTTCCGCACCTAAGCCTCGCTACTATTTTTTTTTCTTTCATGCCCATCCCTCCCTTCAGATATCTTGGTATCCCGTCTACCATTATTCCTTCATATTGTTCATTATATATCCCTTCCCTTATTTTTGTTCTCCTCTCCTGTCCCTGTACGTCTTTATCCCTCATTAGCAACTCAACGCTCCTTCCCTCCGCCCTTCTCCTTTCCACCTCCTCCCTCGCCATACTCCCTCTCGTAGTATTTTTTTTTCTTCTTGACCCCACTTCGCCCTATTCTCCTTTACTTCCCTCCAACATACTTGCAGTATTTTGTTATATACTCTTCATTCCAGTCCTTCTTCATACCTCACTACTCTCCTTCCTGTCTGAACCCTTATTCTCTCCAATTTCATCTCTTCCTCCACTATATATCCCGGTGTCTCTCTGTCTAAACCCATCGTCCACTTCCAATATATCTCCTGTATTCTCTCTAATCCTTCTCATTCCTTGCAACCCCATATCTCTGGACACTTTTAACAAATTTTTTGAATAGCCATTTTCTTTTCTGTATATCCTTTACGAATACCCTTTCTCCTATTCACCATACCTGCTGTAACAGTTTCTTCGCCAGTTCTCTTATATGTCTGTCATCCCTATTGTTGTAGGTACCCTACCATTCATCCACCCTTTCTATCTTCTCATCCCACCACCACCACTTTTCACTTGATCTTCTTCCTCTCGTTCTTTGAAATACCATTAGTTTTGACTTTTTCACATTCGCCCTTAAATCCTTTTTTTCCAAATACCTTTTCATAACTCCTATTGCTTCCCTCATCTCACCCTCATTTTTTTCCACAACCGCTCATCGTCCGCGTACGCCAGTACCCACACTTTACATCTTCCTATGACCACCTCTCCTCTCTGATGCCCTCTCATAGCTTCTTCCAGATCCCCTATGTAAATGTAAAATAGGCTAGGACTCAACAGACATCCCTGCTTCACCCCTTTTGTTGTCCAGAACTGCTCTCCCATCTTCACCCCCACTTTAGTTCTACACCTCGTCTCGTCATACACTTCTTGCAATGCCTCCACCAAATCTTCCTCCACATTTCGCCTCCTCATTTCTTCTCACTGCTTCTTCCTATTTACATTGTCGAACGCCACTTTTATATTCAAGAACAGCGTATAAACCTTTCCTCCTTTCTTTTGCAACTCCTTATTCACCAACTGTTTCAATATAATTATCAATCGCACCCCTTCCTTTTCTAAATCCTGCTTACCAATCCCCAACAAAATCTCCTTCTCAGCACTTCTGCATAAATTTTATATCCCGTGTTCGCCAATCTCGCCTCTCTATAACTTGTTACTTCTTTCCTATCGCCTCCCTTATAAATCGGGCCCCTTCCCTCCATTTTTCTGGAAAAACCTTCTCCTCTCCAAATTCTACTCAGTATCATTATCACTTCTCTCATCTTCTCTCCTGTGTATTTCCGTTCTTCTCCTTGTATTCCATCCGTTCCCCCCACTTTTTGTGCATTCACAATTTTTTCATCGCTTACCCCACCTCCTCCCTATCTATCTCCCCCTTTCTCCCCCTCTTCTTGTTCCCATTTATCCTTCCATCCTACGGTTTTTAACCCTTCCTTCTAGAAGTTTCGCGCAACGCTTTTTTTATTCTTCTTCCTCTAGGAACTCCTACTCCCTTTTTCTTATTTTCCACTCTATTTACTAGTTTTGATATTTTTCCCTCGTTTTTTAGTCTCTTTATTTCATCCTCTATTTCTTGCTTCCACTGCTATTTTCTTCTCTCACAAACTTCTTTAAACTTCCTTTTGGGCCTCTTATATTGATCTATCTCCATTTTCCTCTCTTTCATCTTCTCCTACCCCTTTTCGTACTTCTCTTTCTGCATTTTCGCATTCCCTATTTCACCATCCATTTCCCTTCCCCACTTCCCTCCTTATCCTGAAGCTCTTCCTTTCCACTGCTTGCTCCATTCTTCTCATTAACCTCTCCACTTCAATCTCAATATTTTCTTCCTTTCCTGCCTCCTCCTGCCTTTCGTAGGCTTCCTCCATCTTTCTTTTATACCTTTCCACGCTTTCGAGAGTCCAGATCTCCCCCCCTCTCATCTTCCATTACCACCTTCTCCCCTTGCCCCCCCCCTTAATGGTCAACTGATCGAATCCTTCATCCTCCCCTATTCTAAAAGGCCAATTACCAATTCCCCCTCTCACTAATGTATGTTTATTCACCTCTCGCTCCTTCCTCTATGTTTCCATTCAAGGTTGTCCACCCCCTTCCCTCACACATGTCTATTGACATTCTCCCCTGCCCGTTTACCTTTTTGTCCATTGACACCCTTCTATTTACCTCTCCATTCACTACTATTCCCCCTTCCTCCCCTATCCTAGCATTGAAATCTCCTCCTATTATTACCTTTTCCTTTTCCACCTTCCCTAGAACTTCCTCAATTCGTTTTCTCGTTTCCCCCCTCTCTTTCCCATACACTGTCACTATAATGTATTTCTCCCCTTGTTCGGTGTTTACTTCACTCCTCATAACCACCTCTGTTTGGTCCTCACTCTCCCCTGCCTCCCTTCCCCACTCTTTCTTAACCCCCGTCACTAACCCCCCTTTTGGCCTTCCCTTCTTCTCTTTCTTCTTCGAGAACTGCGCTTCCATTCATAACTTTCTGATAACTCTCCATTCCTCCCAATCCTTCCCCTCCAACCACGTTTCCACCAACCCCACCATCTCAAACTCTTCCACTCTTCCTTTATTTTTTATACCCACAATGTTCCTAAAAAATACCCTCTGCTTTTCCTTTTTCCTTGGATCCTTCATTGTTGTTGACTACTACTCCCGTTACCCTGAGGTGGCAGAATTGAAAGGTTTAAGCCCGGCAGCAGTCTTGGATGCCCTAAAGAAATTTTTTTCAAGACATGGCGGGGTTCCAGAGGAAGTAATTTATGATAATGGGCCGCAATTTCATCCTATGGGGACGTCTCCATTTTAGCAGTTTCCGAAGGAATATGTCTTCATACATCACACCTTTAGTCCTCGCTATCCCTAAAGTAACGGATATGCTGAAGCTTTTCTGAAAATTGCAAAAGGATTACTAACCAAAAATGTAGATTGGAGTATCGCGCTAATACGCCACTCTCAAATTGAGTCACACCCGAGCTCTCGTGGGACAAACTACAACTAAATATTTTTCAGGCACGTTATACATCGTTGAAAAGCTTTTTTTAATGACTATCTAACCAACCAAAAATCCAGTATGGTCGCCATATGAAAAACAAAATATAGCACTAATAACTTAAAAACAAATGACAATCGGGGGCTTCTGTTTATATTAAATAATTTGTCTTAAAATAGTGTCTGAATAATGTAAAACTTTAAAAGAGGTCAGATTAAGCGTTAAAGAGTTATTGAGGAAAATTAAAATCGGCAAATTTTAGTTTTTTCTAAATATTTTCAGAATTAAAAAAGTTACGTCAAATTTGAAATGATATTTGTCGTGAGTATTAAATTCTGTAAAACTTTCCCCATTTAACCGTTGCCCTATATCTTCTAATAACCGAGATACCAAATACCAATGGTCAGCATCGAAATTGGGACACAGTGTATAACTTGTTAAGTTAATTAGTATTTTGGCTTCTTATTGTTATAATTATAAGTAATTGTCGCATTTAGGACTGTAGGTCCTTCAACCCTTTGGGCGCCAACTTTCGGTGGACGCTTGTTGAAGGTATGAGCAACAAAAATACCTGAATATCAAATTGAATGACTGAAAAAATGTCCAAATATTCACACTTTAATTTAGTGTCTAAATTCAAGTTTGTTTTTCAAATAAAATACAGGCTATGCCTTTTGTACAGTCTCATAATCCTTTGTGAATGCTAAAATGGTACCTGTCAGTCATAATTCATAATGGCTCGAAGGTAGTTAACAAACAAACGAAAGTTGCTTTGCGTATTATGTTTATTCTAGCATTTACATCATATTTTGTACATGGATTGACAAGTCCGTAGATGAAACTGTCGAGGGTGCTATATTTACAGACCGTTTGTTTTCGATATTTTTCATGGTTTAGGGTAAAATTTATTTTTAATTAATTCTTCTCTAAGTAATTCTGTAATAAAAATAACAAGTGATTCCACTCAAATATTATTTTTAAATACAACCCACCCGTTTCGACACTATGTGTCATTATCAAGGATAACGGATTAATCGATTAATTAAAATAAAATTAATCTGTTACTCTTAGTAATCGAAATGCGTAAAGCACAGTTTCTGAAAATATATGCCCTTATACGATTAAATCTTCTTCTTCTGCCTAGGAAACCTATTAAAACTCATTCTTGGAATTATTTTTGTAAAGTTTTGCGTTATGAAGTAGTCTAACAGGTTAAGCCCAAAAAGACGGCGAAAATCTCTCCATATTTAAACGACACCATATGATATGATTCCTACATCAATAATAATCAAAACTTAAAGTATTGAAACCAGATATTCTGAAGAGCAAAGGAAAAATAACCCGTACCAAAAGGCAAGATGTTTTTAATGCAGCCATTAGAGAAATAAGTGAAACAGGAAATATAAGATGATGGGTAGGTAATTAGATGAATATTGTTATCAATGGAATTTAAATGAAAAATGAGGTTGGTCAATTGTTTCAATGGGAAAAACTAAATTTAACAGTTCCAAAATTTTTTGCTTTCATTTTAGACCAAAAAATGAAGAACTTTTATTATTTCCATTTTTCTCTAATAGAGAAAAACTAAATTTGAAAGTATACCTACTAAGCTATTTGCCCCCCCCCCCCCCCCCTTTACCCACAACACCTACAGTTCACAAATGGGTCAGAAGTCCCCGAAGAGTAGAAAGTGTTGTACCTATATTTCAACAATGAATAAGAAAGGAAATAATGGAAAAATGTGAAATAATTAGAGAAAAACTACTACAGTCAACAGAAGATACAGAAGAAGAATGATCGGCTAGGGAATGGTCGTATGAAAGCAACCAAGAGCATGTGCCATCACTGCAAAAATGAATAGGGTAGGTAAAAGAACCAATGGATTCACCGTCAACAGGAATATTAAGCAGGAATGCTGTTTACCTCCCACCTATAGTTTAAAACACATCAGGAACACGTTTTGAAGGATGGAAGGAGAAGTACAAGGGAATTAAATGAGGATACCACTTTTGCTGATAACCAGACTATGATTGTCGTGGTATGGTCATCAGCTTGACTGTATGTACAAAGAAAATGTGAACTGGATCAGAAAGGCAACATGTCATCAAATGCCTAAGAAAAGCAGTTCCATTTCTACCTGGTATGCTACATCTCCAAATCACTCCAGAAATGGTTTCCTCGGACGGGAACAAATGACAAGTAAAAGATACAAAACGGAGTACACACACAGCAAGTAATAATGCGTGGAAATGCTAAATGAAAGGTTGCCAAAACAATTGATACATGGACACCACCTGATAGTGGAAGAAGATCAGCTGAACAGTTTCTATCTTCTTGCAACTTTCCATTTTCTTTAACGAATGTTAGAACTTGCCACCTGCACGGCCTTGCTCAGCGGGAGTTTTGGTAAGATTAATGGGATCAGTCGGATCTTCCACTATGTAGCAGTCAGAATAGACTGGAATTGTCGTAATTGCTTCGCTGCCTGGCAAGGTTTTGCAGTTATAAAAGTATCTTTTCGCCAAATTGCTTATTAAGATTGTGGAATTTGGTGTACACAGGATCACCCTTGTTTAATTTAAACGAAATTCAACTATTTTCAATCGAAGAAGTTGTGGATCTTATAACGTTTAACAGTGCCATACCGCATATCTTCATTCTACTATCTTGACCTTGAGAATGAAGATAGGATACGCCAATGAAACTCACCTCAAAACTAAAGACGTAAATCAAGTGAAAGTGTAACTAAACCTAAACATTCACCACTATTCTGTTCTTCTGACGATGAGATTTCAGTTCTTGATCATGAGTTCACTTTGAAGGAAAGACGACGAAAACCTGCGCACGATATGTCCAACATCATTTTGGAAAATAAGGATTCAATGCGTTACCTGTTGAAACTGGGTATGCGGAATCTGCACCAAGGAGTGCCAAAGTTCTTGCTATGACTGCCAATGTTGTGAAGATGAGGACTGGAGGAGATGTTGAGATAGAAGAATAATTTTTGTTCTATTTTAATAATTTGCTTTTTATTTTGAATATTTGCTACCCAAAAAGTGTTTTTGGCTTGGTCTACTTTCCTTATCTAACACTATGCCAAAGTAGGCGCTCAGACTGACACCAAAATGTTTTTTTTAAGTAAATAGACAATTTTGAATTTAAAGAGGAAGAATCAATTGATCATATCATCATGATCAATGAGCATTTCCACGTTGTCCAATATTTCAAATCGTTTGTTATCTACCCACTAATTTATCTAAACAATTAAATTCCCATCCCCATTCCCATCATCTAATCTTTGGACGAAGTTAACCCAGTATAAATAGTAACTAAAAAACACACCCTTTTAACCCTCTAAGAACTGTTTCTCTGTTTTCACCTCCACCTCTTCCGGTCCTACTTCTTCTTGCCTCAACTTCCTCCATCCACCCTAAGCCCTCCCCTAAAATCTCCCTCCAACCTCTCCTTTCTATTCTCAGTTCATCACGTCCCTCCAATAATTTACTCATTAATTAGCTAAACAATTAAATGCGAAAATTAGGATTCTCCTGACAACATTATAATAAATGAACCTTAATTAAAGTGTTTTCAGGCTCAATGAACCTATGCAGGTTTCCATTGAACTCCTCCTGGTCGTCTTCAGGGTATTAAATTTGCACAACGTTCCCCAGTAATCAATTTGTTTATAAAATGTAACCGAGTGTCTCAATGAAAAGCTGAATGAGCATCTCCAGGTGTTCCCATGGTTCGAATCATTTGTTATCTACTAGGCCAGTCATATTGAACATTAAAATCGCAAACTAACGTGTAGTTTTGATTTTTTAATATGTTGTTAGGACCGATACCAGTAGTGTATATCCAAGTTTGCAGCTTCGAAAGACCTGTGCTAACTTTGCAGCACTCGAAAAACCGCGAAATTTTCCCACTTTTTTTGGTTTTTTCAATATAAGTCCTAAACTACGCGTTTTTTAATAAAATATGTTCAATACGTTTTTAAAGAAGACTAAAATTGCTACAATTTGAGACGAGAACCAGCTATGTAGGTTCAATACTTACTGAGATACAGCCCTTCAAAAATTGGCGATTTTTTCCAAAAAAGTGAAATTTTAAGATTTGGTCACCTTTCTACTCCGATATCGGGGAAAATACTCATTTTACGGGTAAAATAATAAGATAGATGTTGTATAAAGTAACATTAGCTTTAAGTTAAGCACAGATCGATGTCTGTAGGCCGTATAGTTTGCTAACAAATCTTATAAATCCAAAAATGGGAAAACTGCATTTTTCGCAAATGTGCTCTGTTTATTTCTCACAATTGTTTGAAGGTAGTTTAAAAGGGAAAAACATTATAATTTGTTAACCACATTTACAAGGCATTACAAAGACATTATTTTTGGTTGGAATTGTTCATTTTGAACGCTTCGTGGGTGGTTGAAAATTGTTCAATTCAGCGTGAAAAATCGGCACATGATTGTCGACGTCATCTTCTTCTTCTTCTGCAATTTGAAGCTCGGCGACGTTATGGCATGAGACACCGGAGCAAAATTTGCAGAGTGCCGAGCATTTGAGGCCTGCTTTTACGCAGGTACAGCCGCCTCCGCTACAACCTTTCTTGCACCCGCATGATAAGAATTTCAGAAGGGAAGGGGGTGCCGCTTCGCTCATCATTGTTATTGGAATGAGCCCCTGTTCAGTCTTTTTCCATCCCCATTGAGTGGCATCTTTTTCCACACCCAACCACTTCTGAACTTGGTGGTAAGTTCGGTAAACGTGCAATCTTGCACCATCTTCAGTTGGAGACAAACGGGCGAGGTAAACCTTAGCATAGGCGGCTGTTTTTACAAATTTTGTGTAGCGCAGGCTGTGGAGGGTATCTTCAGTGTAGTCTCCTCCATACAGAGCTACTAGGCACTTTGCTCCGGCATCCGCGATGGCTTGGTAAGCTGAATTAGGTTGTAGGAACACTTCAGCTGTGGTGATGAGTTGAGGGTTTTTTTGAATGGCGCTCCACAGTTTGTTCTTCCCATTCCAGAAAATGGCAGAGGTGGTGTCGCACCCAGTGAAGGCGTGGAGGAATAACTCAAATCCTGGGGCGACTTCTAAATCTCCACGATTGAATGAGTTTGATGAATATTGCAAGGAGCCAGAGTCACCGCTGCCACTTTTATGGAAATATACATTCTTCACAGCAGATCCTAAACCATTGAGAAGGACAAGGAGGTCCACATCATCCCCAATGATTAGTACCGACTAGAAAGAGGTGCTTTTGTGAAGTGCCACCTTGACGATGTCGCAGTCCGCATCCTCGAGTGCCTGCTTTGCCTCAATTCCCTGGCTTTGGAAGGCAGAGCATATCAGAGCAATCAGTCGTCGTTTGTTATTGTCGTTGGCTAAAAACTTTTCCTGTACCAATTTTATTATTGTTGACACATCAAATATGCATTCGTTACACTGCAGAGAACCATAGCGTCTTATGCGTTCGGCAGTTTTTGTTCTTCTCTTCCCCATCCTTCGGATATCCGTCAATCACCACACCAACGTTCCGTTCGAAATGATTGAAGATGTAGCTGACGTACCCTGCAACGATATCCCTCACGGAGTTATTACGATGCCATATCACCTTGTGCAGTAAGTAATCGCTAATTTTTGAAGGGGTGTATCTCAGTAAGTATTGAACCTACATAGCTGGTTCTGGTCTCAAATTGTAGCAATTTTAGTCTTCTTTAAAAATGTATTAAACATATTTTATTAAAAAACGCATAGTTTAAGACTTATATTGAAAAAACCAAAAAATGTGCGAAAATTTCGCGGTTTTTCGAGTGCTGCAAAGTTAGCACAGGTCTTTCGAAGCTGCAAACTTGGATATACACTACTGGAATGGGTCCTAACAACATATTAAAAAATCAGAACTACACGTTAGTTTGCGATTTTAGCAATTTTTAGCGTTAAATATGACTGACCTATACCCACAAATTAGATAAACAATTAAATTACATTTACAAAATGCGAAAATTCGGCTTGTCCTAATTATAGAAAGTGTAAAATTTAGTTGTTTTACCTTTCTTCAAGGTATTAAATTTGCACAACGTTTCCTAATAATAATCAATTTGTTTATAAAATCTCCAGGCTGGTGCTAGAATGAAATATGTTCGGAGGGCCTTACATTTATTCACGTAGAAATCAGAATACTTAAAAAATGTTATTTATTTTTTCAAATAATAATAATAATAATAATAATAATAATAATAATGTTTATTCACACCGTCAATACAATTAATAATGCATGATGTCGTCAGAAAGAAAAAAAAGAGTTAAAGTTAAAGAGTTAATTTATGTACAGGGTGTACAACTAAGAAAGGAGGCCGGCCATAACTCAGAAACTATTTGAGATAGAACAGTGAAATAAAAAATCTTATGATAAATGTGGCCAAGAGAAAATGCTGGAAATTATTTTCACTTTCCTACCATTGCCGCCAGAGGGCGTTTCACTGATTTCAATTTGAAATTCCCATTTTTTGGAAATTTTCCTCAGTAAAGTATTTAAAAAAATATATTCGTTGTAAACTAGTGATCAATATGTAAAACTTTGTTTAATGAATTTTTACGATTACTGTCAAAATAAAGGGAGGGGGAACTAAATTACGTATTACTAGAAAAAATCGTGTACATAACTTCGAAACGGTTGCTTGAATTTGTCAAGATTGGTCTCGATGGAAAGACAATACTTGATATTACCAAAAAATTCAAAACCACAACAATTTCTTATCTCCGTCTACCAATAGAGGGCGCAACTTGTAGAAGGAACAAAACGGTCGACTTTTCTAAAAAAATTCAAATGGTACCAGATATTTTATTCACTGCTATTGGAAGGAAAATTAATAATGGAGTAATTTACAAAAAAAATTATGTCAATAGATCTTATAGTACCGAAGATATAATCAAAAATGTGGTAATATGGAAGGTATTTGAGGTATAAACAAATCGTAAGCTAAATATAAATAAAGTAGGCTATGAGAACTTTAATTTCTTACAAAATTTCAGTAGACCTGTGACAGTGTTGTATTTTGCATGCATTCAAAATTGGCTGTAATGCTTCTCCGTTGGAAATTTCAATTTTTGCTTATAATACAACAACCGAAATACACTTAATGCCATTTTCTTATCTAGTTTACAGCTTTGACATAAAGTTTTCATTTTAAGCGTTTTCATTTGTTTATACCTCAAATTGTCTCTTATATTACCACATTTTTTACCATAACTTTGGTACTATGAGAGATATTGACATAATTTTTTTTTTAATTATTCCCTTATTAATGTTCCTTCCAATAGCAGTGAAAAAAATATTTGGTACCATTTGAATTTTTTTAGAAAAGTCGGCCGTTTTGTCCCTTCAACAAGTTGCGCCCTCTATTGGTAGACGGAGATAAGAAATTGTTGTGGTTTTGAATTTTTTTGGTAATATCAAGTATTGTCTTTTCATCGAGACCAATCTTGACAAATTCAAGCAAGCCTTTTCGAAGTTACATGATTTTTTCTAGTAACACCTAATTTAGTTCCCCCTCCCCTTATTTTGACAGCAATCGTAAAAATTCAAAACAAAGTTTTACATATTGATCACTAGTTTATAACGAATATATTTTTTTAAATACTTTACTGAGGAAAATTGCCCAAAAAATGGGAATTTCAAATTGAAATCAGTGAAACGCCCTCTGGCGGCAATGGTAGGAAAGTGAAAATAATTTCCATCATTTTCTCTTGGCCACATTTATTATAAGATTTTTTATTTCACTGTTCTATCTCAAATAGTTTCCGAGTTATGACCGGCCTCCTTTCTTAGTTGTACACCCTGTACATTTCACCTGAAAGTTACTAAATTCATTCATGGTGTAGAATGCATTAGAAACCAATGTTTCCTTTATACTGTATTTAAACTTGTTCAAATTTAGGTTTCTTACAGAATTAGGTAAGCCGTTGTATAGTTTGGAACCTGCATATTGCATCTCGATTACGTGTATTATAGTTATGCTGATCAGATAATATTTTCAGATGATTTTTATTTTTATGTATATAAATGAGCAATTTATAAATACAGGGTGGCCCAACGAAAAGGTAACAGACGGGTTTCTGGCCAGGGGGAATTTTTTTTGGGAAACGCAAAAACACGTCAATTTTTATATCAAGGGGGACAACTTTCGCCATGATTTTCAACCTGAAGTGATTTCATCCCTTAGCGCTGTGAGAACAACCCCTAAAATTTAAATAGGGATGATGGGGCAAGTGATACGTCATTTGAAAGGTCTTTCTTTTCTGATTTCAGTGCACTAGTTTTTTTATATTTTTTTAATTTTTAACCAAAAAAATTGAAGTTCCAAAATGGAAAATGAGGAAAGAGATTGAGGCATTTAAAAACTCAAAAAAGCTCGGACAGGTCAATTGTTTTTTTCTTAGAGAAGCTAGGTACTTTTACTGCTATTTGACAACATTGTTTCACCCCTTGGGTACAGGGTAAACAACCCTTAAATTTTTAAATAAAAACAAGGGTTAATTTTTTCTTGTGCTAATTAATAAAACCAGTTTATGCAAATTCAACCCTTATTTTAATAAATGTTCGAAGTGTCTGCCTTCAGCTTCCATGTAATAATACAGATTTTGATTAAATCGTTCCTGCTGATCTCACCCCATTAGATTTTTTTTATTGGGTCATGTAAAGAGTAAAGTTTTTTCCACTGGTCCGGAATCTTTGGAGGAGTTACATGACCGTATAGTACATGAATGCCGCCTGATCACTCCTCAAATGTTGCAAAATGTACGGGAACGATTTAATGAAAATTTGTACTAGTGCATGGAAGCTGAAGGCAGGCACTTCGAACATTTATTAAATTCAGGTAGAATTTTCATAAACTTGTTTTATTAAATAGCACAAGAGAAAGTTAACCCTTGTTTTTATTTAAAAATTTAAGGGTAGTTTACCCACTGTACCCAAGGAGTGAAACAATGTTGTCAAATAGCAGTAAAAGTACCTAGCTTCTCTAAGAAAAAAACAATTGACCTGTGCGAACTTTTTTGAGTTTTTAAATGCCTCAATCTCTTTCCTCATTTTCCATTTTGGAACTTCAATTTTTTTGGTTAAAAATTAAAAAAATATGAAAAAAACTAGTGCACTGAAATCAGAAAAGAAAGACCTTTCAAATGACGTATCACTTGCCCCATCATCTCTATTTAAATTTTAGGGGTTGTTCTCACAGCGCTAAGGGATGAAATCACTTCAGGTTCAAAACCATGGCGAAAGTTGTCCCCCTTGATATAAAAATTGACGTGTTTTTGCGTTTCCCAAAAAAAAATTCCCTCTGGCCAGAAACCAGTCTGTTACCTTTTCGTTGGGCCACCCTGTATACAAACATGGAAAAGTCAATATTTTGTATTTAATAAAATATTTCCTACTCGAATTCCCCCAATTGATGACACCGTACGCAAGCACAGAATAGACAGTACCATAGTAAATTTGGAGGAGTAGGTCCCTATTGATGATATTTTTTAATCTGGATAAGAGAAAGTAATATTTATTTAATTTCGCACATACTTTGCTAATTTGCGCATTCCATCGTAATGAATAATCAATTATTGTACCTAAGAATATTGTTGATTCCTTAATCAAAATTCCATAATTGTTTAATATATAACAAGTATTTATTTGATTTTTTAATTAAAGAGGACCGAAAGTGCATACATACAGTTTTATTGGGATTTACTATTAAATTATTTCTTTTGCACCAGGTTTCAAATTGGTTGATAATTAATTTCACCTTATTATCAATTTCAGTTTCAGAATCTCCTGTTATAATCATAGAGGTGTCATCTGCAAACATAAATACATTCGCGTTGGTGACATGTTCTGGCAAATCGTTGACATATAATGTAAAGATAATATATAATACAAAAGTAATATGTTGTGTTCTTAGCTTTTAACATTTTGTAAAATGGATTTTCGCGATTTTTCAAATCCCAGGGAGAACGGGGGGGGGGGGGGGGGTGCCTTTTAGGAGTGGCACCCCTGAACAGCGGCTTCAACAAACATTAACCGAATGTCACTAAGAAGCTCTATAAAATACCCCTTGTTTATAGAAAGTGTCACAAAAATATTGATCATAAATTATACCACAACTTCCAGGGATAGCAATAAGTAAAATTGTAGGGGTTATACGGGATGTTCAAGTTATAAAATAAAACCGAATTTTTACTTCCCGAGTACGAAGTAAAAGGGAACTATTGTATTAGTGTTCCAAAAAAATTGACAATTTTTACATATCTTTGCCATTGCGTTTCTGAATACGTAGATTCAAAAAATGAAAAAAAAAAAAAATTTGCGTCTGTAGTCTGTCCGTACACATTTCCTTGTAACGCTCTATAGACTCTATACTAAAGTTATCGAAATGTGGTTTTCGCCAATCGATTGCATTGGGTCCAAGGACGAAAATGCTAATATTATCTTTGATGACGTCACTTCCGGTATAAGCTAAAATGGCGGCACTCATTTTTTTATAAAATAAATTTGCAGTTTTTTTATGTAGTTTAAGAAGAGTATTTTTTCTGAATTTAGCAATATATGTATATTGTGCTATATTTATTTTTTGAAAAAAGTCTTAATACGAGGGAAGTCTTGTGGCAACTTGCCAAAATTTTTACTTTTAATTTTAATTTTTACTTCCCGAGTGTTCCAAAAAAAATCCACCTACGCAAATTTTTACATATCTTTGCGTTTTTGAATACGTAGATTCAAAATATGAAAAAAAATTCCGTCTGTTGTCTGTAGTCTGTAGCCTGTCCGTACACATTTCTTGCAACGCTCTATACTCAGAACCTATTAAAGTTATCGAAATGCGGTTTTCACCAATCGATTGCATTCGGGCCTAGGGCGAAAATGCTAATACGAGGGTTATTCCAAAAGTAAGGTCCGATTCACCGTAAATATTTGAATTTTGCGCCAAGATCAAAACATGCATGCGCACCGACTCCCGGCATGCCTTGCGCGTAAAGCGCCGCCATTCTCGTAGTTACTGTTCCTGTGTGCTATTTACAGTGTAAAAAATATTTTTTTCCTTTTTTTACCGGACCTTACTTTTGGAATAACCCTCGTAGTACCTTTGATGAGGTCACTTCCGGTATAAGCTACAATGGCGGCACTCATTTTTTTATAATGTAATGTTGCAGTTTTTGTAGTTTAAAAGAGTATTTTTTTCTGAATTCGGCAATTTTTATTGTGCTATACTTATTTTTTGAAAAAAAGTGTTAAAAAAATATTTCTTAAAAAATGACTGCTACGCTCGATACATGGTTCGAATCATTTGTTATCTACCCACCAATTAGCTAAACAATTAAATTCCATTCACAAAATGCGAAAATTCGACTCCTGACAAAATTATAATAAATGCATCTTAACTAAGGCGTTTTTAGGCTCAATGGACCTGTGCGGGATTTTTTTTCTTTTTTTACCGGACCTTACTTTTGGAATAACCCTCGTATTACCTTTGATGAGGTCACTTCCGGTATAAGCTAAAATGGCGCCACTCATTTTTTTATAATAATAATGTTGCAGTTTTTGTATGTAGTTTAAAAGAGTATTTTTTTCTGAATTCAGCAATTTTTATTGTGCTATACTTATTTTTTGAAAAAAAGTGTTAAAAAATATTTCTTAAAAAATGACTGCTCGATACTCAGAAACTATTAAAGTTATCGAACTGCGGTTTTCGCCAATGGATTCCATTCGAGCCAAGGATGAAAATGCTGATATTACCTTTGATGACGTCACTTCCGGTATAAGCTAAAATGGCGGCACTAATTTTTTTTTTAAGAAAAAGTTGCAGTTTTTGATATGAGGGAAGTCTCGTGGCAATATCTACATGCCAGAATTTTTCATTTTACACTAGAAACGGTTCGACATTTTTCCATGAAAATGTATATGACCTGTTAGTATGCAAAGGCCAATAAAACTAAAGAAGCGATATTACTTTTTCTTGATTTTTCTAGGTTTTTAGAGGGTCGCCACACCTTTGCCACCCCAAATTTTTTGTATCTAGTATAAAATTGAATGAAGAGTGGAATTTTTAACTTTTTGGACTTTCAGTGTTTGTTTGTAAAATCGTTAGTTTGGAAGGTACAGAGACCTTTTTAAATGTCAAATTTTGCAAAACTACATTTTTACAAAAAATATCAAGTTTACTGTTAAATTTCAATTAGGCCGAATTTTTCGAAATTCAACCCCTAAGGGGATAAAATGGGGGAATGAAAGTTTGTATGGAAATCTGTCATTTTTTAAGTTAAATCCATAAAAATTGGTATATGGCCTTTCGGTTAGAAATTAAAACAGACGTGTTTCAGCATTTTCGGAAATTCAACCCCTAAGGGGGTAAAATAGGGGATGAAAGTTTGTATGGAAATCCATCATTTATTAAGTTACATCCATAATTTCGGTTAGAAGTTAAGAAAGACGGTTAAACCGCTTCACGGATTTGAATCAAAATTGGCAAAGATGTAGGCAAGAGATAGGTATGTAGGAAAAAAATAACCACGCTACCCCGAGAGCAATTATGAATAAATTACGCATGTAAAACTTGTACTATATATAGCGGAAACGCATTGTTAAAATTATACGGTAGCAAACCAAACTCCGCCAACGAAATTGTTTCATTAGCGCATACACAAATTACGTATATAATAATGATGCACATTTGCTGATATTACGCTTAGGTTATGTATATCCACCAATTTCCACATTATTTATATTCACATGTGCACAGTAGACAGATCTCAATGTAAATACCACAATTACCGTGTACAGTAACGGTCCAAACTTAGATCCTTGCGACGCCCCCCCCCCCCCATTTGTCACTCCTCGTGACAAAAGAAATGCTTACTTTAACTGCCACCTACATCGTTCAAGTCCCAAAAGTGTATTTTGTAACCCAAAACTTATATGTATATAAAGCTATATAAAGCAAAAGGATGAGAAATACGGAAAGTTTCGACAGCTGTTCAATTCATGTCTCACTCTAACTGTAGTCGTAAAATCGTGTTATCTCCTTTATATAGCTAGGGGCCAACAGAGACCTTTCATTAGAAACGAAACAGCCTGGTGCAGCAGTTCTTTACGCCAATGAATTAATGTAAATTATACACTGTTAAGTTAAACCGTTTCACTCTCTACATTTCCCCGTACACTTTGTCGATTATAATCTTGTATAACAGTGTATAGCTGAACCAATGATTAAGTGGGAGCTCGAGCTACACTGTTATGTTTTGGTTCGTCTGCTTTGCACGATTTGGTGGATTAACCAGTCACGGATTATTAGAATGAAAAATTTGCGATTTGGGAATTTTAATTGTTAGGTACGTGTTTGTTTGTTTGTTTTTTTCCCGAAAGTTGTATAAATTAAATTTCTTTTCGAACGACGAATTCAAATACAACGTATTAGGAAATTGATGGAAAAAATCGCAAACTTGATTGAAAAGCACGGCAGTTGAATGCGTATATTATGTATACAAAGGAAAAAAATGGTCATTGTATATATACATAAAAAGGAGAATGAAAAGTTATATAGGTTAACACAAACAAAATCTGCCAAAATTATTTGAAAGAATCAGATGAAAGTAGCCTTTTATGTTCATGAATTATGTAAATCGCATGAAGTCAAGATTTTTTGAGAGATAGTAATGCTGACGTCATTGGGTTCGGAGCTGCTGGTAATATAATTTAACTTAATTGAAGTGTTAAAAACCGCAAAATTACAATTGTACCTGACTGTACTTTTTTTGTAAATTCCAGGCACTTAGCAACAATATTAATCTGGGTTCAGCTCATTAGAACAGGTTCTAAATTTGGAAGAGCATCTGAGAGAGTTTAAGTAAAGATATTTACGTAAAAGAAATTTGGTAATGAGGGTGGCATTAATTTAAACTTGAACTGGGTGGAGGATTTTTTTCAACCACCTTTTGTTCGAAAACAAGAGGAGGAAGACTTTCTTCTACATTTCAATTGTAATTCAGAAAGTATTTTAGAAAGTGTAACTTGTACCTAATTCAGAATTATCAATTATTTTAATTCAGAAAGTGTAACTTGTAATTCATAGTAATAAATTGCAATTCAGATAGTGTAACTTGTAGTTCAAAATAGTCAATTGTAATTCAGAAAGTGTCAGTTGTAATTCAGATTATTAACTTGTAATTCAGAAAGTGTCATTTGTAATTCAGAAAGTATAACTTGTAATTCGCACAATGGCGAATGGGATCTGTTGTTATAGTGCTCATTAGTCATTACATTATCCTTAGTGCGACTGGAGTTATAGCAAAAACTTACTGCCAGTAATACATCGAACAATCTTTTTTTGAGCGAAGAATACCTGGTCGCTGGGTATGTAAACGATCCCCAAACAGCGATGCTGTATGATAGTCTATGCACCTACTATATAGAATGTATTTGAGGGAAATAATCGTGTGCTTTATTCCAATATGTTTTTTCATGTTGCGTATTGGGTTTGCGTAGCAGTATGTGTTTAGCATCCTCACAAAATGTTCACAATGCCACTTCAAATTAAGATTTTGATCTATATGAATTCCAAGAAAATTACAAGTTACACTTTCTGAAGTACAAATTGTACTTTCTGAATTACAAATTACTAATCTGAATTATATGTGAAATTTTCTAAATTACAAGTTACTAATCTGAATTATATGTTACACTTTCTACATTACAATTCATTAATCTGAATTTCAAGTTACACTTTCTGAATTACAAATTGCACTTTCTGAATTACAAGTTACTAACCTGAATTACAAGTTACACTTTTTAAATTACAAAGTTACTAATCTGAATTACATGTGACACTTTCTGAATTACAATTCGTTAAGCTGAATTACAAGTTACACTTTCTAAATTACAAGTTACTAATCTGAATTATATGTGACACTTTCTGAATTACAATTCATTAATCTGAATTACAAGTTACAATTTCTAAATTGCAAGTTACTAATCTGAATTATATGTAACACTTTTTGAACTACAATTCATTAATCTGAATTACAAGTTACAATTTCTGAATTAGAAATTGCACTTTCTGAATTACAAATTACTAATCTGAATTACAAGTTACACTTTCTAAATTACAAGTTACTAATCTGAATTATATGTGACACTTTCTGAATTACAAATTACTAATCTGAATTACAAGTTACACTTTCTAAATTGCAAGTTACTAATCTGAATTGTATGTAACACTTTTTGAACTACAATTGGTTAACCTGAATTACAAGTTACTCTTTCTAAATTACAAGTTACTAATCGGAATTATATGTGACACTTTCTAAATTACAAGTTACTAATCTGAGTTATATGTGACACTTTCTGAATTACAATTCATTAATCTGAATTAAAAGTTACAATTTCTGAATTACGATTGGATAAGGTGTGTAGATCGTTTCTCTTTTCAGGAATTCGAGTCACACGACAACACAGCTCCGGATATTGACAATATTACGTACGACCTTTTGTTCAATCTACCAATTAAATGGAAAACCCTGTTTTTCGAAGCCTATAATATAATTTGGCTTAGAGGAGAACAGGCCAGCTTAATAAAAAAAAAAGTAATCGTTATACCAATTTTGAAACCGGCCTCGTCGTATATCTCTCATGCCGTGTATCTTAAGAACTTTCGAGGGTTTAATAAAGGCTCGACTGGAGTGGTGGCTGCATGAGAATAATATCTTACCGTGGAATTCGCAAAAAACTAGAAACGGCGATGCTGTCGCTCTATATTAGTCTCAGATGCACATTTTTAAACTTTAATTACAACAAATACATGGGGTGAATTTTCTATGATATACAGGATGCGTATAATTGTGTAGATTTATGTATCTTACAGATAAAACTAATTGCGTTAGGCTTGCCAAACTATTAGAACCTTATTTGAAGAACGTTTCTTGTTCAAGGGACGTCTCTAATGGATTACCGCAAGGCTCAATTCTAAGCCCTCTTCCCTTAACTTGTATAGTTGCGACCCGCACTCTATTCTTAACAGGAACATAAAAGTTATTCAAATCAAATCAAATCAAATCAAATAGGTTTATTGTATTTTTTTACAAATTATTCAAATAAATACATGATTCTATTCTATACCACATCGTAAAACTACTCCCGCCTGTCCTTCCCCCTACTTTCCCTCCTAGCACTTCCTTCATCCATCCCAACCCTTCTCCCTTCGCTCCTAGTATCTCCTTTCTTTCCCTTCTCGCTTCTTTCATCTCCTCGCATTCCCTTAACATATGCGCCATGCTCTCCATCCCCTCCCTACACATTCTGCAAACTCTCTCCTCCTCCTCCCGCCATCTTCTCTCTCCTTTCCTGCCCTTGCACATCCTTATCCCTCATGACCACCTCCTCTACCATCTCTCTTCCTTCCTCCCTCCTTCTTTCTACCTCCTCCCTCGCATACCCCACCCTCTCGTAATATACTCTCCTGTCCTATTGCCCATACTTTATCCGCTTCCCCCTCATCTCCTTTATAAATTCATTCACCATTATTATTTCTGCCTTCTTCCTGACCTCCTCCTCGTACTTCACTGCTCTCCTTCCCGCCTGCACTCTCAATTTTTCCACTTTCGCCTCTTCCTCCACAATGTAACCCCAGTGTCTCCCTGTCCAAACCCAGCGTCCATCTCCAATACTTCTCTTGCACCTTCTCCAAACTCTCCCACTCCTTCCACCCCCATATCTCCGCCCCCTATCCCATCACGCTCCTCACCAACTTATCAAATAACCATTTCCTCTTTTCCATGTCCTTCCCGAACACTCTTTCCCTATCCCCCACACACTCCCCACTATCCTATTTCCTCTCTTGGCCAGTTCCCTTATGTGTCCCTCGTCGTTATGTGACTACATACCACCCCTTTACATTTTCTAACTCCTCCTCCCCCCCCACCACTTTGACTTTCCTCCCCGCCCCCTTCTTTTCGTTCTCACTGTCTGCTATCACCACTACATCATCCGCGTACGCAAGCGCCCACACTTTCACCCTCCTATCACTACCCCTCCTCTTTGGTGTCTCCGTAACTCCTCCTCCAGATCCCCTATGTATAGCGCGAATAAACTTGGGCTCAACGCGCATCCCTGCCTCACGTCTTTTGTCGTCCAGAACCTTCTTCCTTCCTCTCCCCTCTCTCCGGTCACACACCTTGTTTCCTCGTACAATTCCTCTATCGCCATCACCAGCTTTTCTCCTATCTCATATCTCCTCAACATCCCCCACATTTTCTCCCTGTTTACATTATCAAAGGCTGCTTTTACATCCATAAACAGCCCATACATCTTCCCCCTCTTCTCTCCATCGCCTTATTTACCAATTGCTTCAGCACATAAATAGTATCCACCGCCCTCCTTCCCGCCTGCCAGTCCTATACCAACTTTTTATCGATCACACTAACCACTCTTCATGTCGATACCCTGAGAACTATTTCTTCATTGTTCCCTTATTTTTTTACTTCTCCCGTTAGTTCCCTCTTCCGCTCCGCTTTCCAGGTATCCAAATACGCCGACCAGTATTTATACATTCCATCACGTACATGATTTTTTAAATTACCAAAAATTAGTGGCGTAACTTTTGTTCAATACCATCCACAGTATTTCCTAGGCGTCCATCTGTGTACAAACACAATGTGTGTAATTGGCACCTGTTCGGTGGTAATTTTGCAATACAAACAATGTATAGATTTTGCCGCTTAATTAATTTATCCAGAAGTTTGCGTCTTCGCGACAGAGCATCTACAATAAATTGTTACTCTTTAGTACGAAAAATTTAATTTAAAAGGTACATAATTAATGATCTACCGATTTAGTTTCATCTTTGCAAAATAGTACATAAGCAGCGCACAGTTGCGCATAACAATACATTATTTATACATCATTTCATGACCAAATCGACAAAGTGCGGGGTTAATTTGGTTTCTACGGAGGCGTTTACTGAATATCTAAAGGGTAAAGTAACGCAAAATAGACGCCTAACAGTTGCATGACTTTGATAATGTGTGCGGCTCTCTGTCGTGAGCTACTTTAATTAGATTATTCCTACATCATCCAATCCACGCTATTACAGCGTAAAATTTCATTTCAACGACGCATAATTGCCGTCTAAATACTATATATAAAGAATAGGAATCCACGGTTCTTTGAAATCAGTCGAGTCAACCGAAATATTCCTTATTAGGGTAAAAAAAAAATCATTCCAAAAGCGAAAAACGGCGCATAATTAGCGCCCGAATGCTACTGAAGAAAAAGTTGATTCGTGAAAAGTCTACGGCTCCGTGAAGTTAGCCGAGCGAATTGTAATTTTGCGCCAATTTATTTATAATTAGGGCGCACAATTGCATACCGGTGCCGCATAATTTTAATTCTGCACAATTTATAAAGAAGTGAAGTTAAGGGGGTCAATTGAAATTTTCTGATCTCCGATTAAGGTGAAAAATTTTATTCTAACGGCGAATAGCGGCGCATAATTAGCGCCTAAGCAGAGTTATGTTTAAATGACAATTTCCGCAAATGACCCCGCTAACTTCACGCATTTTAATAATTTTATATCAAGCGTTGCTACACAATATGACATATCGATTAGTGTGTCCAACATTAGGTTGTGACATATTCCATGTAAAGGTTCACAAACATACCTATAGCTAGTATGTGTGGAGAACCACTAATTAACTATTCATTTGGATGAATGCACTTGAATTAGAGTTATGCAAATAGACAAATGCATTCTCTACTGAAAACATTCCATGCAACGGGGATATTGACAGAAGCCACACCCCACTTCACTTTTTTCGAGGGTGAACTATTATCGATTTGTAAAATTATTTACATAATATATCATCTTATATGCATTGTTTTTTCAAATTTATAATTTCATTAAATTCCGTATTTAGGTATGCTATATGTAATGTCTGGGATACTGCGACAAAAGACAACAATCTAGAGTGGCGAGAATATTAAGTAACCATTCTTAGTATTCACTACCGGCTGTGTACCAAACGTAAATGAACAAACAGGCCTGCCAACCCTCTTCGGTCAAACAGCATCATACAAAATCTTTAAATTTGATAACGAAAAGAAATAATAAATATCAAAACAAATTTCGCCCGTCCTTTCGTTACCAACATCCAAATGAAGAAAGACATTTAATTAGAGTAAGAATAGATACACGGCTGTATCAGGGCAACCTTCGATTTTCTTTATTGTGTTTTCGGTATACATTCCCCGAGGGTTTTAAGGTCTACGAATATAGCGATCTTTCTTCAACACTCATCTGGCTTAAATATAGCTCTCCTTCTCCGACTAACGTTGAAGAGGAGCGGCTTGTAATAGAGAGGCCTCTCGGTGAGTCTCTCGCTATGTATTGTTAAGCGCCAGAGGGGCATGATTTCACCAGGAGGGTTTGATATTAAATTTGGGAGCTATTTTGATAATTAAATACAAATTCCATTTGATGTTATTAAGATTTTTTTTAAATCTTTTTAATGACAATCTCTATATCTTATTATGGAATCTGTCTAGAAACAACAGTTAATTAAGTTACTAATTGGTACCTAAGTTCTTTGCGATTTAATTTATGCAAATTGTTTCCCGTTTAGAAGATCAACGGCGATAAGAAGTGCGCCATTTAATTAGTACGTTATTATAACTAAAATTATTAATTAATTAGTTAATTTGCTTAATTTATGCAACAAATGTATAAAAACGCATGGCTTTTATTGACGATATTACGGGGTTCCCTTATTAATTGCGACTGAAGCTGGGGTGAATCGTATCCCATATTTCAATGTGGGGCACTAGTCCTACTTTTTCTTTTTCTCTTAACATAGTTTGTCTTAGATTTGAGTTCCATCACGAGTAGATGAAAAACCAAAGTTTTCAGTGAAGGAAAATGAAAGTTCATCTTGGATTGGTTCAGCAGGAGTTGAAAAGGTAGGTAACCTTTATTACAAACATGAAGGATGCGGAAGTCTCTACTAGGGTTGAAAGAGCGACTGGTATTCAGCATAATATGTTCGTAGAAAGCAGAGGTGTGACTATAATCATTGTTATTCTTAAAAGAAGTAAAATGCTCATTGAAACGGGTAACAATGGATCTGCCTTTTTGGCCTATATAAAAAGCGGGACAAGAATTGCAAGAAATACCAGAGTTTTCGAGTTTATTGTGTTTATTTTTGTTTCTGACTAGAGTGGTGCGTAGGGCATCTTTATTGGAGAAGGAAATTTCGATATTGTGGAGTTAAAATTTTTTTTTAATAATGTAGGAAAGGTGGGACATCCATAGGTAAAATTTTGTAAATCGGATTCGATAGGGGTTAAACGGGAGGGGTTTAAAGACTTTTGAATTTTGGAGGAAAGTCTTTCTATAAGGCAAGTAGGGTAGCCATTGTTGAACGCTAATTGTCTGATAATATTGAATTCGGAATTAAAATGGGTAAGAGACATAGGAATAGTAAACAACCTATATAAGCAATTAAAAGAAGTCATTTTATCAGAAAAAGAGTGATAACAGTCAAAGGGGATGAGGTTATCGGTGGTAGTAGGTTTCCTATATACAGGGTGTCTCACGGTGACCGTCGGTTAGAAGTATATCAGTGTCAAAAGATTGAGACACAATTGTCTGTAATGGATAATAAAAAATTGCCCGCGGTTACGTATCTATTTGACGTTATTTCCAGACTTAAGAAAAACTTTAAAACTTTTCATATACAATGCCTATTGAATTATCAGTCCATTCGATGCAGAAATAAATTTCCTTTAAATTGATATACCATGTTCCTATACCTAAAATCAATGATTACAGATTTATTTACATTTTTCTATTTAAAGTTATAATTACATACTTCACAAAACACGGTTGGCTTTGAAAACTTTCAAAAAAATTTTATTCAATTTCTAGCTTTTACAGTTCTTGATATATGTACTTCTAACCGACGCTCACCGTGAGACACCCTGTATAGGTACTGAAATTGATTTTATGATTCTTTTTGTGAAGTAAAATATCTAAAACAGGGGAGTTTATTATCTTGTTCTTTTTCAGTGGTGCAAGTAATATTAAGGTGGTTTTGATTTAAATTTTTTTGAAAAGGGGTAGTTTCAGTGTCATTGGCAGAATGGATACAGATTATGTCGTCTACATATCTAGGTACCCCAGATGATAACAGAATCAGTAAAAAAATTGTGTTAATTAATAAATTCTAATTCAAAATTTCAAAAATTTCGGAGAGAATGGGAGAAAGATGACAAGTCCTTCGGATTGGGTGTAGCAAGTTTTGTTGAACACATAATTTGAGCAAAGATATGCAAGTTAGCCACATCGAATGAGATTAAGGAATATTGGGCTGAAAATTGAATCTTAGTGGTGAGATAAACCGTGTTTTTTATAGCAAAGTTGGGTTCTTTGTTTCTTTAAAAGGGAATTCAGAAATTGAGTAATTTTTAAGTAAGGAGTATGAGTGAAACTGACCACCGGTCTGATGGAGATATTGGGTTTGTGTATTTTGGGTAAACCTGTTATACAAGGAACAAACAGGTGTTATTTAAAGTTTTTCTGGATGTATTAATATTATTCCTATTCTTCCATTTTGAGTTCGAAGAGGGGGAATTTTGACTTTGAAAAGAATCAAAATTGTGTATGTTAACTTGATTATAAGTCTGAAGGGCATGGCGAATTTC
Organism: Pyrocoelia pectoralis; assembly: GCA_036250285.1. NCBI lineage: Eukaryota > Metazoa > Arthropoda > Insecta > Coleoptera > Lampyridae > Pyrocoelia > Pyrocoelia pectoralis. The sequence continues at coordinate 22,268,534 of CM070083.1, forward strand.
TGCTTTAATAAAGTTATCATTCTGGAAATTTTTTGGAAGATAAGATAGCATCACATTGCGAAACTTTATATTAATGAATATCCAAATTTCCTTCTCCTACACACCTCCCTAGTCAGAAACAAAGATAAACGCAATAAACTCGAAAACTCTGTGGTATTTATCAACTTCTTGCCATTCTTGTCCCTCTTTCTATATAGGCCAAACAGACAGATCCTTTGTTTCAATGAGCATTTTGTTTTAAAATTTAAAAATGTACCTACCTAAATCAATTTATATTTACATTACTTTCAAATTTTACAATTTAACCCCTTTATATAAGATGAGTGCTTTATGGAACATTTATTTATTGTCGCATTTTAGCTCTTCTCTTTTAATGTACGTCAGTTTTATCTAAAAAGTTTGCTCGAAACATGTCGCACTATCGTTAACTTAATCATTTCAATTAATTCTTCGTCAACATTTAATAAATTGAATAGTAAGGGGGGGGGGGCGAGTTTCTTTTACTGTTTGTCAAAATGAAAGGTTTTGTAATGGGGGCCGGGACACTAGGCCGAATGCCCACAACGCCGAAACGATATTTTGATGGACCATATCGCCGACTAGGGACACTACGCCGACTGTACCCACATCGCCGAAAACTGTACAAGGGACACTAAGCCGAACGTGACCACAACGCCGACTACTAGAAAAAAAATTAATAGGGACACTACGCCGACAGTGCCCACATCGTCGACAAGTGTACAAGGGACACTTCGCCGAATTTTTATTTTAATTGCAGACTCCCGAAAGAAAAACTCCCGAAAAATAATTATAGATGGCTGTGAATAAATATATAAATATACAAGGTTTGGAAATAAAAGTAATGCTAAACTTAAACGTAGATTGCCACTAAAGCGCCTAGGTTATTTGCAGGTTTAGTATATTTTTTTTCAATTGATACTTTTTCATAGTCAAGTGCAACATTCCTTCCGGGGGTCTGCAATTAAAATAAAAATTCGGCGAAGTGTCCCTTGTACACTTGTTGACGATGTGGGCACTGTCGGCGTAGTGTCCGTCGGCGATGTGGGCATCGTCGGCGTTGTGTCCCTTGCACAGTTGTCGACGATGTGGGCACATTCGGCGTAGTGTCCGTCGGCGATGTGGGCATGGTCGGCGTTGTGTCCCTTGTAAACTTGTCGACGATGTGGGCACTGTCGGCGTAGTGTCCCTATTAATTTTTTTTCTAGTAGTCGGCGTTGTGGTCACGTTCGGCTTAGTGTCCCTTGTACAGTTTTCGGCGATGTGGGCACAGTCGGCGTAGTGTCCCTAGTCGGCGATATGGACCATCAAAAATGCGTGTCGGCGTTGTGGGCATTCGGCGTAGTGTCATATGCCCTTGTAATGAACGTTTTTAGCATTATTTTTTATTAATCCAAGCAATTGTGCATTAGTGGTTAGTGAAAACCCTACATTTTCAATTAGTATTAATTAATTTATCAAAATTTGAAGATTTCTCCCCCTATTTTTGAAAAATCTTGCACTTACCGTAAACAGGGTTTACTTGTTGAGGGTAACCAACAAAAAAACCAAATAAACTAACACGCGCGCCCCCTGTCACTTATGACATCTGTCTGCCTCGATCGACTCTTGCTCCTTGATTTTTGAATGCGCGTTCGTCGATCTTTGGTTTTCCATCCCTCAGGTATTTTATGCGTAGACCAGACCAATTTTATTACGCTGGCGCTGTGTAGTAATTCAGTTTGCTACATATGACTTGGACACTTATACGAAACACTACTTAGCACTGCTGTCTTCTTGGTGGTGATAATTGGGAGCAGATCGTACTTTGTTGTTTGTTGTTATTTTCCAGCCCCAGATAATGCTGAAACTTGTAAGCCCTTTCTATCACGTTACGTAACGTTATGGGTGTGATCTTCAACAGCTTGATTCACCCCTATTGTTCCAATTTTCCACGTTGCATACAGGTTAGTCTTCTTGGTTGCCGTTAATAGACAGAAATTTGGTGCTTGGGTATGACAGCAGTTATAGACTTGGGGAACCATACATTTCACGGGGAGTATTTGATTTTTCAGCTGCTCTATAAAAAGTGATAGTTGCCCCTTCAAGCTTATACGTAGTACGTACCGATCCACGTAAGCTGTTTTGTGACATCACTGTGGAAAATCCTTTCTTTGGCTACTAAGAAGTTCAAGCTGGCTTCATCAGTTACAGGAAAGAATAAATGGCAGAATGAAGATGGAAAGTGAATAAGAAAGAGGCCAACTCAAATTCTAAATTAAGTCTTCAGCTGTACATTTGACCTTTTCAGCAATATAACTGTCGGAAAAATTTTTCTGCTCAACTACCAATTGCCATACCTTCATCGTAGATCCATGGATCAATTTGAATATTCTAAGGGGTCCACTTTTGTTAGAACTTTACAAGACTGCTTTGTATGGTTTTGGTTATACATACAAGCAAAAGGCTGTTCAATATTCCTATTGGCTCTCTTCATCTCATAATCCGTTCGATGGTCGTGCCCGTCTTTCTTCCTTGGCGACCTTCTTACTGTGAACTAGCACAATTCCATATCACGAATGGGTCGTATTCAAACCGGATTATTCATGTCCTGTAGGCACAGTTGGCACATATCGACATGGAGGATCAATTCGATTTTGTTCATTGTTGTCGAAAAACAACTGATTTGGGGCCATCGTGCCTCCTGAGCTTTCGGGTAGCGTTTCCAACTTCGTGATTGTTGTTCCCAAACGTTGTGATGTGTGAGCCGTAGTATGAAGTTTCACAGGATTAATTCGATTATGTTCATTGATGTCGAAAACATAACTAATTTGGGGCCATCGTGCCTTTTGAAATGTGACCCATTTTCTGGGCCTTCGGTACCGTTTCCAAACGTTATGATTTGTGAGGAGTAGTATGGAAAGCATATTTCCTATTAATCGTGTGTGTAAAAAATAAAATCTTGTAACAAAATGTTGTGACCCATTTCGTCCAGTTGGTCAAAATATGTGCATTGGTGGCAGCGATTACCCCTTGGATTGATCTGTACTTCTCACTACCCATGTAGCATTTAATATTGGTGTAATATTGGTTTTTCATTGTAAGTATGTATATTGGTAGAATATAGGTGTACAATATTGTCCCAGCATTGAAATGTGAACAAATTTACATATGGCTAAATAAAAAAAATGCATTTCCAAAATCCACTGCGGTATTTATTTTTTGTAGACTCAAGTGGTATCCCCCTATGAAATGGGGCCCGGGGCTGTAGCCCCCCTTTTAATCCGGCGCTGTAAATAAATATTGATTAAATCCATCTCTGATGTAAATTATCCTCCAAATGGGGTTGAAATATGAATTATAGATAAAATTTAAACTTTAAACCTCCCCCATAGTTTTTTATTTAAAATTGCGACTAGTTTCGACTACTGTGAGTCATATTCAGGCATTACAATTGGTGACGATGATGATAAAGAGATAAGTAAATTAATGAAAGAAAATTTCTCTACAATAATTATAGGTCACTATAATGGTCGAGTAAATTAGTACAACACTTACTTGGAATTAATTATATAATAATATATCTATAATATAATAATATATGTAGGTATAATATATAATAACAATATAATAACGGAATGTTTAATGGAAGAATTCACCATTATTGGAGCGGCGAGAATTCTTTGCTTCATCATCCCCATAATCCCCAAGGGCGGTTCATAATCGATCTTTGGTGTGGCCTTATTAAGGTAGGGTCTGTATTTTATGAAGGAACCCTTACATCTCTCAGCGTTACATGGAATTGTTGAGGAATACCATTAAGGAGTTCTTAGATAACGTAAACTTGGCTTATCGGCAGCACATTGTGCTTCAGCAAGATAGGACTCCTCCACATAATTCTCAGAATGTTGCTAACCTTCTAAGAAGTTGGATTGCCTCACGTAGACCCCCTCGTTCCCCATATATTACTCATCTGGATTTTTATTTTGGGATTTTCCGAAAGGCGAAGTTTACAAACAACGTTATCAAAATATAGGTAGGTAAAATCGAACTGCAACACGCGATTGTTAATGCCATAAATAATATCCACATGCGGAACATCCTAAATGCTACAACGAAGGAGCATAACAAGTTCAAAAAAGTCTGGAGCAAGTTAAGTAAAATTTCAACATTTCCTATGAGATAAATTTATTTTATTATTCAGTGAATTGCTTACTAATAGTTCTAATTTGTTTAAATTTAATTAGAAGTTATGGAAAGTTAGGGAAAAATTCGTTTTTTGCATAACATACCTAATTTAAAATATTTTACGGCTTTATTACCTATTAATTTTACAGTGTTAAACATATTTTTTCGAGAATTTCAATTTCTTTCAAAATATGCCAAAATATACAGGGTGTTCAATTAAACAAAAAGTTACTTTGTTGAGTATCTCGATAGCCTGATGTGCAATTGGTTTTTTTGATTCAACCATTACAATCGCGAGAAAAAAATGCTTCATATTATTACTAATTTAACCAACTTCGTATCTCGAATAATAACAAAGTCGGCAATAGCGCCGACTTCACTTCGAACACATGGTATAGTGACAGTTAAAACACATTGCTATTCACCTTAAAAATAGTAATTGCAACAAATTAAGCCAAGTCCTTTGCAAATAGGTCAAGTATTGTCGGATATATGAGCAATTCTATGATTGAACGGCCGCCATCTTCGATGACGTGATAACTCGAAAATGTACAAGGTGGCGGACGTCCACCAAAGTCCAAAACACTTGTTGCTAAAAAAATGCCTAATTCTTGATTACTTTCATGAAAACAACAACAAGGAAAATAAATTGCGGTTTCATGATAATGCGGGTAAGCGGGAGTTCGTATTAAAATGCGAGATATTCCCGGTTTTTGCGGGAGAGTTGTTAGGTTTGCCATACTCGAATTCTCCCATAAGACCCCCTACTAGTCCAAGTCACAGGACTAATAATGGTTTATTTAAAATTGGGACTAGTTTCGACTACTGCGAGTTATCTTCAGGCATTACATAAAATTGATTATAATATAATAAGTATAAAATTCCGGTTTAAGGTTTATTTATGGTATCAGGCATAGGAAGCACATTTCACCAAGGGCGCCTCCAGAAAAATTTCCCAGGGGGGCAAGTACTATTGGGGGTTCGTGGCTCTGGCGTTTCTTCAAGATTTCGTACAAAATTTATTTTTATTTTTAATAGCTTTTGCCGTTTTTCTTTTTGCCCCCTCTTTGGCGGCGCCCTTGCATTTTACCCAAAATTCTGGAGCACGTTGGCTTGGCATGTTCCGGCGGAACCGCTCCAGTGTTTACTTTCGGCGATCATTTTCGTACATCAATATGTAATTAACCCCCACTCTCCACTTTTACACCCTTGAACCTTTCTATATAAAATTTGAGACTGTTTAAATTTAAAATGCTCTTGAATTCAATTCTCAGGTAGGAAATTGTGCATTAAATAGGTAATAGCACAAGCTGTACGTTGTAATGTGGCTGCATGGAATCCCTTTTGCCTGTGTGTTTATGTGGGGAAATTAAGGTTATTATTATTAGAATTATTATTATCAAGGTACGATTAAACAACCATGTTTTTGTACCCCCCCCCCCCCCCCCCGCCTTTTACTCGGTTATTTCTTTACCTAAAAGAAATGCTGCCACAAAAATACGTAGATAATTAAAACCGACGAGTGCAAGTACGCGCTTTGCACCCTCCCGAGGGTGCCCTTGGTATTTAAAATGTGGATAAATAATGTAGATACTATGCTTTGCATTTGATATCCGCTGAATTTCTGTACCTACTTGTCAAATTTAGATGTAAAAAAAATTACATGGACCCTTTTCGAAATGATAATTTGCATATTTTCACCAAGTGTGACCGCGATGTATACGATAGTTATATATTATGTAAAGGTAGATAAATAAACCTTTGCGGACGCACGCATGTTTTTAGAGAATAGTTTAAATTTGAAGGGTTTATTGACATTCTCGACGTCCTTGGAGAAGTCGGGAGGTATTTAATAAAATTTAATTAAAAAAAAAAAGTTAGCCCGACGTAGGATAACTAATTTTTGTAATTTCAACGTTAAAAATGCTCTAGGAAAAGTTCGCAAACGTTCGTGTTATGTACTCGAATAAACTACATGCCGCGCACATAAATAATTATAGGCCTCACTTAGTGGGTCTATATATAGAACAAAAAAACACGAGCTTAGTATTATGTTTACATGTGGCTCTTTTGTTGTCGGACCATTTTTCGCTGGTTTTTTTCTTTTGGTGAACATCGCCTTCTGCCATTAACCATATGATAACGGGTGGCTAATTTCAATTTTAATGGTAAAGTAATTGATGAAGCGTCACTATTAAATTACGTGGTGTGGCAACGTGGCTTGTTAACAATAAGCTTATGTGGTAATCAAAGTAATTAATTACACGCAAGCCAATTAGAAGGATGCGAAATCAATCCCTGAAAAGCTGTGGAAATAAGTCGTTCGAAGCTCCCATAGAAACGTTGCTATCTCCCAGACCGTGTAACCCCTGAAGTTCCTTCTCGTTAACGTTGTCACTCTATCCCAAACGCAATCACCTCACGTCGCTTTAACGTCAACTGTAAAGATCAAAAAGAGACGGTAAATATCACGTGAAAATCACGTATAACACAAATGTAGGGAAATAAATTGTCATTATCATGGACAGGTCTGGCTTCGCATAATTTTTCTACACGTTAACAACGTTCAATAAAATATAAGACCTTCATTAAATTCGAACAAGAAAGCGGCATAAACTATCCTTATCTATAAATTGTGATCTTTAAAAATAATTAGCGTAAATTTTTTTAACGAATTTTTAATTCTATCATAATAAATGTAGATAAATGAGTAAAGGTGTGCTAAATACGACGTGTACTTAAAAAAATATCGTCAATAATCGGAGACCTCACAACGACGCTTTCAAACCCGATAAAATACGGTTTTTGGTCCTTAACTTCACGGGAAATCTTAAACTCCAGCTGAGAAGAAACACCATCATCGACTTTTTGAACTTTAAAGATCAAGTTTCTTGAATTATTAATTTTTTTTTCTTCTAATTACTCGAGTTCAAGTTCGTTTTATTTAAATTTATTTTTATTCGATCGCCGGAAGTGCGAGTGGCATTCCAGGTTATTCACAAATCGAAATGATCCGAGGAAAATGGTTGAAATTACGTTTGTAATTAAATTTCCTTAATTGTAGATTTAAATATTGACGCTTCCCGGTAGGTAAATGTTCGTTTGACATTCAAACAGGTTGATGAAGTTCCAACAGCAAATTGGATTACTTTTGTCATATTTGATGAAAAACAAATTCAAGCGCAACTAATCCAGATGACAGCATTCAAAATTACGTTGTCAGGGCACTTATAAAGGGTTTTTCAATTGAGGCGGGCAGCCTGTAGCGGTCATGTTGTTTTGGTTGGGTCTGTCTAATCTGAGATGCCAAATCGCCATGACAAGTTACACGATTGAGCAACACGTGCAAAATGATAAAACGTTATTATCAAAATGAGTGTTCGTTAGTGCAAACGTTGCGCGGCAGACGCGGTGGCCCTTCAATGTTTGGTGGTCAAATTCGAGACGAGCGGACAATCAGTCAAAGGAACGCCAGAACATTACCGCGGTGTGTGAAAGTGTGCAAAAGAACCCGAGGTAGTCAATTCTTCGCCGCGCACAAGAACTAGGGCCTTTCGCTGACTTCAACGTGGAGAATTTTGCGTCGAGACTTGGATCTACACCCGTACACGATCCAACTGACCCAGGGGCCCAAAGTTAATGGCCATAGACGTTTGTTCGCTGCCTGGGCTTCAGAGCGATGTTGGCCGAAAAATCTTTAGCGACGAGGAGCATTTTTGGATGAATGGCTATGTTAACAAGCCGAATTGCCGTATGGGACGACCCCAACCTCCACAAACACGTCCAAAAAAGGCGTCATTGGTCCGTACTTTTTTGAAAATGACCGTCCATGGCGATGATACTCGATTTCTTTTGATCCAAATTGAACGATATGGAGGTAGTCGATATGTGGTTCTAGCACGACGGCGCTACGTACCACACAGCGGACCTCACGATGGACATTCTGCATGAACGATTTGAGAGTATGATTATCTCTCGCAAGGGTGACGTGAATTGGCCACCAAGATCGTACGTTTTGACCCCACTAGAGTTTTTCTTTGTGAGGTTTCCTGAAACCGCAGATCTCTGCCAATAAGCTGCAATCGAACGATTCCATTAAAGTTCACGTAACCAGTGCGATCGTTCAAATTCAGCCGGATCTATGCGACAGTCATTGAAAATTGGACCACCTCACACACAACTTGTTTTACTCCATTTCAACATCGACCCGCCCTTAAAAAACATTTTGCAATACACGATGTCCCAACAAAAATTTGGACCCCCTAAAACGTTTTGACAAAAATTCAAAAACAGGTCGATTTTTGTATCATACGAAACCAATTTTAACCCTATGTGTGTGAGGGGGCCAATTTATCATTGGACGAGAGTTTAAGTTAAGTTTGAAGAGCTTCTCATTAGTTACACAGCGGTATCTTTTTTGGAATCTGATCAATTTGTTGCTGGAAGTTGCCACTTAAAGTTAAAAAATTAAGTAGATCTCCGAATTTCAACCCCCTACATTTTCTCCTCTGGAGTCATCTAAAAGTTTACGGCACTCAACCCAAAAATAGCAAGAACTGCAACAAAGAATTATGAAGAAAAGCTCTTCTTTACCCCTTGTCCTATTAAAAAATTTGGAGGGGGAGGGGGCGTTGAAAGTACAATCCACCCACTGTGACATAACGCGTGTCCTCACCGTTCTGAAGGGTTTTGTCGTAACTGAAAAATGCAAATCATATAGATGTAGAGTATTAAAGACACTCAACCGATGGACGGCTTGCGCTGAACCCAGTGGCGTAACTAAGACTCGCCCCGCCATAGTGGTAGACATGAGGTAGGCACTTATCCAATAGATTTCGTCAACTTCTAATGGTTGACTTAAAAAGTGAAAAAATCATCCCTGTCGATTCATATCAGCGTAAAAGTCCCTTTTCTACCAATTCTAAGGGAGATTTTTTTCATATCGCGCGCCGGTATAAAGCAATAAGGTCTATGTGTAATGTTAACGTGGAAAATTTAGAGTTGCGCTATTCAAACCTGAATGTCACTTAATGCGAACCGTGATTTAAAAAGCGAACAAAATCATCCCTGTCGATTCATATCGGCCTAAAAGTCCCTTTTCTCCCAATTCTAAGGGAGATCTTTTATCATTTCGCTGGTATAAAGCAATAAGGTCTGTGTGTAATGTTAACGTGGAAAATGTATAGTTGCGCTATTCAAAACTGAATGTCGCTTACAGCGAACCGTGACTTAAAAAGTGAAAAAAATCATCACTGTCGATTCGCATCGGCTTAAAAGTCCCTTTTCTCCCAATTCTAAGGGAGATTCTTTTCATTTCACTGGTATAAAGCGATAAGGTCTGTGTGTAATGTTAACGCGGAAAATTTAGGGATGCGCTATTCAAAACTGACTGCCGCTTACTGCTAACCGAAAAAGCGAACAAAATCATCCCTGTCTATTCATATCGGCCTAAAAGTCCCTTTTCTCCCAATTCTAAGGGAGATCTTTTTCATTTCGCTGGTATAAAGCAATAAGGTCTGTGTTTAATGGTAACGTGGAAAATGTAGGGTCGTGCTATTCAAAACTGAATGTCGCTTACTGCGAACTGTGACTTAAAAAGGGAAAAAAATCATCCCTGTCGATTCACATCGGCCTAAAAGTCCCTTTTCTCCCAATTCTAAAGGAGATCTTTTTCATTTTGCTGGTATAAAGCAATAAGGTCTATGTTCTGTTTAATGGTAACGTGGAAAATTTAGGGTTGGACTATTCAAATCTGAATGTCGCTTACTGCGAACTGTGACTTAAAAAGTGAAAAAAATCATCCCTGTCGATTGACATCGGCCTAAATGTCCCTTTTCTCCCAATTCTAAGGGAGATCTTTTTAATATCGCTGGTATAAAGCAATAAGGTCTGTGTTTAATGTTAAGGTGGAAAATTTAGGGTTGCGCTATTCAAAACTTAATGTCGCTTACTGCGAACCGTGACTTAAAAAGCGAACAAAATCATCCCTGTCGATTCATATCGGCTTAAAAGTCCCTTTTCTCCCAATTCTAAGGGAGATCTTTTCCATTTCGCCGGTATAAAGCAATAAGGTCTGTGTTTAATGTTAAGGTGGAAAATTTAGGGTTGTGCTATTCAAAACTGAATGTCGCTTACTGCGAACTGACTTAAAAAGTGAAAAAAATCATCCCTGTCGATTGACATCGGCCTAAATGTCCCTTTTCTCCCAATTCTAAGGGAGATCTTTTTAATATCGCTGGTATAAAGCAATAAGGTCTGTGTTTAATGTTAAGGTGGAAAATTTAGGGTTGCGCTATTCAAAACTGAATGTCGCTTACAGCGAATCGTGACTTAAAAAGCGAAAAAAATCATCCCTGTCGATTCACATCGGCCTAAAAGTCCCTTTTCTCCCAATTCTAAGGGAGATCTTTTTCATTTTGCTGGTATAAAGCAATAAGGTCTATGTTCTATTTAATGGTAACGTGGAAAATTTAGGGTTGTACTATTCAAATCTGAATGTCGCTTACTGCGAACTGTGACTTAAAAAGTGAAAAAAATCATCCCTGTCGATTGACATCGGCCTAAATGTCCCTTTTCTCCCAATTCTAAGGGAGATCTTTTTAATATCGCTGGTATAAAGCAATAAGGTCTGTGTTTAATGTTAAGGTGGAAAATTTAGGGTTGCGCTATTCAAAACTGAATGTCGCTTACTGCGAACCGTGACTTAAAAAGCGAACAAAATCATCCCTGTCGATTCATATCGGCCTAAAAGTCCCTTTTCTCCCAATTCTAAGGGAGATCTTTTTCATTTCGCCGGTATAAGGCAATAAGGTCTGTGTTTAATGTTAAGGTGGAAAATTTAGGGTTGTGCTATTCAAAACTGAATGTCGCTTACTGCGAACTGTGACTTAAAAAGTGAAAAAAATCATCCCTGTCGATTGACATCGGCCTAAAAGTCCCTTTTCTCCCAATTCTAAGGGAGATCTTTTTCATTTCGCCGGTATAAGGCAATAAGGTCTGTGTTTAATGTTAAGGTGGAAAATTTAGGGTTGTACTATTCAAAACTGAATGTCGCTTACTGCGAACTGTGACTTAAAAAGTGAAGAAAATCATCCCTGTCGATTGACATCGGCCTAAAAGTCCCTTTTCTCCCAATTCTAAGGGAGATCTTTTTCATTTCGCCGGTATAAGGCAATAAGGTCTGTGTTTAATGTTAAGGTGGAAAATTTAGGGTTGTACTATTCAAAACTGAATGTCGCTTACTGCGAACTGTGACTTAAAAAGTGAAAAAAATCATCCCTGTCGATTGACATCGGCCTAAAAGTCCCTTTTCTCCCAATTCTAAGGGAGATCTTTTTCATTTCGCCGGTATAAGGCAATAAGGTCTGTGTTTAATGTTAAGGTGGAAAATTTAGGGTTGTACTATTCAAAACTGAATGTCGCTTACTGCGAACTGTGACTTAAAAAGTGAAAAAAATCATCCCTGTCGATTGACATCGGCCTAAAAGTCCCTTTTCTCCCAATTCTAAGGGAGATCTTTTTCATTTCGCCGGTATAAGGCAATAAGGTCTGTGTTTAATGTTAAGGTGGAAAATTTAGGGTTGTACTATTCAAAACTGAATGTCGCTTACTGCGAACTGTGACTTAAAAAGTGAAGAAAATCATCCCTGTCGATTGACATCGGCCTAAAAGTCCCTTTTCTCCCAATTCTAAGGGAGATCTTTTTCATTTCGCCGGTATAAGGCAATAAGGTCTGTGTTTAATGTTAAGGTGGAAAATTTAGGGTTGTACTATTCAAAACTGAATGTCGCTTACTGCGAACTGTGACTTAAAAAGTGAAGAAAATCATCCCTGTCGATTGACATCGGCCTAAAAGTCCCTTTTCTCCCAATTCTAAGGGAGATCTTTTTCATTTCGCCGGTATAAGGCAATAAGGTCTGTGTTTAATGTTAAGGTGGAAAATTTAGGGTTGTACTATTCAAAACTGAATGTCGCTTACTGCGAACTGTGACTTAAAAAGTGAAGAAAATCATCCCTGTCGATTGACATCGGCCTAAAAGTCCCTTTTCTCCCAATTCTAAGGGAGATCTTTTTCATTTCGCCGGTATAAGGCAATAAGGTCTGTGTTTAATGTTAAGGTGGAAAATTTAGGGTTGTACTATTCAAAACTGAATGTCGCTTACTGCGAACTGTGACTTAAAAAGTGAAGAAAATCATCCCTGTCGATTGACATCGGCCTAAAAGTCCCTTTTCTCCCAATTCTAAGGGAGATCTTTTTCATTTCGCCGGTATAAGGCAATAAGGTCTGTGTTTAATGTTAAGGTGGAAAATTTAGGGTTGTACTATTCAAAACTGAATGTCGCTTACTGCGAACTGTGACTTAAAAAGTGAAGAAAATCATCCCTGTCGATTGACATCGGCCTAAAAGTCCCTTTTCTCCAAATTCTAAGGGAGATCTTTTCCATTTCGCCGGTATAAAGCAATATGGTCTGTGTTTAATGTTAAGGTGGAAAATTTAGGGTTGTGCTATTCAAAGCTGAATGTCGCTTACTGCGAACTGTGATTTAAAAAGTGAAAAAAATCATCCCTGTCGATTGACATCGGCCTAAATGTCCCTTTTCTCCCAATTCTAAGGGAGATCTTTTTAATATCGCTGGTATAAAGCAATAAGGTCTGTGTTTAATGTTAAGGTGGAAAATTTAGGGTTGCGCTATTCAAAACTGAATGTCGCTTACAGCGAATCGTGACTTAAAAAGCGAAAAAAATCATCCCTGTCGATTCACATCGGCCTAAAAGTCCCTTTTCTCCCAATTCTAAGGGAGATCTTTTTCATTTTGCTGGTATAAAGCAATAAGGTCTATGTTCTATTTAATGGTAACGTGGAAAATTTAGGGTTGGACTATTCAAATCTGAATGTCGCTTACTGCGAACTGTGACTTAAAAAGTGAAAAAAATCATCCCTGTCGATTGACATCGGCCTAAAAGTCCCTTTTCTCCCAATTCTAAGGGAGATCTTTTTCATTTCGCTGGTATAAAGCAATAAGGTCTGTGTTTAATGGTAACGTGGAAAATGTAGGGTCGTGCTATTCAAAACTGAATGTCGCTTACAGCGAATCGTGACTTAAAAAGCGAAAAAAATCATCCCTGTCGATTGACATCGGCCTAAAAGTCCCTTTTCTCCCAATTCTAAGGGAGATCTTTTTCATTTCGCCGGTATAAGGCAATAAGGTCTGTGTTTAATGTTAAGGTGGAAAATTTAGGGTTGTACTATTCAAAACTGAATGTCGCTTACTGCGAACTGTGACTTAAAAAGTGAAGAAAATCATCCCTGTCGATTGACATCGGCCTAAAAGTCCCTTTTCTCCCAATTCTAAGGGAGATCTTTTTCATTTCGCCGGTATAAGGCAATAAGGTCTGTGTTTAATGTTAAGGTGGAAAATTTAGGGTTGTACTATTCAAAACTGAATGTCGCTTACTGCGAACTGTGACTTAAAAAGTGAAGAAAATCATCCCTGTCGATTGACATCGGCCTAAAAGTCCCTTTTCTCCCAATTCTAAGGGAGATCTTTTTCATTTCGCCGGTATAAGGCAATAAGGTCTGTGTTTAATGTTAAGGTGGAAAATTTAGGGTTGTACTATTCAAAACTGAATGTCGCTTACTGCGAACTGTGACTTAAAAAGTGAAGAAAATCATCCCTGTCGATTGACATCGGCCTAAAAGTCCCTTTTCTCCCAATTCTAAGGGAGATCTTTTTCATTTCGCCGGTATAAGGCAATAAGATCTGTGTTTAATGTTAAGGTGGAAAATTTAGGGTTGTACTATTCAAAACTGAATGTCGCTTTCTGCGAACTGTGACTTAAAAAGTGAAGAAAATCATCCCTGTCGATTGACATCGGCCTAAAAGTCCCTTTTCTCCCAATTCTAAGGGAGATCTTTTTCATTTCGCCGGTATAAGGCAATAAGGTCTGTGTTTAATGTTAAGGTGGAAAATTTAGGGTTGTACTATTCAAAACTGAATGTCGCTTACTGCGAACTGTGACTTAAAAAGTGAAAAAAATCATCCCTGTCGATTGACATCGGCCTAAAAGTCCCTTTTCTCCAAATTCTAAGGGAGATCTTTTCCATTTCGCCGGTATAAAGCAATAAGGTCTGTGTTTAATGTTAAGGTGGAAAATTTAGGGTTGTGCTATTCAAAACTGAATGTCGCTTACTGCGAACTGTGATTTAAAAAGTGAAAAAAATCATCCCTGTCGATTGACATCGGCCTAAATGTCCCTTTTCTCCCAATTCTAAGGGAGATCTTTTTAATATCGCTGGTATAAAGCAATAAGGTCTGTGTTTAATGTTAAGGTGGAAATTTAGGGTTGCGCTATTCAAAACTGAATGTCGCTTACAGCGAATCGTGACTTAAAAAGCGAAAAAAATCATCCCTGTCGATTCACATCGGCCTAAAAGTCCCTTTTCTCCCAATTCTAAGGGAGATCTTTTTCATTTTGCTGGTATAAAGCAATAAGGTCTATGTTCTATTTAATGGTAACGTGGAAAATTTAGGGTTGGACTATTCAAATCTGAATGTCGCTTACTGCGAACTGTGACTTAAAAAGTGAAAAAAATCATCCCTGTCGATTGACATCGGCCTAAAAGTCCCTTTTCTCCCAATTCTAAGGGAGATCTTTTTCATTTCGCTGGTATAAAGCAATAAGGTCTGTGTTTAATGGTAACGTGGAAAATGTAGGGTCGTGCTATTCAAAACTGAATGTCGCTTACAGCGAATCGTGACTTAAAAAGCGAAAAAAATCATCCCTGTCGATTGACATCGGCCTAAAAGTCCCTTTTCTCCCAATTCTAAGGGAGATCTTTTTCATTTCGCTGGTATAAAGCAATAAGGTCTGTGTTTAATGGTAACGTGGAAAATGTAGGGTCGTGCTATTCAAAACTGAATGTCGCTTACAGCGAATCGTGACTTAAAAAGCGAAGAAAATCATCCCTGTCGATTGACATCGGCCTAAAAGTCCCTTTTCTCCCAATTCTAAGGGAGATCTTTTTCATTTCGCCGGTATAAGGCAATAAGGTCTGTGTTTAATGTTAAGGTGGAAAATTTAGGGTTGTACTATTCAAAACTGAATGTCGCTTACTGCGAACTGTGACTTAAAAAGTGAAGAAAATCATCCCTGTCGATTGACATCGGCCTAAAAGTCCCTTTTCTCCCAATTCTAAGGGAGATCTTTTTCATTTCGCCGGTATAAGGCAATAAGGTCTGTGTTTAATGTTAAGGTGGAAAATTTAGGGTTGTACTATTCAAAACTGAATGTCGCTTACTGCGAACTGTGACTTAAAAAGTGAAGAAAATCATCCCTGTCGATTGACATCGGCCTAAAAGTCCCTTTTCTCCCAATTCTAAGGGAGATCTTTTTCATTTCGCCGGTATAAGGCAATAAGGTCTGTGTTTAATGTTAAGGTGGAAAATTTAGGGTTGTGCTATTCAAAACTGAATGTCGCTTACTGCGAACTGTGACTTAAAAAGTGAAAAAAATCATCCCTGTCGATTGACATTGGCCTAAAAGTCCTTTTCTCCCAATTCTAAGGGAGATCTTTTTAATTTCGCTGGTATAAAGCAATAAGATCTGTGTTTAATGTTAAGGTGGAAAATTTAGGGTTGTGCTATTCAAAACTGAATGTCGCTTACTGCGAACTGTGACTTAAAAAGTGAAAAAAATCATCCCTGTCGATTGACATCGGCCTAAAAGTCCCTTTTCTCCCAATTCTAAGGGAGATCTTTTTCATTTCGCCGGTATAAGGCAATAAGGTCTGTGTTTAATGTTAAGGTGGAAAATTTAGGGTTGTACTATTCAAAACTGAATGTCGCTTACTGCGAACTGTGACTTAAAAAGTGAAAAAAATCATCCCTGTCGATTGACATCGGCCTAAAAGTCCCTTTTCTCCCAATTCTAAGGGAGATCTTTTTCATTTCGCCGGTATAAGGCAATAAGGTCTGTGTTTAATGTTAAGGTGGAAAATTTAGGGTTGTACTATTCAAAACTGAATGTCGCTTACTGCGAACTGTGACTTAAAAAGTGAAGAAAATCATCCCTGTCGATTGGCATCGGCCTAAAAGTCCCTTTTCTCCCAATTCTAAGGGAGATCTTTTCCATTTCGCCGGTATAAAGCAATAAGGTCTGTGTTTAATGTTAAGGTGGAAAATTTAGGGTTGTGCTATTCAAAACTGAATGTCGCTTACTGCGAACTGTGACTTAAAAAGTGAAAAAAATCATCCCTGTCGATTGACATCGGCCTAAATGTCCCTTTTCTCCCAATTCTAAGGGAGATCTTTTTAATATCGCTGGTATAAAGCAATAAGGTCTGTGTTTAATGTTAAGGTGGAAAATTTAGGGTTGCGCTATTCAAAACTGAATGTCGCTTACAGCGAATCGTGACTTAAAAAGCGAAAAAAATCATCCCTGTCGATTCACATCGGCCTAAAAGTCCCTTTTCTCCCAATTCTAAGGGAGATCTTTTTCATTTTGCTGGTATAAAGCAATAAGGTCTATGTTCTATTTAATGGTAACGTGGAAAATTTAGGGTTGGACTATTCAAATCTGAATGTCGCTTACTGCGAACTGTGACTTAAAAAGTGAAAAAAATCATCCCTGTCGATTGACATCGGCCTAAATGTCCCTTTTCTCCCAATTCTAAGGGAGATCTTTTTAATATCGCTGGTATAAAGCAATAAGGTCTGTGTTTAATGTTAAGGTGGAAAATTTAGGGTTGCGCTATTCAAAACTGAATGTCGCTTACTGCGAACTGTGACTTAAAAGGTGAAGAAAATCATCCCTGTCGATTGACATCGGCCTAAAAGTCCCTTTTCTCCCAATTCTAAGGGAGATCTTTTTAATTTCGCTGGTATAAAGCAATAAGGTCTGTGTTTAATGTTAAGGTGGAAAATTTAGGGTTGTGCTATTCAAAACTGAATGTCGCTTACTGCGAACTGTGACTTAAAAAGTGAAAAAAATCATCCCTGTCGATTGACATCGGCCTAAATGTCCCTTTTCTCCCAATTCTAAGGGAGATCTTTTTAATATCGCTGGTATAAAGCAATAAGGTCTGTGTTTAATGTTAAGGTGGAAAATTTAGGGTTGCGCTATTCAAAACTGAATGTCGCTTACTGCGAACTGTGACTTAAAAAGTGAAAAAAATCATCCCTGTCGATTGACATTGGCCTAAAAGTCCCTGTTCTCCCAATTCTAAGGGAGATCTTTTTAATTTCGCTGGTATAAAGCAATAAGGTCTGTGTTTAATGGTAACGTGGAAAATTTAGGGTTGCGCTATTCAAAACTGAACGTCGCTTACTGCGAACTGTGCAGAAGGGATACGTCAGGTTGTATTTGTTGTTTAATTAAAAAGCTCTGGGTCGACAAAGAGGTTCTTAATGCAGCTAAACAAAGCAAGAAAGAAACGTCCTTTTGTAAAAGTTTACAATTTCTGAAAAGCTTATGGACCCCGAGCATCGTTTGTTTTTGTGCATTTGTAAAATTTCCTAACAGTTGAGTTCGTTTTTATTATTAACTTGCTTAACTAAGGAAATATTGTCTACCTTGCCTTCTCAAGCATATGTAGGGCAACGGCAGATTTAATTTAATTTATTTGAAGCTAGCCAAGTGCTCTTTTTAATGAATTTTGAGTGATCTTTTGGAGCTATGTATACCTATTGTAAACCTGAATCAAAATAAAGAAGGAAAATGGCCAAAAATTTTTAATCAAGTTATTGAAGATCATAGTGATAATGTCGGGAACTAGATTTCAAGAAATGAATAATACTCACATCCACTTTGTCTTTTTGGACCTAAGGCTTGGGCCTAGACTTTGTAGTTACGGTACTGACCAGACCTTCTTCGGAGCCGTAGGAAGTGGGGATTCTCTCTCTGCAACACAACAGCGAAAGTTTTGTTTTTTGACATAACAATTCAAGTGGAAATGTGCTTCGCCAGACATCCAGACGTTGTTTAGAAAGATTTCATCTTCTTCACATTTGGCTAGGAAATTTTAAGCGAAAGTTAATCGATTGTTGGTATCACCGGCTTGTAGTTCAAGCTTATGGGGATGCAATTTGAAATCCGGAAAAAATATTCTGCCAAGAATGAGACGAGACAAACCTAATGACACAACATGTCGCCGTGCAGAACGCTGTGGACTCTGCTGGATGGCGATGTTGACTGCTTCGATTGTCTCTTGATCCTGGGGCTCTTCTTGTTTAAGGCAGATCCTGTTGTTTTCAATTGTCTAACCCATGTCTTTACAGCGTGGGCTGAAGGAACCGCATCGTTACGTCCAAGTTGGAATTGCTTTTCGCGCAGCTTCATAACAATCATTATTTTTCCAATAAGCTTTCACTGCGAAAACACTTTGCTCTCCCGTCCATCGTCCCATTGCAATTGAAATCGCAAACAATAAGGAACAAAATGGCGCTATCACAGTATGCTTTTGTGCAAAATCGAAGAGTACCTATGTGATTGTAACATTTTTACCTAAACATTTTGGTGCAATGGTACAAACACATTGGGGTTGGTGTTATTTGAATGTGAAGCTCGAAAAAATTTAATGCCACATGTGACATTTCTGTTTCTTAAATATTTCTAGTTGTTATTCATTCGTAAATACCAATCAATCAAACGACGAAATGTCACTTTAACAAGCTACTGACTTGTAAAGTTGACAGCTGATCTGTTACATTTCAACAAGTCATTAGCGTTGTTGACAGTTGAATAGAAGTTTTATTATTATCATAGAATTTTGAAGGGCCCTGGAACCTACATAACCTATTTCCACCTGCATTCACCAATGAACGATATACAGGGTGTATACGCCAACCTTAAATTAATCTCTTTTTTTATAGTTGCATTAACTAGGTGTAAAGGAAACCTGCTCCTGTATACAGGGTGTTACAAAAAGGTGTAGCGGACTATGCATATCCGGATTCTACATATGAAAATAAGTCTAAAATGTTCAGTAACATTTTTATGATTTCGATATTAGTGTAGCCGTAATCAGCCATTTTGTATTTTCTTCAAAATAATTATTATTTCAAAAACTCTTCGACATATTTTTATGAAATTTGGCATATGTCTTCATTTCTCAGAAGTCTACAGTTTCCAAAATTATTTTTTTTCAAAATTATCAATTTTAAAAATAGCGAACATTCAAATATTTTAAAGTAAAACTCCCTACTAAATAAAATTAAATTGTGCAAGCAACAACATTTTTTAGTATTTTTATTGTTAATACTTAATTTTATTTAGTCATTTTCATGGCATTTTACTTTAAAATGTTTGAATGTTGGACATTTTGAAAATTGATAATTTTGAAAAAAAAATAATTTTTGGAAATTTTAAACTTCTGAGAAAGGAAGATATAGGTATGCCAAATTTCATAAAAATATCTTGAAGTGTTTTTGAAATAATAATTATTTTCGATAAAATACAAAATGGCTGATTACGGCTAAAGTAAGCCGAAATCATAAAAATGTTACTGAACATTTTAGACATATTTTCATATATAGAATCCGGATATGCATTTTTGTAACATCCTGTATAACTATTGAAATGTAGTTGCGTCCTGCGGTAACGTTAATATTGTCATTAATTTATTAATAGATATACCTAATGTAAAAATAAGGAGTTTTATTTGGAGTTTTCGTTAAAAAAATCCCAAAATTTATTAAACCAATTAATTAAATTTTACTAAGTACTTACTAATTAGTATAAGTAATTGGGTTTCTTATAAAATGATTAAAATGGCTTAAACAGATGGAACCGAATAGGTGTCCATAAAATCTCTAAAATTGGATAATTTTCATAAATTGTTATAAAATTTTATTAAATAATTACGTATTCATATACTAATTTTATAGAATAAATATTATAATCATGTCTGATTCATTCGTTCTTAATTTCTCATGACCTTTTTCTCTTATCTGCATTTCCCGTTGGTTTACCTTGATTTTATTTGTTGAACTAGAAATTTTAAAGCGTTAAAGAGTTATGACAATATTCCGTTATATTCTTTGTTATTATTATAATATACCGCGTAGGTGCGTCACTTGACTGCAATTTTGGCATAAATTCAATAATATATGCTATTCTCATAAATATATCATAAAACAAGAAATATGGCGTTATGCCACTTTTTGCAAAAACCGTGTTTCTCAAATCACCCTACCTGTTGGGTGAATCCAAGCAATCGACAAATATAACTGTCCTATAGATGACTTGACATCGAATTTAACTTTTTAAAAAGTATGTTTCCATTGTACAGGGTGGAGACAATTTTTTAGACCATTTAGGTCCTTCAAAAACAAACGTTTTCGTTCATAAGATACAAAAATAACTGAATAATCATAACAGTCTCAAAAACTTAACATCATAATAATATTTAAACGTATACTAAAGTTTAATTTTCGAGAAGGTGCGTGTACGTCATAGACATTTTACATAGTTACAATTGTTGTCAACAATATAATAACAATAGTAACTAAGAAAAATGCCTATGACGTACACGCACCTTCTCAAAAATCAAACTTTAACAATATTTGTTTATAAAACATTATCATCTTCAACCAAATCTATCAAAAATTTGAAACTTTCTCGGCGAAGGAGATGTGGAGCTTGCAGACATTTCTGTTCAACATCATTTCGTCTATTACGCCAGGATACGAAAAAAATATTTTGTTTTGCACCCACAGTTTTTCGTAAAAATTTTACTTGAAGGTACCTACCCTTCATCTATGGCTTTTGGCAGATTTCTCCAACACATTTTGCAAGTCGTTTCTCTGTATTAAAGTTTAAGAATAAACTCTCCACATTGAAATGAAATGAGTGTCAACTTCCTCATTCAGAAAGGAAGGTAAGTCATTATGATGTATACACCAAGAATAGTAGAGGCCCAAGGATGGATCCCTGAGGCACTCCATGTTTCAATGGATGTTTTTCCGAGAGTAAATTGTTGAAATGTGCGTCACCTGAGTCTGTTTTGGCAATCGTGGGAGATAATTTCATACCTTAATTCTAATTGTTGACTATAACACATATTAAAAACTGCTAACTTTTAAAAAATATCCAATAAACAACCAATAAATTGTAAAAAAATGTAAATTTTGAAATTTGGAGAGCAAGATTTATACCGCGATCAACAAAATGTTGGTCTTCTCAAAAAATAAATTTCCATTAGTCCTTTGAGTATACAATTAACTTGCTGCCATATTTATTTTTCCAGGTCATTCACAATTCAACTATATATATTGAAAAATTGGTAGGATGTTTTCGTATTCTTTTTGGAGCAGTAAGTAAATATTCAATTCCAATTAAGGGATGTTATATACCTACAGAGTGTTTTGAGTCTTGAAACTCCAAATTGTCGTGTTAAATACGCACATGTTTACAGATCGGTGGACTCTTTCCCTCTAATTCTGCTTCCTTCTATTAATCAATAAGGTATCCCCTTACCTTATGAAATAATAATTATGAACACACACGCCATCTACTTCTGTTGTAGATGAAGTGTTGCGCTGTAAGATTACGTTTAAAATAAGTGAGTTAACGTTCAAGAGAAACGTGACACACTCACTCCCCCTTTAATAAAAAGGAAACGGGGAGTGTCACCACCCCCTTTTATTCAACACCCTATTCGCAAATTTGTTGTATTAGCTAATCGCGCATATGTCGCACTTTGTCTTATTTCACGCTGTTACTAACACAAAAGGTGCCGTAAGCGGCCATATTTGAATTATTTATGGTTGTTGTTAATGGCCGGGTACTACAGAAAATTGTAACAGGTGCGGCAGATGTACGTTTAGATACTTGCGATTTAATCGGACGGTCTATCTATATTAATAAATCAAAAGGAAGTTATAGACCACTTTGAATAAAAATTTGATGTTGCGAAGACATTTTCATAATTTCGGAGTTTGATAGTATTTTCGCCACCCTGAAGAGGGTGGATACATATGTACGAAACGAGTGATTTAGAGGTTTTTTTGAAACGTGGCTCTTTCCACTGCTCATAGTAATCTGTGGTGAACAATTTCTATAATTTCTAACGTGGTAACTGCACATATGAAGAGAACCGATAGATCTTCATCATGATTAGACTGAAAACCTATACGAAACAAGTACAAATTGTGCACATGACACGTGCAGTTCAAGCGCATAAAAGATAAGTTCAAAATCCTTAAGGGACAGACGGGTAGATAAGCAAGCCATAGACTACCCTCATTTAACTGTTAAAAATTCCGCTAAAGATTATGCACAAATAATGATATGTTATAATAATAAATATGGTCAATTTGTCGATGAAGGGCCTCATGTCCAAAATGGATGAAACTTTGTCAAACAAATCACATAATTTCGAAAATAACAAAGATATTTGGGAGGAAAAATTGTAATTCTATTAACAATGTTAGGAGGCAAAGGGGTGAAGATTTTCCACGAAATATGCCTATATCTATATAAATACAAATTTCCAATATGGCGAAAATGTGATGGGGGAGTTATTGGGTACAACCAGAGACTTAGCATATTCGTATAGAAAGTTTGACTCCAATCGGTTAATGCGCGTAGATGTAATAATAATAATAATTAATATGCTTTGACTATCGTTTTTTTGAAAATAAATAATGAAGAATAATGGCCCTAAAATCGACCCTTGTGGAACACCGTGTTTTGTAGTTAGCAATTTGGAACGGGTTCCATCAACTGTATTGATTAGGTAAGATGTGAATAGTGATTTAGACAGACCTCTAATACCGTACGTCTCTAATTTATTAATTAAAGTGTCAAAGGATACGCAGTGGAATGCCTTGGACAGGTCACATAATAAAAGAGTTGCAAGTTCCCCTTTCTCCAAGGAATCAATAATCAAGGATATGATTTTGGAGACCGCTTGCGTGGTAGAACAGTTTTTGCGGAAGCCATATTGCGCAGGACTTAACAGAGCATAATACGTAAAGAAGCTAAAAAGCCTGTCATTTAGAATAATTTCAAAGATCTTTGAAAATAATGGAATAATGGTGATGTTACTAACGTAAAACAACTCTTCGAGAAATAATTCGAGACAGAAGAACTATCTAAACATAAACAAGGGATGAAGAAAATATTGTATAGCAAGAATGCTCGGTATTTATTTTATAAGAATTGAGGCAGAGAATAATTAAAGTAATGACTTTTAGAATTATGTACATTTAGACACTTATGCTGTCGCTTTTTGGATCAGCCGTACCTACAGTTACATAGTGCGCCACAGCGCCAGTGATACCATGGACGCCCATACAGCAATTTCCTGGGGGGGGGGGGGCAATTTGGGGAAGATTGAACAATTAGTTTTATTTAAATATAAAAGTGTCGTTATTTAAGAAATTATTACTGCTTAGAATCCGAGTCCGGGGGTGGGGGGTGGGGGTAACTGCTCCCTCTTGCCCTCTTATGGGCGCCCATGAGTGATACTATTGGTTGTTAAGCGTGGGAATGACTACCCTTAAAAGCTTAACAAAGAGCACTGTTATCCCCTCACGTTGAGAGTTTTGAAAATTTCATTGAATTGGATTCAAGAAGGTCTGCATGCTCACCCTTGCCTACTTTCCTCATGCTTCCCTGGGTATGGCCTTGTGGCACCATACTGGCCAACTACATAATAGTTTGGTAGTCATTGTATAATTTCAGTGGGACAGTCTTAGAGGTCTTTCTAGGGTTCAAAGGTTAATCTTAATACCCATGGTTAACCTTCTCTCCGACCAGCAGCTTTTCGCCCTATACTACTACTGTTCTTCTCTATTCGTAAAGGGAATAAACTTTGTTTTGCCAAAGTTACCACCAACTGTACTAATAATCTGCCTAAATCGATCATCCACAACGTGACTACAATATTGATACCTACTCTACAATTTTGTCTGAGTCTTCTGTGCTCTTTTTCTTAGTACAGCCATTTGAGGAATTTGCCTAAGGAGTTGTCGAATTAAATTTAATTGTAGCTTTCCACATTGACCTTACAGTATGGACAGTAGAAAGCTCACAGGAAATTACGGCGACTTATTTTTGGCTTTATAATTATCTAAGTTAAGTATAAGATTTTATGAAATCAAAGAGCTAAAAGGTTTTAAAACTATGAATAACTTTGCTTTATTTCAAGTATGACTCAAGCATACTGTTAAACTTGTACTGTAAGGTGAGAGATTGCTACTTTTACCCATGCGGACTCCATCGACACACCATACCAAGAGAATAAATTTATATTTCTCCAAATATGTTACACTGCAGTCTACTAATATACATACTATCAACTATACACATCGAAAAGATAAACGGTTTATGAAACTTGGTCTCTCAAGATAACTACCTAGTTTTCGGCTTATGCAGCGTCGTTACATTAGTTCCACAGCCTGCCTTTTATGTTGTGAGTTATCAACCAAAACAAGGATTTGTGGGATGATTATTCATCCGGTGGTTGTGATCTGTTAAGTCTAGGTTTGCCAGGCCTGACTGCTGGATGTTTTGCAAGACATTGCATCTTCAGAAGATTGTTTTAGCTCACAACGTAAAAGGCAAAGCAAGCCTTCTCAGGCAGGCTCTTGAACTAATACAACGACGGGGTTATAAGCTGAAAACTATAGCTATCGAGGAACCGCGATTTACTCTTAGTCTGTTCATAAACGCATAAATGTAAAAACTATCTACAACATGTCAATTATCAAAAGTAGAACAGGTAACACAACATACAAATAAAATGAAAATTTGAGCCGAAACGGGGAAAACGTCAAGTAAAATCAATAATTCGTAGAGATGAGACACATAATTGTAATCATTCTCAATTTCATAACTTGAAGAATCAATTATGTGAATAGAATGTTTTCAAACACTGAAGTGGAGGTGACTTCTATGACGATAGGGGTTACCTATACACTGTGTCCGTAAAGTATGGAACAAATTCATTTTTAGCTAAACAGACCATTTTAAGAAATAATCCTGAAACACGTCGATTTTTGATTTTAATTTACCGTATTTTAAAATAATAATCTAATATACAGGGTGAATTTTTTTCGAGTAATGACGTCACCGCCATTTTTTTTTAATGGAACATCCCTATTTTGTTTCAATTTTCGGATTACTCTAGCTGAGCTGATTCCAAAAATGTATCACATGTTGATTCCAATTGGTACAGGGTGGATTCTGTCTGAGTGTTTGTATAAATTCTGCGCCACCTATTTCTAAAGTCACAAGCAGCCACTGGTGGCAAGGCATACTTAGATGTGGGAACGAGGAAAATGAGAACAAGTATATTGGTGGGAGGGCGGGAGAAGAATATGCAGGTTGTGTGGGGGGATTGGATGGATGGAGGAGGTAGGGGAAAGAAGAAGAAAGATAAGGGGAGAGAGGAATGAAATTTGAAATAGGCAATTTGTATAAAGAGACATAAGTATTGTTAAATCGTCGATAATGACATTTTGTTCTGATTTTATATTTCTGAGCGTTACTTTATTCCGCTTGACCTCCTGCTGGTTCCCCTCTGTCTATGCTGATTACCACATTATTCTTTCTTTATTGTTTCTTCAGCTGTTCCATGGATTTGTTAAATTGTTTTACCCCTGTGTGTTTATTTCCGTTGTGCTTTCCTATCTTTCTTCATTTCGCTATTAAAGGTCTTCTGATCGCACCTTATTTGCTGTAGGTAATTCATTTTTTACCACCCTTTAGTCACTTCGAACTTTATGCATCACATTCAGGGTCTAATTTATCAACTTTCCTTTCATTGAGTTTTTCTTTTACTTTTTATATTTTCTTGAAGCTTCATATGATGAACAATCTTCGTGTTCGAACTCCATTTCCCATCTTCAGTATATCGTTAGTTTGCTTATAAATTCTCTTATTTCTTAGTATTTAATAGTAGAATTTATTTATAAGATTGACAACCTTTACAACCATCTACGCCGTCGGTTTAACCAAAAAAAAACATGACCACCATTACCCCCATTGATCAACAAAGTATTTCTCTTTACCATATATTGGACCCACTTCACACTACTTCCAGAACCTTTTCCAAAAATTAGATATTAACATTTCTTTTAACTCCAAATTTAACTTACACATCTTGCTAGTTAATTCTAAAGATAAAATAGACCCGGTAGACAAATCAGGTGTCTGCAAGCTTTTTTGTGGCAACTGTGATACATTTTACATCGGACAAACTGGTAGGAAATTTAGGAAAAGAATCTCCGAACACTACTCTGAACAACTTGTACTCCAAATCTTCTTTCACTACTCACATCCTGGACTCCGGCCCCAATCTTAATTTCCGCTTATTACATTTTTGTGATAAAGGCATCCGGTTAAACCTTCTTGAGAACAATGAGATACTAGCCCACTACAATAGCACGGCTTCCCTTAACGAAATCTTAAACATGAACCACAACATGCTCATTTAACTTCCACTTATTTCTCTCGTATTTTGATCTTCCCCCATATGTTTCTAGCGTTGGCAAAACAGTGCCCTACCTTTTTGGTGTATCTCCTTACAATTTTATTTGTGGTATTTAATTTTTCATTTGGCTTTCATACGTTATTACAACTCTAATTTTCCTCAATGGTTAAATGGTTTACCTGTGATTTCTCAGGTTTTTGTTTTTATAATTCCCGTAAGTATCCTTAAATAATTTTTACATATGGTTCTTTAACCTCAACCTTTACAGTATGGCCATCACCTGTTTTATTTAATTATTTTACGCTGTTTTCTTTAATTTATACCATTTCCTTTCATGAATGTCGAGATGTCTCCACCATATTACTTATTATTCATCTCCATTTTTAAGCTCATTTAATTTCCTACAACACTGTTCAACACACATTTTTTGTTAACCTAGCCTGATGATGATATTTTTATATCGAAACTAGTCGCTTCTTCCAATTGATTATTATAATATATTAAACGATACATGGGGAAAGTTTTGTGAATTTTTTATGTTATAACTTTACGTATCCCATTTTGAGCAATACAACCCAATATGGACCAAACTTATCAATAGAATTTATTTTGATTTATTTGAATCCACTGCTGAGGTTTTGAATTAATCAGCGGGGGTGGGGAATTATACTGGACAGTAGTTTTTCAGTTGATAATCATTTATTATTTAAATAAAATTCGCACTCTCAATATGTTATTGTTTCATTTAATACTAAATAAAGTGTGATTTTCTAACAATTTTGTAGAAACGAAATATAGTCTTCATTATTTTTAAATTCATATTTCTTCAATCGCGTGTTTTTAAATTGTATATAAAGTTACGTGCATTTTTGGAACATTTTTGTTGCATATTACATGCATATTTCGACATTTTTAATGCACAAATGCAGTAACTGCTGTAAAACAAAAGCCCTTTTTGAACTAAATTTCTTTGATTTATGGGCGCCCATACAGTAATTTACAGGGGGGGGGGGGGGGGCAATTTGGGGAAGATCATGTAGTGTATGAGTGGATTGAACAATTAGTTTTATTTAAATTAAAAGCGTTTCGTCATTTAAGAAATTATTACTGCCTTAGAGCCCGAGACCGAGGAGGGGGGGGGGGGCGGCAACTGGCCCCCCCTTAAATGTTAATTGTCGTAAGTAAACTCAATTTTTCCCATCTCCCCTTAATATGACTAATATCAATATTGTATCGCTTTTCCAACGATAATAATCATTTATTATGAAGCGATAAGATGATAATATATTCGTCTCGAAGGACCATAATTGTGAATTTAAGAATTTAATGTTAACAACGACCATCTCTGATTCTCTTCGTTTTTCAGTTCAATGTTCAGAAATCTAACTTTTAAGCTTGTGAAGCATTTTAGAATTAATTGTGCCACTTCCAATCATTTACCGATTTACCGGCAACAGCTAAGTTTTCTCCGTCTAAGTACATTTTGTTTCTATTTTAAGTCTTTAAATATGTATAACTTAAGTCATCTGAATTGTATCACAAATATCTATCTTTGTCATCGATATAAAGTTACAGAAACGTAGAAGAGTAAAAGAAAGAGAAGTATATAGTTGGACAAGCAAGTTTTCATCATCATCGAATGGCCAATCTAAGACGAAGTGTCGATTGATCTGCGAAAATTGTTAATGAAATTATTTGACGGTATTTGTTTAATGAAAACCGACGCCACTGGTTAGGAAAACATGTTAGCCCCTCGTAATTCATATCGCACTTAGCATACTCGCACAAAATAAAAACCTACACTTACAAAATGACGCACACGGAATTTATAAACATAAACTTGACGATAAATACAGCAGGACTCGTTACAGTCGACCAAGTAAGTTAAAGATACCAACTACGTCACGAAAGCAGCCAATGAGGACCTCCCACAGAGTTTAAGACCTTGAATTCCCACTCAACCTCATTTATTGCAAGTTTTTCAGGAAATTTCCCTGAAATCAAATCGTACAGTTGATAATTACACAATACAAATTGCGTTAGTCGCAAGAGAGATAATTATTAGGCCGCCTAGAGAAACACCCGACAATCGATACGATAAGCAGCAGCGCTTGCGCACATAAAGGTCATAGAAGGCCACGAAGTCCAACGAAATTTTTTTCCTATTTTGTTGTCAAGTACGTTTTTTTTCCTCTTTTCAAATATAAAATGACAATATTTTCAATTAACGCTTTGAAATGAAAGGAATTCATGTTTAATTGGAAAACGAAGCCTGACTTCTTAGTTCTTCCCAATTACTTCGTACAATTCAAATGTGCTAATTACCTGTGTAATTAGAATTTTATGCCGAAATCGAGGGGAGGTTGTACGGATGCGGTGGGTATTTGTTTTTAGTACTTTAAGCAGATGAGCGATCAGGAGCGCAGAAGAGCGAAGCGAGTTTTACGTTCCATTTTATAAACTGTTTATAAAAGGGAATTATAATTAACAGAGAAGACGTCCTTAAAGCTAATTATTCGACCACACCTTATTCAAATTAAATTATCTGGTGTTAGAACGAACCAACTTTTTTAGTTGTCAACTAATTATAACAATTACTATGCAAATTTGTTCTCGATTAACATCATCGAAATGATGTAAATTGTTAATGTTAATATTTGATTAAATAAGTCGGCCCTAAAGCCGTCATTGGATGACTGATTTGACTAATTACGAGTTTAAATGGGTCATTAAATACCTACTTTTAAAAATTTTACGTTGTTTCGAATGCGGAAAGCCGAAAGTTTACACTACTCGTAGTTTTTTTTTAGAATAAATCAACAGAACGAAAATATGTATGTTTATTTAATGGTTATATACAAAATGAATGTTATTGGGTTCTGTTTATTTTCATTTTCAAAATTGCTAAGTTGCCCCCCCTTCAAAAACGGACTGTTTGAAATAAATATTTTTCAAATGTGCATGTATTTTCGTAGACAACCCACGGACATTAAACACCGACTGCGCCACCCTTGGTGTAAACATTAACAATTCTTCAACGTCTTTGAATCACCCATTTTAGAATAAGAATGGGCTTTTAAAACAGGATCAAATATAGCAACGCGCAACGGAAAATTGTTAAGATTAAGAATATACAGTAAACTAAACGTGAAGAACGAAAGTAGCAATATAAATTGGTCCTTCGAGCCGGATGAGAGTCACAATTAATCCAAAACGTTAGATTTTCATACCTATGGTTAATAACAGTATGGAATGAATCACTGTTCTACGATCTAAAATAGAATGGTGCTACTCTTTCAAATTTAATATAGTTACGTGAAGGCTACAACAACCATATTTAATCATAAAATGCCCGAATTTGAGCATTTGATGTACCTATATGTTCTGCAACACTCAAAATCAATTGGGCTCATCTACGAGACACTCTCAGTAATATTACATTCATAAAATGTATCTATCAGATGTAGGCATTCGAAAGGTTCAATCGTACTGAGAAGAAATTTGAAAATTTGGCAACGACACGATACCCTAACAGGATTTTTTTTGCAAAAACTGATTTTTTTCTGTATTTCTCACCGCGCGAAAAATTGAAAAATATCCAAGAAAAATTCTTCCCGTTCTTCTTTTGGCATAAACCCTGGTGGAAAACCAAATTCAAAAGCAACAACTAGCAAAAACGCACCTCATTGGTACGGCCATTATTACGTGTTATTGTGCAGTCAATTTATCAATTAGTAACCAATTAATTAACAGTGAAGTGAAACGCGAAGGCAATATAAATACCCCAGAGGTGTAAACGCGCCGAGTCAAGACGGGAGACGAAGGTTCTTATGTTATCGGGAGTGACGATTGACAGAAGTAAAAGAATAAATTGTAACCAATATTACAGTAGTGGAATTGGAAACTCGAAATTAAAATGGATAGTGACGACTATTCATCGGAATATACAAAAAGGGTAAGAGATGAATAAGCGACAGACAGAAAACAAGGGCACAGAAGATAAACATGATGAAGGAACTAATACAGAAATAAAACAACAAAGAGCATAACGGAAAGAATTGCAGATAAAACGAGAGAAAAGAACAAAAAGAGACGAGAAAAGATGAAGAATGTGGAACAAAAAGTAAGAAGATTAGATAACGATAGTATGTACTAAGAATAATGTTGTTTTAAGGGTGCTAGATGTAGAAACAAAGAGAAAACATCAAACATGTTGTAAAAATTAAAGAAACAAGAAAAATAGTCACAGCAGAGTTGGAAAACAGTGCAAGTGAAAAAGATTAATGTGGAATAGACACAAACTCAGGCAACTACAAACAAGGTCGAATTTATGAACAAAGGGTTAACATGGGAAAATACTGCGAAAGATAAAGCATAGAGTGGAACGACGGGAAAACAAGACAAGAAGAACAAAATGTGGTACCAAAAAATAAGAATTGATAAAAGTCAGTGGCATTGGGGCAGAGAAGAGGTCATATTCACAGAGAATGAAATATACATAAAAACGGATAGTAAAATAGAGAGTAAATAGTAGGCAATTCAAAACATTACAAGATCATAAAAAAGAGAAAAAAATCAGACGAAGAGAAACAGAAATAAAGAACACGTAAAACAACGAGAAATAGGACAATACCAAGGTGCTGGAAATAAACAAAGAAAATAACATTAAAAAAGGAAAGGTAACAGGAACGCCAGAGAAGAGATGATAATATGTGATTGGAATTAATGGTAAAGAGGAACAGAACAGAAATGGAAAGAGAGTTTTGCACTGACAACACAGAGAAATATATAAAATAATGAGAGAAAAGAGAGTTAAAGAGAAACTGAAAGAAAGAAGAAAGCGAATGCGAAAAAAAATAGAAAACGTAGAAAGAGAAGTAACACAAGCTGATAAAGAGAAATAGCAAGAATTAATAAAGCAAACCTTTGCAAGGGAAAAACAAAACTTGAATGACAGATGGAATAATTACAAAGAGAAATGAATAGAATAAAACAATAAAAATACAGTAACACTGAAGAAATAGCTACAGAAATTAAATCTAAAAAACAAAATTGCGGAAAACACAAGGAAAAAAGTAAAGTTTCATCTCTGTGCGTGTGTGCGCACGCCCCGTATCTTTTGAATCGTTAAAGCTATCGACATGAAATTTGGTACAAAAACTCTTTGCCATAATTTCCAGTACAAGTTCGTTAAGGAGCAAAATTTAACGAGAGGCGGGCCATTTTTAGGGGGTTAGAAAATAAAAAAAAATTCGTTGCTTCAAATTTTAAAAAAGTTAAAAAATTAAAAAAAAACAAACTAATAAGTATACTTTTTTATATAATTTTAAAATAAAAAAATAATAATAACCAGTGGCACATCATTTTTAGGGTGCAAAATGTTGCATTTTTTTAATTTATTAACCGAGTTTTTGTTTACGTATATGAGAAAGCATATTCGCAGTTAATTTGGCAGCGGTTTTCACTATCATTTAAATTAATTATATCTACACTATTAATTCTTGCTTGAAGATGGCTTTCTAAGTCGAAACTAGTCGCATTACACTTAATTAAATTAATAAATTAAAAAATATGTGGGGGGTTGTGTGAATTATTCATCATTTCATTATCAGTTTAGAATCAAAGGTAAAAACATGCACCTAATGGCATGAGGCGTCGCTGTGGACGTTTGTTTGTCAGAATTTCAAAATTTCAGTTTCCATGCGGAGACTGCGGTCCAATACGAGTAGAAACTTTAGTGGCCGCAGTTGTTATTTTACTGTACTTATGCAAAGCATTAATAGCATTAATTATAAACGTTCTACCGGCATATTGTAGACAAATTCTCAAAATTTACAATTCTGTACCTACTGAGAATTAAAATAATTAATTATAATAATAATCAAGGCAGTCGAAAACTAATTTGAAATACACGTGCGCACAATAAATAATATGATTTATGTGGTAATTAATCAAACTTTATTTAATGAACAATAATAGATAAACTAATAAAATATGACATAAAATAATAATGTCACATTTTTTGTATCTATACGTAATACTTGGTCACTAGTAGCTTGATTGTTTCAAAATCAATGACATTCTTTCCAAGAAAGAAAAAAATATTATAATATTAATGATTATTAACACGAATTCTTGAAACATTTACGAGGTTACGGAATTTTCGTTTTATTTTATTTATTACCCAATATTAATTTTGCCCCCTTCAAAGTTATCCTTCTTGGATACATATACTTTCTCATTTTTCGGCATGGTGTTCACTGTCTTTAGAAGTGTTTGTATTACCTTTTCAATTCTGGCTAAACCCTCTCCCTTAATGGTTTTCTTCAGCTTCCGCCATAGAAAACAAGTTACGAGGGGCCATATCCCATGAATACGGTGGCTCAGTAGTGCCCCTGGCGTTATCTTTGGGAAAAAATTCACGAAGGAGCAGTTAGATATGAGTGAGCGCATTATTTTGGTGCAATTTTAGGGAATTGTCTTGCCACATTGCTAGGCGTTTGTCAGATTGATTACGTACAGGACCCATAACTTCAAGATACTATTTCTTATTGACCGTACCAGTACAATGGAAGAACTTCTGGTGCACTATGCATTAAAGATTAAAGAAATTCCCACTTGGACGCAGTTTTTTTTACTGTTCGTCCCTTAGAACTGGTTTCATTGTCATACGAGTATATTCATGTTTGGTTACCAGTTATGAACCGTTTGAGAAGCTCTGCACTTGACTCGGAAACTTCCGAGCAATGTTCACTCTCCGCTGTTTTTGGTCGAAATTCACCCATTTCGGAACAAACTTTGTTGCCACACGTTTCATGCTCAAAACACCCTAAAATGTTACCTTTGATGATAGCGATGTGGCATGTGGTAATTGTCCACAAACATTCTCTTCACATTTACAACGTTATCGTCGGTTATTGATGTACTGGGATTATCACGTCATTTGACCACTCGTACACTTTAACACAATGGCGTGTCTTTATATTAGCGAGGTGAAGGAAATTGTCCTCCAAAAACCATTTTGCACTGGAAAAATCATGTCATAGATTGTTTAACGCACACTATCACTATAAGATGATCCATAACATGAGGGCAGGTTACATGGAGGCACTAGAGGGAGAGGAAGGAAGAAGAAGATAGAACGACGGAGGAAGATGGAGAGGAGGTAACAGAGGAGGAAGTAATAAGAAGGCTAAAGGAAGGATGGCATACAAAACGAAGAATGGATTTACGGAGGCGTGAAGATAAGAAGAAGAATAAAATAATAAACAAAATATTGGGTGGAGAAGGCTTTCCAAAGGAATGGAGCGAAGATATCATCTGACCTATAGGTATATAAGAGAGGGATTCTTTTTTCTCTTTTCTCGCTCTTTTCGTATTTTTTTCCTCGTCCACTCAACGCTGGGAAAAACTAAAAATCGCAGTGCCCACAGTTGTTTATAACTAGATGAAGTGCAAAGGGGAAAGCTGTGAAGCCCATAAGCAAGCACCTTGACGAGATTCTTCAAGTCCTTCAGGCCATGATGGATGACCACGGAAACCGCAGACATAGAAGACAACCGTATTTTTTACTCTACTTGGATTTTGGGCCAGAGTGCTCATTCCCATTGACCGTGTCCAGAAAAGTTTTCAAGATTCGATGATGAACTTCCACGATGCCGCCTTAGATCTGGAAAGTCTAAGAGATCATTTTCGCAATGAAAGAGAAACGTTAGTGATCGAAGTTCTGGAAGTTGGGCTTTGTCTCTGTCAAGAGTGGGATGTTGAGACGAAGAAAGAGGATGCTAATGAAACGTCGAGGGGTGCCGGATTAACAGCAAAACAGGAAATCGAGCGAGTTATGGAGGAAACAATCGAGCACCTTTACACGGAAATGGACGAGAGATTCACTCGTTTGCATAACACTGACAAAAGGTTTGGTTTTCTACTTGACATTGGAAGATTATGTACCGGCATCAGCAGCCACATCCTGAAGACTAAGTGTGAGAACTTCGGCCATACCTACAACTGCTGAGTTAGCTGGAATACGATCATCTCCCACAATTATAAAAAGGAAGGTTACCTACATGTTGAGGTTAGCAGAGCTGTACGAAGAAATTTTGGACTTCAGAATGATGATCAGTACCAGGACCAAAATCAAATTAACACAACCTGAAGATGTGAAGCGTGAAGCAAATAAACTTGATTATAGATTTTCATGGGGGGGGGGGGGGGGGGGGGCAATTACAACACACTTCCCATGGGTGACATTTTACCTAGTTACACCACTGAGCCCAAGCCCGTTTGCGGAAGAACTAAGGGGGTAGCAGGCGAGCGGGTTGGTGGTAGGGAAAAAAAAGGTTTGGGCGCTAGCATACGCAAATGATGTGGTGATGATGAAAAAGGACTTCGAGAGATGATCAAAATAACGGAAAAGTACGCCAAAATGAAGGACCTGAAGGTACATCTGGGGAAGACACTCTTGTGAAGAAGGCAGAAAAAGCGATCAATATATTGGGACCGGTATGGGGATTTGGGGAACAGAGGAAAGGATTTTCGGAATGGACCTGAACAGAAGAAAAATGATGTGTGAGAAACTACTTAGAAGCGGGATGATGTGTGGAGCGGAGATATGGGGAAGAGGAAGAGAAAGTGGAAGACACGCTAAAAGAGTGCGTAGAACTGAGGGGGGAAGGCGGAGGGATTAGCAGGAAGTGGAGAAGAGCGATGGAAGGAAGAGATCTGAAAGAGAAGAGAGCAGAGAACGGAAAGGGAAGAGAAGTGAAGTAGAAAGCAGAAAATTAAGTTTAGTTGAAATGAAATGTTTTAGTTGTTTATACAGGATGGTGCAAAAGTCTGGCACAAATTTCATAATTTCCAAAATAAATATTTTTTGGAAAAAACGTTGATTTTTATTTTTGTTGGGCACATTTTAGCATAAAACAAATTTAAATGGAAAAGGCACATCGTTGAAAAGCTCTTAACAATGGGAATTCAAATCCCAAATTTGAAAACAATCGATTAAGGTATAACAATATGGCGATCTTTTCAATGCGTCACTTTTTTCCTTTCTGAAATCAATTTAAATTTAAAAAAATACGCTTTCGAATTTTAAAAAAGCAATTTTATTTCTGTAACAAAGTAATCAGACGTATCATAAGTCAGCTAATGCGTTCCAAAAACGAAAAAAGTGACGAATTGAAAAGTATAACGAAATGGGGTTTCGTTATACCACCTTAATTTGTAGTTTGAATTCCCATTGTTGAGAGCTTTCCAACGATGTGCCACATTTAAATTTTTTTTATAAAATGGCTTATGGTCGCCATCTTGAGTGTTTTGTAAATTTTTTTTATGCAAAAATGTGCCCAACAAAGAATCAAAATCACGTGTGCGAGAGATTTTTCCAAAAATAATTATTTTGGAAATTATGAATTTTGTTCCAGACCTTTGCACCACCCTGTGTATACCTAGTTATCAATCTTTTGTTAGGTAGGTACGTGTAAAGGCACGACAAAATATAATAAATATCAATAACAATATTTAATTGATGTAGAGTATAACTGTTTCCCAATTTTCTGAAGTGTCGTAAGTAAAAGAATAAAATATGTATAAATGTACCTAGCTTCAATAATCTAAAATCTATAAAATTTATAATATTTCTTGAAAGAGTTCACTTTAACGTGTTCATTCTTGTGTCACGTATGTAGAGTTTCTATGTAGCAGTTGCACAAAAATATGTTCGAATGAAAATTGAAAGGTTTTAAAGCTTTCGGCTTTATCGGTCCTGTCGATGTAATTACATTTCGCGTCAAACGAGATTTAAAGGGTAAAAGTGGAATCGATTTTAAATATTAATCTGCTACCCCGTGGAATTCGATTAATTAGGTACCTTTGATTGTAACAACATCAAAGTGGAAATTGTTAGTGAGGTTATACCTTTTATTTCATTCTGTTGGAACTTGTAGTTCTTCCTAAATCTATAAAAAGAAATATCTCTCTCTCTCTCTAAAATTAATTGACGTTGGTGTAGTTGGTTATAAATTTTTCTTTATTGGCCTATACGCGAACGACCCAGCGGTTTTAGTGGGTTTTGCAACATATTTATTACAAATTGAAGGTCAGCGTTCAAATGGCCTTGGCGGCTGTTTGAGAAAATCTTTTGTAATGGGTTTTGAGTTAAGCAGATCAGATATTTTACGTAACTCCAAACTTGTGAGTTTTATCTGCATTAATAGCCAAGTTATTGCTTGTAAATTAGTTTTAGCCGCTGTAATGGGAGATGGTATGCTATCATCAGTAAATAATTATAGTAGGTCCTAGCAATAGTATGAAATGTTATTAGTGTCGTGCCGTATGCATAACTAGTGTATTGAATTTCAGGATCACAATTCGGCAAGTCCTTGATAAAACCTAATAACAAAATAGGGCCGAGGATAGACCCCTGGGGAACACCTCTAGTAAAGTAGATTTGCAGTTGTTTTACGCTATTATTCTCAAAACCAAGACAAATACAATCAAAAGCGTTACTTAAGTCAAAACAGGCAATTTTCAAAAATTAAAATAATTAATAATTATTAATTATAACTAATAACTAACGATATTTTAATTGTGTGTTATAATTATAACTTTATCGTTAAGCATGCGAAAATTATACACCATTCATGTTTTACCTTTTTTTATTTGTTGGTTGATAAAAAAGCTGAAGGTTAATCGCGTGATGTTGTTTATTCCTTTTTATCATTAAAAAAACCTTGTTCGTCTTTGGGCTATTTATACATTTTGAAAAAGATAAACAAGCGTAACAAATTTTAATAATAGAGGTTACTTACGTGGATATATTATATTTTCAATGCACAAACGAACCAGGACAAGGTCAAATATGCGTTATTTTATGCAATAATTAACAGTGTGAAAATGTAAATTATGTCACAGTATTTCATTTTGTAAAATGTCCTTTAATATTGACGATTTAATAGATGTGATTTCGGCTACACGATGAAGTAAATACTTTACAGCACTGCACTGATATGTGCACAATTTATTCTTATTAAATTTGCTAGTTGAACCTCATTTTCATTTCATGTCTTCACTGAAAGAAGGTTGATTGAATGTTCTTTTTTAATTTAATTAATAATAATGAATCAATATAAATAAATCTGTTACCTTTGATAATGGCACATAGTATCGAAACGCGTACGGTTGAATTTAAAATAAGAAATTAGTGGAATTACTTGCTTTTTTTATTATAATTACTTATGGGATTTCACAAAGTACCCATTCTTTTTTTTGAAAAGGCACTTATTTCTTCAACACGTACCACGAGGCGTTACCGATTTTTTAATTCGTTGCAGAATTTCAAAGTACTAGCTGTAATCTATTCCTATTGTATGCCTCAATTTCAGTTTTTGGAGAAACAGACAGTCTAAATTTCCTTCCGCTCGTCAGCGTTTGTATATTTTATCGAGGTGTGCACCGAGATGTTTGGCCTTACCGGTGGGCAATTATCTCAACATGGGATGCGCTGAGCGAAATTCTCCAGTTTGTTGTTATCGTCAGAACAGTTGTGTCTTCTGACCGATAAATAATATGTAAAAATGCGAGGCACAAGATTGGACCCAGTAGGCTACCCTGGGAGACACCAGGCGGAGTGAAAATTCTTCCTTGTATTTCGGTAAGAACACATAAACATTGCGAGGCAGGTTTTTCTGCCAATTCTACCATTTATAAGATTAAATCTCGGTGGTTTAATCAAATAATCGATTCATCAAACAGTAGGTTGATTGGAGGAAGCACCAAGTATAAATCTAGAGAGACAACGTATACGAGGAAAAGCTCAATTGTCGCAGGAGCATGTGTAACGCTTAGTAGGGTATCTATTCTACTTTCTTCCTTCATTAGTGCTTTATTGATTGTACGTATTGGTAATTGCGTTGGTGACAAAAAGCATACCTACCTCAATTTATGAAAGATATTTGAAACTTATGATGTTAATGTTGCTTTCATATCGAAATCTCATTGGCACAAATAGTAGCGCATTTTTAAGAAATTGATTAACCGATTAATCAAATATTAAATTAATCAAACAGATTAATCAAATATTAGATTAATCAAATATTAGATTAATCGAATATTAGATTAATCGAATATTAGATTAATGAAATATTAGATTAATCAAATATTAGATTAATCGAATATTAGATTAATGAAATATTAGATTAATCAAATATTAGATTAATCAAACAATCGATTAATCAAATAATCGATTAATTAATTAAATTCAAACAATATTCTGATTAATCAAATATTAAATTAATCAAACAGATTAATCAAATATTTTATTAATCAAATATTAGATTAATCAAACAATCGATTAATTAATTAAATTCAAGCAATATTCTGCTATATCCCTAACACTTTTGTAACTAACAGACGATCCCAGTGTATGGTGAATTTACGTTGCGGCACCTTTAAAAAATCATGGATGCTTGTTTGAAACCCTGCAAATCCTGCAGTTGATTAATCCCTCATTTGATTAATCAAATATTAGTTTTATTAATAAGGCAATTAATCAAATAATTGATTGCCTTATGAAAAATCGTTGAAGCCGAACATGCTTGTCATCATCAGCAAGTAACGTGGTGTATACCTAAGTAAGCAATGCGTGTTTGAGGATATACTTTGTGTCATTGGAATAAGATTTATAATGTAACGGCTGCCTTACAACATACTATAAACATAGTAAGGAGGTCGGATTGTACGGCACCTCTAATAGTCATGGATGCTTGTTTGAAACCCTACATTTGATTAATCAAATATTAAATTAATCAAACAGATTAATCAAATATTGCATTAATCAAATATTAGATTAATCAAATATTAGATTAATCAAATATTAGATTAATCAAATATTAGATTAATCAAATATTAGATTAATCAAACAATCGATTAATTAATGCAATTCAAGCAATATTCTTCTATATCCCTAACACTTTTGTAACTAACAAACGATCACAGTGTATGGTGAATTTACGTTGCGGCACCTTTAAAAAATCATGGATGCTTGTTTGAAACCCTGCCGTTGATTAATCCCCCATTTGATTAATCAAATATTAGTTTAATTAATAGGGCAATTAATCAAATAATTGATTGTCTTATGAGAAATCGTTGAAGCCGAACATGCTTGTCATCATCAGCAAGTAACGTGGTGTATACCTAAATAAGCAATGCGTGTTTGAGGATATACTTTGTGTCATTGGAATAAGATTTATAATGTAACGGCTGCATTACAACATACTACAAACATAGTAAGGATCACCTCTAATAGTCATGGATGCTTGTTTGAAACCCTACATTTGATTAATCAAATATTAAATTAATCAAACAGATTAATCAAATATTAGATTAATCAAAAAATATTAGATTAATCGAATATTAGATTAATCAAATATTAGATTAATCAAATATTAGATTAATCAAATATTAGATTAATCAAATATTAGATTAATCAAACATTAGATTAATCAAACAATCGATTAATCAAATAATCGATTAATTAATTAAATTCAAACAATATTTTGCTGTATCCTTAACACTTGTGTAACTAACAGACGGTCACAGTTTATGGTGAATTTACGTTGCGGCACCTTTAAAAAATCATGGATACTTGTTTGAAACCCTGCATTTGATTAATCGCCCATTTGATTAATTAAATATTAGTTTAATTAATAAGGCAATTAATCAAATAATTGATTGTCTTATGAGAAATGGTTGAAGCCGCACATGCTTGTCATCATCAGCAAACAACCTGTAGGTATAGGTAAGTAAGCAATGCATGTTAAGGATATACTTTCTGTCATTGAAATACGATTTATAATGTCACTGCTGCATTACAACAATACTATAAACATAGTAAGGGGGTCGGATGATATTACATTAATCAAATAATCGATTAATCAAAAATGTGATTTATCAACTAGTCGATTAATTGATTAATTTCAAACTTATAATCAAAACCCAATTAATGGATTATAATTGTACTTTTGTCTAGGTGCTATATCTCACCTAAATTAGTAACACGTGTAATTTCTCCTTTTGTTTCAGAACACAATTGCACAGAAAATATTATATCATCAGGAATCACGAAAATACTAAGCTTAATTAGTTCATTTGAAATTATCGCAACTGTTTAATTATGGAATTGACTTATCTGATTAGTTAATTAAATTTTTCATTACGTGAATGCAAAAATTAATCAATTTCGTTTAGTGCTGCCTCGATATAATTTCTTAGGTTGATTACAATTTTTTGAATTAATAATTATGCGCACTTAAAAGTCTAATTAGATCACTAATTTTTATGCTAATTACAAATTATTCATAAATCCCAACGAGTGAATTGATTATTAGCATGTCACGATAGAATGAAATTAGGTAAAGTTACACGTGGGTACAAGAGTTGCTAAGTAAATTAATGAATGCAATAATTATGTAGCTAAAGAACAACAATTAGTGCACGCGTAAGTAGCACTGAATGTTTACAAGAATCAATAGGTCTTTTATAAGGCAATTACCGTGTGTATTTCTATTTTGGGTTCTATAAATTAATTTCACCAAATCATTAAGTGTACGGTTTAACGATACGACTATACAGCAGAGGTTCATTACAGTTTCTTTGGAAGACTAATTAAGCTACCAGTATCAAATGGTAACGTCGACGATTCCACTAAACATACAGTGCCATGAATTAAATTAAATATCATGGATGAGTAAATAAACATCAGGATTATATATAAGAACGGCGGTCGACCGCGTCTAATTAAATTCATTTGCAATCGTAAACACGTAGGTACATAATATTATCCTATTTAATTAATGCCTATGCATTTTCAATTTCAAATAGAACCATGATAGTTTACTTATGGAACTTCTCCTCTTAAAATGAGGCAATTAATCATCTAAACTGTAAATAAAGTTGTTCAATGTCTTATAATTAATTACCCTAATCAATTTTTTTCGTATACAGGACGGTATTACTTTGGTTTTATTTGAAAAATTTAACGTAATTCAGTCACTTTTTAGGAAACTTACACGGAAGTTGC
The DNA here is from genome assembly GCA_036250285.1 of Pyrocoelia pectoralis. Classification (NCBI taxonomy): domain Eukaryota; kingdom Metazoa; phylum Arthropoda; class Insecta; order Coleoptera; family Lampyridae; genus Pyrocoelia; species Pyrocoelia pectoralis. The sequence continues at coordinate 22,310,233 of CM070083.1, forward strand.
TTTGGTACAACGGAACAGCAGTAAGTTCTTAGCGCAGTTTATTAATTTCTTCTAATTAACGACGGAGAAAATATACCATTGATAGAATTGGGCCTAATTAAATTATGCTACCTACATTAAAAAATTTTGCTGAACTGTTTTATATTTCGGTCAAGTTCACACTGTCATACGTTGTCTGCAAAGTTAATTTATTACCCTTCAATGAGAAGAAAAATTCGAATTGTTACCATTTCCAATCATTTAGTGTGTTTCTCGCAATTACTAACTCAATTATATCTAATTACGTGCTTCTAGTCTTTCCAATTAAACACATTATAATTTGTCAAATTACTATAATTTCATTTAATTATACGTTTCACGTGCAAATTTATTTGATTCTTCTAAAAAATTACTTGACAGCAAATTAGTTACAATTTATGGCTAATTTTAGGATTAATTACACTTATCGAGAAAGGTGCGTTTCTTCATCAATTAACGCAATAAATCAATCATTTGACGGATTGAAAATGAACGAAAAGTTTCACCCCCTCGTTATTCGCAGGTACGGTGCCGGGTTTCAAACAAGAATCCATGATTTTTATAGGTGCCGTAACGTGAATTGACCATTCATTACTGTGATCCTCTCTGTTAGTTATAAAAGTGTTATATGGGGATAGCGGAGGGTTGGCGGGAAGGTTATAAAGAATCTGTAATGGTCGTCAGACAGGGTCCGTGACAGATCTGTGTTGCCTAAAGCTTCCTCTACCACCAGATAGAGAACGATGCCGAAGCCGAAATATTGATCGTATCATCCGACCCCTTTGTTATGTTTGTATAGTAACGGGCTTAAACTTTTCATACCACTTCCATCTTATCTATGTGTTTTTAATTTTAATCAGTGACTTTAATTTGTTAATTTTTTATAATTAACCTCGTCAAACCACGTTTTGAAATTGTTAGTTGTTACTGATACAAAAACTCAGACAAACACAATCGTAGTAGGTAACAGATCTAATCTCGACAGTAACGATCATAAAGTAATGCGTAAATTTTAATTTTTTTACCAATTAATTTAGGTTTATCGTCCGTAACCCTATACGGATGAAAACGGAAAACAGTAATTATTGTATTATGCGAATTGATGAATGTACTGAAGCTCGTCTAGGATTCAAAGCAAAGTCAACAAGGCGATTCGGAATTGTATAGTTACCACCATTTTGAATTATTCGCTTTATTGTCGTAATTCAAAAATCGCTGTCTGTAACAGCACAAACGCAAAGTACATTCTAAATACGAATTGGTTACTTATTCAGGTTGTGAGGTTTTTACTGATGATGATACGGTTGTGGGGCATCAAAAATTGTCAACGTGAGCAATTAGTAGGATTAGTAGTGTGGATAATCTCTATACGTTTCGAGGTTAAATTGCCTACTGGAATAAGTAGTTTAAACGCCTCAAAGAGCACTAAAACATTGCCTTTCCGTCAAACTTGTGTACGAATGCAACAAGTCTAGGAAATATATTGTATATTAAAGGTTGAGAAGTTTGAATTCGAAAACTAAACTTTAAATAGAGTAAAACTTTTTCGGCCATCAGTTAGAGGTTGAAGTTTGAGTGCTGCAGACTCAATTCAGAGCTTAAACTGTTATATATTACTATATTGAAATGATAAAGATAAAATTCATAGGCTTCATTTTGCATGGTATGTTTACGTACCGCGTACCAGCGACAGCTTGATTTGAAGTTCGATGTTAGAGTTAAAAAATTATCAACTCAATTAAGCGTTCAAAGTTTAAATGAAAAGATGAACGCCCGAATTCGAGGACTGAACGGTTGAGTTTAATGTTTGAACTCAATATTAACGTAGATATAAGTTAAAAGTTTAACATAGGTATATTGAGTTGAAGCTTTGAATTAAAAGCTCAATTCAGAGCTTAAAACTTAAATTAATTGAGAGTCTGTCTGAACCCAGTTCTGTACTTTTGAACTATTTCGCATGGAATTATCCTACAATTAATCATAATAATAAATACAGGCAATTCCACTAATTATTTGCAATGTAATTATAAATTAATTAATAATAATTATAATAAAAATCATTTACGCTTGATAATGAAACATAGTGTCGGAACGCGTCGGGTTACATTTAAAATACAAAATTAGTGGAATTACTTGTCTTGGAGTTCGGAAAAAAATAATTCAAGATAGATAGCGCATACCTACCTTACAACTAAAACGTTAATAGCCCAGTAAAATGGGAAGAAATTTAATGATTTGGAGGAAATAATGGTTACAGCTTTGAAAATTTGGGAACAGGCTTCTTTTGCGCTCCTTTTTAAGTGTTCAAGAGTCCCCACCCGTACGTAGAATCAATAGTTTTCGTCTTACTTATTATTGATTTTATTATGCAAAACGAGCAGCGATTGTGTCTTAGAAAAAGGTTTAAATGATTAAATCTCTGTCAATATTAATCGTATGAAAATGTTTAAAAAATAAAATTGTTCGTAATTAAATTCTCTACAACTTTTATTTGAAGCATTTTGCGATACGCACGCGAAATACACGCGATGCGCGCACGTGTTACCGTTTCGCCGCAAAACAGTCGACATCTAAAAAAAACCTATCTCGGCTCCTATTGGTCGTAGAGACAAAAAGTAAACATGAAAATGTGCGGAACATTGTCAGATACAACTTTCTTAACGTTTTTGTTTTTGATAAAATTGATACTTTTTCAGTTATTTACAAAAATCTGTTTTTTTTTTTACTTTTGAACACTTCAAAGGGAGCACAAAACAAGCTTGTACCCAAATTTTCAAAGCTGTAACCATTATTTCATGCAAGTTTTCCCATTTTACTGGGCTATAACATCTACACGCATTAATCGATAGGAGTCACTCATATCTTTAGTTGTTCGCAGTAACTTCTTGCCCATCAAATTAGAAATTTGTATCTATAGGTCTATTTTTTTGTAAATGAGCCAAACGTATTACCTCCATGGTCAAGAACAAATTTTTAAGATTTTTATACGTGAATCATGGTCTGTACTCAGCAATGTTCAAAGTCTTTTGGGAATTGGGACAGTGAATTAATATGGGACAAACCCAATTAATTGTTGCGATGACAAATATAGGTAAATTTGATGGTTTCGCATCGTTGAGAGTCCTTTTTCCGACCTCCTTCACCTCTTTGTCTCCTACCGTTGGCATTAAAACATTCTGACCCCTGATCTAGCCACTTTGCGAACACTAAACGACAAAAAATTGCTAACCTAAGCGTAGTTTGTCACAAAAGCGCTTAGGTTATTTGCAGATTTAGTATATTTTTTTACAAAAACGAGAGTATAACACTAAAAACGACGTCGGCAAGCTCCGCTCCGTGGCTAGATCAGGGGTCAGAATGTTTTAATGCCTACCGTTGTTAATGCAGTTTCAAAATTTCTTTTAGAAATCGTTGTAATAACAAAGACAAGTAAATACCCTAATTTTTTATTTTAAATTGAACCGAACGCGTTTCCACATGTGATACATTAAAATTAAACAAGAGAGTGGCTTTTGAATAAGTTGGGGGAAAGTGTGATGATGTACGGGGTGGATATCTGGAGATGGAAGGAACGGCAAATATTGGAAATGTGTATTGGATTTGGACGGGTTGTATAGTACAAGAGGAATTAAAATGAGAGAAGATAAGGATACGGGCTGGGAAGTTCGATGTTGGCGATGATACGAGGAAGGGATGGTTAGGGTAGGGCGAGTGGAAGATATTGCAAAGCTGTTGGAAAGAGGTGAAAGAAGGTAAAATAAAATACGGAAAGGAAGATAGAGAAGAGTATTATGAAAGGGGGGATACGCTTGGGAGGAGGGAAAGGGATTGGGGATGAGTACAAGAGTGGAGATTATAAGAAGGAACAAAGATAAACAGATTCAGGAAAGAAGATGCAAGATCAGGGAGGGTAAATATAAGGTCGAAAGGGGTGCCGAGATACTTAAGGGGGCAGCTGAATGTAAAGCAGAAGTGAATGGTGGCGAGGTATAGATGTGGGAATGAAGAGAACGTAAAAAAATATTGGTGGAACAACGAGAAAAGGAAATGCAGGTTATGTGGAGAGGAGTGGGGAGCATAAATCACATGCTCGGTAAGTGTAAGGAGCTAAGGAAAGAGGGAAGAAGTTGGAGAGAGGTTTTAGGGGTGGGGGAGATGAGAAGGAATAAGATGGATGGAAGAGGTAGAAGAAAGAAGGATTGTTGTGCAGGGGGTAGGAGGGGGGGGAGTGTAAATGTAAAAAAAAATTGTCTTAAAAACTAAATAGTAAATTTCAATGACAGCTTTGAAATGAAAAGAATTGTGGAGGTGTATTAAGAAAGGGTTGTGTTTTGCATTTTGGAGGTGTGGAAAGAAAGAGGCAATATGGGGATAAACTAAAGCTATGGTAAAATTGCGACGCAAGTGGACAGATAAATAAAGCAAGCACAAATTATTGCGAAACTTAGAAAGGAACCAAAGGGGAAAATATAACTTGAATCATAAAGCAAGTAGGTTTTTATAGCGATGCTTGGGCATTTTCTCCTTAATTTCCATCATGTTTGATACGTTTGTCACAAAAATAAAGGAACTGAAAATTGGCTAATTACAAAAATGGCCTGTGATTAGCGAAGACCGATTTTTGAGGAATGGATAAAGAAGTTTGTGATAAATTTGGTATGTTCAGACTATCTCGTACTAAAACTCCGACTAGTTTGATCGATGTACTAGACAGGACAATCACCACAACTAATTTTGTACACCCCCGTGAGGGTGGTAGCGTCCAACAATGTTGGCCAGGTTAGATTTTAAGTTAAAATTTGAGGTAAACGATGATATTGTTTCAGAAGATTGTTGAAGAAATTGCAGGAAGGGTCAATGTATGGGAAAGACACATAGAAGCTGTAAATTAATTATTAATGAGTCTAAAATAAGGAGAACCATTGAGCTGGGCAATGTGAAAAAGTAATTCAAGTTCTTTGATTAAGTTACCTTTAGAGAGGTGTAGGTTAGTTAATCGATGGAAGAAAACTCTGAAAGCAGCCATTTTTTGGGACAAGGAGTAAAAGTGATGGCATGGCAGGTGGAAGCGAATTTTGTGAAGGAATTAGTGTCGAGGCCGGAAGGATTACTATTCTCCGTTTCTATAATCCATTCGATGTTCGACCCCTCGATGTTGGGATACAAGTGTTGAGGAGTTGGAAGCAAGAAGAAAGTTGGGTCTCCTCTAAAGATAACGAAGATGTCGTCTACACACCTTTTATGGTAAACAAAGTGTGTTTGAATCAAATTGTTGGTGAATTCTAGAAAATTTCGGCTAAACGCTGGCGAATAAATTGACAATATCAAAGGAGATACGAATATCGTTATCTTGAATTCGAAATTTAGGGAAACCCAAAGATTTCAGGTTGAGCCAATTAGTTAGTTAGATGATTGTAAAGGAAACGATGGGACGCATGGGATGGATACCCATCAGTTTTGTGAATCTGACGTAGGATATTCGAGTTCATTTTGTTGAGAACAAAATTTACAAACTTTCTTAGTGAAGGTGTCAAAATAGTTCGTCAAAAGAAAATCTCCGGATGGTATTCTCCTTCTCTCATCTTTTTTCTTATGATGTTTCTTTCGAAGATCTTTACCTTTCCTCTTCTCTGCTTGTCATTGTTGTGGTTTCAGCCGCGTACGTACCTACTGGCCTAATTACTGTCTTGTATATTTTCATTTTTGTTTCTCTTTTTATAGTTTTGTTTTGTAAAATATAGAAGTTCCGAGATGAATATCGTAAAGTTGGATGTTGATGTTGATCAAATTTCTTTGTTGATCGCAATGATTGATTGATGTGTTGAGCTCTCGACAGTTTCAAGTAAATGTACTTTATTATGAGTTTTTCTTTCCGGCAAGTGTTGTTGAACCAAATGTTTAATGCAATCCTTTTCATCTTCATAGAAAACTTAACATAGGTTGCGTGGATGAATGATGAAGTTCATTTTCGTCATTTCTTTGACTTTATTGAGCCGTTTTACAACGATCGGCTTACTAGATTATTTAAGGAATTTATAAGTACGTGTTTATCGATTTATGTGACTGTAATAAAACGAGTGTAAGTATGCTGATTAGGGGCAATTTCAAACGTTGTCACGTACTCGATGGTAAGAGCCTTTAAAACCAACAGAAACGGCACTATTTCAAGGTCACTTTTTTTTCGAAAAGCTTGAAACCATCTCAGGACTGGCCCCATGTTATTCCTTGACAAACAAACATCTAAAAAAACACACACAATTATTATGTAAAGCGAACACTGTAATAGCTCCGTGACGTAATAAACATTCGACACGGTCTCAATGTGTTGATTGTATTTTTTGTTATGTATGTATTTGAATGCTGGTATTTTAAGTAGTGATATTGAAACTGACCTTGTGAAAGTGAATTACTTATTTCTATTTTTACGTTAGCAACCAAGCGCGCGATAAGCGATCGGTGTAAAGTTGTTGCAATAAAATAGTGGTTTTATAAACTGGTCTTAGCTAAAAGCCTCCTTTTTCTCAGTTAAATAAACTACTAGAGATTAGTTCATTGCAATCGACTAGATTATACACCTTTGTATACTGGTTTTACAAGAAAATAAAATTTATTATTATTATTATTATTAATCGTATATCATTCTTTTCTTATAAAGGAGTTATAATCACTATGAATTGCTATTGCGTGCGCGATTTTGGTGGAAATCTGGTCATAAAATATAATATTTTACTATTCTTTTAAATTAGAAACCGCTTTGGTGGAACAGCCACCGAAGCCACTAGTGGTAATTAATAAACTACCACACTTTTCTCTTATGGTAACTCGTATGCTACGGCTACGCACTGGCACTTTTAAATCTCTCCCAGCATGTGTATTAAAGCTAGTGAATGTTCAGCGATTAAGTTCAGTAGGATTTATTTCTTCAATTTCTACTGTTATAAGACGAGATAATCGTTTGTAACAAAAATGAAGTTATATCACAATCGTGCAAGCTCTAGTAGAGACACTCATGGAATCATTACGAATATTGTTAAGACTATAAGGAACATAATCTTATATCCCTTAACATAAATTTTCTGGAGGCTCTAAGGATTTCCAAAGTTACCTCTATTACCTATACATAACTACAGAACCATTTCTTCTTTAGCAAAACCTTTGAATATGTGTTAAAAGGTCAAATAAAGAACTATTTTGAAAGAAATGTCTTCAATGAAAGTTTTTCGCAGTACCAAAATGGTAATATGAAAATTAATTATGTTAACGACGCTTTTGAAAAGAAAGCCTTCTTGGAAACTGCCTGTCTTGAATTAAGTAAAGCTTTTGATTGTGTTTGTCATGGAAATCTGTTAAAAAATTGCAGTTTTGATAATAATTTTAAAATCCGTAAATCTACTTTACTAGAGGTCACTCATGGTGCGCCTCAGGAGTCTGTCTTCGGCCCTATATTGTTTTTAGTTTTTATTAACTGCCTGTCTTGACTTAAGTAAAGCTTTTGATTGTGTTTGTCATGGAAGTCTGTTAAAAAATTGCAGTTGTGATAATAATTTTAAAATCCGTAAATCTACTTTACTATAAGTCACTCATGGTGCGCCTCAGGAGTCTGTCCTCGGCCCTATATTGTTTTTAGTTTTTATTAACGACTAACGAATATATTAGTTACCTACTTATAGTGATCTGCATGGCTATGCTACCAGAGATAGGAATCGTATTCATATCAATTTTCATAAATTAAATAAGAGGTATTATGGTTTGTTACTCTATAAAGTATTATCGAATAAAATATAATCCTCAGGAACGAATAAAATACACTTACTGAGCACCGATGCAAAGCTTTTGGAAGAGTTTATTACCGAAATTGGTCCACAAATCTGATGATCCTTATAATAATGTCATAACGTCATGCGAATAATGCAAAAAGTGTCTTTCAGGACCAAAAAAAAAAAGTTTGAAACAAAATTTGCTCATAATGCAATAATGGAGCGTTTTCCAAAATCCATTGCGGCATTTTTACAATGTTCTTACATCGCCGCCATTTTTCGTTAGGTCATAGAGCATATAAATTTATGTTCTATGGTTAGGTACACATTTTGGAGAAAGTGGTATAGTAAAAATTGTAGATAATTATAAGCCAGTTTTAAAATGAATATATTTTCTTTTTGAAATAGCTGTATAGATAAGGGAATGAAGAAACTCGATAAATTAATAAACCAAAGTTCAACCTAGAAATAATGTGTTGGTTTTGACAAAATCTACACTACGTATAGGGTTGAACATTGTCAGTGGATACTATGATCTTCATTACTTTGTATTCTTCTCAATGCTTCTTCTTGTGTTTGAATTTCAAGGTATAGTACTCTGCCATGTTTTTGGTTTCTACTTCCGATTTGTTTTTTTTTGTTCCAAAATGTTTCTGTAATTTTCATTTCTTTTTATTTGATAAATTTTTATCTGTCTGTTTATTTTTCCTTTTCACTTCATTTCGGATATCTTTGCTCCGTTTTCGATTTCCACATATCTTGACATCCACATCTACTAATTACTAATATCCATGGACGCCCATACAGTAATTTCTAGGGGGGGGGGTCAATTTGGGGAAGCTATTTCAACAATATAAAGCAAATTGAAAAAGCGTTTCGATATTTAAGAAATTATTACTGCTTCGAGTCCGAGTCCAAGGGGGCAACTGCTTATGAGCTCCCATGCTAATATCTAATATCGAGTCTCATGGAAAATACATGTGTTAGGTACCGGATAAAATAAAAGAATCAGACTCAGGCTTTAAATCCAGGTACCTCAAAACCAAGGCATTTTGTAAAATCGATGCATTTTTAAAAAATGACTTTTCGAATTTCGTTGTTCCAAGCGCCTTTTTCTCTCTTTTTCTTATGTACTCTGTGACTTGTGTAATCGTATACTTAATATTTTGTAGGGCACCAATAAATTGGTATTATTACTAAATTTTTCGATAGGTATAATTTACGCGGTACAGAGAAGAACGTTCGCCTTTCATTTCTATTTTTTATTTTCGTTGTATGTGTGGGACATGCCGAGGACAACGACGACGACATCACGAAGTAGGCAAAATTGTGGCTACCACAACTCACCACGGAAAACTTCAGTTGGCGCTGGACAATCTAGATCCACATGGAGAATTGTAGTGTACACCGATATGAACTCTGTTGCCCTCTTCACCAAACCGAGGCATGAACAACGGGTCGCCCAAAATTTCCAGAAACAAGGCATCGTGAAAAGCGGGGTTGTGACGTTATTGTGTATGTTACACATTGTACCCAGAAGGACTGAGAGGCTATTTTGCTATTCTTACTGTACCGAAGCGCCCTCCAAGTGGAAAACAACTTAATGTTTATATACACGGAATGAAGACAGGTAATTTCTTTACCTCGGCTTTGGGAGGGCAACTCCCGTGTTGTTGATAGAAAGCCTTTTTTCCACCATCTGTTGTACTTTAATCATGTTTATCGATCCTTGTAAGATCAGCACCCACATATCACCATTCCCAATGTACAATCCTACCACTTGACAGGTATGAAGTTTCACGGACACTTGTACCTTGGGGTTGGTTTCAGATGGATACGCTACAAAATTTGAAACGTTATCACTGTTATCACTTATGGTTCTACAGAAAATTGGTTCTAGAGATCTGGGACGCAAACCATTTTTATTATCCGATGACCATATTAAACAGCTCACTTAATCTGACTCTCCGAGATGAACTTAACATTAATGTATATATTTGAACCTTAAATTGTTCTCAATATTAATGCCAAATTACAGGGACTAATTAGAAGACACAGCCTTACAGTACATATTAGAAAATATGGGAGTGAAGGCTAAAATTATTGAAATTGTTGCCTACAGAAAATTGATTATAAAAGTCTTAGGCACAATGCCTGAAATTTTTTTAAATTCGATAGTGAGTTACAATTGAAAAATCGGGAAACAATCTCTGGGTTTGGAATTAAAAAAGTTATTAAACTAATTTTTCGGAGCGTCTTCATTATTAAAAGAGATTCTTTAGATATGAAATTTACAACAGGGAGGGTGTGAGATAAGCTGACATTTTCCGGGTTGTCCCTCCTTGAACTGCGGTATGAAGACGGTCAAGTTGTTGGCAGCGAAACAATTCGTAGTATAATAGATATATGGCGCTTTCTTTCACCCACCATACGAACTTTGGTGAATGTGCACCAGATCTTGTACAGGGATTGTCTCGGTGTGTCTGGTAACTCCTGGTATTATAGGGAATGGATCATATATGTTGTATTTTTGTCTTCTTCTTGAATTTCGCATAAACACGACCTTTCGTCACCAATGATAATGCCTAACTACAAGGTCAATGTGGCCAATTTCCGATATTTTCCAGTGGAATACGGGTATTGTACGAAAGCCATATTGATCAACTCCGTAGTGGTTTTACGTAGACCATTATGAAGTAAACCGTTTGGACGGCCTTTAGTGAAGTCGGGAGGTCTTCTTGAACGTTGACTATCATCCAAGTAAACAAAAAAATTTTCGTGAAATACTCTCCCCATAAACGCAGGTTGCTGTTAAGGAACGAGAGATTTTTTGTAGCGACTTACTCGTTACATTTGTCTTACATAGAATTTTGCTCCAAAAAATAGTCACGGGAGCAAATTCGAATGTATTCATCTTGTTTAGCAGATTTCTGACTCCAACTGTGATAGTCTGATTTTTTATTTCCTCCATTACCTGTAGTGCCAATTGACTTTACACATTGACACACAAAAAAAATTGTTAAGTGGAGTCATGAGCGCACGTGGTAAGCATCATATTGGAATCTCTATGTGTGTAAAGGCTCGGTTACATTGCACGTCAATCTAAGACATTGACACATTATAAACACAAGCTGGTAAAAGTAGAATGAACTTCCCTGTTCAAACGCTAAACACATCTCTATTCTCTCTCGAAGCTATTGCAATATTGATCAATAATAAAGCCGATATGAGGAAGAAAGATGTTTGGGAGTTATGACAAAAAATATCAAAAAAATCCAAAATTTTCATTTTGACTGTGGACTAAACATTAGATAGGTACTCCTTGTAAATGCACCAGGTGTCAATTTGAAAACTTCAGCAGATAAGTAAAATTTCTCGAAATCGTTTCTAGAATATGGAAGGGGAACTGATATGACCCGTAGGCCAATTTTCTGCAACACACTCCTTATCTTTTAAATTGCACTACCCCAGTGTGCGACATATTATTGGAAAACCTTTTAAAAATGCTATTCATCAGTACTAAACCAAATGTTAATTAATCGGTTAGTTTGTTGTGTTAAAAAACACAAAATATTGTTTATTTATTAGAGGATTTATTATTAAAGGAGCTTTCAGATAACTTATTGTGTTTGGACATAATAAATTTTTTTTTGCATGAATGTGTAATTTTCTATGGGTTATTGTTGAGTTTTTCTGTTCATTTTGACTATCTATTTGTAAAGATAAGCTGTTTTTGGAAAATAGTATAACAATAAATTTTAATAATAAGTATACTATTTTTCGTATTATTTCAATTAAAAAATAATGGATTAATTTACATTCTGTTTGGTAGGTACTGATGAATAGCATTATTAAAGAGCTTTCCACTCATATATTACACATGGGGTAGTGCAATTTAAAAAAAAATAGGGGCGGGGTGGCTGGCTCCAGGGGTGAGTTGCAGAACATTTCTATGTGAGTCATATTGGTTACCCCTCAATGTTCTAGAAAAATTTTCGAGTAATTTTACTTACCTGTTTACAGTTTCGAACATAATAATATGATGTTTGGCATAGTTTTCAAATTGACACCTGATAATGTACTAAACTTCGGAAATGTTAACACACTTCATTTTGTTAAAACGCTGTGAAATCTTATGCTATTTTTCACTCCATAACTACTACCTTTATAACATTGAAATTTGGGGTGCAAGTGCGCACATGGGGTGAGAACGTTGTGTAAATTTTATTATATTTAAAAAATTAAAACTTTTAACTGTTGTGCATGTTTATATTCAAATTCAAACACAAAAAAACAGTTTACCGATTCACAGAACAGCATTATTTCAAAAGAATCTGGGTTATACAAGGTGTAAAATTTTCAGTGCTCTCTCTAATTACACAAAACGATTAACGTCATGCGCAGATTCAAAGCGGAACTTCAAACACGTGTATTACGAACAATATTATAATCTTAAATTATATTTTTTTACGAATTGTAGCAATTTTGAGAATGGGACAATTTTCTTTTAATTGAATCCTTGCATATTTATGTCGTACATCTTGTATAACAAACTGCATGTAATAAAATACAATCCGCTCTATCGAACAAGCCTAAAGTAACTTTTCAAGTATCAATCGAAATCGCCCTTTAGGTACGTTTAATGAAGTTCTAGCTTCGACATTTTGATCGATAAAACGTCACATACTGCAAAGCCCTATTAGAGATTAGAAATTTAGGACCAATAGTAAAGAGAGGTACGTTTCAGTCATACATACATTGGTTAGTTACACGCTCGAACATTTATTTTGCGTGCAAGTTATATAGGTTTATAAAAACTAGGTCACTTGGTACAATGCAAATTTGTAAGCGCCCGTCAAGATAAAAAAATAAGGAGCGACTGTAAAATTGTGAAAGGAATTGTGTCTATATGGGGATCCATTTATAAATTTCTTTCACTTTTACCTCTAATTAGTAGTCGAGAGTTGCGTAATTAAACATGAGAAAGTTTAATAATATTATAACGGTTTCTTTTTATAATATAAGGTGCCGAAAATGTTTATTTGATAACTTAATATTTTATTTATGTAATTTATATAAATATTTATAAGATAAAGTATCTTCATTTGCATATAGCATTGGTATTAACATTTATCATTATATGAAGGACCAAATGCCGTCATTTCGACAAATTTTACTTGTATAGGTATCATAATATTAATAATAAATATTTATTTAATTTCTCTGACAAAAGATTTGCATGGGAAGCATCAAGATACAGTAAAAAGATGTACCTACAATATCATCAAACGCTGTGTGTGCATATAAGACTAAACAGTTTAAGAAAATTCACGATATCGTTTATAAATAATATGAGTCCCAAAACTGATCCTTGTGGAACCCCGGCGTCTACAGCAAGTGATTTTTGTTCTATTAAAATCTACTCACTTTTTCCGTCTAGATAGGGGTTTGTAATTACAGTTTAGTATTCCTTTTTTATTATTATTTATTGATTCACACTTACATAGTGGTACATACAATAATTAAATTTATGGGGGATAACATCCAACCATAAATTTATTTTTTAGGAATCTTAAGATTAAAACAAAATTATATTATCTAATAAGTATTTATGATTATGAATGAAATAAAATTAATTTAGATTAAAGAATTTTCGGACAATGTGACATGTTTGTAATAAAACAGCTCGTTGTATTATTACAAATAATTTTGGATTTAAATTTAGTGATGTTAAATAAGATTCAAATTTACAAGAAATTACACCTGTTGCCGAAATAACAATTGGAGTAATGTAGATTTTAGTCAAATTCCAAATTGCCATCATCTCAATTGCCAATGCTTCATATTTTCTACGTTTTTCGTTTTCAGTTTTTATAATATTCGTGGATAATGGCACAGCAACATCAATGATGACAGCATGTTTATCTAATTTATTAATTATAACAATATCGGGTTTATTGTGTGAGACTTCCCTATCTGTTATAATTATTCTATCCCAATATAAGATGTATGAATCAGTTTCTAATATTGGTTCCGGAATGTATTTATAATAAGGTTTAATACTGTTTATTAACTTTAAATTTTTCGCTATTTGTTGATGTAAAATTTTGCAAACTTGATTATGTCTATAAAGATAGTCAATCGGTGCTAAATTAGAACAACCAGCTATAATGTGCTCTATGGTTTCATTTTGCGAGAGACATTTTCTACATTTGTCAGAGACTTCCAGATTCATTATGTGTCTTTTGTAATTATTTGTTGCAATGACACCATCTTGAATTGCGCATATGAATCCTTCAGTTTCTGAATGTAGAAATCCATCTTTTAACCATCTTATGGACATATCTTTATTTATTTCTGAGGATTTTAATATAGTCGGATATTTTCCATGCAAGATTTTATTTATCCAATTTAGTTCAAAATTTAATTTTGGTTCACAATCGAAATTTTTAAGTTTAAGATTTAGACCTGAATAATGTTTATCTAACCGAATGATATTATTAATGAGCAGATTTTCTAAAGAATAAAAATAATTTCGTAAAAGATTGATTTGATTTTTGCACAAATTAAATAAATTTGTTAAACCGCGTCCTCCGTCTTTTCTTTTGAGATATAGTCTTTCTACAGAAGATTTTGGATGTAAATAGTTATATTTCTTTAGCATTTTTCTAGTTAATCTATCTAAATCATTCAAGTCAGTATCTGACCATTTTAAAATTCCAAACAAGTAAGATAATGTAGGAATAGCCCAAATGTTTATAGCAGAGATCATGTTCTTAGAATTTAGTTTTGTTTTTAATATCATTTTTAACTTTTCTATGTATCTTTGTTGAAATTCAGTTTTGAGTAATGAATTATTTAAAATAAAATTTTGTTTCATTCCTAAATATTTATAATACATGTTAGGTAATAATTGCGGTATTTCGTTTACTATTTCAGGATTAACAATTGGTACTCCTTTTATTATATTGATTTTAGAACATTTGTTTAAGCCAAATTCCATAGAAATATCTCGACTAAATATTTTTGTCGTTGAAATTAGATTGTCCAATTGAATTTCAGATCTAGAGAATAATTTTAAATCATCCATATACAGTAAATGTGTAATGGCAAGATTCTCTTTGGTATTTAAATTGAAACCAGAAAACGAATCATTTAATAATTTAGATAATGGATTTATTGCTAAACAAAACCATAGAGGACTTAAAGAGTCACCTTGAAAAATTCCCCGTTTAATTTTGATCATATCAAGTAAATGAGAACCATTGATAATGATTGTATTCCAGATGGACATCATGAAAGCTAAAATATTAATGTATTTGTAATTAATTTTATAAATTCGTAAAATTTCTAATAGCCATTCATGAGGAATCGAGTCATACGCTTTTTTATAATCAATATAACACATATTTAGATTTCTCTTGTTGATCTTTGCATGTTTTGTAATAATTGTGTCAATTACCAACTGTTCTCGACAACCTTGTGCACCTTTGGTACATCCTTTTTGTTCAACACTAATAATGTTGTTTCTTTGACAATGATTTCGAATTTTTTGGCTTATGATAGATGTGAATAATTTATAAATTGTAGGTAAACAAGTAATTGGGCGATAATTTTTTGGTTCTAATGAGTCTCCATCTTTTAAGAGCATGTAAGTTACACCAGTACATAGAAATTTAGGTATTATAGATGGATTATTAAGTGCTTCATTAAACCAAAATAATATAGGAAGATGAATAGAAGTAAATTTTTTTAACCAATAATTTTGAATGTTATCTTTTCCTGGAGAACTCCAATTAGCACAAAATCGTAATGTATTTTTGAATTCATCTACATAAATTGAATTTTCTTCATTCCATTGATAATTTTCTGATTCATTTCTTAAAGCAGTTAACCAAAATGCATTTTTGTTATATGTAGAAGGGATATCCCACATTGTTTTCCAATATTGAAACATGTGGTCATTTTTGGGAAGTTTATTACAAGTATTTAAAGGTGTTAGATATCTAAAAAATTTTGATGTGTTCTCCATAAACAATTTATTTTGTGTTTTCCTTTTCGTGCAGTTGCTGTATCGTTTCAAACGATGAGCAACTGCTTTCAGTTTTTGTTTTAAGTTATCTAAACAAATTACCAATTTCGAACTTAAGTTTTTGTCATAACTATTTAATTTAAATTTATGAAAGATTTGTTTTACCTTTACATATGTCACATTGTCCGGATTCTTAGTCAACATTGTCAAAATCCCTATATCTTTCCTAAGACCAAGTATCCTCTTTTCTAAGCGAATTTTCCAAGGCGGTTTTTCAAAATTAGAATTATTTGAATGATCAACTTCATACAAAATTTGTCCGTTTCTTTCAATTGTGATTGCAGCTGCACAATATGTAGCTAAGTGAATGTAATAAATCGAATTGTGATCTTTCAAATAATTTTCAATCACCTTGTTTAACATTTCTATAATGTTTTTGATTTTATAATAGCTGGAAAAATTTAGATTAGGAATTTTAGGTCTACATAAAGGATCACTATGTTCAAACAAACTGATTTTTCCCAAGAATTCACATTCAATTTGTTGGTATTCTACTTCAAAATTTATGTTATTTGAATTTTCAACGTGGGTATCTTGAATAGTTTGATCACATTCATTATTTTCTTCATAAGGCTGTAATTATTATTATTATTATTATTATTATATGTACTTCGATTGTTATCGATACTCAGGCCAAGCCTGGTTAACTAATCGCACGGATCGAAATCAAGTTACGATTAGTCCTACTAATACATATATCTATACAATATAAATTTGAAGTTGCTGTTAAAAAGTGAACATACTAAATACTATACACATATTATGTTCATTAAATTAAATGACGTTGATAAAACCAACGCTAATCACATTTTAGATAATGTATTTGTTTGAGAAGCCTCGTATTATTATTATTATTATTATTATTATTATTATTATTATTATGAACAAGCGAGAGGCGACGTAGCCGTTTATCTCACACCAAAGCCTATATTTCAGCACAGTACAAAAAACAAAAATAAAAATTATATTAGTACACGTGTTACAAATTATACAAAATAACATAAGGGAAAAGAAGAAAGGT
Source organism: Pyrocoelia pectoralis (assembly GCA_036250285.1). NCBI lineage: Eukaryota > Metazoa > Arthropoda > Insecta > Coleoptera > Lampyridae > Pyrocoelia > Pyrocoelia pectoralis. The sequence goes on from CM070083.1 coordinate 22,327,121, forward strand.
ACTCAAAGATTTCTAATTGAATTGCTTGTTTTGTGTTATTAATGATGTCAAAGAAACGTGTTACAATTTTTGGAGCACTGTAGTCAAAGGAGATGCCCCTGTGAAAGCGTTTAACAGGTTCCAAGAATTTGGCCATGAAGGTGACCGTTTGGGCCTAGGAAGAAAGCGTACTACCAATACAGGAAGATCATTCGGAAGCATGTGCTGTGAAATCCGTAGATTTCCTTGGGAAAAGTCTCACGCGAGATTGGACAAATTGCTAAAAAGGAGCTGGAGCTTAAACCTACAAACTCCAAAAAGTACGATTTCAAATATGCCGCCAACTTCAGATACTGATCGAAAATCAGCAGCGGCAGCGAATTCTTTTCACGGATGAAACGTTTTTCACCGTAGAATAAGCGCGCAATCGTCAAAATGATAGGATCTGGTCCTCCAAATCTCTTCATACCTCGGCAGTCATGGAACACCGTCATGGTGTGGCGTTGAATTTGCCGCAGTGCAAAGACATCCTCCGTTTTCCTGTGCCAATTGATATTTTTGAATATACTGCGAGGAAATTGAAGAAATTCCAGAAGATGCCCGACTCCAAGGAGGAACGGAGGGTAGAACCACGAGTAGACCTTGGGGCGTCTGCTTCAATCACACTTTCTGAGATCAAAGACCTTCGCTTAAACTGATGAAAGCGAATCCCTTTTAAGTGGGAAGTGAAGAATATCCATCCGTATAACTTCCAAGGAATGGTTGGACAACACCTCCACTTGTTAGCCTCCACACTATGTACGTCCATGGTGTGGAGGGACGTAAAGACCGTATTCATACCGAAACCTGGGCGAAATTCATACGCTCAAGCGGAGTCAGTTAGACCCCATCAATCTAACGTGGCTTCTTCTAAAACTATTGGAGAAGCTCATTGAGCAACACATTAGAGACGAGATGCTGAGGCTGAGCCCCTCAGTAAATACCAATGTGTCTATGATCCAGGTAGAACCATGTAAACTTGCCATCCACAGGGCCGTAGCCAAAAGGCCACTACCCCTATCTGTGAAAAAATCGTTCTTCCAAGAAATCCAAGAACATCCGAAACATTATCACATGTTCATGTCCATACGTGTTGAATAAGATCGTTTATAACTAGCAAGAGAAGTTGTTGGTCCATTACAGATGCCTCAGGTACTCCCATCTCCATATCAAATAAATTTGACTTCATCCCGTAATTCTTCTTTGTGATACGAATCTTAAATGCTTATAATTTTCGTGTTAGAAATACAAGATCAATCGTGTCGAAAGTTTTCCTAAATAACAGGCAATTTGAACACTTTTTCCTAAAGTCTCAACCGATTCTCATCAGGTCTTGCCGAAGTTGTGTTCAACTTTTTTGGCACTTCTGACCGATACAGAAGAGGACCATCAGGTCAGGTCAGGTCATCTACCAACGTTCCATTTAAATTTAAACCGATTCGTTATTTCCCTGTAGGTATTGATTTTCCACTTCCAGTTCAACAATGTCCTTTCGTCAGTAAACGACTCCCTTTTCCGTACGTGGTTTGAAATAATTATACAGCGTGTCTCACGGTGACCACCCATTAGAATATTTCAGAAACTATTACGATTTGAATTTTGAAAATTTGGGTGATGGGGTTTTCGGGCGTGGCCTCCACAAATAAAATAATGGCGTCTACGTTACACTTCCGGTTTTTCCGGAAATGACACCAACTTTGTTTTTTTAAATGTAACACCCTATATATTATTCCGATTTTGGATTCTACGTAAAATTTTAGGTGGACTTTCATCAAGTTTTCTTATTCCTAAAATTAACCGTTTCCGAGATGTTTAATTTTTTTAATAAAAATTAAAATAAACAGTGTCTATAGCTTAAAACCGTGTGAATTCTACAGCAAGAAAGATGAAGGAACCATATTGATACGAGAGATAGCTGGACCCCTAAGCTTCCCATCCGTACTTTCAAAGTGGCTTAATTGCATACAGGGTGATGGAAATTTAATGCCGAGTTTAGTTAACTTCAAATCATCATAAGTTGGTTTTTTCAAATGGAACACCCTGTATGTTTCGTCGTAGTCTGATGCAAAATTTCATTCTCTTTCGAACGGTACCATGGTTCCCTATACCTATCTCTCCTAGTTTTTGAGATATCTACTGTTTTTTTGTGCGGTCAACTAAGGTCATTCAATTTCTTGCGTTTGTTGTTTTCAATTTTTTAATATTTAATAGCACAGGCAGTGGCGTATTTAACGGGCGTGCGAGTCGTGCGGCGCACGACTAGGCCCTCGCAAAACGAGGCCCTCGGGCCCTCCAAAATATAAAATTAATGATAATAAATTATACATAATATGTAAGAGACATTACATTTTGTGTTTTTTCCATAATATAATAACTAGACCTTTTTTACCACCTATATAATGTGGCCCTCCCTACTTTTGCACGACGAGGCCCTGGACCTTAAATACGCCACTGAGCACAGGGCTATCCAGAAAGAACCTGCGGCTACTTGTGGGCATACTTTCTGGGCACTGTAAACTTAACAAGCACATGCACCGCATGGGCTTGGTTGAATCACCATCCTGTAGAGGATGCTACACAGAAGATGAGACGGCGCAACACATACTTTGTGAGTGTCCCGTACTTGTCGAATTAAGACGATCCATGTTGGGGGACTCCTGGCCGGACATGGCTAAGATTAGAGCCGCTTCCCCGTCCAGCATCCTCAGGTTTATCTCACGTGTGGGATGGCTTGAGTGATGCTGCGGGGTCGAACGACTCTAATCAGGGAGGCAGCACAAAGGGCCCGAATAGGTGGCCTAAGTGCGCGTGGACTTTTGACCACCCTCCCATCGTAATCCAGAATCCAGAATCAATTTTTTAAATAAATAGTATTCAATTTAACTGTCACTAGTGCTGTTAGACTGACAACTAATAACTGGTGGTTTGTTTTGAAGTCCTGCTAAGCCATTTTCGCAAGAAATTGAATGACCTTAGTTGACTACACAAAAAACAGTAGATATCTCAAAAACTAGAAGAGATAGGTATAGGGAACCATAGTACCGTTCGAAATAGAATGAAATTTTGCATCAGACTACGACGAAACATACAGGGTGTTCCATTTGAAAAAGCCAACTTATGATGATTTCACACGGTTTTAAGCTAGATACTGTTTATTTTAATTTTTATTTAAAAAAATAAATATCTCGGAAACGGTTAATTTTAAGAATAAGAAAACTTGATGAAAGTCCACCTAAAATTTTACGTAGAATCCAAAATCGGAATAATAAATAAATAAATAATGTTACATTTAAAATAACAAAGTTGGTGTCATTTCCGGAAAAACCGGAAGTGTAACGTAGACGCCATTATTTTATTTGAGGAGACCACGCCCGAAAACCCCATCACCCAAATTTTCAAAATTCAAATCGTAATAGTTTCTGAAATATTCTAATGGGTGGTCACCGTGAGACACGCTGTATATTCCCTCTGCAAACGAGGTTAGTTGGGCTTCTAACGTCCATTTCTTCGATTTCTTCATTCACTTGTCGTCGTCAAGAACATTAAGCTTTTTACAAGTCTCGTTAGCCTCTGATAATTTTCTTTAGCTGTTCTCTTTATCGTTTGCCTCTCTTGGTGCCTTGGCAGTGACATCTCACGCTCGTAGGGTGTCTGTGGATCATTCCTGCTAGGTGGCCCATACATCCTCCACCATTCCTACATCGCACTGGATTCATTTGCCTTCACTCTTTCTTTCATTTTCTCTAGGTCTAGGTTGTTTTTTCTTGAATCTTCTTTACCAATTGCAGAAAACCATTCTTCTTCATCCTATTAATACATTTTTAACTTCTTTCGGAAAATTTCACCTAATAAAAATTAAAGTAAAAATTTTGCTATTTACGATTTGCGTTCTGTTTGTTCGTCAATTTTGCTATTTTGACATTCTCTGAGACGGGAGGTGAAACGTTTTGCTTTAATCTGTCCCAGACGACTTTTAAATGTTTGTATCTAAAGTGAAGACTTCCTCATGAAACATTTCCTGGATATGCCCTTGGTTGATCCCAGCAACTCCCTATTTTGACTTGAAATTTTGTTGGCCATCTTTGAAATTTGTAGTTCTTGGTCCATTTCTTTGGAAAGAGAAGAACGGCCTCTGAAGGTTTTATTATGTACTATATGGAAAATCTCAATTTACGAAAAAACTATCGCACTTAGGTATAGGGTAAGCTTAATAAAGTTGCACTAAAATTTACCGGGGATTCCAAATATGCAATAATAAATAGGGTGTGCTATTTAAAAAATGAAGAAAAATTAGTTTGAAAATGTCGATGTTTGGAGCAAAAAAAAGTGAACGTCCTGTATGAAATAATTTAATGTTTCGTCACGGTTGAATACTCTGATTCAACCCAAGTCCACCACCGAACTTACGTAAAAACAAAAACAAGACGTTAAAAAAATACAAGCGTTTAATGGAAGGGTTGATATTTAGCAAAAAAATATGTATTAATTAATAACTTGGCAACGCCGTGTATTAATACAAAAATAATGTACGACTGAAAAGTTCACCCAAGGCCTCTACATTTGCGCTTAAAAAAAGTAAGTCATTCCATTTAAAAAAATATACTTTTTATGCACCATACTTTTTGGAGACACCCTGTATGTGTCTAAATAATTTTCAAATGTGCTTCATTCAACCTAATTGCAATCACGTATATTTACTTTTTAGTAAATTTAACAATAAAGCCGTACTTGAAGAACGGGCTACTAAATGGACACCCCGTATAATTATTAAATATATCATATAGTTAAGTTTGTTTAGCATCGTTAACATGATAGTTATATGTTCTTGGTTTGTAAAAAAGTCACATAGTGTATGAGTTTGTTAAAAATAATTATTATTAGTTTGAATAAAAAATTATGTCCTAAAAAACGATTTTTTGCGGAAAAGCAGTAAAAGTGAATAATTTGACCCCACATGATATATATCGGCGTGGAATCAGAAAAAAATTAGTAATTTTTTGATGCCATAGCCAACTACGCGTTCCATATAAAAAAATACAACTTTATGCTATAACTCGAATTTCAAGAATATTTTTAAAGAATTGACTACACCACTGCATTCTTATCAAAAAAGTGCCTGAAGAACGTGGAAATTATTTTTTTCTATTTTCATAAATAAGCGAGATATGGCCATAAAATGAAAACTCGAAAATATGAACTTTTGGCCATAACTCGAAAACAAATGACGTTAGTCACATTTGAAATGCACCATTGAGTTTTTCTCAAAAAAAAGAGATCGAGGATGCGCGGTTCATTTTTTCATACTACCTATAATAGTTTACGAGATTCCCTATTAATTTGGCCACCCTGTACGTTAGTAATAGTTGTCCTCAGGTATGTCCAAAATTTTTGCGGGAAGCGATGATTAAAATCGTTATTACGTGGCAATTTCTATGGGGAAACAACCCGATGTATTATGATGATAAGAAATAAGTAAATTTGGCCTTTTAATAACCAGCTTCTCCCCTTGTCACCTATTATAGTTAATAAAATGATAATTTTTGTTTCCATAGTTTCTCTGCTGCCATTTTTTTTATTTTCTTATACGGTGTTTTTATGAAGTACCCACTTGTCTATCCATTTTAGGGCGCATTTCTTTTGTTTTGGACTAATGTTTACAGAACTTTGAGACAAATGTGTTTATGTGCACAATTCGTACTTTTTTCCTCTATAATATTCGTTCTAACCAAAAGTGTTTAAAGAAAAATTTTCAAAAAGTGGGCTATTGGCTATTTTTTAATTTCGACCCCGCTCAGTAACTATTCCATCGTGCTGTTCACCATCTTTATGAAAATTTTCGGACGATTATATAACATATTTTCTGGTTAATAGATTGCCGAAGGGTTGGCATTTTTCTAGTTCTTTCGCTTAGTTGCTCACGCAACACTTCCTCATTTTTGATTATTTGCTTCTCTTGGACTAAAATATCGTTGCTATTGATCACGTTTTCACGTCTTTCTGCTGTGTCTAGATTGATTTTTCTTATCCTCATTTTAGCCCTTGATTCCATTTGCCCTACCGCTAGTTGATCCACCATACAATTTTCCATATTCTTCTGTTTCATTGTATCTTTTACTTCCACGACTCGCGGTTCTTCTTCTTCTTCTCCTCCTCCTCTTCTTCTTCTTCTTCTTCTTCTTCTTCTTATTCTTCTTGGTTAGGTCATGAAATTCTTGGTTTCAAGGACTTAATTCGAGTCGTCGTGTTGCGGTTTCCTTCATTACTTCTCAAATGGTAATGAAATGACCAATTTGCATATTTTTTATAAGTATTTAGTTTTTATAGCGCATTTATATTTCCATTTTATGTATAGTTTTATACGTACGCGTTTCAACAACAAACAAGTTTGTTTGCGGCACTTATTTTTGTGATTTTTAGAATTTACTGTGTTGTACGATGACAGGTATTCCAGTTCATACAGTGCAAAAATGATCTCTCTACACCCAATTTACGAATATCCGAATTTGTTCTGAATATATTATAAATTGGATTCTCTATTGACGGATTGGAGACAATGAAACGATAGCAAAGATGGGTAAAAGCGCATTGTACGATAATAATATTGACGCATTCACAAATAGCCTTACAATTTTGAATTATCGATCGCACTTTCGCATATGGTTCACCTCAACATTTTCACTTATGAATTATAAATAAAAACGTTACCGTTGTCCATACTATTAACGTCTCTTATCTTTAAAAATGAACGTTTTAATAACGGTTCGCTGGGAAAATCAATAACAAGCAAACTGTGCGCACGAGACGTTTTTCGACGATAAATAACCGAAATACCTTTTCCCCATCCTGATACAAAAGGGAATTATTATTCACATAAACTTAAAAATTCGGGATGGTCGATGGAATATAATACCCACCTATAATTAGAGGGTGATTTCAGTTTTTATTTTGAGGATATCTCGAGGGAGTTTACATCTTTTTCGGTAGTATAGATACATATTTAGTCTAAGTTAAAATTAGAACGACAAACGTCGTCGATTCTTTTCTGCTCGTCTAAATTCGTGATGATTCTCTGGAGTCTTAAAGAATGTTTAATTATCGATTTAATTTTCTGTATTGACGTCATGGTTAACATTTTAGCCGAAATCGTGAAGAAACTTATATTGTACTATGAAAATACACTTTTTTTTGTGGCAGGTTTTTCTGTTGCATTCCTTGAAAATCTAATGGCGGTCTTTAAGTAAAAAAAATTCGATATGAAATTATGATGCAAATTCTCCTTTTTTAATTGATTTCTCTAAATGGAAGAGTTACAAAGCACAAGGAAATTCTTTCTATAGGTACGTACCAAGGGCACCGCCAGAAAATTTTCCCAGGGGGGACAAGTAGTATTGGGGGTTCGTGGATCTGGCGTTTTTTCAAGATTTCGTAAAAAAATTATTTTTATTTTAGTTCGTCCAGTTTCTTCTCCTTGGTTATTCTTTTGGCAGGAATGCCCTTGATCCATTTGTCTTAACCAGTTTAGTCGTTTTTTCTCAATGGTGGTTATTACCATATTTTCTCGAATTACGTTGATTCTAACTCCTCCTAAGATATTCTTTTTCGCTTTCACGATGGAAAATGTTTCCATAATCATGTATCAATATGTGCAAAAGCACTCTAACCGCAGCTTACGTATAATCAACTAAAAACAACACAAACAAGGATATTATTCAGAGAAACACACCTTGCTAAACTTATGGAAATTAGTTGAAAACATTAAGAAAAGGTATGTTTCTGAGTGGTAATCAATTTCATGTAGACTTGACTTGAAGATCAAAACAGTATCTAGAATTGGGGCAGAAAATAAAGAATTTTTGTTTGAAGTTGGAATTTGACCGTTACATTTTTATACTTCGAGTTACATGGTCACAGGTCAGGTATTAAGGTCGAGTTCAAGTTTGAAATTTGAATTCTCTACTTTCTTCAAATTTATGATTTCGACCTCCAAATTGTACGTTGTTCCAGGGTTTCAAGGTTAGGTTGGATGTTGAAATTTCAAATCAATCTCCAAAAAAAAATTATTAAAAGTCTTTATTTTTTATTTCCTTCACTATATGTATATATAGCGATGTTATGTAAATCAAAATGATTTTTGTGCACTTACAAGAGTAGGGGGGGCGCAATTTTAATATCTGTACCCGGGCGCACCCTATCCTCGCTACGCCCCTGCATTAGGCTTGCAATTTCACGAATTTTTCAGATTCATTTTAATTTCAATAAATGATTTAGTTTTATTATTTTCAAGTTAGCAGTTACATATAAAGCTTTAAGTTACACAATTTCTATGTTTTCGTAATTGAATAAGTAATTAAGTGAATAAATAAATAAGTTGAAGTACTTCAAGATCTCATTTTCAAATTTCTAGCTCAAGTTTTCAGTTTCAGCCTTTAGGTTTTGAGCATCGATATTTTTCAAATTTAAAAATCTAATTTCTAAAGTGTAAACATTAATTTAATTTAAACGTAGGTACTATATCTGAGATAAAAACTTTCAGTTCAAGTTCGAACTTCCAAGTCCATAATATCTACAGTATCAAACTTTAAATTTGAGTTATGCTCTAAACTTGAGCTTTCAAACAAACGCTTACTTACTTATACTTTCAAATTTAGGTTTTTCATCTTATAGATTCCCTCAAATCTTGGGTATTACATAGTAAAATTTCGACATGTAAACTCCACTTTCGATCAAATCTACTAAAGTTGTATGAATTTGTTAATTTTATTAAGTTTCCAACGAAAAATGTGAAGGTTTACACTTCACACTTTACGCTTAAAGTTTCAATAAGTTGAAAGGTTACCTTTTTAATATTCAAAATAAACGGGGGTACACGCGATTCTCGCGTTTTGCGTGCTTGGGGGGGGGGGGGGTATCTGTGAGATTGTAAGTTGTAATAGCTTTTGTTTTAAAATATCACACCTTGTTGAGCTGGCTTAGTTGCATGAAAAAAGAAAAAAAAGTTACATTTTTGTACCTTTTCAGATTTTTGACCCTGTAGGTATCTGTAATTTAGCAAGTTATAAAAGTAACTAAAATAAAGGATTACATTTACTTACATTTGACGTAAAAATCACAAAAATGGGTTGATATTTGGTAAAGATATACGATTTCGTTCCTACCTATAGTAAATTTTTACCAATTATTTAAAAAAATGTAAAATGCAAACTTTTTAGAATAGATTTGAGACCAAAAATACATAATGGCCCTTTCATAATGTTAATTACGTCTTTGCACATAGTCTTTGCCCAAAAATTAACGAAAATATAACAAATTCCGTGTGAACTTCATAAGGACAGTTTAGAATGAATTTTGAATGTAAAAGAACTCAATTTGGACACTGGCAGCTTTTTGGGAATACGAATGGCCTTAGGCAGAACGTTTTAACATTCATCTTTAACTATAGTAAAACTAAAAATACCATAAAACATAAAATGTACAAATAGAAGCTGGTCTAACGTTGCATAAAATCTGTTTTATAGAAAGACCTTTTCTACCTTAAACAGTTTCAAATTTTTGTTTATTTCACTAACTAAAGGCATCATTTACACGTATATGTACAGCAGTAAATATGGATTTTGCTTCCTCTTAATTACAATATAAGTTGTATATTTAGAAGTATAGTCAAAGTATAGATATTCTCTTTGGTATAGTGTAACGTAACAATACACTTGCCACCTACTTTCATCAATAGATATTAAGTTAAATATGTAGACAAAAACATTTTTCTCGGTGAAAACATTCGACTATATATGTTACCTACGACATCGTCCATCGTTCAAAATCTCTAAATTCGAAATAAGCACACAAACATGTACATTTCGAAAGTTACCGAAAGAAGGTATCGGGACACATAAATTAGTCTACGATGAATGCTGTTACTACTTTTTACATCATTTTAACCATGAAAATGTTAACGCGAGGCATAATAGAATCATTTTTCATCATTTGAATAACTTTTCAACTTGAAATAATTAAATTTCCATGTTATCGAGAAAAAGTTTCCGATACTTGTCATTTTGAAAATTTTCGCGAAAATACTTTCTGGCATTGTTTTAATGTTCGAAATGGGTTAAGGACCTCGGACAGACAAACTTTGCATGTTTACACAAAATTTTCACCCAAAAATAAGCACAAATAGCGAATTCTATTTTAAACGTAATCTCCATAAGGAAACTTTGAACGTATTTTCTAAGTAAAGAAAATATATTTAGACACAAATATCGCTTGAATAAGATGACGGACTTTTATACTAAAATGTTTAAAACTTACTTTGAAAAAAATTAGTGCAGATATTTACGTGGTTTGCGGGGGTATCTATAATTGTAGCATTAATTTGTAGGTTATAAATTTATAATAGCTTTGGTTTTAAAATATCACATCCGCATTCATCAGGATTCGGCGACTGTCGGAAAAGTGCATAGCAACACACACATATACACATCTTTCGGTTATTATATAGTGATGACACCATAAATACCACGCCTGTCGAAGACACACCATAAGTAAACAAATTGAAGTTAGTCGGTGAATCCCATACCAAATTATGTACTTATGCATATCAAAAAACTTAAAAAATTACAACACGGTAACACAAAGAAATCAATAATTAAAGTAGATGGCGATTAAACATGCTGTTTTGACTAAATTGACTTCGCCTGATCAAGTAATGTTCCCTTAACATTAGCCATTCGTCCTGGGAGGCCGCCTGATGGTTGCATCGAATGCACATTATTAAAATTCGATTGCCAAGGTCAACCACTAAAAAAAACCGACAATTTTGACTTTGAATTTGAAGTTACATCGATTCGGCTTTCAGAGTAAAAAATAAGTAGATACCTACCTATGTACAAATTTTCAAAAACCTATAACTATACAACTTTCCTAAAAACATCTAAACTAAAGCTCCCAAAAACACTCTGTATACAGGGTGTCCATTTAGTAGCCCGTTCTTCAAGTACGGCTTTATTGTTAAATTTACTAAAAAATAAATATACGGGATGGCAATTAGGTTGGATGAAGCACATTTGCAAATTATTTAGACACATACAGGGTGTCTCCAAAAAGTATGGTGCATAAAACGTATATTTTTTTAAATGGAATGACCCACTTTTTTTAAGCCCAAATGTAGGGGCCTTGGGTGAACTTTTCAGTCGTACATTATTTTTGTATTAATACACGGCGTTGCCAAGTTATTAATTAATACATATTTTTTTGGTAAATATCAACCCTTCCATTATACGCTTGTATTTTTTTAACGTCTTATTTTTGTTTTTACGTGAGTTCGGTGGTGGACTTGGGTTGAATCAGAGTATTCAACCGTGACGAAACATTAAATTATTTCATACAGGATGTTCACTTTTTTTTGCTCCAAACATCGACATTTTCAAACTAATTTTTCTTCATTTTTTTAAATGGCACACCCTATTTATTATTGCATATTTGGAATCCCCGGTAAATTTTAGTGTAACTTTATTAAGCTTACCCTATACCTAAGTGCGATAGTTTTTTCGTAAATTGAGATTTTCTATTCCTTACGGCAGTAGATGGTGGCGCGATGGACGAGGCAACGCATAGGCCGGACACTCGAATCGAGGATACCGTTCAAACTGTTTGCCGTCTTGTACTAAGCACGAGTCTACTCTTTTGGTGAAAGATTTCATCACTTCATTCAACATAGCTGGAGTAATGCGGGGAAAAGACTGTTGAATCCTCTCCATCATGTTCTATCTAGTAGTGGCACCATTACGATAAACGTATTCACTAATTTGTTGTCTGACTTGTATGGAAAAGCGAGTTAAATTTTGAAAGTCTTCTGTCAAGAAATTTAAAAAGATTTGTCCTGTTAGTGGATTTTCAAAAAATAAGGACCAAGTTCATAGTTATGTACGATTCCTCCCCAAACGTTGAGACTCCAGTTATGTTGGAAATCGTTGACGCGGATAATGTGCGGGTTTTGCGTGTCATAAAAGTGAACGTTGTGTCTGTTTACAAAACCATTTCTATGGAACGTGCATTCGTCCGTAAACAGCACATATTTAAAAAAATAAATAGAACCTTATTTCATCGCATCCTCGATTCGAGTGTCCAGCCTATGCGTTGGCTCGTCCACGCGCCTTAACCATCGCGCCACTATGTACTGCCGTAAGGAATAGAAAATCTCAATTTACGAAAAAACTATCGCACTTAGGTATAGGGTAAGCTTAATAAAGTTACACTAAAATTTACCGGGGATTCCAAATATGCAATAATAAATAGGGTGTGCCATTTAAAAAAATGAAGAAAAATTAGTTTGAAAATGTCGATGTTTGGAGCAAAAAAAAGTGAACATCCTGTATGAAATAGTTTAATGTTTCGTCACGGTTGAATACTCTGATTCAACCCAAGTCCACCACCGAACTCACGTAAAAACAAAAATAAGACGTTAAAAAAATACAAGCGTATAATGGAAGGGTTGATATTTACCAAAAAAATATGTATTAATTAATAACTTGGCAACGCCGTGTATTAATACAAAAATAATGTACGACTGAAAAGTTCACCCAAGGCCCCTACATTTGGGTTTAAAAAAAGTGGGTCATTCCATTTAAAAAAATATACGTTTTATGCACCATACTTTTTGGAGACACCCTGTATGTGTCTAAATAATTTGCAAATGTGCTTCATCCAACCTAATTGCCATCCCGTATATTTATTTTTTAGTATCTAAATTTAACAATAAAGCCGTACTTGAAGAACGGGCTACTAAATGGACACCCAGTGTATATTGGTGGTGTAACATTACCTTTAAATTAATTTATTATTAAGAAACATAATTATGCCAGAATGTAACTTAAGCTACATTGCGACCTACATAATATTACTATTTAGTTACCTTACGTTATGCCAAAGAGTATCAAATATTATGCTATAAGTATAATAGAGGAAGATACCTTTGCTATAAAGACTAATGTTAAACAAGAGATACATCTCTTGTTTAACATTATCCATGAAGTATCAACTAATTTCTAATTTTAAAGTTACATCATTTTTCACTAACATCTATTTTATCTTCAATTTTTCATATATAAGTTTATATTTTTCCGTGTAAGTAGGTACTAATTACATTTTTTAATCTGTTACTACAATGTGTGTAAAAGTAACGTGTGAGTATAATTCACAAATAAAGGAATAAATAAATAAAAATAGTGTCACATTTATTTAGAACATGTTAAGCTACATTCCAACAGTTTCTTGCGTGGGGTGGATATTTGCTGAAACACTATGTTATCATTCACCTTGCAATTGCTCGACCCTCACTGAAATGCTAACATAAGGATAAGTAATAAGTTTTCCAAGGTTTCAAATGATCAACATAACTTACCCAAAGTTATTAAAGTTCTTCCTGTTGATGTGGTCGTTCTGGCGTGGAAGCATTGAATAATGAAGCTTCACTCAACGGTTTAAGCGACTTTAACGCTTCATATTGGCAAATTACAGGTAAGGGACTTATTATTACCAGTGATGTGCAGGTATCAACAATTATCCACTTACTAATCTGAAATGGACACACATCGAAATTAATAACTCATAATGTACCTATGTATTTCAACACAAATAACATTTTCACGGTTTTCGTCAATTAAGAGCAATTCGATTTAATGAATGACTGATTCTTAATAAAGGGTGATCCAAATTGTACCTACTCCGAAATTTGAATTGCGCACCATTTTCGTTCAGTGAATGTTGGAATTTTGCATTTTTACAGATGGTATCTAAACACATTGCAAATTCATCATGGCGCCGTATACTATGCAGCGACGCATAAATATCGTACAAATTTATTATGAAAACGATTACACGAAGAAAACTTCAACCACTTTTTGGACGGAATAGTGCTCCAAGTGAGCGTGAAGGTCGTAATGTACCTACTGCAAAAATTTGAAACGAGAACTTTTTATATGGCACTACTGAACAAATTTTAAAGGCATATAAAAGTCAACTAACGCAAGATCTGAAAGCAGCGGTGAGCGGACTACCTGAAACGCCGTAGATACATTTGTGAACTGGGTTTTAGAAAACATAGAAGTTGATGCTGATTTTTGCAAAAAAATCATATGAAGTGATGAAGCTCATTTTATTTGGAATGGGTTTGTTAATCGCCAAAATTATCGCATGCTGTTCCAAGAAAAACCAAGCATCCACAAAAATGCACTGTTTGGGGCGTACATTCCTGGAGGGGTAATTGGCACGTACTTTTTTGAGGACAAAGCGTATAAGGCCTGTTACATGTCAATGGTGCACGCTAACGGGAGACACTAAACAACTTTTTTTTCAATAAAACCAACGATTTGCGCAGGATTAAACCACAGGTCGTGAAACACTCACTTTAAGCTTCAAACCAAATTTCCTGGTTATATTGTCTCTCTGAAGGGCGACATCAATTGGCCAGCGAGGTCTTGCGATCTAACCCCAGTAGATTTTTTCTCTGGGACTATTTCAAGGGATGGTCAACAAATATGCTATACGATTCGAGAACTATAAGGCGTGCAATTGCTGAAATTGACTCGAATTTATTGGAAACGATTAGGAAAATACTTCGCTAAAAGAGTAGTAGATATTATGTCAGCGCGGAGTCGTGGCGGGCATTTGGCCGACATTAGAGCTTACAACACCGGAATTCCGGGATTTCGAAAACCGGGATCCCGGACAAAATTGATACAGTACCTATTTAAAACCGGTATTCATACGTAAATACCGGTATTTCGGTATTACTTTAATTTTGTTTTAGTACTCTCATGACCGGTCAGGTTACATTTTTTATGTGACCAATTTGGTCAGGTCACTTTCATATATGACCGGTCATTTTTAAAAGTGACGCCGTTTTCGCGCGTTGTCTGAATCATAACTTCAACGTCCTTTCATCATGCCTAAGCTAGAAGGTTTAGTGTGAAATTATTTTCAAAAAATTAATAAAAATGGCAAAAAACATGCAATTTGTCAGTTGTAATGAAAGTAATGAAAACCAGGAAGCAAGACCGAGAATTTTTTATTTGAAAAATGGTTATAAGATTTTGTAAGAAAAACTGAAAAACATAAGAAAAATAAGAAATACCTATGTAATATTGTGACTGATCAATAAAACTATAAAATTTGGTGGTATCATTTATTAGAGATTTTTTACTTTTGGTCTTTTTCAGATTACTATTACTATTATCGCAATATTAGTCATATTACCCATCATTTTGAAGCTTATGACAAAACCAGTTGAAACACACTAGTTTTAGCGCTTTTTAAAAACGACTTTAAATGTCCAGGTCAATTACCTACCAGTCACATTAAATGGTCACTTACCACAAAAATAAATGACCGGTCATATTACAACACTAATTTTGGATTAATGATAGTTTGAACTTGTGCAAAATATTGTATGTATACAGAGTGGGCCAATGGTGTGTGGATGGAAGACTGTGGGTTTATTAACGAACATTTCGAAAGTTCGTTCATGGGATATGGTAAGGCTACAAATCTAAAATATTTTCAGTTGAATCGCAAAGTTTATACAGGATGATTTATATCAAAATTGCATTTTTTAATGGAACCTCCTGTATATTCCTTAGTCAATTATAGTGCGACTTTATGTGTCACGCATAGTACTTAAAACGAATCGTTTGGCCGCATGTGTTGAAAAAATTGAATATCGCAAGGATCACAAAGTTTAGAAGGTCGTGACGATGCGATATTACTAAAACATGAAATGTACTATCGTAAACCGGACGGTCAAATCCGAAATCTTCTTGTATTCGGAGAAATTACTACGTCAATTGACAAAATTTCTATAAACGGTAACTTGATTTTTCAAATGGCACTGCCAATTTTTTTTATTAGGTACGTTTTAATTTTTGAACTATGAATTTACAAAATTATAATTGCGAGTTCATTATTTCTAATTTAAATTTCGAATTTAATTTAAACTTTTTAACTTTAAGTAGTAGTACATAATATTTTGCGTTTCGAACTTTGAAATTTCAATTTTCTAATTGTAATTAAGAATTCATTAGCATTAATATTTTCAGTTTCAATTTTTTATTTGAAATTTATATTTTGAATACGAAATTTTTGAATTTTATGTAGATTTATTAAATTTATACATTTTATATTTACATCTTTGAATAACTTGAATACCTACTTTGAATTTGGAATTTGGAACTTTGAATTTCTAAGCTATGCGTTTTTTATTTATATTTTATAGTTTCAGCAGTAAAAAAAGTCAATACCGGGATCCCGAGATTCATTTGAGTACCGAAAACCGGTATTCAAAATTTCTTCCGGTATTGTAAGCTCTAGCTGACATCAAATTTCGTACAAAATTGCCAAGTTTGTACTTTGCGCTAATAACAATAAAATTCAAATTTTTCCAATGTTTTATTCAAAAAATTAATCCTAGAGTGAAAATTGGATCACCCTTTATACATATTAATCCGTTATTTATATAATTTAGGACAAAAAATAACATTCCAGATATCTTAGTACCTTATGAATAAAACATCACACCAACAATTTTTGCTTAATGAACAGCACTCGACCACTCCGTAGGGTTCGGATAGCTACGAACTTCCATGTGTGTATGAATATATTTTCAAACGTTACCGCATATTTCACGTTTTTTAATAAAAAGTAAGCATATTTCGCATTAAAAGTTGCGTTTTCAACTACACGTTTTGCAGTAATTTCTAAAGGGAAACTTTTGCTAAAAGATTTTTTGTAGAATAGGTAGATGCAAATTTTGCACGCATTCAACGGATTTAGGTAGAACAAAACATTACATATTACATAACCTAAACAAAATCATACTTGCACAGATAATAAAAGTGTTAGACAAATCCGTGGAGATTTGGTTTTTGTCAGATCACATTTTAGATGAATTTCTGAAACTATTTTACAACTGGATAATAAAGGGCTCTCGCTAAACGAAAGTATTGAAGTTGTAAAAGGTGTTTCTGCTAACTTAAAATAAACTGCCAAAAGATATAATTTATAAATACATTTAAATAAAAACTCTGAATTCCTTCAGTTATTGTTGAAAGAAATGTTTCTCAATACCAAAAATGTTTTGGCAAACAACAGAAGGAAGTTTATATTTGAAAATTTATTATCTACATCCTCATTTACCTATTATTTGAATAAATTTATCGTCCTCAGTATCTTATTATTTCATTTAGATTTTCTGTCAATATTGTGCAAACGAAATATAGTCTTTATTATTTTTAAATTTATATTTCTTCAACCGCGTGTTTTCCAACGATTTTTTGTAGGTACATAAAGTTTAGTGCAATATTTGGAACATTTTTGTTGCACATTGCATGCATATTTTGAGATTTTGTAATGCATATAAGGTGGTTGTACCAATTATTGACATGTACCGAATTATTGACACATTAGCGATTAAAACTTAAATAATAAGGTTTCTGTAATAAAATCATTACAATTCTTTTTTTTATACGACATCTCATGATGTTAACTGAAATGTATGAAAATTTCTTGATGATAGACCAAATAGCATTTAAGTAAATGTGGTTTGAATATTGGGTAGTTAAGAATTGTGCTTGATGTGTATGTTTTCTTAAAGTTCAGCTTAAGGAGTGACACCTTTCTGTGATAGTATTTCTGCACTTACCTATTACAAAAGAAAGCAAGGTAATGATTTTGAGTATAAGAACTTCAGTATTTCCGTTTTTTTTCACCGAAACGCGCGATTTTATAAGCTAAATACGAAAAAAATGAGGTGTCAATAACTGGTGCACATCGAAAACAACGCGTGCCCAATTATTGACCAATGTGTCAATAATTGGTACAACTTGCTCAGATATATTTTATTTCATTTCAGCTTTAGTATTTCGCATAAGTTACAACCGATTTATCCGTTTGTAAGGTAATAGAGTAAACTTTTGATGTACCAGTTATTGACCAAACGTATTTGCAACCGTTAATGTCTTGCAGCTCGGTTAATGTTAGTGTCAAAGGCTGGTGCTAATATGTGTCAATATATGGTACTTTCTTTTCCTTTAGAAAATGGCAAAGAGACTGCAGTATACCGTTGAGGATATGGCAAATGCTGTAGAAGCAGCTAAGCAAGGAATGCCTATTTTACGGGCTAGCAAACTGTATAATGTACCAAAAACAACTTTATTATATAAGTTTAAAGGTAAAACCCCCATGGAACGAAAAATTGGACCAGATACTATTTTAACCTCACATGAAGAAAAATTGTTGGTCGAATGGATCTTCCATATTGCTGATTCTGGCTTTCCAGCAACCAGCAACTAAGACCCAGTTACTGGACAGTGTTCAATTATTAATAAAAAATTTGAATAGGCAAAATCCATTCACAAACGGACGACCCGGCCATTGGTATGATGCTTTTCTTAGGCGACACCCTGAGCTTACCGTGAGGGTTTCTCAAAACCTTTCTAAGGCAAGATATAGTGTTACAGAAGAAAAGATAAGACGGTGGTTTGATGAAATACAAAGGTATTTAGTACAGAATTATTATATGGATATTGTTAGTGACCCTTCACGCATTTTTAACTGTGACGAAACGGCTGTTTTTCTGAGTCCGAAGGAAGATAAAGTTTTGGTTAAAAAAGGTGACAAAGCAGTTTACAATTTTATCAACAACGACGAAAAGGAGTGCTTAAAGTAAATACGTTTTCTCAATTTGTGTTAATGTCAATAACTACAACACCGATGTGTCAATAATTCCTTCATTCAACTTTTCATGATGTCAATAATCGGTACATATGCTCTTTTTTGCACAAAAAAATAGAAAATTCATAGTGGTGAATTTTTTAAATGAGAATAAAGACTTAGATTGTGAAGTAGATATATGACACAATGATATAAAATATTATGAGCATTTTCCAACCATAGGAAACATTTCTTGTATAGCTCCAAAGTTCCGGGTAACCCTTAAGGTGTCAATAATTGGTACATCCACCTTAATATAACTATCTATCCGAGCCCTAAACGTCAGTACCTACTCCATATTACTAAAAATATTTTTTTCCAGTATAATGGCGACCCGTTTACTAAATCTTAGTTTTATTACGCCACTGTTCATCCATTATGCATTCTCTTCACAAAAACGCTAACTAAACGTTGATGCCTAAATGTAACGCGTTGATATTAAATATCAGGCTTCAGGTCATTGAATTATCTTTGACATTTGGAGTCAAATAAAATCGTCTGTAGTTAATTTCCGTGTTTTTGTTAATGTCATTCGTGTGAAGTGCGTGTAGAGAGGTACTAGACGAATTAAGCGGCCAAAATTTAATATTTTTGTAGGATACTGAGCCGAAATCTTACCTACCCAAATCCAATAAAACAGTATTAAGTGTCTCCGTACAAAAGGATACGGATGTAAATACAATACCTATCGCAATTGTTTGAAACACTCGCCGCCGGTAATTTTCAAAACCTATATGAAAAGACGAGGGACGTGCTTCTTCACAATGTAACGATTACGAGCAACTTCGGTTAAGAAGGATGAAAAGATCAAAACCACATTTTGATAAGAGTCAAATCTACAAAATTCCTATAATAAAGACATATAGAGAGCCTAAAGAGTTCTTATTTCAACTGGATTTTACTCGAATACTCATCGCCATAAGAAAGAAAAATGTAACTTCTATATTTTGTAATGTAGGAATAGATTTAAGGATGTTTCCGTGTATCTAGGTACATATTATAGCGATGCACCGCGCAGATCGTTCATCATTTTTCGCGCTAAAACATTTCTAAAAATATCTACGCGATGTAAAAACTTTTTCATGTGATTAATGGTTTAGTGCAGTTTATTAAAAACTGAAAATAGGTATAAGGGGCAGAAAAGAAGGCTCTTATAATTTAAAATTAGACCCGCAGTGTAAACTTGGCATAATCCGGCAATGTGATATTGAGTATTCATTTGTATAAATACTAGGGTGGGGGGGGGGGGGGGGAGTGGCAGGAAAAAACCTGGCGTCCTAGAAGGGCAATTTGTCGCATCCTCATACATAGGTTTATGTATACAGGCTCTAGTTTATATAGAATAGATAGATATAATTTTGAAATACTCGTATCCTTAAGTTAAAAAAATTAAGTTTGGCAGGATTCGAACCCCTGATGCTTTATGAAGAGTTAACCTGCAAATTATGCGTTTTGTGCCATCTCCATACATACTTAGGTACACGTTCTAGTTTGTAGGTAAATAGATAGGTAGTGATCGGGCGTGCAGTTGCTTTGCTTGCTTCGTTCATATTCTTCTATCATATTTTTGTCCACATTACTGTTATATATTCACCCTATTAATTTATACCTACTTATTCGCCCGTATTTCTATACCTATTACAGAACAACCACTATCGCCCCTATTTTAGGTTCCGTTTTTAAAAGTATGAAAAATACTATTTATACACAGATATTAAAAAACCCAAATAATAACAATTTCTCAAACATATTTAAAAACACAAAGGCACAGGTGTAGCGTCACTACTGGCCGACGAAGATCACAAAGGCAAATCCTTATCTAACTCCCTTAATTTTTTCGAAAACGAACTTCCCCCGAAAAAATCAAGAAAATTCGCTCGTGGGATTTTTTATGATTCCAGTAACATTGACATACCTAATAAGTTATAGTAAGTACGGGAGCTACGGGCATTTTTGGCTAGTGAAAGTATACACTATAAATTTTTCACCATAGGTAGTTCTCTTACTGTTAATAAAGTAACTGACCGTCAGACCTCTGGGAGGCGGTAAATTAAGATGCAGGAGGCTGACGAAGTTGTGAAAAAGTGTCAAAAAACACGTTTTCGTAAATAACTGAAAAAGTATCAATTTTATCAAAAACAAACACGTTAAGAAAGTTGTAGCTGTTTTATTTTTATCTCTACGACCAATAGGAGCCCAGATAGATTTTTTTAAAATGTCGACTGTTTTGCCGCGAAACGGTAACACGTGCGCGCATTGCGCGTATTTCGCTTATATCTCGAGAATGGCCATGCGTATCGCAAAATACTTCAAATAAAAGTTGTAGAGAATTTAATTACGAATAGGTACATAATTTTCTTTTTTAAACATTTCCATACGATTAATATTGACAGAGATATAGGTAATCACTTAAACCTTTTTCTAAGACGCAATCGCTGCTCGTTTTGCATAATAAAATCAATAATAAGTCGTAAAACTATTGATTCTACGTACTTAGTGCATATAATAAAAGTGGTAGAGAATTAAATGTTGAATCTATACGTATACACGAAATATCATTTTGGTGATCTTTATAAGGCGATGGAGGAAGAAATAATGAAAAATTCTCATTTTCAAGCGTTTCCTTGCAAATAACTATGTTTTGACTATACTTGTAGACAGTAAAGTGTCTTATAGTTTTTTAAAGATAATTAATGTACCTGTAAAATGAACGTCGACAGAAGTTCGTACGACAAATAGTTCGCTAGTTACAGCTGTTTGAAGGTACCTATACCTACTCAAAAATTGACATAATATTTTATTTATTTTATTGTATTGTATTACCACAGATAAGTTACCTACTATTACTTATCTGTGGTATTACCTTTGTACTAGGGGTGAGTCGGACAGCCATTTTTCGCGTCCGAAGGCGTCCACCGTTTGAAAAATGTTGGACTTTAACTGTCCGAATCTGTCCGAAGTTTGTCCGGATCGAAACTTTTGTGTCCGTGTCCGAACGTGTCCGAACAAATTTTCAAAAAGTACGTCCGAAACTGTCCGAATTATTTTTTGTTGTCCGAGTCCGAGTCCGTCCGAAAAATCTTAAATGAAATTCGAATGCGGTAACGTAGGATAAATTAAATATACACAATTACACATGCAACAAACATTTAAAATATATGTATTATGTAGTTAGTAGCCGTGATATTAATTTATTGATGGAGCGCTCCAAAACTTTAGAAAAATAACTTGATTTTTCCATCAATTGAACCCCGGCAAAAAGAACACTCTTTGGCCATGGCGACGTGTATAACATGATTTCCAAATTCATTGGTAAATGGAACCTCTGCAAAGCGATCTTCTCCGATTTTTTTAATGCACTTTGGACAGTTTCGAACAATTTCGGACAATGGAATTGTCTGAAAAATTGTTCGGACATGTCCGTGTCCGAATGTACCGGCCAAAATATTGTCTCGGACAGTCCACGTCCGTTCGAACATATGATTTGCCTGTCCGTCCGACCGATAATCTCGGACACTTTCGGACGGACAAGTGTCCGTCCAGAAATCTCGGACAGACCGCTCACCACTACTTTGTACCTATACCTATATAAAGCACTGAAAATAGGATAAAACCAATTTTTAACAAAAATTTAACGGCCATTTTTAGCGAAAATCGGGATTCTTAATACCTAAAATGTCAATTCAAACAGCTGTAACTATAATATCGTCTGTCCCAGCGCCACTTTTTTCAGGATTTTTTATTCGATTGAATTCCTTTCTGAAGTTAGTGCGCAACGAATTCGAGTATTCTCTTTATTTACGAATCAACTGTTCGTACTGTTCATTTTTTTAAATTCTGTTGTTGTAGCCCGTAATCCTTTGTTTTGGTACCTATTCCACAGAGCAGGTACCGATACATTCTAAAATGTAGCCATGGTCGATGTTTATTCCAACACTGTTAGGTAACACAGAACTGAACTAGTATTGCACAATATTGCCAACAGGCATAGGTAGCAACTGATTGCACAATAAAAATCAAACTGTTTTTGATAATTGACTCATTATATTGCGCAATCTTACAATGTAATCTACAGACCAGTGACGTAACGATCCCTCCCGGGGCCCCGGTGCAAGGTTGGTGTAGGGGCCGTAATAAAAAATACTATCGAATAAAGGGTGTTTCGTTGGTTGCGGCGATATAAAAAATAAAGTTGATGATGGTGTCTCGAAGACGAAATGTCGAATAAAAAATTTGAAAATGCCATCTACCTAATAGAATTCAAAAAGTGACAATGAAGAAGTAGGTACTTATCTTTGGTTTTTAAAGATCTTTTAAAATAAAGGAAGGAATTACGAAAAAAGAAAAACCCAAAAATCGCATTTTGTTTCAAATCTCGGAAACGATAAACAATAATGAACTTTTGCAAACTACATGTGAACATGCCCTAAATTATACAACTTTTCTCTAATTTAACCGCTTTCGTATATCTCTTATCGTTTTCAAGATCCCCATGCTGTTCTTGGGCACGTTGTAGGTACCTATAGGTAGGTATTAGGTATATAACATTTTTTTAAATAGGTATACATTTTGGCAAAATCACAATGTTTACAGTCAGTAGTTACACTGAATATCTGGAACCGGGACCCCCAGGCGAGGAGGGATCCACACACCTTATGTAAATCCTTTAATTTGCATTCTTCCTTAATGTTTCCACGAAAAGTTTTATAAATTACTACTTATACCTAACAGGACTCTCAAGATATCAAAACAAGAAACAAATGACAGTTTTCCGAAATCATAATCCCGTAAAGTCACTACCAAAGATTTTATGGTTCTTAGGTAATGTAAAATATTTAATCCCTATTTTTCGTACAATTTCCTAGGAGAACGCTCAAAATTATTGTACCATTGTCAAATATTTCGCAATATGGTGATGGTGACGTAAATATTGATCGTGTAGGGGCTGCTTTAAAACAAATTTGGTTGAAAACAATCATATTATGTATAGATACTTTGCTACTAGCCTGCTAGACAGGCCCATTGGAAAGAGAACAGCCATCGTATTATTATACATATAAATAAGTAATATTTTTTAATCATGCATTGTTTGCTTAAGTATATTATTGTGAATCAATAATTTAGGTAAATAAATTAGGTACCTATTTAGGAAATGTATAATTTGAAAGGAAGAATATGATTGTAATTATAATTTATGAGCAATATTCATAAAACGTCATGATTTCAGCTCAATTAATCAATATAAGTAGGTACCTAATCTAATAATAAACAAGTTAATTGATCAATAAATCCCTTTTAACTAACTAAAAATTATGGTCGATCGCATTGTTTTTGTTCTGCACTCGGTTCAATAAAAAACATGAAGGGAGCATTTTTCCTGTAGGTACCTATTTAGGAATTTAGGTATCTACGTAGCTTATTTTATCGTTTTCATTCAGTAAACATAAGTATCTAATTACTTCTAATTAAAGCTAATTTGCTTCGAATTCTCATTCATGAACGTTCGTGAATGAATGTTTGAAAGCTAAAGTAAATTAAATATAATCGCATCCGATTAAATTAATTTTTGATAATGCATAATGTACCTACATATGACATATCAACTTATGGTTGCACTCTTATGTGTGTGTGAGGGATGTGGAAAAAATGGGTGTGAAAACTTATTCTTTGAAACTGAATCCTTATAGGAATTAAAGGATGTTGGTGACTTTTACAATGGAAGTTCGCGTAATTACCGCTTACAGTCTAAGCACATAATTGAATGAAAAGCAGTAAACATGCGTGAAAGCGCCATTATAATTTAGGAACCCATTTTTGCAAGAGAATTCCCGGAAAACACTCAAGTTCAAAGTATTTCGCGCGTAATTAACGCTTGTTAGGTGTCATTGGCGTGTTGAATGGCGCGAAAGTCACGTGTGGCATTCGGCCGCGCCAGAAATACACGCCAAAATCGTCGACCGTAAATAGAAACAAATTCCCCCTAAATATTAACAAAAACGTTCACACGTGGATATAACAAAATGGAATGCGTTCCAAAGACCGTTTCCGAATTCGGATCATATCGTACGATTTCGGTAGACGTCAGTAGTAACGTTTGGGTACGATTGGTTCGAGGCGTGGCTTTTGTCAGGCGGGTCGAAGTTGGCGTTGAACGGGCTATGGCTTAGTATACCTTTATTTGTTACTAAGATAGCATAGATCTTATTTAATCGAAATTTCGGCCAGTTATTGTTCAAATATCGACGTTTAAAAAACGGTTCCAGAAACTACATGAATTTATCTACGCGTTCTGCAAATTCGACGAAATTTCGTACAATTTTAGTCGGGCAAATCGTTGCTTGAAGTTTGGAATATTTTAACATGCAATACACTATCTCCGAATGTAGGCGATGCAATGTTGCCGGCGTTTTTATAGTGCCACGTTGCCGGAATGGTACTAGATGCAATGTGCTTGGCCCTCTTACTATTATCTGCAGAGTCTGAGGTAACGTAAACATTGTTTTAATGCGTTTGTATTTTTTGCGAAAGTAGTTTTGTTGCATGTAACGCTTTCTTCCTACCATTATTACAACAAACACGTGTCTTACATTAATATTAATTTTAAGTAAAAGTAAATAAACAAAAGCAATTCGTGGCGCGTTTCGACAGTGGTGGAGTGGTCCTCTTCCGTATTATTTATCTTCTCTTTCTCATTCCTCATCAATTCGTGTGCGTGCCTTTATCCTTAGTTTGCAACCCATCTCTTTTTAAACGCAACCGCTATCCTTTAGTAATCTGTCAGCCCCTTCGTAAGCCTTTAGGGGGGATGATTGCCGTTATCAATAAAATTTCTTTACGTATAGGTACGTCGGCTTAAAGATAATTTCAAATTTATGAAAAAATTTCGTCGATTTGACGACCGAGGCAGATGCGGCGAGAAGGGTCGGGTGTGATTTTGCAGCTGTTGTAATTTTTGGGGATGATTCTACGTCGGCATAATTTGACGGGTTAATAATTAAAGAAGTTTTACTATGTAAATGAAAAGGGGATGAAGATGTTGAATCGATGCGAGGGTGTTTTCACTGACGATTCCGCCGTTATTGCGCATCATGTGCGGAATTTGTATTAGGGTTGAAATTTTAACGATTAGATTCTGACGGAAGGGCTTTTGTTTGCTTTTGAATGTACGTTTTTAGTAATCGGTTTTCTTTACTACGTTCGGTACTGAAGATGATGGCAAATTTGAAGAAACGTTCCCAGTACGTAATATTACCTAATATATTATGCTGCTGTTATTCTCGCACGTTTAATTCGAGGAACTCTATTAGGTATACGTGATTGGTAACATTTGGAAGCATATGGCGTTTGATAAGTGGCGTAATAAAATTTGTAACAGAATTCATTAAATTTTTGTACGAGAAAATGTAGCGTAATTACGAAAACATAATTCTGTACGTAGTGGAAAGGTTAAAATCTTCGAATCGCTGTTGTGAAATATTTGTAAATATGTAATCGTTCGAGACGGGGGGGGGGGGGGGGGGGGGGGGGGGGGGGGGGGCATTTTTTCAGGGAACACAAACAAAAACATGTTAGAAAAATGATTGTACCGATTAGACAGTTGACAGCTTGATATTTGTACCATCTGAATATGTAAATTAATTACTTCAATTCAACTATCACAGTTTCGTCTCTTGAATTTTATGGACGATTGACCTGCACTTTCGCTTTCAAAGTGACTCAAATGGCTTGACTTTCGTCTCAAAATTATACGAATTTGGCGTATTTTCGAGTGTTGTGTAACGTTGTCGTGTTGAAACCAAACCTTATATTCACATAATTCATGGTAACACTTCGACCTTTAGGATTGTTCTGGATGAAATGGTTTTTCGTGAATCCCTATCCCTAAATCCAGTGAGATTCATTCACCAATGACGTGAATACAAACGTGCGATGGTGCACATGGTACAATTAACTGAATTGTTTAGTTACTATCTATGGTCAACGTGGAAAAGTCTGCGTAAATCAGTGGTGTAGTCGTAAATTTTTCAGTGTGGGAACGCTACCATTTTCTGAGAATTGACCAACATCGGGCGATCCAGAATGCCAGAAACACGAGTCGTCTATGGATATAGGATTCTTGGAAAAAGCACTCCACTACACCACTGGCCAATGTAAAAAAGTTAGAGTTTAAGTTAAATTTATACACTTAGGGACTTACTGAACAAAGTGGACACTAAGTGAACACTTTTGAGCAAACATCTGAACATTTAATGGTTGTAGGAAGGATGACTTTCTTTACAATTACAGTTTCAACTGATGCTCTTCAATTTTATGGGTGATTAGCAACTCTCTTTCAAATAAGACCCGCATGAAGCATCTCAAATGGCTTTATAGTTTCGTTTCAAAGTTGTATGAATTTATGGCATAAGATATTGACATTTTCGAGTGTTGTGCAACGCTGTCGTGTCGTCGAAACTTTAAGAATTCACCTGATCTTCAATATTCTTCTGGATGAAATCGTCCTTCGTGAATTGACGATGCACACGAATTGTTTCTTTATTCATTGCAGTAAAAACTGAGCCTATAGATTACACTAAGTGTTCAGCAAACATCTGAAATCCTCATTGGAAACAAAAATTGGACCTTTGATACCTACCTGTAGGAAGAATGTTAGGTATCATTAAGATGATTTTCTTTACATGGCCTTCAATCGAAGGTCTGAATTTGCAATGCTTCACAATCACATCTTCATCTCCTTGTATTTGTATTGTCCACGTTCCCTTCCAAACGCCCATGAACGTTCTCAAATGGCGTAATTGGCGATTTCTATGAATTAGGGGTGAGTGACAATGACAAGCATAGATTTTACGAATGTTGCACCACGTGGAGTTACGTGTTGAAATCAAGGCTTGTTCGCATTTTCCACTTTGATGAAAGGACTTTTCGTAAATTCAGTTCCTTAAATGCAGCGAGATGCAGCACATTACTTGAATTGTTGAGTTATTAAGGTAGAAACCCTCGTTGTTTAGTCTTCACGTACGAATTCATTGAAAAAACATTTTATACTAACTGGGAGAACAAAATGAGAAAATGTATCTTAAGGGTTCTTGTTTTACATGGTAAGTAATCGTTCGAGAAATGGGGATTGGGAAGACGAATGGACAGGACAGTTCAAACATACACAAATTCTCTTTTTCTGTGTAAGAAAAAGGTCCGTATTTTTCCGGTAGCTCTAAAGATTTCGATTTTCAAGAAAGGGAGCACCTCTGTTATAGATAACTATACAGAACCATTTCTTCGTTAGCAAAATCTTTGAATATGTGTTAAAAGATGAAGTAGGTAGTTATATTGAAATAATTAACATCTTCAGTAAAAGTCAATTTTGAGATAAATCTACTACAATAGCAATAAGCAAATTAATTAATTGTGTTAATGATGCTTTTGAGAAAATTGCCTGTCTTCAGCTTTTCATTGTATTTGTCGTGGGATTCTGTTAAAAAAGTGCACTACTATGGCTTGGAGGTCGTAAAACTAATAGTCACACTTCGAGGCTTTCGCGGTTCCTCGAACTGTCAAGATAACTAGTTTTCGACTTATACCGTGTCGTTATATTTGTTCCACAACTTGCGTTTTGCCTTACCTTTTTTCTTATGAGCCAAAACAAGGATTTTTGAGGTGATGATACTTGTCCAAAAGAAAACAGTAGGTGTATTTCAAAAACTCCAAATCTACTTTACTACACTCGTGGTCTCCCCAGGAGTCTGTCCTCGGCCCTCTATTACTTTTAGTTTTATTAACGGCGTGCCGAGTGATCCTGAAACTCAATATTTTAGTTTGTAGACGACACGACACTAACAAAATTCCATACTATTGATGCGATCCTGCCATTACAGCGGCTAAAAACTGGTTACAGCTTGACTATTCATGCAGATAAAACTCAGGAAATTCACAAGGGAGATCAACTTACTGATAAGCTGCTAAATGTTATGATTGACCCACAATAATTGAAGTGGCAAGAACACATCAATCAATATAATTAATAATCAAAGTTAACACACGAAAGGTCTCAAATGGTATTAAGTCATAACGTTGTTTCACAATCGCCTTCTAAAGTTCATTTCGTAACAAATTTACATTTTCGAGTGATGTACAACTTTAATGGATTGTTATAGCGTCCATAACTCATATGATAACATTTCAACATTCTTCTAATGAAGTCATATCTCATATTTTTCAAGAAAATTTTTAATCAATATGATCTTGGCATTTCGTTTTCATCCAAAAACAACCTCAAAAGTCACCTTGTCCACACCAAAGATAAAATTAACATCTTGGACAAATCCGGTGTTTACAGGTTAAAGTGTGACTCTTGCAATTGCTTCTACATGGGTCAAACTGGTAGGAAGTTCAAAACAAGACTGGCTGAACAGTGAACATTTTGCTTGTATCAAGAAAAACAACCTATTTATCTTATTCATCCTTTGCTAATCACATATTAAATTCGGGCCATTCTTTCGACCCCTCCAGATTTGTGATAAAGGCATAAAACTAAATCTCCTGGAAACCAAAGAAATCATTAACAATTACCTATTAACCCCACTTGTTCTCTGAATGAAATCCTGAATATCAATAAAAACCTAATTAACTTCAATCATATCCCTATTTTTGGGTTGGCCTCCGTATTTTTTGCCGATATTACAGTTCCCTTTCTTTAATTCTCTTCAAAGTTGCCTCCTTCTTTTCGACATTTAATAAGTAGTTAAACTTCAACAGGTTAACATCTGGCTTCCATTTTTATTGTTTCATCTAGTCTTTGGACCACCACGTTGTGGCGGTTCTGTATTTAATTACTTTTTTGTGATTTGTGCTATTCCTTCTAGCATGGTCCGGTAATCTTCTTCTCTTCATACCTGGTTCTTTGTTCCACATGTCGGTTCCGACGTGTGGTTTTGTTATTGTTCACTTTTCATTTTCCTTGGTAAGTTTCCCTAACCTGGTTTTTTCTTAAACGTTTTTATTTCCAGCGATGGACTCTTGTGGTTTAAGTGGGTCAGCTTTGCCTCCATTTTACCCAACATTTCCATTTCAATTTTTATCAATTTAATTGCTATTGTATTTTTAAAAATCTTTGTTTATTTCGACCTCTTGTTTGTATAAGTATTAGTTAAGTTTTTACTCAATATTACCTTCAATATTTTAGATACCTATGCAGAGGATGACAACATATTGTTGTCGAAACATGTTGCTTTAATTTAATTTAATTGTATGCATCAACCGACAACGAAATTTAACTAATAAAATTTAAACGTTCCATGGGGAAGGTTGCGAGTTACCTTTTTAATTAACCTTTAATTAATTACGCCGCACTCCATTTTGTGTTTGCAATACTTTCACCACAATTAAATCAATCAATTTTGCATCATATTCACTACTTTTCTTCTTCTTCTTCTTCTTTATTTGCTTATTTCCCTTTTGTTTCAATATTTTAATTTGTTTTTGTTCTCATTACCTTTGAGCTTTGTCTGTCAAATCTCAAATGGTCAGGTGCTCAGCTCGATTTTTTAACTACAATAGTTTTTTCCGTAGCAGAAGGTCACAAGTCAATCAATATTTTGAAGGAAGTGGTGCTTTCGTAGCAGTTTTATTTTCGGGTTATCATTTGTCCTTTTTATCTAATATGAGTTGGAGAAGGTTATTATTTCGCGATTAAAGGGATTTGATAGTTATGTTATCCAGCATGATTTTAAGCTACAAGCGACACGATTTGGTAAAAATGCGTCACCAAAGGTTAGAAAAAGGAGAGATTGTTTCGTAACAGGAATGTTTGATGAGATTCTGCAAATTCAAGCACTTCCAACAGAAGTGACGTGCGTGAAGCATGCTCGTCCGTCCAAAACTTTATCTAAGGCTTTCTGGCCATAAAGTGATTTTGCAACCATTGAAGAAAAGTAGCATATTAGCGAATTTCCAATTTCGGAAACAAATCATCCTCCTATTCCTTCATTATTGCAGAAGGAGCTTTATAAAAGTTAATTGTTCCTTCCTTTCCTCTGGAAGTTACAATCAAGATAACTTTTTTAATGCAAGTACTTCCCTCTGATGGTCTACTGTTCAGCTGAAGACCTGATGCTTCATCGATACTTACTGAAGATATTCACATATCTCTTTTTTACTCTTTGCGATTGTTCTGCTGCTTTACGGTACACACTATCACTTGGTGGGTTCAGCGTAAAAATAAGCAAAGCTTTTTCATCGAATTTCTTATTAATAACTGTTCAGCAAATACTGCGTTGTTTGCGTCGAGCAAGTTCTTTTACAAAGTGACAGCTCGAACCCATGATTCCTTTGTCGGTGTTCTGCTGTTCTCGACTCTAAACTCTAAAACTCTAAAATGTTGTGTATTATACCTATCTATTAAAAGTTCGGCGAACTTACTGCATTTCTTTAGTATTTGTTCAGCATCTGAACACAGCAAACAGAAAAAATTGCTGGTAAACGCTAAAAATACACACTAAATGGACCTACTTCGGTATTTTGACAGTAATGTCAAGCAAAGACAATGTTAATATTGTCGACTGTTGTGTCGAAGGTCTAAATTTTCAATTCACGATCGTAGATTCATCTCCTACTGAATTTGCCTTTCAAATAAACCCACATCAAAGGTCTCAAGTGGTTTTACTTTCGTCTCAAAATTATAGGACATTTTCAAGTGTTGTGCAACGTTGTCGTGCTGAAACCAAAACACCTTCACATTTTAAAGGTTTCCTTAGCGATCAGAATTCGTCCGATCTTTTGATTGGATGTTAAAGTTTTCTCACGGAATTTTCTTCGATTTCATTGGGATAAGTTCTTGTCACATAGCTACTCGTTCAATACGGAAATTAAGCGTTGCGAACGCGAAGTAACAGGACTGCGATAATGCACCTCATTGTGTGTTCGTGAATTTCGTACCAAAAGCATGCACTCCTGTAACTTGTTTCTATTGCCGAAGCTGAAGAGAACCATAATAAGAGATAAAGTCAGCCGCTCAAGATACTGAATGCAATGCCGAAAAATGAATTTTTGATGTACCTTCAAAATTGGAAAAAGCGCCATAAGAGTCTACTGTAACGAATTGGACGAAATTTTTTGGCCATGGGCCTTCATGCAGATGAAGGCGTCGGCTTTGGGGCGAAGAACTGCGAAAGTGACACTTTAGTTTCGGTACGATTTTTGAATCTGTTGCCTCCGATTCAGTGTTAAATCAGAGTATCGCCATGTCTCGAAGGAAGTCACCATTTTTGACCAAATTCATGTACCTATGTTTGTATGGAAGTTGTATGCGTCACGATGCTAAGTTTCGGAATAGGTACTTGATAAAATCTTCGGAACAATTCGACTTCTTCATTTCGAGAACCATTAACATCCTAAATGTTTGCCAACATTATTTTCGTTCATTTAATCTTCAAGCATCTTTCAAATTTGAAGCCCGGAAAAACGCTTTCTCTCAAAGTGGCTTTTACTATATCGGCCCAAAACTGATTTTGGAGCGGTCGTCAACTGAAGATGGCGTTAGCAAGCTCTTCCCTCTGAAAATAAAAATTAAAGCAAAAGAACTTTTTTCTTGCCACAAGTTTAACAAACCAATTTTAAAAATTCGTTATTTTGAGTTTAACTAACCACACTTTTAGCTGCCATTTTTTTCGTGATCGTGGGTAGATGTAATTTGACAATTTTGCGGACTGAATAGGTTGTGTTTGCAGATTACCGCAAATTAATGAAAAAAATATCGATTTTGAGCTTTTAATAATGAAAACATCAAAAACCACAAAAAAATTTGTTGTCTCGGTGTTGATGATAGCTTCACTGTTGAAACACATTCGGTTTCATTAATTTGTATTGCGGTTTTTGGCGTTTTAAGTGTTGTGTAGTTCAACGGCCACCATCAGCGTTATAATAGTGCAGTTATTAAATGTAATGTTTCCCTGTTGGAGATCAGTTACATCTTCCCTCTAAATATCGTGCCTACTTTCATCTTCAAATAAACATAATCCGGAAAGTCCTTTAAAACCTAATGGAAAAACTTCCGTTATATAAGCATCAGGCACAAATTCCCTGGAGATTCTTCTCGTTTCGTCTTACAAAATAGGCTAACATCATCAGTACCTATAAAGCTAATATAAGTAAATACTTTTTCTGTGTGTGTCTTTTTTGTTTTGTGTGAAAGCAATTTCTCTGGGATGATCATTGTCGAGGTCGGAATCATCACTTAAAGCTTTCATCATTCGTTTTTATGAAAATTCGTTGAAAAATTCATACCAAATATGGCGGTAAATGGAAATTCTTTATATTAGTTTAAACTCGAACTTCGAACAAACTGGGTTGTATTAGTATAAATATACTCAATGCATTTTTAAATTTGAATTTTTATCGTATCGATCGTGTAAAAAACCATCGTGGAGCGTTAAGATAAAATTGTCTTCGACCTCAATATACTATTGCAACAGAATCGTATAACACTGTAAAAGGAAATTACGTTGTCAACAGAACATGAAGAAAATATCGATCGGTGCACTAGGCAAACATAAAATTTATGCTCTCAGAGCGACCGCGGTGGGTAATCAAACGAAATCGTCAACCTATTAATTTAACAACCTGTAGGTATCTATACCGAATGGTCGAAAATGGGGTGTCGCTTCGTACCTACATGTTATTTTCGAATCGCTTCAGATTCAAATACACGCATATTTTTTGAGCATCATAAACATAAAATCTCAAAAAAACGTACATTTTCAAGTACTTTTTCAATTAAAACGAATCCTACTTTATATTAGCAGATTGCGATCACTGACCGTAAGATTATAATTAATTTTCTATGAACTTAAATAGTTAATTTTCTTTAGTTATAATAGTAGGTAACCTTTCTGAAAACTATATTAATAAGCAACTATCTAATTAATAATTTTTCAAATAGCGTAATAATTAAATTAAAAAAATCACTTCCACGTTGACGTGTTATCTACCTTTTGTAGGTAAGTGGATAAAAACAATTATTTTTTTTACAATTTTCACTTGACCCATATTTTCGAGAATAACTTTGTTAAAAATTAGAAAATTCACCGAATATTTAATTACCTAAACTTCTTAATTTAGCCAGTTAGATGAAAGGTAGCGCAATGTAAATTTCTAAGGACAATGGCCTATTTAGGTATAATTTGTGTTGTGTTTTCAAAATTGTTTTACCATAAATCAATTTTAATTTAAATATTATGCATGGTGGAAGTATAATTATTTCAGTATATTCATTTATTTAAATTTATTTTATAAAAAGACAAATAAAGAGCTCTCTGTTATTTATAAATTAGGCAAATGATGAAATCATGCGATTACATAATATTTTTTTTAAATTTGCATACAATTGTCTTAAAAAGTCCTCGCGTTTTGAGAAATAAACAAATAAAAGTATAATTGGATTAGATTATATAGGACGTTAGTGCTGGAAAAATATACCTAATTAATAAGTTGTAATTATTGTTGAAAGTATAATTTTGCTGTCTAAATGGGCGCTTATGGTACCTATAATGCACATCGTGTCCTAAAATACCTTATACACTTTTGTTAATTTATTACACCGAAATGTCAATTAATAAGCTCGATTCTCATTTTTGTATAATCAAGTTGTTCTGCTGTGTGAATGTTTGGTTTTCACAGTGGCTTTACTTGCGAACCACGTGAAATTTTGGCGCACGGTTGTCATACCTCGGACAACAGCTCCTTTGTTACTCACACAAAATGTAGAACTGAAGCATATGATTGAAGGGACAGGTGCGCAATGGTTATGGCAGTTTGAAGTTTTGCCGTACTGCGGCGAACAATGGACGGACGAAATTTTTACAACGATTTTACCGTTATATGGTTACAAAAATTACAATGGGTATGTTCAAAAATAGAGAGTATTGCCAATTTTGTAAAATATCAGAGAATCATGCGCTTTAATTTGAACCGAAGTTGATTTCGTTTAGTGAAGGTCTCGCTGGGATAGCTTTTAGGACCTCAACTATTTCATCAAAATATAGTTATCTAAGCGTACATGCTAATTTTTGGACGAATTTGCCCAAAGTGTGCGCCGCGGCTCCCCAGGGAGCCGCGCTGCCGTCATAAGGGCACCGCGAAATATTGAATTAAACAATTCGGCAATTTTCTTGGAATTTCCAATTCTCGAATTTTTGCGCCAATAATCATCTACCCTGACAAAATTCCAAGAATTTTAGCAACTTTCAAGTCTTTCATTGTTTTCTTTCCAATCCACATTTTTTGAAACGGCTAGTGCGCAAACACGGCTTCCCCACACATGCTTTAGTAATTGTTTTTAAAAAGGAAAGTTTTCCAATTCTTCTAGAAAGTCAAAAACTTAGAAAAAATCTGATGTATTAAGGGCGCCGCGGGAAAAATCCGATTATTTAGGGAGCCGCAAACCGAAAAAGATTGGGAACCTCTGATCTATGTGCAATGTAAATTTATTGGACAAAAGATATTTAACAAAAAAATATCGCAATTATTTTGCAGTAAAGTACTCAATTGGTTTCAGCGTCAATACAGAGCTTCCAATGTATCTTGAAATTTTCAGCGACTCTAAACTCTCTTGGTCCAAAATCAGACCTCCTTCATCACTTTCGTCCTGTGGACCGTGACGGAGCCCTGTTTCGCGTCACTTAAATGTTACCAGCTTCATGGAAGAACCAAGGGTTCAAGAATATCGCGGCTGTGCACGCCATGGTTGATTTTGATCTACGAAAACGAGAGGTGTCCTTCCACTGGCGCAAATTCTGCCTCAATACTATGACGGAGTTTGCCGGTGTTCGATGGTTGCTGAGATGCTAGGATCATTATTTTGATTATTGTGCTCTTCCTTTATGGTTAACAACTTCTCCATCCACGAAAGGAATTCGTTGCCCTCGCTGATTAAAGGTTTAGGCTCCAGCTCCTTTTTAGCAATTTGTCGTACTGCATAACCGCTAGTACCAATCACACGAGAACAGTACCGTTTTTAGGCACGAAGTCCTGGGGGCCCCCAAGAGTTTGTGCGATTGAAAAAAATTTTGTTGCAACAAAAAATCATTGATCTTCTAAGTAACCGTCTCGCTACTCAACTGAACGATGAAATGATTTACTGGAAACGGGTGTTGAGAAGGATTGTCGAGGTCATAACATTCTTGGCATCACGAGGTTTGACGTTTCGCGGGGACAATCAAGTCCTCGGATCGCAACATAACGGAAATTATTTGGGCGTGCTGGAGCTGCTGAGCAAGTTTGATCCATTTCTTGCAATTATGCAATAAAGATAAAGGACACGTTTGCTAGGTGTCAGCATCCATTTGCAATGAGTTCATAGAATCATAGGCACAATGGGGAAGTATTGAGCAAAATTATTTTGGAACTGAAGGAAGCGTCGATTCTACCCCTGATATCTCTCACGTCTCGTCGATCAGCTCACTTTCGTCGTGCGGTACATGAAGGAATGTTCCCCAGTAGAACGTTTCCTGGACTTCGTACCAATGGAACGGCATGGTGCACCGTTGTATTTTTTCTTAAAGAAAAAGGCATAAGTTTAGAAGATTGCCGTGGACAAATGTACGACAACACACCAAACATGGCAGGGCAGTACAATGGGTTGTAAGCGAAACTTAAGGAACACTGTACAAGTGTACACGCACTCTTTTCGTCTCATGTCTGGCGCACAGTTTAAACCATGTCGTCGGAGAGACCGCTGGGTGCGTTACGGAGGCAACAGACTACTTCCAGTTTCTGGAAAAACTTTACACTTTCTTCGCAAGTTCTACTCATCATTGAAACGTGTTGAAAGAGTCTCTCGGGCCAGGCATAGTAGTGAAACGTCTTTCGGATACCAGATGGTCTGCACGCCCTGATACTGTATCAGCGTTACAGAAGAGTACCCAAGCATCATCGAGGCTCTGAGGACTATGGATGGCCAACAAGAACTACCGGAAACGCGAAACGAAAATGATGTTTCGCAAGAAATTGATTTTAACGATGTGATCGAAGATTTTGCGTTACAAAAGGCCCGAAGAAAACCTCTCTAATAATCTATATGGCATAAAGATAATAAACCTAAGTATAAAAAATATCTCTTGTTGAAAAATTTTTTTTTTGAGGGGAGGGGCTCCACGTACGAATGGCCCAGGGTCCCGAAAATCTTAAAAACGCCACTGAGCGAGAGACTTTTTTCGTGGAAATCCTCGGATTTCGCTGTTTACGCTTCCGAATTATTTGTCTGTTCCTGGTTGTATGGACAAGGCATTTTCTTCCTCCTCCCAGGCGGTTACCTTCTTTGAACCTCTTGATCGCTTTGAATATAGTCTATAGTCTGTTGAGGCACATTAAGCAGAGGAACCATTTTACATTGACGTTTCCCTTGATGAATGAGCCCACACTTGCTTAACATCATTAAAAATTCATAACAAGCAGTACTAATCTGTAATGCCCAATCCTATCTAGATCAAAAAAGTGCGGAGAATTCAATAAAACCAAAATTAGTTGGCTGCGTTCAAATACTTCTGCTCTAAGCTGATTCTCTTAGAAGCTAATTTTTTTTGTGTTCTCAACAGTTTTTTAAATAAACATGTGAGGAATGTATTTTAATATTCCAATTTGAAAAGTCACTAATAGAATTGAGAAGAATTACTTGTTATTATTATAATACACTTATGGTGCTTCACAACGTATGTTTACAGAAAATAAAATTACAACTCATTCACATTCACTGACAAAGGTTTCTCTTTTTTGTTAGTAAATTTTGGAAAAGTGCAGAATTTAGGTAGGTATAACCTTTAGTTATGATTTGTTTTTTTTTGTCAGTAAGTAAACTGAACAATACAAACGTTTATAAATCGAGAATAAAAGTGAACGTTATTAGGTTTAGGTATTATTATGATTATAATTGATATATTAATTAGATTAGTTTTTGAACGTTTTTTCGCAAAACTAACAATTTATTTACTAATTTATTTTTCAAATTCCGACTTTTATATTCGGAATTGTGACGTTAAACTCGGAATTGTAACTTTTAAACAAGAAATTTGAACTTGAAATTCCAGATTTCGACTTCATCCACGAAATTTCGACCGAAATTTTGACTTTAATGCGAAATTTCGATTTAAACACGAATTGAATTCGAAATTTACGAAAATAAGGTACAAATTGGTACTTATTCGTTACGTTACACTCTGATTCGCTAATCTAACGATACGCAAATCTTGCTCCACTTTCAATTAAACATATTATTACGTTTTAAGAGCTCCTAAATGAAACATTACCTACTTACCTATATTAAGGTAATCACATTCACGTTGCAACGTGAAACAAGGTGTCTGATTTCAATTCTGAGTGAGCAGGGGCTTAGCTACCTATAGTAGATAATTTGCGGGGGGGTTCTATGAGAGTTCGTCAGGTCGAGTCAACTATCGCCAATTCAGTAATAAGAAAATTTTTTAGAATTTAGTGCAGAATTTGCTGACAAGAAGTTTGTGGGGATTTTATTTGCTTTTCACAGTTTTAGTACGATAATCATCATTCAATCGTTACATTTCTGTTTTTGGGCGTGGTGTGAAAATGGAAATTGCAATAGGTAACTAAATAAGTAATAACTAAACAAAATAACTAAATAAAATAAGTAATTTTGTGGTTTTCGATGAAAGAAGGTCTTTATTACACTCAAGTGCAATATGAATGAATGACAATCAGTTACCGGAGGTATCAAACATTAGAAATTAATGAAGAACGATTAGGTGGCACTTGAATAATATCTAGGTACAGTAATATTGCAGTTTGTGCCATTTTACATATTTCGGTAAGATGAGAGGAACCAGGTTGTTGATTGTCTAGAAAATCTCGTTTTTGATTGTCAATCTCCATTACATTTTCGTCAGTTCTGCCCACTAAAATGTTGTTTGCCACGTTTGTTTCGTTTTATAGCGAATGTTTCACATTCCCCATGTCTTTTTAGATTTAATATGTCGTTGTGATAATTCACAAAAAGTGTGTTGCTGCAGAACAATGTGGCGAATAAATACCTTCAAATCAGATTTGTCGCTTACAACAAATGCTCAAGCGACACCGAAAATAGCAACGACCTTTGTTTTAGGATGGACCACTTTCATCGTGTGAAAATTTTCTCTCGGAAAAATCTGGAATTTTTTCGTTCTACGGATGCGGCTGTTTCAATGCTTTCAAAAATGATTTTACATCCACGCTATCTTTCATTATCAACGTTGATTTCTTCTGCTTCGACTTCTCAAAGAAATAAGACCGGGAGAGATTTTTCATTAATTTACTTAGTTCTCTTTTGAAGCCAATTTTTGAAAAGGTCTTTTAACGATTTCATATTGCTATCGTGACTTATTGGCGGTAGCCGCAGCTTCTAGTCGGTAATTGTATGGACACTTCTCGTCCTATACACCTTGCTACGTACTTTCCTTTCAAAATGTGATGGTGCTTCATCTTGTTGGAATCACATATTTCGTCGAGCTTCCAGAGAAATATCATGCAATAATTATTCCACAAAATAAAGATCATTTTCTGCTCAATAACGTGAGTCCCAAAATTTGGTTATTTAACAAACTGCACCCTACATTTACTGAAAAGCGATGTTGATGATTTCCTACCACTGTGGGTTTTGATGTGCCCAAATAGCGTGTTGTTGTACATGCGAAATATTCTCAAAATTATTTTGAAATCACTGACAATATCTAACTTGGCATTCTAAATCTTCAGGAAGCAAATGCTGCACAATTTGTAAATGATAGGGATAAAGCTCCATACGATTACTACGAGGTAATCCAATTATTTGAGAGACTTTGTTATTGAACTGCAATTTGTTGACAATTCCCGTTCCCTTCTAGCTTAGTGGATCAACTGAGCACTGAATCTGATGGAACTTTATAATTTTTTATTGAGGAACGAAAAGATTTGTGATAAACTAACTTATATTATTAATCTACCAATCCTTTGGAAAATGACTAAGATCCTCTAGTCTAGTTCATAAATCTGTCCCTGAGAATGTAATAAAAACTATTATAGGCCTGTGTGGCTGTGTCGGATAAAGTATTTGAACATGTGATATGTATGTCATTGATGAACAGCATCAAGCGTCTCATAAATCCTGCTCAACATGGGTTTTTATTCTGGTCAATCTACAGATTTCTTCATTTTCTCTCATTATACACACAGAATTTTAGATGCTAGCAGTAGAATTGATGTTGTTTACACTGATTATTACTTAAAAAGCTTAGAAAGTTGAACGGTTCCTTATCTCTGATAAGATTAATTTGATATTACTTATAAAAGGTAGGCCGGTAAGGAGTTCCGCAGGACTCGAAACTTGGCCCCATATTTTTTTATTTTTAATAACGACTTTCCTAAGATTTTCAATTCATTGTCCCTCCTCTATGCTGATGATTTGAAAATTTACACGGATTTAATTCAAGACGCTGCGGTGTCGTTTTACAGCTAATTTTCATTCAAAATTAGTAATTCTTTTAAAATGATTTATTAAAAGAGACCAGAAACACTTCACCGGTACTGAGCAGGTATTATTACGCTACATTGTGCTTTTGTAAGATCTAAACTGGAATATTGAGCCAGTATTTGGGTTCGTCATACAAATAAAAACTCAATAAAATGATGCAAAATCATTTTCTAAGGTATTCTTATTATAAAAAGTTGCATAAGGCCTAGGAATTTACCTTTAACTTTACTTCGCAGTGAAGTCAATATTCGTGGTTTTAGAATTGAAAAAGGACGTATCATCAGTAATATATCTACCGTTGACATCGAATGTCAGAAACTTTAATACTTTTTTAACAGTCATCACTGCAGTTAGGTATATGCTATGAACCTTTACCTATAGTGTACATTGAAAAAATACTGGTCTATTGTACTTTTCACACTGAGAATTCAGTATAGATTGTACGTAATAAAAATAAAAAGCATTGTGTGTTACAAGATTATTATTTATAAATAACGTTAAAATAAAGTTAGATCCGAGCCACACCTGATTCCTGACCGGCTCAGTCATGCTACATAAGGCAACGGCGCGGTCGATACTGAATTCTCAGTGTGAAAAGGACTATAGTTATAGATTATTTCATCGGAAGCGTAGACGCATTGGTAATACCTAAACTAAGCGATTCAAAACAAAATAATACAAATTTTTCCCATTATACAAATGTATAGTTGGTTACCATTTCTTTAGTATGAAGGCGTAAAAGGGCCAATAGTATTTTATTTTTTTCATCCATACTATTTTCGAAGTTCCGATTTTAAATACCTACACAAATTTTGACTTTAAATTAAATGTAATTGCATAGGAAAACTTGAGATTGGATCATATCATCGGGCTAAAGAAAAAATGTCAATTGTCATAGATTCTTATTTTAAAAAACGAATACGATTGAGTCCCGCGTATTTAACTAATTGAACATCTTTTCTTGTAAGCCTAGTCATTGTAACTGTTAATTTTACTAATCATTATGGGTTGTAATGTGGCGACAGATTTATTTAAATATTATTTCAACATTTCGCGTCGAAGTTTTGTATTTAAAGAGGAATTTAAATAATAAATTACCTACTATTGACCCCTTTACGCCTTCGTACTTTAGTGTGCGTATACCAATAAATATTCCATGCAGGTTTCTCAAAAAGCAAAGAATTTCGTCATATTTCAAACTCATGTTGAAATAAATTTAATTACGATTACACCGTTCACTCTAAATGTGTTTCATTCCTCGAAATTTCGTATAGGTAATTTACAGTCAAAATTTCGTATCTAAAGTCAAAATTTTATATTTTAATTTGGAATTGCGAGTTTATAGTCTGAATTCCAAAATTGAAGCTGGAATTCCGTCTTCGTAGTATTATTTGAAAGAAGAATGATTAACGTCTTCTTTTCTGTAACTGTACACTCTGTATTCGTTTCCCTCAATGTGAGATCGGGCAAATTTTTGTAATACAAACGTGAAATGTGATCCTGGTCTCGCGTTTTTCTTTGATTCTTTGGAAGTGTTATAAAATGTTCAACATTTAGCTCCTCCTTTAGATATATGTTGTTCGCTGATGATGACAGCTTTGATGTCGAAACGCGTTTGATTTATCAACGGTCACAAGGGTTTCAAGTTCTTCCAACTGCTATGTCAGTATCTATACCCCAAACATACAATCTTTCATATAGAAAGAAAAGACAAACGCCAAGGAATATCCAGCCTGAAAGTAATTTGGGCACAAAAGGCATTGTCGTACCTACGCATTAATAACCTAAAACGTATGGCCATAATGTCCATATTTACGTTAGTAGAGAAACTGTACTGTACTTATTTAATATTTAATAATTTAATTCATACTTAAATGTTTACCTTGGAAGGTGTAATATATGGTCAATGTAGGCATTGAGGTAGTGTAATTTTTCAGATGAATTCGCACAATTTGCATTGAAAGGTCAACCTAGTTTTCGCAAAATTGTGTCATGGAATAAAACCACGATAATGAGCGAAATAATTTGGGTCCTACTATGAACTATACGGTTTTCTTTCTGGGTGTCTATTTACACGTCCAAATGTATACTACTTACTATTATTTGTAATAACATTCATTTTAGGTTTATCTCGTGTAGTTAAATTATTAAATGCAACGTTTCGAAAACTTTTTCTTTATCAAGAATTGACAATTTGTCATAAATGAGCCATGCCATCTATTTTCTAATTTTTGACGTGTCGATGAGTGCTCTACTACGTGTAATGGGACCCTTGTAGGTAGATGTTGTTTGAACATTTAAAACATTACATACTTATAATTTGTTGTATAATTATAATTATAATTGTATATTTGTTATAATTTGTTACTATTAGTACATACTTATACTACTTATACTTAACTTAACATATTTTCAAGCCATTACACGCACGATGTTATAGCCTCCAAATGGTACAACGTCACAATATGAACTGCCCACAGAAAATAATCTCATTACCAAACGTTTTTATTTCTTCTCAATTTTCTCGATCTCAAAATCACAAGATTCAACAACCGTTTAGACATCGACATCTATAGAAAACCCACCACTACCGACCATGTAACCCCTAATTGCTCTCACCATCCTCTTTCTCATAAATTATCCGCTTTTATGTTTTAATTTAATAGATCGCTTGATCTACCTTTAACTCGTCCCAACTTTAATATAGAATATAATTTAATCTTCGACATTGCAGCCCCAAAGCTCTCGTTCAGAAATTATATCATCGCCTTAGTCACAACACCAAAACTACACGACCTTACTTACAGCCCTCTCAGGCAGATGTCTCTCTGGATTCTGGATTTCGATGGGAGGGTGGTAAAAAGTCCACGTAGGCCACCTATTCGGGCCCTTTGTGCTGCCTCCCTGACTAGAGTCACTCAGCCCCGCAACATCACTCAAGCGACCCCACGCGTGAGATGAACCTGAGGATGCTGGACGGGGGAGCGGCTTTAATCATAGCCATGTCCGGCCAGGATTCCCCCAACATGGATCGTCTTGTTTCGACGAGTACGGGACACTCACAGAGTATGTGTTGCGCCGTCTCGTCGTCTGTGTAGCATCCTCTACAGGATGGTGACTCGACCAAGCCCATGCGGTGCATGGGCTTGTTAAGTTTACAGTGCCCAGATAGTATGCCCACAAGTAGTCGCAGGTTCCTTCTGGATAGCCTTGTGCAAAAGCGCGCCAGGCTACGGGATGGTCCTCTAAAGGCCTCTCTCGCGTGACGGCTGTCTGACATCAAGTTCCACCTAGCCTTGTGTTGGACTTGGGTATCTTGACTTATCAAGTTGTTTACAGTTGATACTGTAAGTGGGAGAGCCGGCTGTGGACCATAAAACAGTTGTTTTGAGGCCAACTTATCGGCTTTTTCGTTGCCTATTGTTCCAGCATGCCCTTTGACCCATACGATCTGAAGGGTATTGCTGTTTGTCACTTGCTCTAGTGCTTGGTGACACTCGGAAACCAGCCTAGAGGTGATTTTGTATTGACCCAGTGCCTGCTGAGCGGCTCTGCTGTCACTGGAAATTCTTATTATTTTATTCTTTATGCCGCGCATAAGAATTGTTTTCGCACTAAGCGTTATTCCTGCTAGTTCTACCTGAAAGACAGTCGAAATTTTGCCTAGTGCTTGGCTAATATGGAAGTTCAGTTCTTCGGAATAAATTCCGGTGCCTGTTCCTTCCATTGTTTTGGATCCGTCCGTGAAGATGGATATGTCCGGTTGGGATGCCACGAGGGATGCCACTTCCGCATCAAAGAAGATGCGGTAGTTTTTCCCTAGTATGAATCGAGGGGTGAGTGAGTCAGATCGTCTTTCTAGTATAGGCAGTCGCTTGACTGCTTCGCCCAGAATTCGCGAGTGTCCCACCTCAATACCTCTACTGTTCAACAGCCCTTTATTTTTCAGACGCAAGGCTGCCAACATGGACTGCTCTCTCACGTGGAGATCCAGTGGAAGCAGTCCCAGGAGGGCTTCCATGACGGCTGTGGGGGTTGTTCGCATTGCGCCCGTGCACGCAAGGCACGCTAGTCTTTTCATATGGTTACAGAGTGCTTTGGTTGTGGAGAGTCTAGTTTTAGGCCACCAGACAATTACTCCATAACAGAACATAGGTCTGATCACAGCGGTGTACAGCCACAGGACAGCCTTTGGGGATGGACCCCAAAGTCTTCCCATTGCGCGGCGACATTGCCAGAAAGCCCTATTTACCTTTTCTGCTTTAAGCTGGATGTGCTTACTCCAGTTCAGTTTGTTGTCAAGTGTAATACCTAGATACTTCTGACTCTGAAAACTGGAGGTGTTTTTGGAAGAGTATAGGAGCTCGAAGGCCCACAATCTTCCTTTTCCTTGTGAATAGAACTACCTCCGTTTTTGTCGGGTTTATTGACAGGGAGTGTTCCTTACACCATTCTTCGGTCACTCTGAGAGCTGATTGCATCAGACTGCACAGAGTGGCCTCAAACTTGCCGGTTATTAGGATGGATAAATCATCCGCATAGCCCAGCGTGTAGTAGCCGCTGTCGTT
Source organism: Pyrocoelia pectoralis (assembly GCA_036250285.1). Taxonomy (NCBI): domain Eukaryota; kingdom Metazoa; phylum Arthropoda; class Insecta; order Coleoptera; family Lampyridae; genus Pyrocoelia; species Pyrocoelia pectoralis. The sequence goes on from CM070083.1 coordinate 22,371,968, forward strand.
AAGACGACAAAGCAGGCTGTTTACGCTTAAGTTCCACAGATGTGGTGACAGCACCCCACCTTGGGGGCACCCTCTCACTACTGTGCACCTCATCGTTATATCGCCTACGCTGATGTGCACTGCCCTGGATTTCAGTAGCTGGACATTCCAGCTTCGTACGATGTCAGTTACACCATGATGGCGTAATGCAGCTTGGATTGTCTCAAAGGTTGTTTTGTCAAACGCCCCTTCTATGTCTATGAATACTCCCAGGGTGGACTGTTTATAGTCCAACGATCTCTCAATCCTCCCCACGATAGAGTGTAGGGCTGATTCTGTGGATCTTCCTGGAGAGTATGCATGTTGGTTAGGGTGCAGCGGGATTCGTGCCAGCGCTGTATCCCTTATATGTCTGTCGCACAATCTTTCAAGTGTCTTAAGGAGAAAAGACATTAGACTGATTGGACGGTATGATTTAGGTGTGGAATAATCACCTTTACCAGGTTTGGGGATAAAAACAATTTTTATCTCCCTCCATTGTTTTGGTATGTATCTAAAAGCGATACAGCCCGTATAAATTCTCACCAGGTGTACAACAATAACATCCAGTCCCCACTGCAGAAGAGCTGGTATTAGGCAGATGTCTCGCACAATTTTTATTCCTTGCCCTTTATTGGCCCGCTTTCCTTTTTTTTTTAAAAAATTCGATATTAACATTTCCTTTTCATCAAAGACACAATCTCAAACATTTCTTGGTTCGCACAAAAGATAAAATTGAAAATCTTGACAAATCAGGTGTTTACAAGCTTGTGTGTGGTACTTGTGGAGCTTCTTACATTGGCCAAACGGGTAGGAGATTTAAAATCAGATTCGACCAACACTACTCATGTATCAGACACAATAATATTGGCTCTAGGTCATTTTTTTCGAACCGACATTTTAGAAAGTGGACATTCGTTCCTGCACACTTGTGACAAAAGTACGAGACTCAACCTCCTGGAAATTAAGGAAATTATCACCACTTTCAATCATAACCCTCCCTTATCTCTTAATGAAATCCTCAATATCAACAAAAATTTACTCATCCTATAACTTGTCTTGTCTCCCATTTACCCCCTTCCCCTTTCTTGCTCTTACTTTGTAGTTGGCTTCCATTTTGCCTTACCAGGTGTTGTCTCGGTTCTTTAAACTGAATTTTTATTAATTTTATCGTGGCCACATTCTGTGGATTGTGTGCTTTCAACCTTGTGTCTTCTCTTTTAAATAGTTTTTTCCCGTAGGTATTACATTTTTGTTTAACCTCAATTTTTATAGCATGGTTTGACGAGCTTCAATTTTTCTACTTTATCTTTAATTATGAGGCTTGTAGTTGGTTATTTTGTTAATTAGCTCTTGAAATTGATTTCCTGAGTTTACAGACACTTCTGAAAGCCAAGTATTTATTATTTATCTAACATGTTCATGTGCAATGTCTAATTACATAGGCTTATCGGTTCATAATTGTAGTTTCACATATTGCTAGAGAAATAGGAATATTACAGCGATTTTTTTTAAATTGTGCACGAAAATTTTCCAATAAGCAAAGTGGATTTCCTAGCTATTCAGTGTTTATACAGACAGTTCGCGAAGAGAATTTATCCCAAAATGAATACTTTCTCTAGACCTAGAGCTTTGTAACCGAGGATGAGGTCTTGGTATACCTATCACTGATGAGATCCTTTATAGTCTAGACAGAGGATAATTGGGATACCTAATTAGAGCTCTCCAAACAACTCCAAGAAGACGAAAACGCAATCTTCTGCGGATAAAGTGATTAACCCTTCGCCCTATTTAAAAATTTGATGGGTTTAAGGTTGCAAAAATGAATTTTGCATGAATATTGACCCCCCTTAGTATAATAAATCGATGTGTTTTTGGATACACCGTGGTTCGAATTTCTTATACCTACCATCAGCTGTAGCCCCCCCCCCCCCACCCCCAGACATGGAGATAATCTCTGTTACTAAATAACCTTCCTTCTCACTCAAACTGTTTTGGAAAACATAAAATGTAAACATACTTGATTTCTAGTTTCGTAGTTTTGTGCGTTTTAGTGAAATTTGTCTACATGCTTATTTTGTAATAATTTGGAGTTGGTTACAATAACATGTGAAATTTGTTAGGTATATTTTATAAACGAAAAACTTGATAAAATAACAAAGTAACATTCGTTTTAAAGTTTCTTCTTCTTTTCGTAAAAGTATTGGAATTCATTCACGGCTCACATTCAAAATTTTATAACACCCAAAGTTGTCTCAAAACTTAATTTAGATAGGTACAATGTTTTAAACTTTGTACGTTGAACGTTTAGAGCTTGTTATCTTTGGCAACAAAGTTGTATAAAGCTTAGTGTTTCGTTTACTAAATTAAGTACCTACCTACATACATTAAAAAGAGGGTGTTTTAGTGTTGATGAAGGGGAATCCTGGGTTGGAATAATTAGCGACCAAAATCGTACTTCAAATTTAAATAAAATAGCGGTAGTGTGCAAATCGGTTTTCAGGCTCCCTTAACGTAAGCGTGCTATATGTATTTTTTTAACTAAAATATTGCAATTTAAAGTTTCAGAAACTTTCGATTTAAATTAAGATGTTTTTGGCTGTTATTGCCATCAACTTAATGTTCGACATTTAAGGAAACCTAAACAATGGGGTTGATTTCATGCATATATTGACCAAACCTTTCAATATTTCAAGCTTCAGCATGGATTGAAATATTTAAGATCGATACACGTTTAATATTCATGGTATTTTACGTTGTTGTTTTTTAATCGTGTACGCGTACCTATACCATAATTTTACTTACGAAGTGCACTCACATTTTTGCAATCGTACCTACGTTTATGACATTAACTACAAGTAAACGCCAAACAAAATCCGTTGCACGTCATCAATCAGCTGATAATTGACGTCCCTGTCGTAAATGTAACGGCATAAAAATCGTGAAAATTCGACCTGTAAAAATTAATTTCATCAGAATTTTATGATCGCCACGTTGGTAACAATGGATTGTTTTCAGCAACGTTGCCAATGCCAATTCCATAAGGTATCAATTTTGTAATGTTTTGTTGTGGTTATGTGTGACTGTCACAATTTTGAAGTTTTGATTTTGTTTTTTATTTATTATAACTAAAGTTACGAGTGAACTCAGAAGTTTTATTTGTGTTACCTTCTTTCAATTACAATCTGGCAACATTGCCCCCAATTACGTCACTCACATTATATGACGTGCAACGGATTTTGTTTGGCGTTCACCATATAATAGTAGATACGTATACAGGGTAGACCATTTTAAGTGATACAGGCGAATATCTCGAAGAGAAGAATTTGTTTCAAAAAATGTTTCAGATGAAAGTTTTGTGGCGTTGAGGGGGAAAGATGATGACATTATCAATTTAATTGTAGATGGCGCCACTTTAGAGATTTCATCATGGCGGCCATTTTTTTAAATGGGAGTTGATTTTTCTTTCCAAATGAAAGTTGTAGCTGGCAATAAGACGAATACAATAGTTTTTGGTTTTTTGTAATCGGATCACTTTTCACTGAGTTACGGTGTTCCAAAGTTTATAAATTAAGTATAAGTTTCCACAATTCCACCTCCCATAGTGTACGTATTTTGTAACTCCAGACCCCTCTGCATTTCTCTCCCCTCTGTGTGTTGTTCCTATCCGTTATCTGGACCGATTCTGCTTGATAGTCAACCAGGTCCAGGCTTAGCATTACCCAGGATGAACGAAGTGGACGTGACGGGGTTTTCATCCCTTTGGGGTGCTTGATTAGCGTGAGTCCCCTTGCCTCTTATTATTCGGAGTACTTGATTAGTGCGAGAAGTGCAGAATTACAAAATACGTGTACTATAGGAGTGGAAACTTTACTTAATTTATACATTTTGGAACACCGTACCTCACTGAAAAATGATCCGATGAAAAAAAACAAAAAACTGTTGTATTCGCCTTATTGCCAGCTGCAACTTTCATTTGGAAAGAAAAATCAACTCCCATTTAAAAAACGGCCGCCATGATGAAATCTCTAAAGTGGCGCCATCTACAGTTAAATTGATAATGTCATCATCGTTCCCCCTCAAAGCCACAAAACTTTCGTCTGAAATATTTTTTGAAAAAAATTCTCCTTTTCGAGATATTCGCGTGTATCACTTAAAATGGTCTACCCTGTATACGAGGTGTGTAAATTATGTAATGAGTTTTTTTTTTATTCGAATAGAATTACAGTTCAATATTGTCTCCCTCAAAATAACTTCCTTGGGAAGCCATACACCGCTGTAGACGGTTCTTCCAATCCTCATAGCGGTGCTGTAACTGGGATACTGGAATAGTCTTCAGCTGGTCGGTTACAGACGTTTGAATGACTTCCCTTGCGGTGATTTTTCAATCTCGAGAAAAGGAGAAAGTCACAAGGACTCAATTCAGGCGAATAAGGAGGCTGAGGAGCCACAGGAATGTTTTTACTGGCCAAAAACTCGTTTATTGACATTACTGTGTGATAAGGTGCATTGTCGTGGTGCAACGTACAGTTGTTTTTGACGATTGACCCTTTTTCGGAGTTTTTCAAGAACTTCTCGGTAAAGTGTTGCTTGTGACTATTTGACCGTGAGATTTTCATAGGTTCTTGAAGATGAAGAGCTTCTGTTTCGTGGTTCATCTGCAATCGTCTGAAAGTGCCTTAAACCACTGAAAAACCTGGGCCCTTGACAAAACACTGTCTCCGTAGGCCTGATGAAGTTTTCCAAGAGTTTCCGTTGCACTGTGTCCAAGTCTGAAACAAAACGGTTGTTCGAAATTTATGTCATTCATTTTTAGAACGCACTTGAAAAAATTGTTCCACGAAAAAAATCGGTCGGGACAACTAAATGACTTGAATGAGCGAAGCTCGTACTGAAGGCGTATCACATGTTCACCTGGCCCTTCTGTGTGGCTACGCTGCCAGTCTCATTACTTAATTTACACACCTCGTATGTACGTATTGTGATTTTCAATAAGTAATACAAACATCTTTAATTGTAATAATAAAAACAACTAATTCCACTCAAATTGTGTATTTTTAAATAAAACCCAATGCGTTTTCGACACTGCCATTATCAAGGCTAACAAATTGTGACAGATTAAAATTAAACAAGGGTTGCCAAGGAAATCTTTAGTATATTTCCTCTCATCAATAATGTAAAAAAGAACAACACTCTTTCGCCGCGATGCCATCAAATGAAAATGAGGTTCAACTTGCTAGATTAATAAGAATAAATTGTGCGTATATCAGTACAGTGCTGGAAACATATTGCATCTTGTCCATGGTCTATGGAAAACACTTACGCATACCACACCAAAGGACCATAAACTAGAAAATCAGTAAAGAAATTTAATGATGATAGAATTACAAAATATTTAATAATTATTTATGTACCTATACATAAAGCCACTTAAACTAAATTTTCAAGTAGGCTGGTATTTATAATTTTTCTGATAAACCTTACTTATTTTTTATGAGGAGAATCCGAATTCGCAATAAAAAATGGGGGTTCCCATTTAAGATTTCACCCTCTCTCCGTGGGGTGAGGGTGGAAGTAAACTTTAGTTTTTTTGATCCGATTCGTAGTTTTCGAGTTATTTCACTGCCTTTAGATATATCGGCCACCCGTTATATAATTATTAAATACTTATATCTTGTAGTTTGTTTAGCATCTTCAACATTATAGTTATTTGTTCTTGGTTTGTAAAAAGTCACATAGTGTATGAGTTTGTTAAAAATAATTATTATTACTTTGAATAAGAAATTATGTCCTAAAAAACGATTTTTGCTGAAAAGCAGTAAAAGTAAATAATTTAACCCCACATGATATATATCGTTGGAATCAGAAAAAATTAGTAATTTTTTGATGCCATAGCCAACTACGCGTTCCATATAAAAAAAATACAACTTTATGCTATAACTCAAGAATATTTTTAAAGAATGGACTACACCACTGCATTCTTATCCAAAAAGTGCCGGAAGAACGTGGAAATTATTTTTTTCTATTTTCATAAATAAGCGAGATATGGCCATAAAATGAAAACTCGAAAATATGAACTTTTGGCCATAACTCGAAAACAAATGACGTTAGCCAAATTTTAAAAACACCAATGAGTTTTTTTCAAAAAAAGAGATCGAGGATGCGCTGTTCATTTTTTCATACGACCTACCTATATAGTTTACGAGATTCCCTATTAAAACATCGTAATTTGGCCACCCTGTACAGTATCTTCCCGGATTGTTTGTGCAGGGCTTCCTTGTTTTTTAGTGCACAATTCAAGTGTGTTGCCTACTTCACCATAAAGTATTATGGATCTCGTTAAGACTTCAGGACTTAAGCTTTTAGAACATTGGTATCATTTGACAAGTTACACGATTTGTTTGAGGCGACTCCGCAATTAAAAATCGCAAATTGTTAAATCGGGACTTCTTGGTGGCCACGTTACCGTTCCGTTTTTTCCAATCCAACGATTATGAAATTATTCATTTACCCGACTCCTGACAATACCTTAATAATGTGCTGGACAACCGTCTTGTTGAAAATGCATGAGTTCAGAAAAGCAATGGATAAATTCGTCCGAATGTAGGTAAGTTCAAATCAGGACAGGAATAGTATCAAAATGTTACCTCGTCAGCAATTACAATAGTTTTATGAAACCTTGGGTTGTCCAGAATCTTTTCACAAGCCCAACAAAAAAAATCTAAACGTTTCAATTCATCATCTGGTTCCAATGGCTTTGGAAGGGAAATACTGTTGTAATGTTTGAGCTTGGTTACGTACAGAATCCATTACAAGTAAGTAGCTGCCAGCTGCTTCATTTTTCATCGTGCAATTTATTTTCCTTTTTCTTGTGTTCAATTGTACCAGTTTCCAGGCACGTTTAAATTTTTCGATTACGTGGCGACAACTTGCATCCCCAAGTCTATAACATTGAATCAAATAATTTTTTTGCTCCAACGTCAACATCTTATTGTACAATAAAACAAATTAATTGTAGCTCAAGACAATAATTATTTGACAAAACTATAGTGACAGTTGTGTCATTTTATTTATCTTTTCTTTTTTTTAACATATAGTGACTACAGAGTAGCATCTACTCCAAAAAAGTCACATAATAATAAACTAAAAATACTAATCATGTAATGTTTTTTTGTTTTTTTTGTTTTTGTTTTGTTTTAGTTTTGCATGAAATGCATCTGACGTATTGTCAGAATGTGATGAAATTAATATTTATTGAACGTTGACAACATTTCGATTACAAAATAAAGAAAAACCTTATTTAACGGAAACCAAAATCGAATTTGAAAATTGTGTCAGTTGATTCCTGAGTATGAAGTAATGTGGGCCAAAACAATCCGGAGGAATTTTAAAGACTTTTCTGAAACTCCCATTTTGTTAAGGGAACACCATATTTAATATAAAAGTGTTATTTAATAAGGGTAAAAAGGAAAACTAAAAATAATAATGAAGAATATATCTGTTTCAGAAAATTACCTTCTTTAAAGTGTTGTCAGACTATACAGTAGATCCCCCTTAAGAGCGATTCCACCGTTATTGGGCCATAAATTCGTAGCAAACTCTATGGATGTTGTTTTTTATTGGCTATAGCCTTTGATTGATTTGACTTTGTGATGATTTTTTGGCAAGTTCTCCGATACGTTGCCAATATGGGTCTATTTTTACATTAAAATCATTCGTTTTATCAATTTCTGTAGTCACATCGGCACATCGGCATTCGAATTTTACTTTCCCAATCACTTAATAGTGTAATCGTGTAAAATTCTCAATTTTTCTTTTCAAATTAAATAAGAACGTGCATTGTTTGCGTTTTGGTCGTCTGTCTGTCGATCTGCACCCACTTCCACGTTATAATTTTGTGGGAAATTGTTCTAGAGAGCTGAAATTTTTTGTAGTAGACAGTCTATATCTTGAACGTGTGCCAGACTATCTTTAATTTTTGTCTCTACAGAGGGGGCTCCCTCAGGAATTAATTCCCTGAGATATTTTAAGCTGTTTTCACAACTGAAAGGTTAATAACTTCTACACCATATTGGAAATTTTTCAATCGTTTGAATAATCCGCGCCACCTCTTCGCCTCCTAACATGGCTAATAGATTGCAATTTTTGTTTCCAAAATTTCAGAGTTTATTTTGAAAACCGTTCTTGGTGCACTTTTTAAAATTAAAAAAATAGTGCCATTGCTTGCGTTTTGGCCTATTTCTTTTGTGAAAAAGATCTCCATTGGCAAGAACCAACTTTTAACGGTTTACCACGTTAGTCATGGTTTGCCCACGGCGGAGATGTCCAAAATTTTTGGGACAGTGACAAAATTGTTTATGGAAAAAACCCAGTACACTGTGACGATGATAAGTAACTAAATTTGGCGACGTTGCATCGTTGGGAATCTTTTTGATGATCCTTTGTCTTCTAGCACGGTTAATATAATAATTTCGCACTCATCCGCCTGTCCATCAAAACTTATTTTTTGTGGTCTTTTCACCTCTATGCCATACTAAGCATGACGTTTCGAAAAAAATGCGCTTACAATTCGTACTTTACATAGTTTACGACCCTTTTTCATCAAATGCGCCTAAAATTATATTCTAATTCGTTAAATATTTCAAGTTAATCGATTTTTGGGACTTTCGCCCATAGTTACAAAAATCTCGGCTCTTCGAATTTGTTAGGCGTATAAATCTCTTACTACGTTACATTATTTTCCGAAGGGAATTATCGAACGGAACAGCTCCATTATTTTGCCAATACTGTCGTATTCCTTGGAGGAGAAAGTGACGTTTGCGCAGTTGCCATTTTCATTCAAATCCGTATTTACAATTCGATTGAAAGTAAAACGTAAAACGTCTATTTATAAATAAATGTTCCCGCTATAATTAGCATTCGAAATTTATTACAAACGCTAAGCTTTCATTTATCATAATAACGGAGCAACGTAGCCAAGTTTATGTATAGGTATATATTTGTGTTAATCTAACTCGTAATAATTAAATATTTTTTAGGTCATTGCACCTAATCAATTTGTTTGTTGAATATATTTTTTTCTCTCTGTCGTATACCTTTCGAAAATGGAAGGGTTTAAAACCTTGACGAACCACGTGGAATCGAAGGGTCGAGTATCAGGAGAATAGGAGTGGAGGAAGGTGGGACTTGTCTAGCTAAACCCCTACTAAACCACCCCAATACAACATCGGCACCCCGTATGAGTTGAAATGCTTTGTGACTTTCACCCTCCATCAATTAAAGTGAGGGTTTATATCTACCAATGAGGTATAGAGTTTCGAACCCTACCAATATAACTATGAACTTTTCTCTTGTTGTTGTTGTCTTTTTTCTACCCCACAATTACTATTAAAATAGAAAAACAAAAATTGTAACAAGGTTCGTTCCATAATTGACGTTAACTTTGTGTTTGCTCGAAATGGGGTGGTGATTATCATAAATGTTGAATAATATTTTATGAAAAGGAAATTGTTTTCGTTTTATTGAAGTTACACTATATTTTTTTGTGCTGATTGTTTCCACTCGTAGTTTTTGTTTCTATATTTTTTACGGTAATCGAAGATTTAAAGTTGTTTTTATTGTTACAATTTAATAAAATGGCGTTCGCTTGAAGAAATATTTGGTCGAAAAAATTCGCTGAACTTGTTCTTCAAATGACCCTTCCAATTCATTCAGGTAAAAGAAATTGTTACTTTCCCCATATTTATATACAGGGTGAGTCAAAAAGGAGTACAGATACTTTAGGAGGTGACAGAACTTTAAAAGTTATGTCTGTTTGTTATATAAATTAGTGTCCGAAATTCTGAAATAAGGAAGATTAAGTCTGTCGAAAGGTATTCTTGTTTAACCGTTTTTGACTCACCTTGTATAAATATATACACGATTATTATGCCTAAACTCCACTTTTCTCTATCTGTGACATCTTCCTCCTCTAGTCGTCTTTCCCTCATTCCATCACTAATATTTTCATTCTACGATTCGAGGCCGTCCTGGCGGTGCATATTGGAACATTTTTTCTCTATTCCATTAGTCACATACGTCAGAACCATTTTAGATTTCGACAGCTTCGCTCACGGTCTTATGGTCATATTTGGCCCCACTTTCGCTCGAATCTCTGCTTTTTGCCTAAACTACCTAAAAATATTCATTTCTCAAAAAGATTCTAAATCTAGTGGCGAGACTTTATTGGATCATAAAATGTCTCCTATAAATAGTTATTTTTCTATGATAGTGTGCGAAATGCCACTTTGGTGATCGAGAACTGATTTTTTTAACTCGGCTTCGCGCACGAGTTGCAAACAAAATTTTTTCTACAAACGTGAAAAAGTTATAACAATTATTTTAACGTTAAAATACAAAACTGTCATCTAGTTTGCGTGCAGTGCGCGAAGTAAGCATTTCGCGCACGGCGTCGTTACTTCGCGCACGCTGTCATGGTAACGTAGGAAAGTGAAAAAAAGGGTCACTTCGCGTATTGTTATCGATGCGCAATCCTTGTCATTTTTTGACGTTTGTAGAAAAAATAAATTTCCCAATAACGTTAGTTGTAAGATTACAAAATAAAACTAGGAAACGTCAGGGCCGGTTGGGAAAAATAACAATGATTGCCTTTGTACATTGTTCCCTAATTGAAAAACTCGGTAAGGTTCCTAATTTACGCAGAGGTTCACTAACTTTTTTCAATATTACATCAATTGAATATTTCCTTTGACAAATGTTGAAGAAGTAATTTATTCAATAATTATAAAATATTCATTACTTTATACACAGTCAGAATGGTTGATGTCATTTTCCGTAACTTTACCTTGGCTTTTTATAACCAACGTAAAGTTATGTGAAAATACAGAATGGCATGTAAGTATAGAAATCGCTTAATTAATTAGGTAATGTCCCATGGATTTATTTATTTATAACTTTTTAGGACAGTTCCCATTGTTAATATTTTTTATTCAAAGAGTGCTTTTTCTATTTTATGTCATTTCGCGTCCTTAAATCAGAGAAAAGCATGCTTATGTGCAGTATTCTTATATACCTACGCCGTTTAATATTCCAGGGGAAGTTACAAGATAGAGGGGTGAATTTTTGAAGAGAAAGTGGAGAAAAAAAGAGTTTCAAAAGAAGTAGAGTAACAAAGAGACACCGAGTAGGAGAGAGAGCGAAGAAACGGAAATAATAAGGAAAGAAGAGAAAGGGAGAGGGTACTAAACAAACTAGAAAGTATGGACGAAGAGATGAAAACAAAAAGTTGGTGGAGAGCACGAGGAAAACAATGGGGAAGTTAAACACTTTAAGAGATGAGATAAGGAAAATTAGAGAGGAGGAAGCAAAGAAAGAGGTGGACTGGAGGGAAAATAAGGAATTAAGGGAGGAGATGGAAAGCAAGAAAGGAATAAAAGGAGAAATAATGTAATAGTGGGAGGGCTCAAAGTAGAAGAGCCACAGAAAGAGTTAGGGAAGTATATTGAAAACAACATGGGGGTACGCATATAGAGGTGAAAAAGGCAATGGTGATTAATAGAGGTTCTAGGAATGAACTAATAGTGGCAGAAATGCGAAAGTGAGATGAAAAAATAAAATTAATAGGGGATTAAATGGAGACTGAAGAACACGAACATTTAACACAAGCAGGAAGAAAGGTTCAGGAGGAGTTAAGAAAGATCGCGAGGGCAGAACGAGAACTAAGGAAGATATGGTTAGGTGAGATTAGATACAATTGGGACGATGAGATCAAAGGGCTTAGAGAAGAAAAAGGGGTGGGGGACGTGAAACTAGATAGAAGTGGCGGAGGGGGATCAATAAAAGAGGGATTGAAGGGGAAGGAAAGTGGAAGAGTGGGATAAAGAATAAAGGGGGGGAGTTTTGGTGGTAGATAGAAGGATGTGAGATGGTGGGTCTGACGGAAACATGGTTAAAAGGCAAAGACTGGAGAATATGAGAGGATAAATTGCCAAGGGGACGGAGTGCACAAGTTGCGACAAAGGAGGATAGGAAAGGCAGGAAGGAGGCATAATAAAGGGGAAGAGTGGGATGCGGGAAGAGCCGGGGGAAAAGACGGGTAGCCATCGTGAGTTATATGAAGGAAAAAAAAGGAAAAGAGTACAAGATGGTGCTATGCACAGGGTATGAGCCAGATGAAAGAGAACATAGAGGAGATGGATCGGAGGGAAAGGTGTGCGATTGATAATGGGGGGGGGGGGGGGGGGGGATTTGATGCAAGAAATACGAGAAAATAGGGGAATTTTGATGAATGGGGTGGAAACGACAAGGAAAAGCTTAGTTAAAAAAATAAACAAGGCAGACTGGACTATGTAGGAAAAGGGCGTGCAGCATATTAAATGGAAATTTTGAGAAAGGGGATTCTTCGATTTTCGCTTGTGTTGATTTTTACAGACCTGACCATGTATGGTAGGTACCTATCCTTCAATGTTTTCATTATCTTGTCCTATATTTTTCGTCTCAATGTCTATATGTAGTCATCTTCGATATTACTTCTTCTTTTACTTTTGATTACCTAGACTTTCTAGCATTGCACTTTTTTTCGGAAGATGAAGAGCTGGGCCGTCGCCTCCTTCTTTATCCGGGAATCGACTGCGTGATTCTCTAGGATACTGGATTCACCTAAAGTCTCATACGCAGGCGAAGGGACTTCCCACTTCTGTTAGGAAATAAGCGCGTTGTTCTTTTAACACCGGTGACGGCGGTGACATTGTGTTAGAGGATGAAAATCCAATATCCTTGTTTTCGTAAAAACAAGGAAACGCGAAACGCGTTTAATTGCTTTTTATTGTAGATAAGTTTGGTCCATATTAGATGGAAGTAATGATGAATTCTCTTGACAATTAACTCGAAATACATTGACGGATTAAAATTCCAAAAAACACAAAACCATGTGTTTGTTGATTGATTAATTAAATTATGACATGATCAGAACGACATGTTTCGATATTAGGAATAATATCATCTTCAGGCTTTTCATTATTACTATTCTTGTTGAGGTTATTGATATGATTTAAAAACAACGCATATTTAAATTTTCAATTACGTAATACCTACTTCATTTTTCCAAATTCACGCAACGACCAAATATACAGGAGAATTCGAGAATGTACCCAATGGAATAAAATAATTAGAATTTGAATACGAATATTAATGTGACGTATTATATGAAAAGAGAAAGGAAATAATTTATGAATAACCTCAAAAACCGAACTGTTTTAATTTTCCCTTGTACATGCTTTAGAGGGGAAATGGCTCGGGAAATGGCCATTACTTATTAAGAATGTCAGTTTTCCGTTCAAGAAGGAACAGTTGTTTATAATTTAATTTTAATCTCGCCTTTTCAATACAGTTCTCGCAATTTACGTTCAGTTCTTGAGAAAATTGTCGGTAGGTACATGAATTTCCACGTTTCTTGAATTTAACCCTTTCGCGACGGGTTAAATTTTTCAGAAACTTTACACACATTTGAAGTTTTCTTGTGTCAAAAATGTTGATACATAAAAATAAACATGACTGAGATCAATTTTATTCTCGAGAACCGCCGTTTTGGCAGGGACATATGTGTCCCGGTCCCGGTCAGACATAAATAACCTACTAGACATGTAAAAAAATAAACAATTAAATATAATTTGTTTATTATAGTCAGTTTTCATCAGAGGTTTCACTGTTATGGTAAGGAATCATCCAGAGACTCCTTATCGCTATCAAAAAGAGCTTCAAACTCCTTGCTCCTTCTCCAGTTCTGCTTGGGTCAAATACCCCTAAACAATTCGAGACTATTGGAACACAAATAACCCACGGTAAATGTCTAATGGGACATATAAGTCCCATAAAATATTTTCAATAATAAGACTGAATAAACAATATTCCATTGAAAACGGTTCGATTTTATCCCGATAGACTTTAATTTCTCAATATTGGGACACATAGGTCCCGTTAGTCGCGAAAGGGTTAACATTAACGTATTTAAGTGCGAAGCTTAATCATCAGGAAATGTAGCTACTTTACAGTTTCGGCACATTCCGGTTACGTGTAGACTTGTAGAGTGTAGACTGTAGCCTCCACCCTTGCACATTTTAGATGCAATTCATTGCACTCTTTTCAATTTTACCACCACGTCCTCTTGGAACCAAAAATGTATATTTTATACGGTTAAATCTTGTACAAGCTACTCGTAATTACGTCAACTGAAATTTTCAGTACATATATAAAATTGAATTGAAGATATCGCGATGTGCCATAAAATAGACTCTTTTCATTAACTTATGTGCCGATGAAACTATACCTAATTTAATTTTCTAGGTATAGGAAATCACCTTTTCCATTGAAAATCTCTATAGAGCAATACAGATATAGTCAACCAACTTCAAAAAGTTGGTTAATATTTTGGATGTCTGTGTGTCTGTCGGTTTGTTTGTCTGTGTGTCTGTCGGTATGTCTGTCTGTGTGTCTGTGCGTCGCACGATGTCACAGGGTTTAGAAAGCTGGAAGTGGTGTCATCTTATAGGGCATTCTTTGCAGACTCCAAATCTCTGGTAGATTTTTAATCTGATCACTCGTTCGCCGTCGGGAGGACCTTAAAATCAAAAATTTCGATATTAAGTTTTGAAGTTGGTTGAAATTAGAATTCTATAAGAATTCGCACCTTTTGAACTTGTTTCTCACTCAAATATGCGCGAGTTGTACAAAAGTATTGAGGGTTTCTACTAAAGTTTCATCTGCAATTTGTGGATTTGTGGAAAATCGCCGTTCGTTAAATTAATGAATTTTATAATATATTTTCATTGAAACGTTCAACTAATATATAACGAATTCTGTAATAGTTATTTAGGTAGGTACATAAAAGTCAGGAAAATCTCACATTACTGAAGAGGAGCTAAATTGAAATATAAGGCACTTTGTGCCGAGTCAAGTAAGAGATTTTACTGACGTGTTTTGTATTAAATTTTTCCGGAAATCGCAAAAAAAGACGAAATTTACACATTTTCCACATACATCAAGTTTGTCAATTTTGTTGGTAACTATATAGTTACAAACTATATTTTGCGTCTTGTAAAGTGTTTACAGTACTAGTCGGGAAAATTCAATTTTCCTACGCGTAAACAAGCAGGAAAATGTTGCTTCCAAGACGATTTCCGGAAAATAGTTATTTACATTAAAAGTCAGGAAAATCTCACATTACTGAAGAGGAGCTAAATTGAAATACGAGGCACTTTGTCCGGAGTCAGTAAGAGATTTTACTGACGTGTTTTGTATTAAGTTTTTCCGGAAATCGCAATAAAAGACGAAATTTACAGATTTACAAATTCCATATAAATCAAGTTTGTCAATTTTGTTGGTAACTATAGTTACAAACTATATTTTGCGTCTTGTAAAATCTTTACAGTACTAGTCCGGAAAATTCAATTTTTGTACACGTAAACAAGCAGGAAAATGTTGCTTCCAAGACGATTTCCGGAAAATAGTTATTTACATTAAAAGTAAGGAAAATCTCACATTACTGAAGAGGAGCTAAATTGAAATACGAGACGCTTTGTGCCGAGTCAAGTAAGAGATTTTACTGACGTGTTTTATATTAAGTTTTTCCGGAAATCGCAATAAAAGACGAAATTTACAGATTTACAAATTCCATATAGTAAATCAAGTTTGTCAATTTTGTTGGTAACTATAGTTACAAACTATATTTTGCGTCTTGTAAAATCTTTACAGTACTAGTGCGGAAAATTCAATTTTCCTACGCGTAAACAAGCAGGAAAATGTTGCTTCCAAGACGATTTCCGGAAATAGTTATTTACATTAAAAGTCAGGAAAATCTCACATTACTGAAGAGGAGCTAAATTGAAATACGAGGCACTTTGTGCGGAGTCAAGTAAGAGATTTTACTGACGTGTTTTGTATTAAGTTTTTCCGGAAATCGCAATAAAAGACGAAATTTACAGATTTACAAATTCCATATAGTAAATCAAGTTTGTCAATTTTGTTGGTAACTATAGTTACAAACTATATTTTGCGTCTTGTAAAATCTTTACAGTACTAGTGCGGAAAATTCAATTTTCCTACGCGTAAACAAGCAGGAAAATGTTGCTTCCAAGACGATTTCCGGAAATAGTTATTTACATTAAAAGTCAGGAAAATCTCACATTACTGAAGAGGAGCTAAATTGAAATACGAGGCACTTTGTCCGGAGTCAGTAAGAGATTTTACTGACGTGTTTTGTATTAAGTTTTTCCGGAAATCGCAATAAAAGACGAAATTTACAGATTTACAAATTCCATATAAATCAAGTTTGTCAATTTTGTTGGTAACTATAGTTACAAACTATATTTTGCGTCTTGTAAAATCTTTACAGTACTAGTCCGGAAAATTCAATTTTTGTACACGTAAACAAGCAGGAAAATGTTGCTTCCAAGACGATTTCCGGAAAATAGTTATTTACATTAAAAGTAAGGAAAATCTCACATTACTGAAGAGGAGCTAAATTGAAATACGAGGCGCTTTGTGCCGAGTCAAGTAAGAGATTTTACTGACGTGTTTTATATTAAGTTTTTCCGGAAATCGCAATAAAAGACGAAATTTACAGATTTACAAATTCCATATAGTAAATCAAGTTTGTCAATTTTGTTGGTAACTATAGTTACAAACTATATTTTGCGTCTTGTAAAATCTTTACAGTACTAGTGCGGAAAATTCAATTTTCCTACGCGTAAACAAGCAGGAAAATGTTGCTTCCAAGACGATTTCCGGAAATAGTTATTTACATTAAAAGTCAGGAAAATCTCACATTACTGAAGAGGAGCTAAATTGAAATACGAGGCACTTTGTGCGGAGTCAAGTAAGAGATTTTACTGACGTGTTTTGTATTAAGTTTTTCCGGAAATCGCAATAAAAGACGAAATTTACAAATTTACAAATTCCATATAAATCATGTTTGTCAATTTTGTTGGTAACTATAGTTACAAACTATATTTTGCGTCTTGTAAAGTCTTTACAGTACTAGTCGGGAAAATTCAATTTTGCTGCGCGTAAATAAGCAGGAAAATGTTGTTTCCAAGACGATTTTCTGAAAAAAATTGAGTGATGTCTTTATTGGGGTACTTAAGCGGATTTATTTAAGATCTAATATAAATACTTTCGCACCTCTGTTTTAACAGAAAATAATTCATTGTTTGGAATAACAGCTCTCGCGCTAAGTATAATTCCTCTGTAGATTTTAGGGAGAGATCGAAATTTGTTACCATAACACCGCGATACGTTCGTTACGAAATTATCCTTCGGGCAAGTACCTACCAAATTTCTCCAGACAGACGGTTTCGTTTACATTTGTCCGTAATTGGCCAGTAGATTTTGTTGTATGTATATGCTTTTGATTACGCTCATTAGTACTCAGATGACGCCATTGTGTTACAAAACTGTCGCTTTGATTGATTGAAAGAATAAGCTATACTTAGGAGAAATCTATAGGGATAAGTTTGCATACAATTTTGAACATAGAGCATGTTAAGAGAGCAATCGGAATATAACATCAAATGTAGGGTGTTCCATAAAAAAAAACAGGTCGGCACGATTATTCGAAGCACCCTCTATATTTATAAATATTTTACAAATATGCAATGGTTCATATCCTACAACTTTACTGCTATTTATTAAAGCACTCAAATGGCGCTATTTGCGTGCAATAATCGAAATTTAGGTATTTTAATAGAACTGGCATAATTTATTTTTACTAAGTTGGTATTACCGAGTTAATTCAAGGCAAATGCTGTATCGAATTGACAAATAATTTGAAAAGTAGTAGTACCAAACTCTAAAAATTATTCCCTAGATTTTTATAATGTCAAATCCATACTTCGTTATTATTTCACCATAACAACCCTGAAACAAGACACATTAATTACTTTATGCACAGATAAGGTTATATTACTTCACTCACCTGAACATAAACGACTCTTTATGGCCCGTGGCCTCTTTTTAGCCCGTCGGGCCATAAAGAAACGCCAATTAATTAATTAATTCTGATTTTTGGGGTATCAATAAAGCACTACTTCTTGCTGTCCCAGTTAAAACGGATACCCTTGTTTACTGCTTTTACTATAGCAACGTATTTCAAGCGGTTTTGTACTCAAGTTTATGCGATTTTAAATTATTTGAGATAAATAGTCAATCTCTGCATAAAATAGTGTATGTATTTCTGGCGTAACTTGCTTTTATGGCCCTACAACCTTTTCCTAGCCCTCGCTACGCGCTCGGGCTTGAAATAAGGCTTCGAGCCATAAAAGCTTCTTTACGCCTTTAATGCATAAATAACTAAAATAACACCCTTTCACATGACACAGATACCAACGGCCATTATTTTTTATATCGTCCGCTTATAACGCCCGCAAATGTAAAAATAATGAATTCTACACAAAGATGGAAAACTCAAGAAATTCAAGAAAATACTATACTGATTTTATTGTTATCATCTGTTTTAATCACCTTAATCAACTTCTTGCAAGTATGACATAAAATAACGAAGACACCACGAGCGTTATGAACATAACGCGTACGGTAGACGTATATCCCTCGGTCCATAGCTTTAACGTGGATTTAAACAATTTTACAAAAAGTCTTGTTTGCGTTTCGGGCGTTTGGCGTCTTATAATCACTAAGCCCTTCGCGCCGTGGGCCAAAATCGCCTCCTTCACGCCCTTAATACAAAAATAGCTATTTCTACTAATTTCAGACATCGTAATTTCTTCAAATTGCAAATTGATCACAGTTATGCGAATAAATGTGAAGTCATTTCGAAAATATTGAAATCTGATATTGAGCTTGTCCAAAACCAAAATATAAATAGTTTTTTGTGTATTAACGTGAACCAAATGTATAGTATTCGAGTTTTTCATTTTGATTATTCCCAAATTTACGAATTCAAAACGCCTCCCGCTGGCTAACCGTTTTGAAGCCTAAATTGCCAAGTAATTTCTTGACGTTATAGTCAAGAAATTATTTGGAAAACTTTCATAAACACTTATTCGCAATTTAGACAATTATCATTTAAGGAAAAAAAAACTAAGGCGAAGCAGTGACCTCTGCGCGTAAATTTTAATCCAAACAGTAGATAACGTAGAAAATTCTTGGAAATATAAATCTTCTGCTCTTTCATCATTTGCAACTTTGAATAAAGTAATGTGACTTTTGTAAGTTTGCGTTGCATAATATGTTTTATAAACGAATTAACTATCTTCAAACCGCAAAGATTATACAAGTCAGTATGATAAAAATTATAATTAAAATATAATATAAAATAATTCCTGGAATGCAGGAAGTTTGAGATTAATTACATTTATTTCAACTATATCTACTTATGAGAGAGTGAGTGCACTAACGTTATTTTCTAACGTTAAGAATGTCAAAGTTACGTCATTAAAACAATATATAAGGAGCTTGTCTAAATTACGTCATTTAAAAAGTTTTAATGACAAACAAGTACGAGGTACAATTATTTTATAATCATTAGCATGACCGTAGTTTCTATATTGCCATTATAATTTTGAGGGCGTTTTGGTACATTTTCGAAAACCTATACGCGCTGACAAGAGTTTTGCAGAGAAAATACTTTTTATTAAAGAGAAAATGCATTTGATTTGAATAAATGAAAGTGTTTTGGGAAATATTATTATTATTAAATTCAGTACGTAGGAGAATTGTACTATTCAATATTGCGGAAAACGATTTTCTATATGATGTTCTTGAATAAAAGATATTGGATAGGTACCTATCTTACGAATTCTTTGTTTTGTGTTAAATCCAATAATGTTTTATTAGATGAAACTCAATTGAGCGAACCAAAAATGTCTATAATTGCGGCTTACGGCTTACGTATGCGTTAATATTGGTCTCATCATTGTTGAATCGTGGTTGATATTTTCGTAAAGTCGTAGTTAGTTTACCGAGCATGTCAGGGGCGAGAAAAGTGTAATAATTTTCTGGTTTTTTTATTTTAGAATTCATTTCCTACTAACTTACTATTTCGTGTTTATTTTATTGATAAATTTTCACTTCAGTTCAGGCGATTTTCATTTTGAAGTGCAGGGACAAAATTGCACCATTATGAGCTTATAGCCCAGTAAAATGAGACGAAATTTAACGATTTGGATGAAATATTGGTTACAGCTTTGAAAATTTTGGAACAGGCTTGTTTTGTGCTCCCTTTTAAGTGTTAAAAAATCCCCATCCGTACCCCCCCGCCGAGAGAAATGGGGGGCGAAAAGTGTCAAAAAAACAGGTTTTCGTAAATAACTGAAAAAGTATCAATTTTATCAAAAATAAAAACGTTAAGAAAGTTGTAGCTGACAAAATTCCGCATATTTTCATGTTTTAGTTTTGTTTCTACGACCAATAAGAGCCGAGATAGATTTTTTTAAAATGTCGACTGTTTTGTGGCGAAACGATAACATGTGCGCGCATCGCGCTTATTTCGCTTATATCTTGAGAATGGCCATGCGTATCGCAAAATGCTTCGAATAATAGTTGTAGAGAATTTAATTACGAATAATTTTCTTTTTTAAACATTTCCATACGATTAATATTGACAGAGATATAATCATTTAAACCTTTTTCTAAGACACCATCGCTGCTCGTTATAATAATATCAATGCTATCAACATGGCTTCGTAAAGAATCATCGGCCTTTGATACGGTGGATCACAATTTACTTTTAAAGAAACTACAACGCTATGGTGTTCGTGGTGGCGCGTTAAACCTATTTCATTCTTATCTATCGAACAGAACTCAAATTGTGGAAATGCCTTCGGGAGAAAGGAGTGCGTGTGTTTCTGTTACATCGGGAGTCCCCCACGGTTCCATACTTTGCCCAACTTTGTTTATAATTTTTTTTAACGACCTTCCAGAATTTCTAATAGACCAGACTAACCGGAATACTATATTCGCTACGTCTTACGCCGATGACACTAATATTTTAATTAAGTCTGCAAGTATACCTAACGTGATAAATCATATCTGACAAAATGTGTAACTGGTGCAAGGATAACAATTTAATTATAAATCACGGTAAGACTGATATAGTTCATTTCAAGCATGCACGGAATACTAATAATATACCATCAATTTTGGGTTTACCATGCTCTTCATCCACAAAAATTCTAGGTATCACTCTCGATTCTCACCTCTCTTGGATACCACACATAGACAATATTTGCTTAAAACTCCGTAGGTGCTGTTATACGCTTACCGTTCTAAAAAGTGTATGCAGCACTGAGGTATTACTGATGATATACCATTCCTATTTTCATTCACACGTTAAGATACAACATTATCAGCTGGGGATTCTCTAACAGTACGCAAAGAATACTGCACTCAAAGAAAAAGCTTGGTAAAATTAAACAAAAAGAGGATATGAAAATGCGTTATATACTTAATATGGTATAATCAACTGCTAAAAAATTGTTATAAGATGGTAATGACCTTCGTTGTTAAAATAATTGTAATAAAGGTTACTGTACAGTTTAAACTGATACGTAACAAGATAGAATTGTACTTCTACTATAGAAAGTTGTAGACTAACTATTCATTGGTTTTTCAACAATGTTCTTGTTTGGAAAACAATTTTATGTTATTTTAACCATTGTCTTGTTTAACAACGATACTTCCTAGTTGAACAACTGGTTAAATTGTTTCTTAACAGCTAACGTTCATGATTTTTTTATAATGCTCATAATAACGAATTATTTTAAATGATAACGAATTATTGTAAATTTTTTTTTATTGCAAACGATAGTAAGTACACAATAAAAAGTAAACTACCTATATTAACTTAAACTTACTCAAGTAGTCCAGTAATTAAAAAACTAAAGCATAAACAAACCCCAGTATAACAATGATTCTGTTAGGAGCTCTTGTGGCGTTAAAAATATTTTGGGCGAACGTAAGTCTTACCATTTGGAGACGTATAAGTGTGAAGTGGCGAATAATATTCAAAATGAGAAGGAGAAAATAGAAAATACTTATTAGTGGTTGCATTCATAGGTAGCACATATGACTGAAAGTGATTACAAAAGTTTGTAAGTTTGTATTGTAAACATACAAAATAAATGTTTTCATCGGTTGCCATAATAATATCTACAATTTTGTATAATTGTAAGTCTTTGGATAATAAGTAATAGTCAATAGCATATTGAGTTCCTTTGTATATTACACAATTTTTAAATGTTATAATATTGTCTTCAATATTGCCTACTTTATCTGAATCAAGGTTTTTATAATAAGATTTTTCTCGTAGATTTTCCTGTTTAGTACAATTTGTATCATATGCTAATGGTTGTTTTAACCCAATGTTGTTTAATAAACGATAAGAAAATTTAAGTGAACATTTAACAGCTATGGTGTAGGGAATGTTTTTACGAGAGTTTGTATTATTTGTGTAAATTTTCAATTCCCTGTGTTTGGATTCGAATCGGAAACACCAAATATGTTTAAGAGGACCTATTTTTTTAATAATGGTAGGATAATGCACCATAAAATGAAATTTTGGTTTCAGAGTGTTACCAAATAATTTTATGTAATGCAAATGGTGTTGCTGTATTTTTAAACTCATTAGTTTCAAGTCAGTATCGTTAAATTCAGTCATTAATATTAAATCTATTATTTCTAATAAGAGAAGTACTAACTTCCAATATTTGTTATTGATGGGCACCAAATCACCTATAATAAGTGGCAAAAAATGACAAAATGTCCACATTTCTCTTGCGGACATATGTAGTTTTAAGTTAGTTAAATGATTAATTTTTATAGGAGGGGAAATGTTGCCGATTTCTGTTTTACCATAATCAAATAGTTGTTTTCGACTGTTCAGAATGTCTAGTGAAAATAGTTTGTCTTTTTCTATAAAATGTCTTAAAATTTGAGATATGTCATAATGACAAACTCCTTCAAAGAGATCATGCATTATATCCGCTGCATAGTTATTGACAACATGGAATGAATTAATTGTGTTGAATATTGAACATTCTCTTACACCGCTTATTTTAGCTCTTTCAGTTACCTCTAATGTATTTGAACAGTCTTCAATATAATTTTCTTCGGTTCTTAATTTTGAAATATCCTCTTGGCAGCCAGATCTTATTTCATTTCGACTACTTTTACAGATTCTACATGGATAGTTAGCGCTAAAGCTTTTTACATATCCTAAAATGGAATTGAGCCCTAAATTGTCTCCAACGATTGCCATTAAAATAAAATAAATGCGATGACCATTAATCAATAATCCAGCTTCTTCTAGCAATTTTATTTCATCAATTAGTAAATGCAAAGATGCTTCATTTCCGTAACACTTATCAGAAGATTTAAACAAAAGAGCCGTAAAAATATTTTCTAGTGATGATAGGTGATGCTGGGGAAGAGTTGGGAAGCTGTAATAAAACGCTGCAATAGATTGACTTCCAGCATGCGAACCTAGCGGATTATTGATTTCGAAATCATCGAAATACAATATATAAGGAATCAACATTTTATTCTCAAAACTACCCCTTTTCTCTTTCCAAACTTCTCCATTTACGATATTTTGTGTTGTAGATTTTTCTGAAAGGTTTTTCATATTTTTAATAGTATCATCCAATATATTAGGAAGCTGAAAAAACTTTTGAAATTGAAACTGTAGGGGCATTAAAGCTCCTTTACTTGATTTTGAATCTAAAGAAGGTGCACTATTAACAATTATCGGAGCAATCTCATTACCTGTTTCAAAAATTTTAGGTTCTCGAAATAAGTCTTTACTTTCAAGGGTCTTTATGTACTTATAGTAGGTATTAAAATTACAAAATGGATCTTGGCAAAACTCTAAAACCTTATCTACAGCACTGTTATCAGTTTTCAGAATATTTTTCAGTTCCGTCACTATTGTACCAAGCAAATTTAATGTAATATCATTAATGATTTCGTCAACATCTTTTCGTGCATAATTTGATTTGCTGTATAGTTTGGTAACAAACATTAGAGCAGAGGCTTCAATTTTATTTAAAACTGATTCAGTTTCATGTTGAACAGAATAATTATCATTTGTCGAAACACAATTACTATTACTTTTGCTTACGTCCGGTGAATATGATTTATCTGGTGTTCTGAAAGTTTGTAATGTTTGGTTTCTACAGAAATTGCTACCTTTAAAGTGCCTTTTAAAAGCTCGTAAAGACTGATATGTGTGACTGCAATCGACACAAAAAAAATTATCATATGGGCTTAGGCTGTGAAAAAATTTAAAATGTGCAATAAGTTCATCTACTGTAGTGAAGGTATTAGACACCACGTGCGGATTTTGTTTGCATTTACAACACACAGGCATGTTAGTAATATTTAAACGAAAAGTACGTATAACATAAGTATAAGTATAAGTAATGGCTAATTTTCTAAATCGCTTAGTAAACAAAGCAAACTTGAGCATAGATTATCTTCTGCAAGGTGTATCTCAAAAAAATATTTTTGAATAAAGATCCAAATATTTTCACCACATCTTGGATATTTTAAATTTAAAACGTGAAATATTTTAAAACACGAATCAAGAGCTCCTATACAATTTTCGAACTTATATTTAATATCATCATAGTAAACGTAATAACTATTAATATGCATGCAATCATCACCTACTGCTACTATAATCGGCTGAAGAGTTTCATCCCTTTCAAATAGAGTGGATTTCAATTGGTCGATCTTATTATCAAAATCGTTGATGGTCCTTGTAAGTAGTAGAAACGAATTCTGTGAATCTTTTATTGTTGATTTAATTATTATCTTCTTACTCTGTTCGAATTTCTTCACGTGTTTTATAGTGGGTGGCAGAATAGCATGGAGAAGCAGTGCTATAATAACATCAATGTTATCTGAAAGTTTACATATTCGTATTATAGTTAAAAGAACTTAGGTTACAATTATACCGTCAGTGTGGTTTAGACCATTTAAATATTTCATCAAAGTTAGATTTTGTTTATCCTTAATTTTGGTGTTGAAAATTGGTATAATTTTCTCTTTAAAATTTTGCCACTTTCTAAATAATCCATAAGCCTTCTCCTGATAAAGTGAAAAAAAGTCTAGTTCAATCTAAACAGTGCAAAATTACAAAATTATTGTAAAACAATTCTATCAGCACAGCACGTTAAAACATACCAAATTAAAACCTTGTGAGGTTTTCAAAAGAGGCCAATTCATTAAGACATTAGTAATTCTTGTTTCTACTGTTTCTTCCAAAATATCAGTCCTTCTTTTTGCAAAGGTCTTTCTCCACTTTTCTTGAACGTCCGTCCAAGGCGAATTGTTTACTCTAAGCCACGCAGTTAAATTAGCGATTTCTATGCCATAGAATATTTATTTTATAATTGCGTTAAAACTGTAGGTGTTTATTTTATACTCACCATCGGCTGTAAGATTACATTCCTCAGTTAATAATGGAACAATGGTATTGGTTCCATCAGTAGTACCGTCTATATGAGAGATGAGTGCTTTTCGGTTTAAACCAATTTTTTTCAAACGTTTGGTATGATTGTAGTATTTATCGTACAAACGTCCAGATGGATTTTTTTTTAATCCCCTTTTTTTGTAGTAAATGAACTAAAAACTAGTCGTTTAGCAATAACGTACAACAAACTAAGAAAGTACCTACCTTATCATCATGAAAACGTTTTTCAATTGCTGTTGCGATCCTTTCGAATCCATCTCGCCGGAGGTTTACATTATTTTCGATGTGCCACGCTATAACAGCATCAACAATTATTTTGCGAGTTGCATCGTTTAATTTTTTGTTCTGCTCATATACTAAATATACGTAATTTCCGTTAGGAAAACGTCTAAGTACATTGTCCAAATCCTGTAATTTGAATGCAGTTTTAAATAAATAAATACTCTGCACATAATGAAATCATACAAAAGCGCTAGTAGGTACTGAACACTCTTCAGATGAGTTTGATATGGAACCACCTGATGACGTCGGTGTAGTTCCTATCTCCCTATTTATCCATAAATTTGTGTAGTTACTTGTGTCACAAGTTAATGGATCACCTATTCCCTAATAAAACAAATAGGTACTTATTTACTGTAGGATATCATATGGATTAGGTACAAAACTTACATTTTCAACTTTCCATTTAGTGAGGTAATGTCGAAACTCTATTTTTACACCTAACTTTTCATTTTTAAATAATTCGTTTAGATCCGATTCAGTTAGCAGTTTCAGTCGGTCAATATGTATATCCTGATCTATAAACATAGATTATAATTACTTAATATAAAATACTGATAAAACCAATATAGTTTCCGCGAAAATATATTACTCCGATAAAGCATGGTAAATTACACGATAAAAATATACTATGTATTAAAGAAAAAGGAAATGAAGCAGCAATATGTATAGATAAGTGAACATAAAAATAGCATTTACAAAGTGTTTAAAAAGCACCAGTATTACCTAAAATAAACAAAAGTACATAAGACTAAACACAATTTAACTTAAAAAAATTTACTTACCTAACAACTTTTGATAGAAAGATGAAAACCCCCAACTTTCTAATAAATCAAATAAAGCATCTCGTGAAGACGCATTCACGTGATCCTCCGCCAACGTTAACACAATAGAAGAATCGTTAATTGCACTAGGATTGCTAGGATCAATTTCAATAATAGGATATAAGGTATTGTATATGCTACCTATATTTTCCATTCTTTAATTTGTTATAGTTCACAAACCTACGATTGGTAACAAATAATGGGTACCTACGTGATACAATTCTGCACAAATTATGACCGTGACTGCGAGTGCGACTTATATCATGAAAGATGCTGATACACCTGCAATTTAATCTTATTTGCGATATTAAATTTACCATCATTGCAATTTACTTGACCGTTTTATATGGTTAATGAACGATTTCATAGTTAGAATTTACTGCTATACTTGGTAGTCCCTTAAAGTTGCAATGATCATTAGTTAATGTAAACTATATAAAGAGGTAATTTAACAAGATATCCTGTTGGCTTATAGAAATCATTGACGGAAGTACAATTTAATTGTTTTTTACCAATTTACACAGTAGAAGTTACTTATTGTGTAGGTAGATTGTACTTTTCGGATTCAACAATGTTTTGTTAGTCAAAGTAACAATTTGAGGTCTTTTGAATGAAACTAGATTTCGTTTAATTCTACTAAATTTCAAAAAACTGTTGATTAACAATGATATGTATTTAATTTTACTAATTCTATTTTTCTGAGTGTGAGATTGCAAAAACGTGCCATACGCATAATTATGAATTTACCAAAAAGACAATCCTATGTAGAGAGTATTTTAAGAACTTAAAGATTCTAACAATTATCAATACGTATATCCTTGAATCATGCACATACGTCTATGCACACATGAACAGGTACAACACCCCCCATCATACATACCATACCAGATATAAAAAACTACTACCTATCATCCCTCATAAATCATCTTTATGTGAGAAAAACTTCTCACATGTGAGCAGAAAAATAATCTTTAACTCCCTACCTACACAAATTAAAGAAATTGCATCAAAGAAAAACTTTTAAAAAAATTTAAAAGAATTGCTGGTAGCGAATTGCTTTTATTCATTACAAGAATATTTTTTGTTTGTGAAGTCATGTAAGTAATTATATACCATTTTGTAACCTTTATGTAATCTATGACAATTATTTTATCGCTTTCGCTGCATTTTTTGTGTGTATCGAGTGCTTTAAATTATGAAAATAAATTATTATTATTATTTTTATTAATAATAAGTCGAAAACTATTGATTGTACGTACTTAGTGCATATAATGAAAGTTGTAGAGAATTAAATTTTGAATCTATATGTACACGAAATATCATTTTTCTACAAACGTCAAAAAATGACAAGGTTTGCGCATTAATAACAATACGCGAAGTGACCCTTTCCTAGGTTACAATGACACCGTGCGCGAAATGACGACGCCGGCCGTGCGGAAATACTTACTTCGCGCACTGCATGTAAACTATATGAAAGTTTTGTATTTTAACGTTAAAATAATTGCCAACTTTTTGACGTTTGTAGAAAAAAATTTGTTTGCGACTCGTGCGCGAAATGCTTTGGTGATCTCGACTATTTTTTTGACTCGGCTCAGTTCTCGATCACCAAAGTGGCATTTCGCGCACTAAATACAAAAATAACTATTTGGTAATTTTTATAAGGCGATGGAGGAAGAAATAATGAAAAATTCTCATTTTCAAGCGTTTCTTTGCAAATATGAAATAACTATCTTTTGACTACTTGTAGACAGTAAAGTGTCTTATAGTTTTTTAAAGATAATCCATGTATTCTAAACTACCTCTAAAATGAGCGTCGGTAGAAGTTCGTACGACAAATAGTTTGAAGGTATACTCAATGAATTGACATTTTATTAAGAATCCCGATTTTCGCTAAAAAATGGCCTACAGGGTGATTCAAAATGGCGCATAAGCTCTTCAGTACATTATAGGGAATAATAATTGAAGTGTAGGAAAAATAGTAAAAAAAATCTTAGCCGCTAATTTGCCAAGAAATGAAGAAGTTAAGTTGAGACCTCAACTTTGAATTCATGCGGGTTTTGTAACTTCTCATTATTTCATATAATAATTTAAGTATTTTTCATAGTGGGTAATAAAAAGAAATGCTCATATCACCTCATTATCCTGAAATATTAGGTTTCAAATTCGATATTTTGGTACCAAGTCGTTTGAAAAAAAAATGTAGCAGCTAAAATTTTTTTCTGATTTTTCTATAGTTCAAATAACCGTTCTCTACAACGTGCTGAAGAGCTTATGGGCCATTTTTGAATCACCCTGTATATACAAAGGTAATAAAATACAATAAATCGTTCGCAAGTTGCACTTTATTGTAAAAATACATCTTTGAAAACTATACCTATATTTTCACAGAATTTAACTAAAATGTATATATGTATATTCAGTTTTTCTTAAATATCTTCGTTTCCATTTATTTTACGACAAACTTTTATATAAACTAATTGAAAGCTTACAAAATTTGCTATAAAAAACACTTTGTCGCGTATGTTTTTCTGTAAACAGCAACGAGAAACTGACGATTGAAAATGCAGGTAATGTTTAATTTTTACAGAAATTGTAGCTACTTTAGAATGTAGGTACCACAAAATGTGATCATATGATGAATATACTCACAAATGATCAGAGAATAACTTCTGATACTTGGAAAAGTCAAAACAATTTTTATACTACCTTTTTTTCGTCTCAAAAGTCTCAAAAGTAGCAAAAGTAGTACAAATATACATTTTAGTTAAATTCTGTGAAAATATACAGTTTTCAAAGATGTATTTTTACAATAAAGTGCAACTTGCGAACGATTTATTGTATTTTATTACCTTTGTAAAGTACTAAAAATAGGATAAAACCAATTTTTAACAAAAATTTAACGGCCATTTTTTAGCGAAAATCGGGATTCTTAATAAAATGTCAATTTTTGAGTATACCTTCAAACAGCTGTAACTAGCGAACTATTTGTCGTACGAACTTCTACCGACGCTCATTTTACAGGTACATTAATTATCTTTAAAAAACTATAAGACACTTTACTGTCTACAAGTAGTCAAAACATAGTTATTTGCAAAGAAACGCTTGAAAGTGAGACTTTTTCATTATTTTTTCCTCCATCGCCTTATAAAGATAACCAAAATGATATTTCGTGTACACAATATAAATTCAAAATTTAATTCTCTATAACTTTTTCATTATATGCACTAAGTACGTAGAATCAGAAGTTTACGACTTATTGATTTTATTATGCAAAACGAGCAGCGATTGTGTCTTAGAAAAAGGTTTAAATGATTATATCTCTGTCAATATTAATCGTATGGAAATGTTTAAAAAGGAACATTATTCATAATTAAATTCTCTACAACTTTTATTTGAAGCATTTTGCGATACGCATGGCTATTCTCGAGATATAAGCGAAATACGCGCGATGCGCGCACGTGTTACCGTTTCGCCGCAAAACAGTGGACATTTAAAAAAAACTATCTCGGCTCTTATTGGTCGTAGAGAAAACACGAAAATGTGCGGAATTTTGTCAGCTATAACTTTCTTAACGTTTTTGTTTTTGATAAAATTGATACTTTTTCAGTTATTTACGAAAACCTGTTTTTTTGAAACTTTTTCGCCCCCCATTTCTCTCGGAGGGGGGGTACGGATGGGGACTTTTGAACACTTCAAAGGGAGCACAAAACAAGCACGTTCCCAAATTTTTAAAGCTGTAACCATTATTTCATCCAAATCGTTAAATTTCGTCTCATTTTACTGGGCTATATACCAAGCGTTTGGTACCTTATTGAAGAAAATGATAAAATTAGAGATACATGCATACACCGACACTTAGAGAGAGAAGCGTGCCATTCTAATGGACTGGCACGCCACACGCTCGCTGTTTGTTGCCGAAGCGATGGTGTAAAAACTTCAATTAATTAAAAATTGTTTTCCAAAAACGTGACACAATTATGGTTTCTAAATGAGTCTCATTTTATTATTCATGTTACAACGAAGACGTTCGTGTAAGTCCTACGACCTACCATTCCCGAGAATGCAATGTGCTACAATATCGTCTGCAGCGCCTGTAAAAATCAAATTTTGATAGTACAATTTTACAATCATATTAACAAAGGTTGAATCTACAACATACTAAAATTTTGTTCCATTTGAGCGAATAGTTTTGTTTTTATGTAACTCTAAACTTAGCTAGCGTGTCGCAAACCCCGAAAACGGGCACTTTGCATCGTTCGGGCATAGAAATGGCCCTTAAAGTTCATTTAAAAAAAGTTGTTACTTCTAAATAACGTAGAAATAAATAAGCTTTAATTTGATACCAAGCTCATTCGAATCAGCCCAATGGTTATTTTTTTATTCAGCTTCAAACTCGAGTACCTATACATACTTTTTGCGCCGACAGTAGGATTACTGCTTACTGTTTTAGGCTGCCTCTCGCTTCTACACTTACTTCTATTTGTCTTGACCATATCTATTGTTGAAGAGGTTTCTTGTTGCAATTGTTGGTTTTGAGATCTGCTCTGCTCACCGGTTCTGCAAAATGTTATGGCTTTCTCCATTCTCCAATCTCAGTTCATCGATGCGTAGCAATGCTTCTCGGGTTGTGGAATCTCTTATACCCATCACAACTTTGTCCCGTAGAGCTTTATCTTCATTTGTTTGTTTTGGATCCACTGCGTTATAATTACAAGACTTTACTAGGTGTTTACATTCGGTTAAAAAATGTTCAAATGTTTCACCATCCTTCTGCATTCGTTTTAAGAAAGTGTACCTTTCGAAGCATTCATTGACTCGTCACTCGTGGATTAACATAATCATCAATTGTGGATATCAAATATTTATAATTGTTGGCCTGATCTGCTGGTATACTGAATGTACTTATAGCCCAGGAGAGTTAGGTTTTAACCTAAAAAAAAATAATGTAAAGCTGAATTTTTGCACATCGATAGTATTGAACCCCCTGAACATCATATCAAAATACCTAAACTTGCCTATGGGTGCTTCATAGATTTTACGACGTCACAAGATGGCGGTTTCCGGTAAACACTAAAAAATTCGTATCTCAGTTAATATTGCACCGATTTTAGCGATTCTTGGCACAATCGATAGCTGCGTAGATGCTCTACAATGTACTATAGAACACTCATTTCCAAAAACGTGACCGTTTTTATAGAATTTCAAGAAATGTCCATTTGAAGGCTTCCGCGCGCGCTTTGTGGCTAACGTACTTAAAAACTATTAAATGTACGAGATTTTGTCACTAGAACAATTTTATTCCTTCATCTTTTAGCTTTCTATATTGTGCTAGATTTGCATAATATGTTAATTAGTTCCGAAGATATTAAATGAGTACCGTACGAAAACAAATTTTTGTTTATGAAAAATAATTTTACTTTCAATCAGGAGATCGGTAATACTGCCTCCTCACACATCCCTCCTCCCCAGAGACAATTATTATCGTAATTACGTATTTGAAAACGTATTCCCATGCTCATTTAATTAATTTAAGTCACTGCTCGCACGAGACATAATCTGACTGGCGCGTGATCGTTTTGCGTTGACTGATCAGCAGTTGCGTAGAATGCAATTACACTCGGGTTCTTGTACAATCTTGTCTTGTATTCTGTTCTGTTTCTTTAATTGTGTTTTTATAATGGAACCAAACAAGTGCGTATTGTGTAATGATACAATGGACACTGGTGGTCTAAGTACGGTTAAAAAGAAAGGTCTACAAACCCTTTTGTCAATTAGTCTCCTAAAACAAGATGGACTGGAAGTAGAATTTCGAGGGAAAGAATTTTATCAAGGTACATCTGAGTTGTAGGTAAGTGATTTCATTTCTTAAATTTTACTAAAAATCAGTTTGCATAGCTTTTAACCTATTATAATATAGGCTCCTTAATCACTAAATATATTACTTAGACAACCAGGATTTTGTTTTATAACTAAATGCATAATAATAATACTAGGTACATTGTTATTATTACTACAGTATGTAGTATTATTATTATGCATTTAAATTATAACATTATATTCGTTCGTGACCACAAAAAGGGGGGTTTCAAAGTAAATAACAGAGAAAAACTCACAGCCTCCTCTTGAAAACAGTATATATTTAAATAAAGTTGATGACGATAGACGAAGATGAAGTTTTATGTTTTTAGGTATAAGTACCTACCGAAGTACTGAAACTGACCCCAATTCAAAACGTCAGGGTTAAAGTGTTGAAATTAAGGTGGACGCTGACACAGCTTATCCAATGATGGCCTACTGTGTCTAGTCGTTTCAATCGAAGTAATGATGAATGAAAATTAAAATTTAAATAGTTAATGGCAACATGTTTCCACGCCTTACTGGTGTCATTATCAAGCCAACTATCGGTTACAAAGTTAAAAGGGCTGAAAAAATTTGAATTAAAAACAGATACTTAACAGTAAACAGTAAAAAATATGGTTGATGAATGAATACATTAAATTTTGGGTGTTGTAAAATACATAAAATGTTCTGAAAATATAATAGTTTAGGTTATAAAACGTGCTATTCTTTGTTGACTTACCTGAAGGGGAAAAAAACAAATCAATAACAAAATAATTAAATAAATGCACTAATCCCTTAAGGGGAAAGGAAAATTAACAGGAACATCATTGATAACCTGGATAAAACCCGATAATTGAATAAGTAGACAAGAACAATGACTGTCACACAAAGAATTTTTACTCATGGTGAGTTACCTAGTGTTAAGTATCTGTTTTTAATTCAAATTTTTTCAGCCCTTTTAACTTTGTAACCGATAGTTGGCTTGATAATGACACCAGTAAGGCGTCGAAACATGTTGCCATTAACTATTGAAATTTTAATTTTCATTCATCATTACTTCGATTGAGACGACTAGACACAGTAGGCCATCATTGGATAAGCTGTCTCAGCGTCCACCTTAATTTCAACATTTTAACCCTGACGTTTTGAATTGGCGTCAGTTTCAGTACTTCGGTACTTATACCTAAAAACATAAAACTTCATCTTCGTCCATCGTCATCAACTTTATTTAAATATATACTGTTTTCAAGGGGAGGCTGTGAGTTTTTCTCTGTTATTTACTTTAGATTATAAAACAAAATCCTGGTTGTCTAAGTAATATACTTAGTGATTAAGGAGCCTATATTATAATAGGTTAAAAGCTATGCAAACTGATTTTTAGTAAAATTTAAGAAATGAAATCACTACCTACAACTCAGATGTACCTTGATAAATTCTTTCCCTCGAAATTCTACTTCCAGTCCATCTTGTTTTAGGAGACTAATTGACAAAAGGGTTTGTAGACCTTTCTTTTTAACCGTACTTAGACCACCAGTGTCCATTGTATCATTACACAATACGCACTTGTTTGGTTCCATTATAAAAACACAATTAAAGAAACAGAACAGAATACAAGACAAGATTGTACAAGAACCTGAGTGTAATTGCATTCTACGCAACTGCTGATCAGTCAACGCAAAACGATCACGCGCCAGTCAGATTATGTCTCGTGCGAGCAGTGACTTAAATTAATTAAATGAGCATGGGAATATGTTTTCAAATACGTAATTACGATAATTGTCTTTGGGGAGGAGGGATGTGTGAGGAGGCAGTATTACCGATCTCCTGATTGAAAGTAAAATTATTTTTCATAAACAAAAATTTGTTTTCGTACGGTACTCATTTAATATCTTCGGAACTAATTAACATATTATGCAAATCTAGACCAATACAGAAAGCTAAAATATGAAGGAATAAAATTGTTCTAGTGACAAAATCTCGTACATTTAATAGTTTTTAAGTACGTTAGCCACAAAGCGCGCGCGGAAAGCCTTCAAATGGACATTTCTTGAAATGCTATAAAAACGGTCACGTTTTTGGAAATGAGTGTTCTAAAGTACATTGTAGAGCATCTACGCAGCTATCGATTGTGCCAAGAATCGCCGAAATCGGTGCAATATTAACGGAGATAAGAATTTTTTAGTGTTTACCGGAAGCCGCCATCTTGTAACGTCATAAAATCTATGAAGCACCCATAGGTAAGTTTAGGTATTTTGATATGTTGTTCAAGAGGTTCAATACTATCGATGTGCAAAAATTCAGCTTTACATTATTTTTTTTGAGGTTGGACCCATATTTTGTCTAAAGTGACTGGGCTATTAATATTCTTGACGATTCAGTACCTATCAATGATATTCCTTAGTATTGATAGTTCTTTGGTTTAACTTTATCATTGGCTTCATCCATAAGGTAGTCGTCGAATGTCGTTTTCCAAAACTTCCACTCATTTGCCGATGCATTAGAGCTTTCTAAATCGAAGTCTGGACACTTTTCGCCATGCCACGTGTTTCTAGGTTACCTATATTTTAAACTTGGCTAATTTAAACTTAAGGGGGGGGGGGGGGGGGGGGGTTCAAGAACTTTTTTCGATCCAATATTGACCCTGATTTCTATCGCGTTGAAGGCCTCCAAAGCTCTCTTACGTCTGCCCAGTTTGGTGTTCTTCTTAGCCACCTTTCTTTCACCTGCACGTACCGATCCTGATTTACATTGGCCCATTCCACTGAAGAAATCTCAACGAATTTGTTTGATGAATTCCGAAACTTTCGAATAATGAGAACAATTTACGAGGAAATTTAGCCTGAGGTAAAGAGTTGTGATGGAACGACAATTTTTCCTGGTAGTACGCCAAAAGTTCACTCGCCATTAGAAAATACTCGGACTTCATTTTTTGGAAAACTCGCTGTGACCACTTGGTCGGATTGTTGACTTTTATATCTGAAAATGACCCCAATGAACCCTCACGGCAGTTATGCCTATCGATATCGCATTGGGGTATGCTATTTCTATTGTAACTTTGAAAGAATCGCAAAATATCGCAAGAAAACAGTATCTGTCTCACTTTGACACATCCTAGACAGCTTGAAACATTATACTTTCTGCTAAAACTAGGCATATGAGCCGTGGCATGTTCTTAGGGTCATTTTGAGACATAAAACTCCATGATCGGAGCAAAACTATGATCAGAGCGAGTTGTCCAGAAATGCATGCCAAAGTCCAATTTTAACATGGATTTTATATGGGAGTGCGATTATGAAATTTTTATTACTTAGGACAATTGAACCCCTCCTTAATACCAATATTTGATGGTTCTTTCACCCTTTACTTAGACTGCGCCATGTTTTATTTAAGTTTATTGTTAATAAACCACCAAATAATACCTATATTTATAAAGAAACTTAAACTACATTACTTTCAAGTACATAATACCTTTATATCGAAGGTGTCTAATGTACCTTCTCTATAAATACTATATAGGATGCTACAACATTAATTACTTTATTAATTTTTATTAATTAATTAAGATGAATTGGCAGTTTCATCAAGTATAGTTTCGTTTCGGAAACGATACACGAAATGTGGGGTATATTGTGTCGTATCCATCGCTAGTTTAATAATAATTATTTAGAAAAGGAATTTTGAATAAGAATTTTTTGTTATTACATTCCTTCAAGGTTGGATGACAAATTTTATCTATAAATAAGATTCTTACGAGGGAAAACAAAATTTATTTTGATTTGTGAGAGAATTTATGTGTTGATAAATGATTACTTTTGACAAGAATCAATTAATTTGGTTAGTTTGTGTCTGTCTCAACGTTAAAAATTTTAAATGTGAACTGCCTAATTGTTAAAAATTTCGAATCTGTCACCTATAATATTTCGATTTTTTCTCCACAAAGCTACTTGGGTTATTTATTTGAATTTATTTTCAAAAATTATAAGAATAAAACTTACCGGCAACGTGTTCAATTTACCTACAATAAAAAATATGTAATACCTATGGTCTTTTTAATTTTTCGTAAAGCTGTTCACGAATGTCGTCGACCATTAAAAGAAAATATATTAAATTTATGGTGCGTAACTGTTTAGTGGACCAGAAATCGATCGCTATAAAACCAAAACTTTAATTTAACACCCTCAGAGTCAAGAACAATACATTTCCTATTCATACACTAATAGCTTTGTGTTCATGTTCATTTTACGCGTATCTTACTTCTAAATTTCCTTCAACTCGTTTCTATACTCTATTCCATACTTCAGATTCAGTACGGCTATGATAGGGCTATGCAATCCTTTTCCTTATGAAAGATTTCTTGCCGACGTTGCAAGTTCTCGGCAACAAGCGATGTTCTAAGTTTATGTTTTTAGTAAAAAATGTGATTAATAAAGGAAAAGGCATCATTAGTAAGTGATTAGTACTTGTTAAGTACTCAGGAATACAAAAGCAGGATTTATTTATCATCGATAGGTATAAACACATCCACAAACAGTTTTGTGCTGAAATATGGCTACATCGCTTTACATTAAAGCCCATACTGACTCTGAAGTATGGAATACAGTATAGAACGTAGTTCGGGTGATTATTTCATGAAAATCAGAAATATAATTAAAAAACAGGGCTGCGAAACTTTACTCAAAGGAGTGTTGTACAACCCTCGAGATCTCTCCTTTTTAGAATATTTTAAGATAATTCAAAATAAAGTAATTCATGGAATGTTAGAAATGAAGAATGGGGAGACGAAGAAAGATAGAAACTTCATTTTAAAGATTGGTTCGTTGTACCGGTTTGACGATACGTCCCGAGCGTGTCTGACCAGACGATGCTTGTCCCGAAAAAGGCGCTGCTCGCAGAACTGTCCACTGCCTCAGGAACTATGTTGCTCGGTGGATGATGTGCTTCAGCTCGTTGTATTATATTCTGATGATTCAGGATTTTGTTGAAGTGGCGCAGGTATTGATCAAGTAGCATCTAGAGTGACCGACAGCAAAAGATTCACCATCGTTAATCAGAAAACTGGCTACTGGCAAATGAAACTATCGCCAAGAACGTCCAAATTATGCACATTCCCCACACCATGGGACAGATATCCGTTTGGTATTTCTTCGGAGCCATAATTATTTCAGCGCATTATGTCAGAGATGTTTGAGGAAATTAAGAGCGTAGAAGTGTCTATGGATGACATGCTTATTCATGCTCCAACAGAAGAGGAGCTGAAAAAAATTGCTGACGAGATTTTTGTCATCTTGAAGGTCAACAGAGTGAAGTGCATTTTCAATCATCCTGAGGTAAAATTTTCGGGCCACATATCTGTAGAGGGATTGTGCCCAGGTGAATCGAAGATTGAGGCAATTGACAAGCTTCACAGAATGTAGTCTCTACAAAGATTTCTTGGTATGGTGAACTACCTGGGAGAGTTTATCCAGAACCTGTTTTGTCTCATAGCACCATTAACAGATCTTTGCTTTGAATTGGGCTTCTCATCAGGAGAATGCATTTTTCCACTGGAAGTCCTGCTTGAAAAATTCGCCAACAGTTGAAGATTCCGATGACCATGTCGGTAGACAGCTCATCATACGCTTTTGGTGCAGTTTTGCTTCAAGAGGGCAAACCGATTTCTTATGCAACCAGAGCCTTGACGGAAAGTGAAACGAAATGGCCTCAGATCGAGAAAGAAGCCGGTGCAATTCGTTTTGCATGTAAGTACGTGCAAGTTCCATAACTACATTTGGGGAAAACAGACTGGTCAAAACAGATTACAAACCATTGGAGACAATCTTCTCTAATATCTCAAAAAACAAGACGTAGAACCTCACGCCAGAGTTTTTTTGATGGCTCTTATCTTATCTACGTTCTTTACGGCTTTCACCCACTTACATCTACCTTCCACCTTCTTCTATTCTCGAGACCTAACAACCGTTTTCCCCCCTTACACGATTTCGCGCTTTCAACAGATTTTATTGTGTTCTTATCTTAAATTTCCAGTGGCGTAACTGTCGTTTCTATACCGTTTACCAATCTGACAAATTTATAGCGGGAAACATTTATATTCAAATCTGCCAGGTGCGTTACATCACAATGCTTTTAGGATAGCATTTCTCGGCCGCAAAAACAATACGTTTATCTAATGGTACAATGATGGCCTAATGGATAACTTTGCAGAATATGTTTGAGTTTTTTTTTTGTTAGTATTTGCTTAGACAAAGTGAAGTAAGGCTCTGTACTCAAGGTGAAAATGCACGAACAAGTCATGTACCTTGGATACAGCGTATTACTGACCTGTCAAGTTTAATAAAATATTAGTTTCGTTTGGATTATGAGCAAAAACGATACAAATTTTATTATAACATTATGGAAGAAAGTCAGTAGACTTATAGCAACAACTGATTTCTCGCCCGAGCGTCGCCTCTTTCTGGCGGCGTCTGGTGGCGTCCTCTTCTTCTTGCATTCCAGACTAGAAAAACGGATTTGGACTATA
This sequence comes from Pyrocoelia pectoralis, assembly GCA_036250285.1. NCBI lineage: Eukaryota > Metazoa > Arthropoda > Insecta > Coleoptera > Lampyridae > Pyrocoelia > Pyrocoelia pectoralis. The sequence goes on from CM070083.1 coordinate 22,410,930, forward strand.
TGCCGCTCTACTCACGCTCGTTTCTGCTTGATTTTCTCCCAAGGAACAGGATGGTGTGCAGCCAGCGTACGCTCTTGACAGATCAAAAACTGACAAACTCTGACATACAGAAACTGAAGACGCGCGCTTCACAGTCGCCTACTAAGCGACGCACTCCGTATCCATGGCGTATCCAATGAAATAAAGGGCCATATGTAAAACCTTATGGAGCTGGGCTAAGACCAGTCCGTACGATGCCATTTGATAGATCATTTTGAGTAGATGTTCCATGTCCAAGTTATTCTAAAACCTTCTGTGGAAAGTTTGCCGAAACACATCAATCACTTACTGGGCAGTGATCCATCAAATATGAGTCTTTTTCGAACAAAACGTTAAATTACGCCGAAACGGAGAGAACTAGACCCATAGTGACCTATACAAAGTGCCATTATTTTTCATGTAAAAACTAATAATGTAGAAATATACAGGGTGTCCCATTTAAAAAACATAACTATGGTTTACCACCCTGTATAGGAACATTCTTTATATAATCAAAATATTTTTATAATGTGCAGTATAAGTATGGTTACTTGGCGGTGGAAACGCATGTCACACCAGTCACACAGCCTTGGGTCACCCTGTACTCGTACATATTTAAATGTTATTTTTTGATGGAGCATTATTTTACGTGGTACCTATATTGTGGGAAACGATAAAACATTAAAAAAATAAGTGTATTTTTTCTAACAATGTAACATCCCAAAATGATTGGCTTTAGAAATGCGTCCCACATGAGCAGAAACTATGCACATCTTCGTAGATCGCATGAGCTTTCCCCCGTCAAGGGGAACGTATTGAATGAAGATTAAACAATAGTCTATGTGCGATAAGTCAAATAAATTGCGTCGCACGTTTTTAAAAAAGTTATCTTATGGGATCAACATTTTCCACCCCTTTGAGCCCTCATTCGTAAGGGTAACAAATTAAAATTAGTTTGCTAAGAGATAATCCGTAACATTGTAACTGAGTAAATTTACACAAATCCTTATCATGTATCAACACCATTTTACATAATAAACAGCTACGGCGCAATATTACAGCGCGGTTTTTTAGCAAATTTCAATTATTGTTGAAGGTTCCATTTCGAATAACATTAGCATGAACAGTGGCGGACCTTCAAAATTTCGCCCCCCTCCCCCCCGCAAAATAATGTTCGGGCCTCTGAATCCCATTTCCATAATTTAAAAAAAGTCTTTAACATGTATTTATACATTTTTTAAAATAAAAGAGAAAGCTTATATTTTTCCAATCGTTACCAAATTTTCAAAAACGATCCCCCTTCGAGCTCCCCCCCTCACTGCATTGTAGTTCCGCCACTGAGCATGAAAATACGCAGTATTGTCAACACCATTTACCTAACCTAAGAATATTATTGGCGCTATACGGGATTCGTGGGATATTGTATTGAGTATCAAAATAACAGCAATAACTGATGTACCATTGTGGATTATCGTAAACATTTTACAAAAAACCGCCTTTTTTGAATTTTCTGATGACGACTATTGGGTATTTATCTATCACTTCCCTTGTTGTTATAAATTCCGTGATGTTGTCCAATTCTTCATCTACATGTTTGCTTTTTTACTGTTTTCTATAGTTTTTTAAATCATGTTTTCATATTTATTCTTTATTTTTCATCACTAACAAACTGTTTACAATAATAATAATAATATTTATTTAATTTTCCTGACAAAAGATTTGCATGGGAAGCGTCAAAATACAATACATACATATAATATAATAAAATGAAGTACAATAATAAAAATGGCAAAAAAAACAATAATAAAAAGTAAGACTCTACTTAGAGTAAAATTTTACAAATTCGGTAATAGTGTAAAAGGCCTCGTCTAATAGGATTTTTTTAATTGAAAATTAAATGCCTTTAGTGTTTTGAGATTTTTCATACTATTCGGGAGAATGTTAAATAGTTTATTTCAGTTCTTCTTTATTTTCTTTATCGCTTTCTTCATTTTTATTTTTGCCGTCCGTTTCAGCGTTCGCTCCTTTATACGATTTTACATCAGTAATCAATGATTTTCGCTTAGGTACTCCAGACCTGACCCAGGTAATTTTACCTATGTATTTTTTGTGCTAATATCTGGTACTGCAAATATTCATATTTAACCTTACTGCCATATTGCAAAGTTTGTTTCCATTACCAATCTTTCTTGTGTATCGTATGTCTTCCCGCCACTTCGCTTCCCTCCCGATTTTGGCATTAAAATCTCCCATCAATACCAATAAATCTTTCTTTTCCCTCTTCTCACATAATGTTTCTAGTTCTTCGTAGAATGTTTTCTTCTCTATCTCACTGGTATCCTCTGTTGGTGCATATGCGCAGATTATTTTCATATTTGTCGATTCTTTTCTTATTCTCACGTAATGCAATTTTTCCGTTCACTGGTTGAAATTATTCTACCTATGTTGTCTTTTTCCTCGATTCTCCCCGTAAAACCTATTCCATTTCTTCCCTGTTCTTTTTCTCCTGAGTGCAACACAGTATATTCCTTGCTGATTACCATTCCTTAGCCTTTCCATCTAATTTCTGCAGTGCTGCTATTCTATCTTATATCTCTTCAACTCATTCTAAACCTCGTTCATTTTTCCCGCTCTTAACATTGTCCTTACATTCCATGTTGCGATTCTAGTTATTTCCTTTTTTATCATTTCACTTTATTTTCTTTCCATTTCTTTTTTTCGCATGTGCTAACTCACTATTTCCCATTCCATACCTGGGTCGTACGTTTTCCCCAGGCCGTGTTCCTGTAGCATCTTTTTGAGGAGGTCCAGGCGCTCTGTCTTCAACTGCATTACTTTTGTGCTCTTTGGGTTTAAGGTTATTTCCCCTCTTTATCCCATACATACAATTCGTTCCTTTTAATCATCTTTGGCTGTTTAGCCCTTTTCCATTTCCTTCTTCGCTATTGTCCATATTTGGTTCTGTATTTCTTTTTCTGCGTTAATTAGGTTGTTCGCGATGTAAGTCCTTATACCTTTAAGTTTGTATTTATTCTCCATTACTACTCTTTTGTTAATGGAAAAAATGGAGCATTTTGCGGAGAAGAAGAGATACAGGAAGAATAGAGGGACGCGGAAGGGTGAGCTGTGGTGGAACTGGAGGTGTGAGAGAGCAAGGAAAGAAGTAAGAAGGGCGAGGAAGAAATGGAGGAAAGGGGAAATAGATTTAGGGGTATATAAAGAGTTAAGGGGGAAATATAAGGAAGAGTGCAGAAGGAGGAAGGCGGAGTATAAGCAGGAGATAGAGGAGGAGATAAGGGGGTTAAAAAGTGAAAAAGATATGTGGAAATTTATAAACAGGAGAAGAGGTACAGGCAAAAGCAGAGTGACGGAGTTGGGTGGGGAGGAATGGAGGAAGCAGTGCATGGAGGTGGTGGGAGGAGTGACGGAGAAACCGGGAGTGGGGAAAGAGGGAGGGGCGAGAAAGAGAGAGGGAGGGGAGATAACAAGGGAGGAGGTAGAGGAAGCACTGGGAAAAGTAAAGTTAGGGAAGGCACAAGTGCCAGATGGAATACAAGGAGAGCAGTGGAAGTATACGGGGGGGAAGACAAGAGAGAAGATAAGAGGGATACTAGGGGGTGTGTGGCGAGGGGGAGGGGTCCCAGATGAGTGGAAAGAAGCTAGGATAGTGCCAATATATAAAGGGGGGGATAGGAAAGAGGCGAAGAGCTATAGGGGAATAAGCATTATGAGTGCGGGGTACAAGATATATGCGGAGGTGCTGCGAGCAAGACTGGAGAGGGAAGTGATCGACAAAAAGTTGGTACAGGACTGGCAGGCGGGATTCAGAGAGGGAAGGAGGGCGGTGGATAATATTTATGTGCTGAAGCAGTTGGTAAATAAGGCGATGGAGAGAAGAGGGGGGAAGATGTATGGGCTGTTTATGGATATAAAAGCAGCCTTTGATAATGTAAACAGAGAGAAAATGTGGGGAATGTTGAGGAGATATGAGATAGGAGAAGAGCTGGTGATGGCGATAGAGGAATTGTACGAGGAAACAAGGTGTGTGACCGGAGAGAGGGGAGAGGAAGGAAGAAGGTTCTGGACGACAAAGGGCCTGAGGCAGGGATGCCCGTTGAGCCCGAGTTTATTCGCGCTATACATAGGGGATTTGGAGGAGGAGTTGAGGAGACACCAAAGAGGAGGGGTAGTGATAGGGAGGGTGAAAGTGTGGGCGCTCGCGTACGCGGATGATGTAGTGGTGGTAGCAGACAGTGAGAACGAAATGAGGGGGGCAATGGGTGTGATGAAGGGGTACTTGGGGAAAAAAGACTTAGGGGTAAACGTGGCCAAGACGAAGATAATGGTTTTCCAGAAGAGAAGAGGGAGGGGAGGGAAGTCAAAGTGGTGGTGGGGGGGGGGACGAGATAGAAAGTGTAAAGGAGTGGAAGTATTTGGGATATGTAGTCAGATATGATAATAAGGATGAGGGACACATAAGGGAACTGGCCAAGAGAGGAAATAGGGTAGTGGGGAGTGTGTGGGGGATAGGGGAAAGAGTGTTCGGGAAAGACATGGAAAAGAGGAGATGGTTATTTGAGAAGTTGGTGAGGAGCGTGATGGGATACGGTGCGGAGATATGGGGGTGGAAGGAGTGGGAGAGTTTGGAAAAGGTGCAAGAGAAGTATTGGAGATGGACGCTGGGTTTGGACAGGGAGACACCGGGGTACATTGTGGGGGAAGAGGCGAAAGTGGAAAAATTGAGAGTGCAGGCGGGAAGGAGGGCAGTGAAGTACGAGGAGGAAGTCAGGAAGAAGGTAGAAATAGAAATGGTGAATGAATGTATGAAGGAGATGAGGGGGAAGCGGATAAAGTATGGGCAAGAGGACAGGAGACTATATTACGAGAGGGTGGGGTATGCGAGGGAGGAGGTAGAAAGAAGGAGGGAGGAAGGAAGAGAGATGGTGGAGGAGGTGGCCATGAGGGATAGGGATGTGCAAGGGCAGGAAAGGAGAGAGAAGATAGCCGAAGGGAGATATAATGAGGGATATGGAGAGATCATGGTAGAGGGCAAGGCCAAGTATCTGACAGGGGAGATGGGTCTGAAGGAAAAGAGAATTGTAGCGAGGTTTAGGTGTGGAAACGAGGAGAGAGAGAATAGATATTGGCGGGAGGAGGAGGAGAGAGTGTGCAGAATGTGTAGGGAGGGGAGGGAGAACATGGCACATATGTTAAGGGAATGCGAGGAGATGAGAGAAGAGAGAAGGGTAAGAAAGGAGATACTAGGAGCGAAGGGGGAAGGGTTGGGATGGATGAGGGAAGTGTTGGAAAGGAGGGAAAAGGTGGAAAGTAGGGGGAAGGACAGGCGGGAGTAGTTGTAAGAGGGGGAATAGAATCGTGTATTTATTTGATTGTTATGTAAGATAATACAATAAACCAATACGTACATTACTACTCTTTTGTGCTGATAATATCACCACAATTACTTGCTTTTCCGCATTTCTTCCTATTGTAAATGTGTCCACAACCTCATTCTGTATTTGCATCTTCTGTTTTAGGAATTCTTCAACTTTTTCTCGGGTTACCTTTTCGGTTGTTGGTAGGTTCTTATCTGTCTTTTTCTGTAGTTTGTCAATCGTCTGTTCCATCTCTTGGACTTCCAGTAGGTAAGTTTCCATTGTAGTTAGCTTCTCCTTGGTTTCTTTTGTTCTCCTTAATATCGTCTCATACTGTCTTTTATCAGATTTGCCATCATCTCTTTCAGTTTTTCCATTTTTGAGAAAAATTACAATGAAGTAATTAAAAGGTTTTGTTTAAACTTTAAATCATTTTCATCATATTCTATTGTATTACAATCTGATTTAAAATCATATTATGCAGAAAATTGTTTTTTTATTGGTGTCCTATTTTAGCCTTCTAAACCACGCCCCAGCGTGTTTAAATAGCACTTTTTAAAACGCGCGTGTTTTAAATTTGCCATGCCAACATCAACAAATGTGAAAAACGTAAATTCTATTGGTTATTCACCTGACAGGAGTACTTTGTTACGTCAAATAAAATGACAGATTGCAAGTTAATTTCCGTTTTTCTTATTTCCATGACAACGAAAGGTATACTGATTTCACATTACGAATTCAACCATTTCACATTATTAGTTTTTATTTCCATTTTAATACCAGATTTCAAAGCGAACCAATAAAAAAAATAGCGTAAAGTATTCGTGGATAACTGGTCTTTAAAACACTTGCTCTATTTCAAGCACTCCGGCTGCGCCGTCGTGCTTGAAAACTCGCGCGTGTTTTAAAGACCTGTTTATCCACTCATACTTTAATAAACTATTTCCTACGTAGTAACGTGGGTTATTAAAATTTAGACAAAGTGTATTTGTTTATCGATCTATAAATTACATTTCTTAACTAAAATAAATGGTTAAAAAATTAAAGTAGGCATTTGCGTGGCAACCCTCCTACGTGTAGTTTGATTGATGGTAACGGTCACTTGTGTTGCAACGCCAATTTGTCCGAATTATGATGTAAAGGTAGGGGATGTAATGAAAATAGAATGATATAAAGTGAATGTTACCCGACTGTTTTGAAGAGCGCATTCATTATGATTTCGCTTTAATCGTTAATTAATTTGGAGCTCTTCACCGTTTCTTTTTCAAAGGATTATTATAACCCACGTTCATCGAACTTCCATTTAAGTTAAAGTGGCTGCTGAAGTACATTTATAATGAATTGTCCATAAAGGATCTTCGTAATTGATTGCGTGGACATAAATTATTCATATGATTAGATCGTCTTTGTGGAGTCTACGATAATTTTCTCCCAAAGAAAACAACACTTGCTTCATCAATCGAAGATTTCGAAGATGTTTGTAATGTAACGTACTGAGCGTCTTCAAGAAAAATTGGTCCAATCTTTGCATCATATATATCTCTCCTTGGATTTAACATCTGCATAGGCATGTTATTCACGTCAATTTCATCTGCTGTGGCAAACGTCACGTGGATTTTATTCAAAACTTGGCGAATATCTCGTTTCTGCTCCTCAATCTGTCCAAACGCAGATATTATGCTTCGTTCCAAGCACGGATCTTCGTTCTTTAAACATTTCAGTGTTGTTCCCAAAATTATAGGAAGGAATCTCGTCAAAATAGTAGAATTGTATAGTTAAAATCTGTCCTTCATAAGAAATTTATTCCACTCAACTTTTATCTTCCAAAGAAAACTTCTGTTAATAATTTTCAGAAGAATCTATTTTTCGTTTGGACTAAGACTAAGTCTTTCTATTCTATTCAGTGATCTTTAAGAGGTTGACGTTTAATCGACAATATGAATGTGATCTCATGTGCCAAGAGTGTCATCAACTAAAACGACGATTTAAATAGGTTTTCTGTCGTTCGAGAAAGCATTTGCGTTTAGTTAACATTTTGAAACCTTATTAGCTTTAAGGAAGAAGCGGACAAACACCAATAAGTTGCAATGGACGTCAGGTGTACCATTTTCAAAATAGGTGGGAAAATTTCATGCTGGACTCTCAAAAATAAGGAACTAATATTACAGGAAGGAATCTCGCCAAAATAGAATTTCATGCCTTATAAAAAATTCATTTTCCACTCAACTTTTCACTCCCATTGAAAACTTTTCAGAAGAATCTATTTTTCGTTTGGCATAAATGTGAACAAACAAACTGCAATGGTTGCAACGGACGTCAAGTGTACGATTTTCAAAATAGGTGAAAAAATGTTGAGGCTGAGCTCTTCAAAAATAAGGAATCAATACTACACCAAGGAATCTCGTAAAAGTTGTGGAATTTCATATGGTTAAAATCTGCTTTTCATAAAAAATTCATTGAAGAAAAAGATTTTCCTCTCAACTTTTCTCTCCCATTGAACATTTTCAAAAGAATCTATTTTTTGTTTGGACTAAGTGTTTTTTTGTTATTAAATTAACAATATGAACATGTTCGGAAAATATTTACGTTTTATTAATATTTTGAAAGCTTAGCTTGTAAGAGTGTCAAATGTGTGGAAAAATTTTGGATTGGGTTTTTCAAAAATAAAGGAACCAATATTATCGGATCGAGTCTCGTCAAAGTATTAGTGAAATTTCACGATTAAAAATCTGCCCTTCATAAAAAATTTATTCTACAACTTTTTTAAATAGTACGAAATTGTTATTACCATGACTACACTCACTATTTATTCGTCATTTTTGAGTTTAAATAAGAGAAGTTACAGTTCCTCTCCAAATTTTGCGAGCGTTATCGAAATTTCCTCCATCGATTGTATTCGGGCCAAGAAGGAAAATGCTGATATTACCTTTGATGGCGTCACTTCCGGTATACTCTTAAATGGCGGCACTCATTTTTTTAATAATATAAAAGTGCAGTTTTTTAATCTATTTTAAGAGTATTTTTTCTGAATTGAGCAATACATTGTGCTATACTTATTTTTTGAAAAAAGTGTTAAAAAAATAATTGTTAAAAAATGACTGCAACGCTCTATACTCAGAAACTATTAAAGTCATCGAAATGCGGTTTTCGCCAATCGATTGCATTCGACCAAGGACGAAAATACTGATATTACCTTTGACGGCGTCACTTCCGGTATAAGCTAAGATGGCGGCACTCGTTTTTTTAATAATATAAAGTTGCAGTTTTTGGTACGAGGAAAGTCTCGTGGCAATATTTACCAGACTTTTTTTATTTGATGTTCCATAACTTCCTAATCTTCTTCATTATCTTTGGGCCGTTTTCTGTGGCTACTTCCACGCAATAACAGAATTAAACAAAGCTATTCCATCCGCTGCATGACAAGCAACTCCAGACACCTATCACACCCATATCATAGAGAATCTTCCTGTAATCCTTAAAGATAAGCTAGCTGACTAAAGTAAAACTAGGAAAAGATGGTAGTTGACAAGGGCTCCAAAAGATAAACAGCGTTACAATAAATTGACCAAAGAACTTAAAAAGTTACTACACAAACTAAAGAATGACTCAATACAAGAATACTTTGAAGGTTTAACAGTTTAACTTCGACTGAAGCTGTGGAGTCCTACCGATAAGAAATAAAGATCATAGTTGGGCGAGATCAAGTCAACAAAAGGCTGAAACATTTGCTGAACATCTTATCACAATATTTCAACTAAATCCTTGTCAGATACCTGCGCTAGAAGAGCAAATCAATAAATTTTTAGAAATCCCACATCAAATGGCTACACCACTAAAGAAAACTAACTAATTGGAGGTAGAAAGAATTATCCAACATGACAGTAAACATAAAAAGACACCGGGATATGACCTCATAACTGGAAAAGTCCTTAGGGAATTACCTCAAAAAGGTTACAAAATTCTCACTTTCATAATATACAATGCGATACTGCGACTCGAATACTTTCCATTACAGTGGAAAACGGCAGAAGTTGTGATGATCTTGAAACCAGGAAAAAGTCCACATCATACCGGCCTATCAGCTTTCTACCAATCCTAGAAAAGAAAATTATAAAATTAGAGATACATCCATACACTGGCGCTTAGAGAGAGAAGCGTAACAATCTAATGGACTGGCACGCCACTCGCTCGCTGTTTGTAGCCGAAACGGTGGTGTAAAAACTACAATTAATTAAAAATTGATTTCCAAAAACGTGACACAATTTTGGTTTCTAAATGAGTCTCATTTTATTATTCATATTATAACGAAGACGTTCGTGTAAGTCTAATGCTCCTACGACCTACCATTCCCGAGAATGCAATGTGCTACAATATCGTCTGTAGCGTCTATAAAAATCAAATTTTCATACCATTTTACACTCGTATTAATAAAGGTTGAATCTATAACATACTAAAATTTCGTTCCATTTGTGCGAGTGGTTTTGTTTTTATGCAACTCTAAACTTAGCTAGCGTGTCGCAAATCCCGAAAACGGGCACTTTGCATCGTTCGGCAGTAGAAATGGTCTTTAAAGTGCAAAGAAAATTATAAAATTAGAGATACATGCATACACCGGCGCTTAGAGAGAGAAGCGTAACAATCTAATGAACTGGCACGCCACACCCTCGCTGTTTGTAGCCGGAGCGGCGCTGTAAAACTTCAATTAATTAAATATTGATTTCCAAAAACGTGACACAATTTTGGTTTCTAAATAAGTCTCATTTTATTATTCATATTACAACGAAGACGTTCGTGTAAGTCTAATGCTCCTACGACTTACCATTACCGAGAATGCAATGTGCTACAATATCGTCTGTAGCGTCTATAAAAATCAAATTTTTGATAATACCATTTTACACTCGTATTAACAAAGGTGGAATCTATAACATACTAAAATTTTGTTCCATTTGAGCGAGTAGTTTTGTTTTTATGTAGCTCTAAACTTAGCTAGCGTGTCGCAAACCTGGAAAACGGGCGCTTTGCATCGTTCGGCCGTAGAAATGGCCCTTAAAGTACATTTTTAAAAAAAGTTGTTACTTCTAAAGAACGTAGAAGTAAATAGGCTTTAATTTGATACCAAGCTCATTCGAATCAGCCCAATGGTTACTTTTTTATTCAGCTTCAAACTCGAGTATATGTATACTTTTTGAGCCGACAGTAGTAGGCCGTTACATCAACACTTTTATAGAAACAAAATTATTACACATAATAGTTTCTTGCATTTTTCTCAAAATTGTCATGAAATGGCAATATAGTAATGTAAATATTATGTAGCCTAATTATTTTACACCAAAGATCTCATGTATAACACTTCTAATGTTGAACTGACAAATTACAAAAAAAATAAAAAATAATAAAAAAGATCGTAGTAAATGTTTAGATAGATGAAAAGTACGTAAAATTTTCTACAAAAATAGACAAAAAAAATTAGATCGTGCAATTTAAAAAATTGTCGAAGAACATCATACTAAACTGATTCCAATCCTGTCAGGAGTGCCACAGGGAAGTATCCTAGGGCCTGTGCTTTATTCCATATATACTTCCGTCTTGCCAGAAGAAGAAGAAGAAGAGTACCTTACCAATCGATTTAATTAATAAGTAATTCGCTCTTAAGACATATTTTCAAAGAATTCTAGAGGACGCTTACTGGAGCGTCACTCTACATGACATGTAAATAGTTGTTAAGGTTTAGGCTAAGTACTATCATAAGATGTAATTATAGTCCGTAATAGCGTAGTCTATAAAAAAAAACTTCCACTTGACGTGATTTACAAATCTTTCTGTCCGACACAGTCACTTTCTTCAATGTCCGTTTCTTTCTTATAGAGGTGATAGAAGAAAAATGGAAGACGCGTGTTTATTCGCTCATTATAAGATACATATTTGAAAATTTTGTGTGTGTATGGAAAAAAGAAAAATTAAGAACCAATCATGGACTATAATCAAAGAAAAGAAACTGTTCCGAGAAAGTAATATATTTTGAGGGAACGAGATAATCGAAACAGCCAAATCGGAACTTGGGGGACGGGGGGGTCTTGTATCGCAAGGTTGTACGTTGCGAGCGATGATTCTTATAAAGCGGCCCATTTTTATGGTTTTGAAAATATCCATTCGAGAATATACCTATGGGCTATGAAAGAATAATGGCGACATATGGCTTTGACCACAGCCATACTTGATGGTATTGTAACATGCCGCACATCACACATTAAAATCGCAGGCTATAGAGTGAGAGCTGGCTGCAAAAAAGCTGGCCTATCGAGTAACAGCATGAAATGATTTTTAAAAGTTAGTACTTGTACAGACCATCCATTAAATCTTTGGCTGCCTGGGCGGAACTTGTGCAGAAATTCGCCAGGCCCCTCTCTCCTGAATATTTTTTGGCACGTTACTGTACCTATCGAGTAACAGCATGAAATTACTCGGCTGCCTCGTTAAATCCTGTGCTAATGCCTAGGCAGAAAACATTCTCTTTCTCAAAGTGTTATGATACCACTAATACAACTATCATAGAAGTACTTAGGGATAAACAAAGAATCGTCCAATGAACAACTATAATGATTTCGACAAAATAATTTTATAATATAAAATATTTAGTAATAGTATACAGGGTGTTTTTTGAGAGCTTTAGTTAGACATTTCTGGGAAAGTTTTATAGATAGGTTTTTGAAAATTTGAACTTAGGGGTTATTCTGAAAACCGAATCGATGTAAAATATTTTCAAAATGGTAGCGCTTCCGGAAATGCCGGAAGTAGTTGGAAACTTCGTTTTTTAAATGGGAACTATTGCATTTTTGGATTCTACGTGAAACTCTAGTTCTTTTGATACCCACATGTCAATATCTACAAGTTATGGTTTTTCAGTTATTTTCACTTATTTAAAAAAAAATGGCGGATGCAGACGGTAATTTAGGAATTCATTACTTGAAAACCGTTGTAGCTATGCCAACCAAGTTTTCTCCAGCGCATAGAGGAGGAATGAGGCTTTCTTTTGGTGCACTTAAAGAAAGTTAAGTTGCGTATGAGCTCGAAACTATGGGGCTTCAAATTTAGGAAAGTTCAAAGACTAAAAACTCAGAATTTTTTAAATGAAATGACCATTTTCTTACTATTGCATTTGATAGAGAATAATAATGGGCACATTTTGGTATTACATGTTCCTATCCCTATCTTTAATAGTTTCTGACTTATTCCCATTTCATCGCATTGATACCAGTCTTTTTGATTTTTTTAGTAGTCGACCGTGACATGGACCATGGCAATCGAATTTTTAACAAATCAAGTGATACTAAACGGTCACCTCTTATAGGTTAGCATAAGTTTTTCAATAATGGAAAAAAATGGCGCGCAATGGTTTTACATATTAAGATTTTTGGAATCTAATTGTTATTTATGGTGAAATGGACAGAATCGCGTCACATGCTTGTCATACGTTCATTAAACGATATCCAGAAAGACCGCGTCCTAGTGAACGTACCCACAATTGAAACCGACCAAATGAAATTGTTCGAATATTGGAAGCTTTGTACCACCAAAACAATTATACCTATATTAAGACCCTATGTTGAAGATGAAGCTTAAATTATTAACGTACTTGGATATTTCACGGCGTGATTCACTAGGTAATTGCTTTGGGCGTAAACATTAGTTGTATCTAAAAAACCCTAAAAAAGTGCCATTGTCGCTCATTTTCTCATCATAATGGGCATTTGATGCAACCAGTTCACCTCTAAAGACGAATTGAGTTTTGCGAATATCTAATGTTGAGGAACCAGAAAGATTCTTTGAGAACCTTGTTTGGTGAGACTGGGCCAAATTTAGTAAAGATTTAATCGCCATAATTCGCTTTGCTGGTGCGATTAAAATCCTTTGAATCGAGATGTATTTCAAGAGTGCTCGAGGTTTATTGTATTTTGGAGAATACTCGGTTGCCTTAGCTGCAACAGTTTTCAAGTACCTAATCAATTCCTAAATTACCGTCTGCATCCGTCATTTTTTTTAAATAAGTGAAAATAACTGAAAAACCATAACTTGTAGATATTTTAATACACGTGGGTATTAAAAGAACTAAAATTTCACGTAGAATCCAAAAATGCAATAGTTCCCATTTAAAAAAACCAAGTTTCCAGCTACTTCCGGCATTTCCGGAAGCGCTAGGTACCATTTTGGAAATATTTTACATCGATTCGGTTTTCAGAATAACCCCTAAGTTCAAATTTTCAAAAACCTATCTATAAAACTTTCCCAGAAATGTCTAACTAAAGCTCCCAAAAAACACCTTGTATACTATTACTAAATATTTTATATTATAAAATTGTTTTGTCGAAATCATTATAATTGTTCATTGGACGATTCTTTGTTTATCCCTAAGTACTTCTATGATAGTTGTATTAGTGGTATCATAACACTTTGAGAAAGAGAATGTTTTCTGCCTAGGCATTAGCACAGGATTTAACGAGGCAGCCATGATTTTTCTTATAGAGTTATGTTCAAACCATAATTTGGTTATAGTTTGAAGCTGTTACCCGATAGTTACAGAAACGTGGAAAAAAAAAATTTAAAAAAGCTTTCTGCCTAAGTACCTATAGCACAAGTTTAACAAGGCAGACAATTTTTTTCTTTTTAGCTGTATAAAAGCTATGTTTTAAGAGTAATTTCATGCTACTATTTTGCATCTTTTTTCAAGAGCAGAATATTGGTTAATTTACGAAAAACAAATATCTATCACACGTTCATTTTTTCCTTCATCTTATAAAAAAAAAATTAGCTTGTTTCCTTCAATAATAATTGCGATATGTAATGTTTTTGGCTTTTCTTATGGATCTGTAAAGTTGAGCATTGCGATGACCTTTTTTGTAAAGAAAATGCGATACCGTAAAAGTCCTCACACTAAAAGTTTAAAATTTATGTATGTACCTATTACAACAACAAATTTATCAGTTAATGAGTAGCCCAAATTTCATTAAAATCTGCCGCACCGATTTTTAAATTTCTGCAACCCTTAAAGTGAGCGGACTGGCGACAGTAAAAGTAGACAAGAATTTCTTCTGGTATTTTCGGCTGCTGCATGTACCCTAAGTTAAAGCCCACCATTTTGTTGAAAATTTTTTTTTCAAAAACCGTCATTCTAAATACCTATAGGTAAATACTTATTTGGATGTCGCTGTTTACTACTATCGTCAGTTCACCTTCACTTTGTTTACTAATAACGCGTAATTAAAAACAACTTTTTCTGACTTAATGTAGTAGGAGGAATACTGAAAATTGAAAATTCCATTACTTTGTCAAATGCGGTTAAAAGGTAAACTGAACGATTTGCGAGCTCCGTTTCGTTAATTTTAATCGACATACTAATTGTATTTCCGCGTAACTTAAATTAATCTAATCACACTTTTTAGAGCGGGTTATTAATCGTAGGCGGTCGATCATGTTCATGTAAATGCGCCTTTATGTGAATTCGGAAAGAACAATTTTGTATTGAATAGAAGAGCGCTCGTGTCCGTTCGAGTGGAGGTCAGCGACTATTTGGAGCCAGAACGAAGTTAAGTTTTGGGGAATAAATTAGTTGATGGTCATCGCGAGTAGATTTACGGCAGGTGTAAGTTGACCGTGGTCATGCTTGTTGTTTGCCCCTCCCTTTATAACGCCCACTTCTTCAAACAACTGACCCCTAACGTAATTACCTTTACAAATCAATTACCTGATGTCCCGCTTTCTGTTACAGATAGAAAGTGGCGATGGCACCATCAGGAGTACAAAGACGAATGACGGCACGTCAAATTTTTCTCAAGGATTTAAATCCGCTTTTGACATGCACCCTCTGCAGAGGATATCTCATCGACGCAACATCTTTAGTTGATTGTTTCCACATTTGTAAGTAACTCGGCCTAACTGTACGTTTTAATGTTGTCCTAACTTTTTTTCCAGTTTGTCGCGCGTGTATTTTGAGATATTTTGATAATTTTAAACTCGCCTGTCCCACTTGCGGTGTCATTTGTAAAAAGAAGAGTAATTCCTACAGGTAAGTTTTCTCGTTCCCCCAAATTTGTACGATACCTAACATTTTACTTCGCAGATCGGATCCCGTTATACAATCTTTGGTCTACAAATTAGTACCGGGATTGTACAGTAAAGAAGTACAAAGAAGGGAGGATTTTTATAGAAGTACGGGAGTTCGTGCAAGTAGTTCCTGTAGTGAAGATAGCGTCTTAGGTGATTTGAATGATGAACACGAGGAATGGGTAAGTGCCGTTTTTTTTTTCTACTTTAATCGTGATTGCGTGCCAAAAGGTAATTCACGATCTGATGGATTAAAACATGGTATTTTCTTCGCAAATTGGTACTTTAGATTTAAAAGTAAAAAAGTATCCAATTTACTTGTTTAACTTTGTGTGTGTGAACTCAAATGTCCTTCACACATTATAAGATAATAATAATAAGATTTTAATTAAAACTGCGATTAGCAAAATCTTAACACAACTCAATATAAACAAGCACTAACAGGAATTACTTAATACAAATATAAATTGATTAACAAACCTAGTTAAAAATCACAAAATTAGAATATTTAAACTTTTTTCCATTACACTATTTACAAATTACAGTGCAAATAATAGGTTTTTTTTCAATAACTCAAAAAAAAATCACTTTTAGTGGAAAAATGAAGACGGGAAAGTTGTAGAGAATGTAATTTTACGTAAAAAAGGTCCTTACAAAAATTTTGTACGAGAACTTGTACTCGAGCTAGATTTTTTTTATGCGAGCGCCGTTTTTTAGAAATGAGAAAGTCCTCGAGCGCGTCATGTATTTTTCGTCGATAACTCGAAAACGGCGCGTGGGATCGGAAAATGGTTCAAATGAAAGTTGTAGACAATTTAATTACGAACAATTTCTTTTTTTAATTTCTTTTTGTACGATCAATATTGACAGAGATATGAATTTTTTTAACATTTATTATCGTTTGTCGAATGTAGTTTCTTCATGATAAAATTACTAATAATTCAAAATCTATAGGTCTAACTGAAATTTTTTATCTTATAAAAGTGAAAGAGATAATTAATTTTCGAAAATTTTGATATACAACGTGCCCAAGATAAGGATGAACAGCATGGGGATCAGGGGATCTTGAAAACGATAAGAGATACGAAAAGGCGATTAAATTAGAGAAAAGTTGTATAAATAATTTAGAGCATGTTCACATGCAGTTTGCAAAAGTTCATTATTGTTTATCGTTTCCGAGATTTAAAACAAAATGCGTTTTTTGGGTTTTTTTTCGTAATTCCTTCGTTTATTTTAAAAGATTTTTAAAAACCATTCATTGTCACTTTTTGAATTCTATTAGATGGCGTTTTCAAATTTTTTATTCGACGTTTCGTCTACGAGAAACCATCATCAACTTTATTTTTGTATTATCACCGCAACCAACCCTATATTCGATAGTATTTTTTATTACGAATTTAACGATGTATTTACACATTATAGTTTTGAAGCTAATTTTTAAGAAAAATTTCCGTAAAAAAGTAAACCTGTGTCCAGAAAATAACGGCAACCTATTTGAACAGTTATTGTAATTATTTAACTTTAATTAAATAGGTTTAAGTAAATGATTGAAGTTGTTAAATTTGTACATAAAAAATATTATTAAATACTAAAATTAATCCGAATATTTCTTAAAAATTAATTTCAAAACCATAATATGTAAATACATCGTTAAATTTGTAATAAAAAATACCATCGAATACAGGTTGGTTGCGACGATATAAAAAAATAAAGTTGATGATGGTTTCTCGAAGACGAAAAGTCGAATAAAAAATTTGAAAACGCCATCTAATAGAATTCAAAAAGTGACAATGAAGAAGTATCTTTGGTTTTTAAAAATCTTTTAAAATAAACGAAGGAATTACGAAAAAAGAAAAACCCAAAAATCGCATTTTGTTTTAAATCTCGGAAACGCATGGGCGAAGTTAGGTGAACAGATCTGGGGGGGCTCAATCCCCACTGATAATATGAGAAGAAGTATATTATATATGTATAACGTATATAGTTTTTTAAGATGTTTAGGGGGGCTAAATTGAAGTTTGGGGGGGCTAAGCCCCCCCAAGCCCCCCCCTAACTTCGCCCATGCGGAAACGATAAACAATAATGAACTTTTGCAAACTACATGTGAACATGCCCTAAATTATCTACAACTTTTCTCTAATTTAACCGCCTTCGTATCTCTTATCGTTTTTATCTTATCTTTTTTTGGAAATATGTGAAGTGCGATAATTTTCGTGTATTTTGTACAAAAAAGTTGCTTGTGGTGACTTGTATACGTCAAATATTGCCTTCACATTTTTTGAAGAGAGTTGAGTATTACCTTGAAATTCTTTTTTTTCATATGCCTACGTTGTTTTGTTTCCGAGATACAGCTGTGTAAATTTTATTTTTGGAATGTAATTTCGAGCAACATTAATAATGTACTCATTAATAATTAATAATAACGTAATAAATGCCTAAAAAATTTATATCTCTGTCAATATTGACGGTACAAAAAAAATAAAAATGGGAAATTGTTGGTAATTAAATTGTCTACAACTTTCATTTGAATTATTTTCTGATCCTATGCGCCGTTTTCGAGTTATCGACAAAAAATGCATGACGCGCTCGAGACTTTCTCATTTGAAAAGCCCTTGCTTAATAGTAATTAAGGTAACTAGGGCGTTATGTTAATAACGCTCATGGTGCCTTTATGTCATACTTGCAAGAAGTTGATTAAGATGATTAAAACAGATGATAACAATAAAATCAGTACCTATAGACTGACATTTAACATCCTTGACCGTATCTATAGTGATGACTGTGATGAGGCATAATTTTACATTTGCGGGCGTTATAAGCTAGCTTTATAAAAAATAACGCCCGTTGCTGTCTAAAATCCGGTTGTCATGTAAAGAGGCGTTATTTAGTCATTAATGTTACTTGTTTCAGCAGTTGTTATGGTGAAATAATAAGGTAGTATGACATAAAAAAAATTTAGCTCGGGTACAAGTGCTCGTACAAAATTTTTGTACCGACCTTTTTGCGTAAACTTACATTCTCTACAACTTTCCCATCTTCACTTTTTCCCCTAAAAGTGATATTTTTTGAGTTATTGAAGAAAAATCTATCTTTTGCACCTTTTTTGCACTGTAATTTTCGTAGCGAACATGATACGGGGATGGGCTTTTTGTACCTTCATTATAACCCAAAAATAGACCCCTTCACCAACGGACAGAATATCTGGAATTTTTTCCTTTCTTAAAGAAAATATTGACTTATTTGACTGTACGATTCAGGTTTTAGGAACAACTGTTTTTGGTAATGAGGCTGCCTTAGGAAGGTCTTCTCAGTTATTGCAGTAGGCTGAATCTTCTGTTTTAATCTTTTCTGAAGTTACGCAAATCTTTACATTACGAGGGCAAATAGGTGGTAGTTTCACAGATATTCTGGCAATTTCAGACCGATTCTGGCCTTCATTAATGTTTTCTTCAGCCGTATCACGCCGGGGTCACAAATTTAATTAAAACTGAAGTTGACATAATTTTTATACTACTGCTATGTTTCTTAACCTACTTTTGTTGTGGTTGCTAGCCACAAGATAACTCGACTTTTGTAACAATTTTCACAGTAGGTATTGTGAATTATTATTTCTGTAGGTAGGTAGGTATGTGTGAAATGTATTTTCACCAAAATATTGTTATTAACTTAACTTTTACATAATTACTTTTTGATTAGAATCTGATACCTACCTTGATCGATTGGCAAATGAAATATTTTCAAAATGAATAAAAAAAAACACGAGAGGGTTAACCCCCTCTCGTGTTTTTTTATCATTTATCATTGATTTTAGGTATAGGAACATGGTATATCAATTTAAAGGAAATTTATTTCTGCATCGAATTGACTGATAATTAAATAGGTATTCCATTTGAAAAAAAAGACTTTTTAAAGTTTTTCTTTAAGTCTGGAAATAACGTCAAATAGATACGTTACCGCGGGCAATTTTTTCTTATCCGTTACAGACAATTGTGTCTCAATCTTTGGACATTGACAACCTAAAATCCCATTTCCCCAACTTTTACCACTTTCGTCTTTCAATTTTATTTCCCAAACAAGATTTTGAAATTTTTCAGTGAAAAAATTTTTTTTCTGAACAGTCAAAATTGATACGCCAATTGTTTTAAGCATAACTAAACATTTTATGACACATTAGAATGTGAAAAAAATTTTCCTGGTTTGTATTTAAAATAAAAATGTTGATGCTCACTTCCTGGTATGTCCGGAAGTGCTGCCATTTGGAAAATATTTTTATTTAATAGATTAAACGCCACATGTCGCATGTGCAAAATTTCAAATTTCTGAACGACGGTCACCGTGAGACACCCTGTATATACTAAAACAGAGATATATTTTATTAAATGTAATTACTAATTACATTGAACCCAAAGTGAAAAAAATTAAATGTTGATCGTTAACGAAGATCTAAATTCCCTTTTCTTACATCCTTTTAGTGATGAAAACACGGTGTACCTATATTTATTATATACACCGTGGATGAAAGCCATTCCTTTATAATAAACTTACATTAATTGAACCAGTTATAAAGGAAAATCAAATGGTAACAAAATTTTATCACTGAAACTAAAATGAACCATTTTAAAGATCGATTTTATTTTTATTACTTGTTTATTATTATTACTTATGTTTATTTATCCATTTATTTTGATTGCTCCATATGTATTACATCATGTTAAACTTCACTTATACTATTTTTCTCACTCAATATTTATTTATGCATACATATAAACATTTTAGACTAAAATCACCATCTTCTGAGTACTTCTCGAACTATTTTTTTCCATACCCCTCTGTTTCTTATAATTTCTAATTTTTATTTCTTTTATTTCTTCACTCATCCATCTGTGGGTCTGCCCTTCCTTTTCTTTCCTATTGGTGTTTTATGTAACATTAATTTTTGCGGAACACCCTTGAAAGATGGGATATCTTTCTAGGGTAAGTATTCTATTTATTAGTTACCTATACAGGGTTGCCCACTTGCCCTTCATTCTTCGACAGTACCTTTAATATTAAGTTTAGGACAAAAGGTCAAGAGAGATTTCTTATTCAGGTGTTCCTTGTTAACAACCTAAAAATATTTTCAGGCCCGCACTGCTCTCGGTTTCGTCTGTACAGGATCGTACTCGATTATTTTTAATGGAACACCCTATAGATTTTTATATTTTTGAAATTCATATTCCATTCTAGACCAGGTTTGTTTGGCCTTTCACCTACTTAAGTCGACACATTTAGGAGAAAATAAATGTTTTTTAAAAATTGTCGCCGAATCAGTAAAAAAATGGTAACTATTCAATCATTGGCAACAGAGCAACAAAATTTGAGATTATCATAAACAAAAGAGCGTTTTATTTTTCAATATGGTGATTTTTAATGAAATTTGTTGCAAAAGGGACGTACTGAATTTTTTCTAACGACCACAGAAGAACTGCCAAAAGTCGACTATTTTAAATAGAACACCCCGTATATTTTTCGTGAATGAACTGATTTTTAAGTTAGCTTTGATTTTTGTTAAATATGTCCTATATCTAAAGGCAATAGTTTCCGAGATAATAACCTTAGTTTGAATTATTTTGCTTTTTCGCCCAATTCTGAAAATTGACACTATTGCTATGAAGCGTATGGCTTTGTACAATGCAAACGAATAATCAATCACATTGTTGTGGTTTGCCGCTCGCTGTTTACGATGTGGTACATGAGTTTAGGAAAAAAACCCTGGAAAAAAAACCCCGGAAAAAAAAATCCAAGAAAAAAAACCCCGGAAGAAAAACCCCCGAAAATTGAAAAAAAAATATACTAAACCTGCAAATAACCTAGGCGCTTTAGTGGCAATCTACGTTTAAGTTTGGCATTACTTTTATTTCCAAACTTTGTATATTTATATATTTATTCACAGCCATCTATAATTATTTTTCGGGGATTTTCCTTCCGGAGTTTTTTTCCTGGGTTTTTTTCCGAGGTTTTTTTCCGGGTTTTTTTTCAGGTTTTTTTTCCGAACCCCGTGGTAGATTACCACTTGCGGGAATATGTTCGTCTTTCTTTCGCGATAATCATAACCTTTACTTTGAATTACAAGAAAACAAATTTTGTTTTCAATAAAGGAATAATGCAGCTTGATTTCAGTCATGCAAATTTAGTATTTAAAACAAGAATTTTTTCTTTAGTTTCCGTATATTGGAAAATTTTCGATTATAGCTCATAAAACCAGTTAATTATAACAATAATCAACATTTGTGGGCTTTCGACTTTTGAGAAGTATGTGTGCCACAACGTTTTTAAATTTGGTAACAATTTATGGAACAATAACAATTTTATGATAAGTTAAAACTGACCATCAGCCAGGAAAATGCTAAATACAGTGTTTTTATTAGATACTGTTAATTAAAATAATAGTTAAACAATTGATTTTACCATTTTGATTTTTAAACATGTTAAACATATATAAATGACTAATATACTGTCCAAAAATGAAAAAATTTCACCCCCCCCCCTCCCCAGTTTTTTTATTATGACCACTCAAGGTCAGGGGCCTTTTTACTTTTTTACTCCGATAGTAGTCTGGTATAAACCTACCAAGGCCGTGCCATAACCCACTTTAGTTTGAACTTGATTAAGATGAAATTTGTAGATAATTTCTTAAACAATTTATAGGTGAAATTTTTTCAAAATTTGTGGAGTAGGCAGGGGTGGGCAGTCACAAAATACTTGTATTAAAAATACAGTGTTTGAAATACATTTGTATTTTGTATTTTGTATTTGATGATTTTTCCCTAAAGTATTTTGTATTTTGTATTTCAAATACTCTCTTATGAGTATTTTAAATTTTGCATTTGAAATACATTAATGTATGTATTTTGCCTACCGCAATGTTAACGATAGGATCAGAGTGAATTCTAAGTACACATTTTCATCAAGAACCTACCTATAAAACTTTCCTAGAAACGTCTAACTAAATCCCCCAAAAAAACACCCCGTATGCGTATAGGTATTTTTGTATTTTTGTATTTCAAATATTGTATTTGTATTTTGTATTTTTAAAAATAATATAAAAGTATCTCGTATTTTGTATTTCAAATACTTTTCTAGAAATATTTTGCAATTTGTATTTGAAATACGTCAGTACATGGGCCCTGGGAGTAGGATTTGTGCTATTCAATTTCCAAAATTTAAAATGATCGCCATTGTGCTGTTATAGAGATTTGTAAAAAAACAAAAAATGGTTCGAAAACAAAAGCCAATATGGAAAAAATTACTTTAAAAAAAGTATTAGTTTTGACGAGTTCTATAACCTTTATTACGTTGTCCACTTTGAGTAGAAACACCCTATATACATAGGAAAAGGAATGTAATCGAAAAAAAAAATCGAACTCGAGATTTTTATGAATCTCGACGTTTTGTGTCCTGAGTCCAAAACCGTCATCTTTGAAAAATGTTTTTCTGTGGGTGCGCACGTGGAGCATAAACTACTAGTTCCATTTTGGTGAAATTTCAAATTAAGCCATATATAAAAATTTCATCGGTAAAACAAGCTTCTCATCAAAATCGGTCCAAAAACTAGGGGCGATATTTTGGGAACAAACATTCAAATTTTATCCCAAACTAATTTCCCTTGGTGAAAAGGTTGCAAATAAAACGTGGTTTTTCGTTTGTTGCTAAATTCAAAATGGCGCCCAATATAGCAATTCTCCAAGTTTTTACTTTATAGGGTCTAGCTCAAGAACCGTTTAACTTAATCAAAATTTGAAAATTGTAACCAAAAGATAGCTAGAGCTTTTACTTATAATTGATGTAGAACAAAAATTTATTAGTGCCCAAAATTGGTAAAAAATTAAAAATCGATTTTCTCAAAATCTGATCCAAGCATTTTTTTTATTTTTTGAAATGTTTATAGTTCATGACAAACTATTGGCACTTATTTCTTTATGTCCCATAAGGACGGGGGGGGGGGTGAATTTTTGAAGTTGAAAATTTTAAAAATTCATAACTTTTTTGCTAACAAAGATGAAGAAAGAAAATTGTACAGTGAAGTAGAGGACATACGACTTTTTTAATCTAGTATACCTAATAAGTATACCAATTTTTTTCCGGTATGCACAATACACAACTGGTTATTTAATTTGGTTCTAAACTACCTTTACACTCGATCTAAAATTGTTCTAATATAATTTTCCTTCTACGTTTAGGTTTCGTCAACCTGCGGTGACCAAAATCAGTACCTCAGTCCTGAGGACGCAATCTCCCTATCGTTAGAGTATTACAATCCTCATTTGGATACCGGTCAAAATTCGCCTTCGCCGGACACCTGCAGTAGTACAAATAATGAAGACTCAACGAAACCGAGTGATGGTGTAATTAATAGTGCAAATTTAAGTGCCGAAAAGACGTATAACTGTGATAGTAATAATTCTAATGTTAGTGGCGGTGATGCTAACAATGATACTAATGATAATGATGATAAAACGAGTGAAAATAGCAATAATAATAATAAAAACGGGTTACAATCGAATATTTTTGACGAACTGTCCGATACACATAAAGGTGATAGAAGATATTTGCAATGCCCTGCGGCCGTTAGTATGACCCTTTTACACAAGTTTTTGAGGATGAAGTATGCCCTAAGTCCGGAGCATAGGGTAAGTTTGTTTTTTTTTTATTGCGTATAACCGAACGACGGTGCTATGAGGACAAATTTGTGCTGCAGGTCGACATAATTTACTCAGGAGAAATTTTACCTCAACATTTCACTCTGATGGACGTCGCTTACACATTTCAGTGGAGAAGGGTGAGTCTGAGTAGTTTTTGTATTACGACTAGACGAGCAACGTATTTTTAACAAATCTGGGTCAATTTTATATTTTGTAATACTACCTTCAATTGATGATTAAGGCCCTAATTAAGTACCTAACCGTGAGTACCCCACGAGTACGTACCTAAGCCGTAATCGAAATAGTTTCCTGGTTACAATATTCTATTGTGTGTTCGTGCTACAGGTTGTTGAACCTATGAATCCGTAATTTTACTCTAACTTCACGCTAACTGGGCCGCTTTGTACAATGTTTTCTACCAGAAATAACACGTATATTCTAGATGTTGTCACACTTGATGGTTTACCATAATTTTGAAACCGCCACGCTTAATTTAATCATTAAAAATACGTTGCCCCCGTTAACATTATCTAACAATATGTTTTTTTCTTTTACTAAAGGTAAAACCGATGCGATTTTTCTATCGAATTTTCATACCCGCAAAAATTCAACCGATTAAAATAATCAGCACGCCATCAAGTGATGGAAAACAGTTGCAAGTAGTACTGGCGAAAGCAAGTTCGCCGCAGACCATTCAGAATGACAGCACCAAAGATGATTTAGTAAAACTGGAGACGGACGCGGAAAATTATTTAAATAAAGAAAGACTGATGACGAATTTACAGCTGCAATGTAAAGTAAAAGCCGAACCTGTCAAAGAGGAGGAGAGCAACTGCGTTTTTGAGTACGAAGAACCGGACAAAGATGAGATTAGGGAATTTGCCGAAAAGCGAGATCGTGAGTGGGCTTTACAAAAGAAACTTGACGAAGAGAAGGAGAAACATCGCAACGGTAAGAAACGAAAAAAGAATAAACATTCGAAGAACAATGTTTTGTATAAGAAAAGAAAGTTGCACGCCGAAATTACCTCGAGTGAGTCTTTGCAAAAAGAAGAAAGTTTGAAGCTTAAAGTAAAGCTGACTCCTCATAACGGATACAAGCATAAACATCATAAGAGTTCACAATCAAATTTAGTAGTGGATACGCCTAAACCACCCGAGATGAGCTCAAAGGAGAAGCTTTTACAAATGAGACAAGTACGGCATAAGCATATACCCTCGGAGGATAGAGTGAAGAGCACGGCGCCGGCGCCTCTACAACAAGAGGAGGTAAAGCTTCCCATATTGCCAGAAAATACACAGCGAAATGAAGAGGCTCCACCAATTCAAAATGTCGAAAAAACTCCCTCGTGTGAATCTTCTGGGAAAACTCTACGAAGTGATTTTAGCGTCAAAACCAAAGAGATCTTTATGCAAAAGTATCCGACAGTGCAAATTGAACGTAACGAGCAGACCGAAAAACACGCACAGAAGACATTTCTTAAAACTTTTCAATCTTATACCGAAAAATTGCCTCAACAAGATAAAACCTCCTCTCCCAAAAGTAGCTCGCCTGCCTACACGGCAAAAACCCAAGCACAGCCCCAACTCACAAAGTCTCTGGAAGAGAAGATTGCGAACTTGCACCAGCAGTGCACGACGATCGAACCAAAACCCGTTACCTTACCAGAACCTCCGAAACTCGAGAAGAAGTACTTTACGAGCGAGAAAAGTTCAACGTACTCAACAGGATTCACAGTGAGTAAAGTGGAAGTTGGTGTTAAGCGAACTCCCGACATTGAGAACAAAGTCCAAGATAAACGTCCCAGCTTGGAAATAACACTCGTCAATCCCCCGGAGAAACCTAAACCGACACCAATTGCCAAACGACCACCTCCTCCAACAATACCATTGGAACGAATAAAAAAATCTATGAATCGCATCTCCGGGCTCAGTATAATCCCGAAACTACCCGAAAAATGCGACAACACTGGCGCTTTGGACCTTTCGAAACCTAATCGAAACGTCGACCTACCGAAACCGTGCGACCTACCCAATAAGATACTCAACGGTTTTAACCACTCCGTTAAACCACCCGAACGAGGTGAACTCTCAAACTTACAAATGCTCTCAAAAGTTGCCACAGAGCATCCAAACATAAACAAAAATGCACTCGTTTTAAACAAACGCCTCCCAATTCCCAACTTACAAACCTTAAAAATTCCCTCGCCACCAAATTCGTCCCCCAAATCCAACCTCGCCAAATTACCCAAACTCAACGAGATCAGCAAAACTCAATTTCGCCTAACGAATCCACAGATGCGAAATATGAGACCTAATCAAAACCAAAGCATACGAAACATACCCAATCCAAGCCTCTTGGTAAGGCAGCAGAACCAAAATCGCCTTAACTCCTTAAATACAACCCAAAATCAAACGGAAACTAAAGAACCCATCAAAGTCGTAACAACGAACGGCGAAAGTGAAAAATCCGATTGCAGAACCGAAAGTAAATCGTAACATTTGTACTTAGCGCACAAGTTAATCACTACCTTATCCTATATAGATTTTATAGGGTTTTAAGAAGTGTAAGTAACTTTATTTTTATTATTGTGTCTGATGTTCCTCTCCGTAAGAGACTTGATTTTAACCTATACAAATATATTTTATCGTTAGTTTTTTTTTTTTTTTTTCGGTTTACTGTTACCTGTTATTAGGTTTATTGCTTTGTTTTGACTCAATATTTTGTACATATATATGGTAGTATATTTAGTAGGTATCTTTTCTTAAAAATATCTAAACGCCAAGTACTATAAGACAGTGTAAATTAATAATAATATTCGAGATATATTTATATAGTTTTTAGTGAAAATTGAGTACCTACTAGGAAACATGAAAAGATCACTTTTATTGTTTAATAGTTATTTGTAGCATAGAACTACAGTTACTGTAAGAAATGTAGTCATTGTGCAAATAAATATTATAAAAATCTGTTTGCTCCTTTTTTGACTTTTTCAGCGTCCAGAAACCCTTCCAGCTGTTCCAAAATAATAATAATAATAATAAATAATAATATAATATAATATAAAATAAAATAATAAAATAAATAAAATAAATATATAAAATAAATAAAAAATAAAAATAAAATTAATAAAATAATATAATAAAAATAAAATAATAATCGAAACTTTTTCCTTGAATTACGTGCGTTCGAACTAGGCCAAATTGACGGACAAGAGATGAAATCTTTTCAGATGACTAAAATCGATGCCAAAGAACGTTAAAATTCCGTTGCTGGAGATGGAAGCTCCATCTTTCTTCCAAAATACCAGTAAAGGTAGGTTCCACAGTACAGAAAAAAATGTGTTTTGCGTAATTTGAACAATTTTGACAGTAAGTATTAAGCTTCTTTTACAATTAGTGCCCCCCCCTCCCATCCAAAAAATAATCAGAAATTAGAAAGACCAAGATGGATATTGAGCGTTATCACTTGATTCAATTAAAATGAGTATTTCTGGAAAACGTTTGCGCGGGAGGGGGGGGGGGGGGGAAATATTTTTCAAAGACATCTCGAAAGTATGACAAAATTTTGGAAATATTGACCGTCCGTATACCTACATTTGGAGAGCTAACCATTATTCAACTAAGGAAAAATAAAAAATTCGACAACCGCGTTCTTATTCCTTGCGTAAAATACGGTTATACAGCGACTTCTAGTGTAAAAATCGTTATTAATGATTTAAGAGCGAAAAAGTCGTGCTAAAAAGAAGATTGATCAACTGATAAAAAGAACTCTCAAAGTTAAAAGTATTTCAGTAAGATTTCGACTAATCTCGTTGAAGAATCTTGAATTTTTTCGTATTGTCTCCCCTTAGGTAAGTAACACATAAAACAGGAAACAAACAATAACGAAGCATAAAAACAAGGAAGGAAATAGGGAGGGTCGTTATGACGTTTTCATAATTTTCCAAATCCTCTACATTGCGAAATACATAAGCATGAAGCGTGAATATTGATCAATTTAATGCTTGATGCTTTAGAACTAATAAATTTGACGGATATACAGTGTGTCCAGTGCTAGATTGAACAAGATGGAAGCCATTAGGCAGTCGAAATCTCAATGCCTTGCCACCTAATAATTTTAAAAATATGATTTTGTTAAAAAACGATGACAATTTTTTAGCACTTTTAACTTAACTTTGAAAGCTTCGTTCACCAGTAGCGTTTGTTATCATGAGACGCCTATATATTCGATGAACACCCCATAAAATGAATTTTTAAGGACTCATTTGCAGACAAAAAAAAATGTTTTTGGACGCCATTATTTTTTTGTCCGCAAACCTTTTTCGTCCGTCTTGCAACAAATGGTTCCTACGACGTTAAGATGATTTTTTTTCAATGAAGTTTAATTAGCGGCAAGTACTAACGTTGGCTTTGATCGGTTGCCTACAAATCTTTGACACGTTTGACATTTTAATTATTTCGCTGTGTTTGGCCTAGTTTTTAATGCATTTTGAATATTTCAAAAAATGTCGGTCGACGGAAAAATTTAATATGCACCTCGTACAAAAACTGCTTGCCTGCTTGCTTGCCTCGGCATTCTCCTCGGCCAGCAATTGCAGGCGCGTCCATAAAAAGGCATTTTTTTTGTCCTTGATACATGAATAACTATTTTAGGCGGCTATTACATAAATAGTTGTTTTACGTATCTTTTGAAAGCCGTAAAGTATAACTTTTTTTTAACATCTGTCATAAACAACTTTACGGCCGCATTTACTTTACAACCGCTTTTTGTTGTCCAGGTGATGGACCAAAGCACTCTGTAAGTGACATGAATAATCAAATATGTGATTGTATTTGTGAGGTAACTGTCACTGTCAAAATTATGAAATTGATTTTTAAATTAAAGTTTATATCTTTTTGTGATAGTCGCCTAAAAAATGTTGTGTGCATCTCGGTTAAAAGTTCTTTTTTAGCCTCATCTGATTTGTTAGCCTCGGCTGCAATCATCAGGTTCGGCCAAAAAAGATCACTTTTACAACCTTGATACACAAATAACTATTTTGGGCAACCATATATGATTTCGCGGCCGTTAAAGTAAATGCCACTTTGATATACCTATTTCAATACATCGAATTTTAAATTTGGTCTTAGTTTAATAAAAAAGTTGCCCGGTTGCCCAAAAAATGTTGTGTATATCTTTTCCGCGAAAACCTTTAACGTACTCGAGATTGTTCTGCCTCGGCCGCAAGCGGCCTCGGCGACAATTCTTCTCATCGTACGTTAGTGTGTTCTCGCGGCCTTGACACACAAATAACTATTTTGGGCAACCAAGATTTCGCGGCCGTTACTATAGCAGCAGCCGTTAAAGTAAATGCCACATTGATATATTTCAACACCTACATCGAAATTTATATTTTGTCTTAATCTAATAAAACAGATTGCCCGGTTGCCCAAAAAGTGTTGTGTATATCTTGTCCGCGAAAATCTTTAACGTACTCGAGATTGTTCTGCCTCGGCCGCAAGCGGCCTCGGCGACAATTCTTCTCATCGTACGTTAGTGTGTTCTCGCGGCCTTGACACACAAATAACTATTTTGGGCAACCAAGATTTCGCGGCCGTTACTATAGCAGCAGCCGTTAAAGTAAATGCCACATTGATATATTTCAACACCTACATCGAAATTTATATTTTGTCTTAATCTAATAAAACAGATTGCCCGGTTGCCCAAAAAGTGTTGTGTATATCTTGTCCGCGAAAATCTTTAACGTACTCGAGACTGTTCTGCCTCGGCCGCAAGCGGCCTCGGCCACAATTTTTCTCATCGTACGTTAAAGTGCGATTTCGCGGCCTTGACATACAAATAACTATTTTGGGCAACCAAATATGATTTCGCGGCCGTTAAAGTAAACGCCACTTTAATATATTTCAATACATCGAATTCTAAATGTTGTCTTAATCTGATAAAACAAATTGCCCGGTTGCCCAAAAAATGTTGTGTACTTATATCTTGTCCGCGAAAATCTCGAGATTGTTCTGCCTCGGCCGCAAGCGGCCTCGGCGACACTTTTTCTCATCGTACTTTAAGTGTGTTTTCACGGCCTTGACATACAAATAACTATTTTGGGCAACCAAATACGATTTCGCGGCTGTTAAAGTAAATGCCACTTTGATATATTTCAATACATCGAATTTTAAATTTTGTCTTAATCTAATAAAACAAATTGCCCCGTTGCCCAAAAAATGTTGTGTACCTAGGTATATCTTGTCCGCGAAAATCTTTAACGTACTCGAGATTGTTCTGCCTCGACCGCAAGCGGCCTAGGCGACAATTTTTCTCATCGTACGTTAAATTGCCAGCGATTGTCAACAGAAAAGGTGTTATGTATTCTGCAATGCGATAAGGCCGCATTGCGTAAGACAAACACAAAATTATTGAATTGCAGGGGTGGGAGATATTACCTCACCCACCGTACTAGCTCGATATTGCGCCATCGGATTTCCATGTATTCCGGTCGCTACAATATTTTCTAAGTGGCAAAAAATTTGAAAATTTGGATGATGTTCAAAATGCCATCTCCAGGTATTTTTCACAAAAACCAATTGATTTTTATCGATCCGACATTGAAAAACACTAGATGACAAAAGTGTGTTACATCATTGATAAAAAATAAAAACTTGTTAAAAACTTTTTGAATTTAATGTTAAAAAGGACATTACTTTCGGTGCCCCTGAGGTATAATAAAGTTTAATCTAATGTTGCGGGGCCTCTAGAAAGCGTGGGGCTAGGGCTGAATACCGGTTTTCGGTATCTCGGTATTGATACCGGTATTGACTTTTTTTACTGCTCAAACTATAGAAGAAAAATAAAAAACGCATAGCTTAGACATTCAAAGTTCAAAATTCCAAATTCAAAGTATTCAAAGATGTAAATATAAAATGTAAATTAAATAAATCCACATAAAATTCAAAAATTTCGTATTCATTCAAAATAGAAATTTGAAATAAAAAATTGAAACTCAAAATATTAATGCTAATGAATCCTAAATTATAATTTGAAAATTCAAATTTCAAAATTCGCAAAATATTACTGCTAGGTACTTAAAGTTACAAAGTTTAAATTAAATTCAATATTGAAATTGGAAATAATAAACTCGCGTTCCATTAACAAAAATGCAGCTTTGATATAAATCATCCTGTATAAACTTTGCGATTCAAGTGAAAATATTTTAGATTTGTAGCCTTACCATATGCGTAGAACGAACTTTCGAAATGTTCGTTAATAAACCCACAGTCTTCCATCCACACACTATTGGCCCACCCTGCATACATACAATATTTTGCACTAGTTATAAATATCATTAAGTAATCCAAAATATTTTCTACTAAAATAATATTAAATTAATACCGAAATATTTACCGGTATTTACGTATTAATACCGGTTTTAAATAGGTGCTGTATCAATTTTGTCCGGGATCCCGGTTTTCGAAATCCCAGAATTCCGGTATTGTAAGCCCTACGTGCAGTGGCGAAGTAGAATTAGCCCCCCCCCCACCCAAATTGCCCTGATAACAAATTGTTTAGTCCATGTTTATTCGATATTGTCATTAAAACATTTAGTATTAAATACTGTGTTTTCAACCTAATCGTACCTACCTAATATTATGATCACAAGGTGACGGGGCTTAAGCCCCCCCCCCAAAATCAGAGAGCTAACTTCGCCACTGCCTTCGTGGGGCCTAATGGGTAATCCGGCACTGAGTGTGTCCACGATAAAGAGGGGTAGATGGGGATGTCGGAAATGGTAATAGATAGTGAAGCGGTCAAATGAGGAAAAACTTATTTCTTTATGAACTCATATTTCAAAACTGTAAAAATTCAATATGGCGTCGATAGGGAATACGTAAAACTCCTAAGGAGAGCTCTGCAATTAATATTGCTAAAATGGTCATAAAATGGCCATTTTGGACGTCATCAACTAACAAAAATTAAAAAAACGATGCATAGGTCAAATTCTATGTAGCATAGTGATCAATTAATGTAAACCTTCTGGTTTCCAATTAAATATTTAAGTTACAATCTTGGTTGAAAGTTGCGTAAATGTGGTACCTCTCCTTCAGAACTTTCGAACAATTTGACCAATATGAACTACAGAGCTCTTCTTAGGAGCCTTAAGGTGGCCCTAGACTCCCTAGAGTGTTTTCAAGATTTTTTTTTGAAATCTTCGTTATTCCATTTCCATTATCTCTACCCTGAAAATGTGATGAATCTATTACAATAAACAAATGGAAACCCACATTTGTGTTTTCATCCCGTATTTCGTTAACGGCATTAATCCTAAATACGCAAATTTTTCTCCATTTTGACCGATTTTGTATCTGTACCTCATTTTATACTGGACACACTGTATTAAACTTTTGCACAATTTTGTTTTTGAAAATGATATATTTAATAAAACCAAATCGACAGCCTCAAAAAAATTTAGAACGGATTTAATACGATATACAAGTAAGGGTTTAAGCATCAACCCTAGATTCATCTTATCGTTAGCGTCACGAGCAAAAGTGTAGAGAATATTAGATTTAATAGTACAAATTGGGGGTAGTAATGGCAGTACATATATCAATTCTTTGAATTATGCGTCAATTTATCTACAATTATTAGCAATTAGGTAGGTATAAATTCTTAGAATTGTGAGTGTTATTTTAGGGTAATGGGGTTGTCGCCCGGGAGATGGGTTCTACCTAAGCGGTAGAACACCACGTAAGAGTAAGGACACTAAGGGTAGATACGAAGCGGCTGTTGACGAGCACTTTACGTTTTTCGCATTTATTATTATTAGAGGGCGGATTATATGCAAAATGCATATTGTTGAATATTGATGCTGTAAAAGTACCCTTCCGTATCTAGGTGAATCACATTAATGCGAGTTATATGACACCAATTTAATTTTGCATATTTTGCATATATTTGCAGCAATGTTCATATTTTTGTAAAATGTGTATATTATTGCATAATTTGTGCATTTCTAAATAAATCTGACATTTTACATAAAAAAATTTCTCTCATCTCCTCAAACGAGCACAGTAAATGAAACTTTTTAAATAAAAGATTAAAATCTAAAAAAGAAAACCTTTAAAAATTCCTGTAGAAGGTAAGAGAAGCGTCACTGCTATAATTTCGCCGTAGCATTCGATCATATCGAGATTTAGATGGTGCTGCCTTGCATCAACTTGATCGAACGGGGATATATTTTATCTGATACGCGACAAGGATTTAACTTAAACAATTTGGAAAAACACCTTATTGTAAATTGTTATAGGCAGAAAAGCGATGATCAGAATAATATGTTTAATTCTCTAACCTAACTGATCGTAAGATTATTTGTAGTTAATATTACACATATACATTATTATTATTTTAATTACTTAATTTTTTTAATTTCATTAAGAACCTTTTTCACATAATAGCAGTTTTTGTTTAATACAGGTTGTTTATTATTTCTTGGTATGCATATTTTGCATATAATGTTGCATATTTTAACATACTAACTGCATATCTTTAACATATTTGGTGCATATATATGCGCATATATGTGACTTTTTATGTGCATATTAATCCGCCCTCTAATTATTATCGTTATTTAGAATAAACTCTAACATTAGATTACCGAGTTTTGATTAATACCCTAACCTCTAAGACAATGATTAAACAATGAGAATGAGAAAATGTAATGCAAGAAAATAGCGTCATTTTCACTCACAGATTCTGTCTGGGACGCTAGAGCAATTTCTGAGTACCTATACCTATGTACAGGGTGTCTCACGGTGACCGTCGGTTAGAAGTATATCAAGAACTGTAAAAGCTAGAAATTTGAAATTTTGCACATGCGACATGGAGTGTTTAATCTATTAAATAAAAATATTTTCCAAATGGCAGCACTTTCGGAAATACCGGAAGTGAGCATCAACTTCCTTATTTTAAATACAAACCAGGCAATTTTTTTTCACATTCTGATGTGTCATAAAATGTTTAGTAAGTATGCTTAAAATAATCGGGGTATCAATTTTGATTGTTGAGAAAAAAAATTTTTTTCACTGAAAAATGTCAAAATCTTGTTTAGGAAATAAAATTGAAACTCGAAAGTGGTAAAAGTTAGGGAAATGGGATTTTAGGTTCTCAATGTCGAAAGATTGAGACACAATTGTATGTCATGGATTATAAAAAATTGCCCGCGGTTACGTATCTATTTGACGTTATTTCCAGACTTAAGAAAAACTTTAAAAAGCCTCTTTTTTTAAATGGAATGCCTATTTAATTATCGGCCCATTCAATGCAGAAATTAATTTCCTTTAAATTGATATACCATTATGTTCCTATACCTAAAATCAATGATTACAGAGTTATTTACATTTTTCTAATTAAATTTATAATTACATACTTTACAAAACATGGTTGGCTTTGAAAATGTTCAAAAATTTTTTATTCAATTGTTTCTTATGATGACAGTTGTCAGTTAGCTATCAGTTTGAAAGTTTACGCTACATTTACGTTTGTTAACAATGTTATCTGTTTGAATTTTGATTTTTGCGTTTAATATTTGTTTTTAATTGGGAAATATGGAATACACAAACGCTGATATTCTAAATTTGTTTTACATTCATGGCGAGTCTGCTCGTATTACTTTTCGGACCTGCAGAAGCTTTAACTATTGAATAAAGAATCACTCAACACTTTAACGAAAGATATCCGCATTTACCTACAATGACAGAACGAACAATCAGGATGA
Source organism: Pyrocoelia pectoralis (assembly GCA_036250285.1). NCBI lineage: Eukaryota > Metazoa > Arthropoda > Insecta > Coleoptera > Lampyridae > Pyrocoelia > Pyrocoelia pectoralis. The sequence goes on from CM070083.1 coordinate 22,445,870, forward strand.
TTGAAACGAATCTTCGAAATGTGGGCGAAGTACATGCACCACGAAATTTGGCAAAGCCAATTGTCCCCAATGACGCTGCAGAAACCAATGTATTGGGATATTTTAATGTTTTCCCTGAAAGTTCTGTTCGTTCGGCGGAAAGAGACCTTGGATAGTCAAGAAGTTGCATAGATAGAATTTTAAATAATCATAACATCATAAGAAACATTTGAATAAAAATTTTTGGAAAATTTTCAAAGCCAACCATGTTTTGTAAAGTATGTAATTATAAATTTAATTAGAAAAATGTAAATAACTCTGTAATCATTGATTTTAGGTATAGGAACATGTTATATCAATTTAAAGGAAATTTATTTCTGCATCGAATGGGCCGATAATTAAATAGGCATCCCATTTAAAAAAAGAGACTTTTTAAAGTTTTTCTTAAGTCTGGAAATAACGTCAAATAGATCAGTAACCGCGGGCAATTTTTTATAATCCATGACATACAATTGTGTCTCAATCTTTCGACATTGAGAACCTAAAATCCCATTTCCCTAACTTTTACCACTTTCGACTTTCAATTTTATTTCCTAAACAAGATTTTGACATTTTTCAGTGAAAAAAATTTTTTTTCTCAACAATCAAAATTGATACCCCCGATTATTTTAAGCATACTTACTAAACATTTTATGACACATCAGAATGTGAAAAAAAATTGCCTGGTTTGTATTTAAAATAAGGAACTTGATGCTCACTTCCGGTATTTCCGGAAGTGCTGCCATTTGGAAAATATTTTTATTTAATAGATTAAACACTCCATGTCGCATGTGCAAAATTTCAAATTTCTAGCTTTTACAGTTCTTGATATACTTCTAACCGACGGTCACCGTGAGACACCCTGTATAGGGTCCATCAACAGTGCGTCGGCTTCTATTGTACAGAGACCAAAAACGTTAGAAGTTTCATTCAAATTTTGGGAAAATATGTACAGGGTGCATCAATAACCTGTGACAAACAAACAAACAAAATTTTTTAATGGAACCCTCTGTATAATTTTACCTGTTGAGAACCTCCTTGGACCCCATTATTTATTCCTAAAATATTACGGTTTTTAAACGAACAGTTCCGCAGTAATAAATTATTTAACAAAATATACAGGGAAAATGTGTACTTGGGGGTTACTAAAAAAGTCGAATCGATGTAAAATATTTTCAAAATGGCAGCACTTCCGGAAATGCCGGAAGTACCTACCAACTTCGTTATTTTAAATAGCAACCCCTATTTTTTATTGCATTTTTGGATTCTACGTGAAATTTCAAAACCTTTGATACCAACAACCAACATGTCAAGTCAATATCTACAAATTATGGTTTTTAAGTTATTTTTATTTATTTAAAAAAATTGCAATGAAATTAGAATAAGTCAGAAACTATTAAAGATAGGGATAGGAACATGTAATACCAAAATATACCTATTTTTATTCTCTATCAAATGCAATAGTAAGAAAATGGTCATTTCATTTAAAAAAACTGAGTTTTCAGTCTTTGAATTTTCTTAAATTTGGAGCCTCATAGGTGACCTCGTACGCAACATAACTTTTTTTTAAGTACACCAAAAGAAAGCCCCATTCTTCCTCTATGCGCTGGTGAAAACTCGGTTCCCATAGCTACAACCGTTTTCAAGTAATGAATTCTTTAAGTACCGTCTGCATCCGCCATTTTTTTTAAATAAATGAAAATAACTTAAAAACCATAACTTGTAGATATTGACATGTTAGCATCAACAGTTATGAAATTTCACGTAGAATCCAAAAATGCAATAAAAAATAGGAGGTGCTATTTAAAATAACGAAGTTGGTAGCTACTTCCGGCATTTCCGGAAGTGCTGCCATTTTGAAAATATTTTACATCGATTCGGCTTTTTGAGTAACCCCTAAGTACAAATTTTCAAAAATCTACCTATAAAACTTTCCCTGAAACGTCTAACCAAAGCTCCCAAAAAAACACCCTGTATATAATTTTCACTATAGGTATCTCCTCTAAAGGCGCCCCATCACCATAAATCCAATTTCCATGTCAAATTTGAATTCAATTCTTGTTGTAGAAGGTTGTCAGATGTTCTGATTTCGTTTATGATGATTCATCTGTTGAAGCCATAAATAAGTAAAACCCATGTAACATCATTACTCATTCAATAGGTAAGTAGTTGTAATAATATTTTAGGATATAGGCTTTCGTTGAATTTTGTCAGTAACAAAGAGTTATGGTTAATCCTGATTGACATTTTCAGGTAAACATAAGCTGCTCACAAAAGCATATTAGTCATGCATAATGTCAACAAACTTGGGATCTACTCTTCCACGAAAATTTGTATAACTTGTACAATATTTATTTAGAGTTAAGGTAGGTTTAACTGTATCGCACCCGATTGGTTAAGCTACAAATGACGAAGCCAATCAAAAAATCGGAAGTTGTCTTCTTCTAGATGAACCCTTATATCTTATATTTTCCAGTTAGTTTTATTCGTAAGGTAAAATATATCAGATATAATGTATGTATTTTAAAATATCAGTGTTGATCCATAATATAATAAGTAGGTTTATTGGTTCACGTGTTTTACCTTATCCAATCATGATATTACAGTCCACAAAATTTATATCAATCAAACTCATATATACGCAACATCGTCTTATACAGGATGGTCAAATTTAACTTACAATTTTTAGATAATTCAAAACAACTTTTTAAAATGGAACATCCTGTATATCTTCCACTTGATCGATAAAGAATTAAAATAGTGTTTCATACATAGGAGAACCGAAGTTTTACCGAAAATCAATCAATCAATTTGGAACAAAATATTATTTATTTGTAATGAAAATAAATGTTGGTTTAAAAATAATTTATTGCTGCTGAACTATTCGTTTATAAGTCGTAGTATGTATTTTAGGAATAAATAATGTGGTCCAAGGAGGTTCTCATCATGTACAGTTATACAGAGGCTTCCATTAACAAACATTTTTGTTTGTTTGTTACAGGTTATTGAAGCACCCTGTACATGTCAAAATTTTTCTGAAAATGACCGAAAAGGCTTAAGTATTTGTCGCACCAAAATAGAGGTTTTTGTATTCAGAATCTTACACCATGCAGCTCAGGACAAGACTGATTGGTAACAATTTATTTTAGATCTAATGCTTTCGACTCCACTCAAGATTATTAATGAGTATTTCAAAGGATGGAATTGATGAAGAATTTTGAACGAATAAATTAAAAGGAAGAAGAATTAGACGCAGAAGATTTGCCGATGCCAAATCATAATGTCTCGGTTAGATGATGGATGATCGAAGAAAACACTATTTTAACCACTCAGTTAGAGAAGAATACGTGGTTTATCCGAAGAATTAGTGATACCAACAATGCAATTAGGTATAAACGATTAGTTGGTCGTCGAGACTAAACATTCTCCCTCCTCCCCTAAAATCCCTGCCAATTCCTTCGCTCCTCCCTCAAATCCACCAATCTCTCTCCATACAGTCTACACCTTCTCTCTTCATCTTTCGCCCAGTATTTTATTGTCTCTCTCCTCGTTCCCGCATCTAAATTTCGCTATCGGCCTCTTATTTCCCATCCCTAATCCACCCCTCAAGTATCTTGGCACTCCCTCCCTCATAATTTCCCCATACCTCCATCTCTGATTTTCCTCCTTTCCCGTATCCTCTCAATTATCTCTTCCCTCTCTGTACCTCTACCCTCGCATTTCACAGTATCTCCCCCTCTCGTCCTGCTTATGATTTATCCCCCCTCATTTCTCTCCTGTTCTTAGTTTGTCGTAAATGGCTTTCGCAATAGTTTTTCGTCAATCTGATCCAATACAACAAAACTATGTATAGGTACACACATTCTTGTTTGAGTTCATCGGTTTTCTCCCTCAAACTGTTTTTGTGGCTGTCATCGAAACGAATTTGGCCTACGTCCAAGGAGGGGTTGTTTCATTCATACTTTTCTTTAAAGTTCACTCTAATGTTTAAAAAAATAAAAGAAATTGTGGGTTAGCTCTCCCATAATTTTGCATAAATAAATGTGTGTTTTTCGAATTTTCTTCTTCTTCTTCTTCTTTTTGGTCCAAATTTCACTGTAGCGAGTATAGCCATGGAAGGCAGCCATACAGTATATTTCCAATTGTATGGTTGTTGTTAAAATACCTTAAAAGATCATTTCTAGACTTCCCCTTCTTTCTTCGTTTGGTCTTGTGTACTCCAGATCTTTTATTGTATACATATTATTGTTTGTATATTAGGAGTTATGGTTCCCCATGTATTTCTTTAATACATCATGTATATCAGTATAACAGTCTGTCTTCTTCTGCCTCTTCTGGACTTAATTTGGAGAGTGGACAACACCACAGGTGCGTCGGCCTCATGATTAGAATTGTCTCACTCCGCAACGTCACTCATCCATTTGTGAAATATACTGATGGAGCGTATTGATATCCGGTCAGGATTCTCCCATCATGGATACTCCACTTGAGCAAGTGCAGGGCAATAACGTAAGATATGGCGCGCCATCTGATAGTCATACCGCGTATGTGCCTCTTTAGTATACAGTACTCAGAATGATTCTTTTAATCTTTTGATGACTTGTTCCTCTTGGTATATTTTTTCTTTTTTTGTATTCATAGGTCAACTTTTTTTTGGAAAAGACTATTGCCTCGATGGGCAAGAACGAACCTTAAAGGTTTTGCTAAGTTAATTGTCATTTATTGTCGAGTGTGTTCAAAACTTTGAGAGCAATGATGATCGAAAGTTTTACTTATGTACGAGGGCTGTTTGACCGTAGCGTGACTTTTCGCTAGATGGCGCTGATATCGGGAAAACGGAAACGTTAGTATAGACTACAATCTTTTAGAGGCGTAATCTGCAAATTCATTCCAATCGGTGAAATAGTTACATTTGACGGTCATAGGAAGAATACAGTTTGTTGTTATTTCGTGTTTTAATTAAACATTATTTTTGACGCGGAAAAACTGTGAAAGAAACAGGAAAAGCTACGGAAATGTTACGGCGAATCTGCTCCGTCGCATGGAATGGTTTCCAAATGGTTGAATTCATTTAAAACTGGCCATATGAGCACTGATGATGGTGAACGCACCGGGCCGTCACAAATGGTCACTACCAAGGAAATCTATCAAGAAATACATGATCTTGTAATGGCTGATCGACGACTGAATGTTCGCAAGATAGCTAATCTCAATCGAACGGCTGCACAATATTTTGCATGAACATTTGCATATGAAAAAGGTTTCGGCAAGATGGGCGCCGTGATTACCCGAAAATTCGATTTCAACTTTCAAAGAAATGTTTGGCCATGTTATAACGTAATCCAGTCGAGTTTTTTCGCCGATATGTGACTGTTGACGAAACCTGGATCCACCACCATGATACTCCAGAGACCAAAGAACAGTCAAAACAGTGGCTTTTATCCCGCGAAACTGCACCAAAGAAGGTCAAAGTTGGTCACTCGGCGAATAAGATCATGGCGACTATTTTTTGGGATTCTAAAGGCATATTGACTATTTGGAAAGGGGTAAAACAATACTATGCCGATTTATTGACCCGTTCTTATGTCGAATTAAAAAAAACGGCCACATATGGCACTGTTCCATCAGGATAACGCCCCATCTCAATCCTCCCAAATTGCGACCGCTAAATTAGTACAATTACGCTACAATTTGCTTCCCCATCCTGCATCCACCATATTCACCAGATCTGGCCCTAAGCGATTTCTTTTTGTTCCCAAACTTGAAGAAAGCACTAGCAAGCAAAAAAATCACATCAAATTATTGCTGCAACCGAGGCCTATTTTGACGAGTTGCCAAAAGAATATTTTTCGGGCGGTTTAAAGAAATTGGAGGACCGTTGGACTAAGTGTGTAGCCAGTTTGCGATCGAAGGATAATACCTATATCCTACAAAGGACTAACAATGAAGAAAGCAAAGGAAACTATTTGGAAAGGAAGTCTACTAAAACCAATTGGTACAATTATTGGTATAATTGAAGGGTTGGGGGGGGGGGGATATTTTGGTTTTAACAAGAACATTAAGTGAAGATGTTTTAGAAGTAAGACAATATGTCCAAATTCGTGTGGTTGACATAGTCTTCATGGAAGACTTGCAGCACATGGAAAATTCAGCATAATGGCTCGAATTATGTTTACACCTTTCAAAAAGATACAAGAAGAAGCTTGCGATGCCAGTCGGTGATGAAACTGGAACTTGTTGATTAGTGGTGTGAAGAATTGCGGAAGAAATCACAAAATTGTACAGGATAACAAAAGGTAGTGTGTCCAATATTGTTTAGAGCTGAAGTGATCATGAAGTCAATTTGCACTTTCAAGGATGACCCATCAGATCGACGCGACAGCGTTGCAGAATGCATGCGAGTGTAATAACTAAAGTACAGGTAGGTGCAAAATTATGCAACTAATCTGAAGAATGGTCTTTTAAATTATTCCCACCCCGCCCGTGGGTTAAGTACCTACCTACTCATTTAACTCATTATCCTCGACGTTTAAGTATAAGATGATGTTTTATAGTAGCCAGGCGTACACGGGTGCAATAGATCGAATCCAATTAAGTCGTACTTTTACCATTGAAAAGAAACGAGATGACAAAACGATAGGGATGATATGCACACCTAAACCAGGGCGGCAATAAATTTACTGTTTATTGTCAAATTGCGTCAATATACAGTAAGGTAAGTACGTGCGTAACCCGGTGTAAACCCGGCTTTCAATTCCCCTCGAAGGCATCGGTACCATACAAAGAAACCAGTTTATGGGTCTACAACCACTAAAGTTATTCAATCACCATTCCTGTTTTCGTGTGATTGTAATCAGGATCATTTATTCATTTTGAAAATTTTTTCATATAAATTAATAGTCTTTATCTATTTTAAGATTAAATCTGCGTTATTTGCATAAAACGTTAAATGTTTAACAAAGCATTTACTTATATCCTTAATTCGAAATTATGGCCACGGGGAATATTTCTTTATGTGTACATGTATCATGTATCACATGGGCAAATTATATACCTACCTAAAAATCTAGTATAATTCATGTAATGGTAATGGAAATAACATTGTAGCCTGAAGATGATCGATTAGGTCGAAACTAGTCGTTCAAATACAAATTTTAACATCCAATGAACTATTTTATGAGGGAGATTGGTTGCATCCCACCCTCAAATCAATAGTCAATGTCATCGAATAACTTTCAGCTGTACGTTAACCCTTAAAACCTAAAGGACAATAATTAACGTTCGAAGATTTCTCACTGATTAGCGTTTATTGGTCTTAACTTTGAACATTAACAGTAAAAAAGTAGAAATAATTGTCTGTCACCTCTCGCAGTCCGAGAAACCAATAAAAAGCTCATTTGTAACATAGAGAATCTACGTTACCAATTTTAAAGAGATCTATGAACTTTAGCTCCATACATTAATAATAGTGAGGTGCTGCGCTGTGCTGAAGAAACAATTTTCCACGCCTCATCATGCGAAATTTATCTAGGATAGTTCTCCTATAGATAAAAAATAATGAGGATGAATGTGCTCAACACTGCATGAGGAACTCTGGAACCAACGGAATCATCTGATCAACCTTCCAAACAAGTAGAATTGTTACACAACTATAACGTTTTCGAGTGATCAATCTGAGTTTGTAACATGAATCAAATCCTCATCAGCCTTATATTGATTGTCGATGTGCATTTTTAGGGTAATTAAGCACAGAGATAGTACTATGTTCTACTATGACATGAGGTAGGGTAAATCCGGGATAGGTGGCTATAGTTTTTTAAATCATTAACAATACACCTCTAACAAAATTGAGTTTATGAAAAAGAAGGTTAATAGTGCAAAAATTAAAAGATTCGAAAAACAAAAGTTGAAAGATCGGAAAAATTAAAAAAATTAGAAAATATAAAGTTGATACATAATACATGAAAAAAATAAACAGTTGAACGTTCGAATAAATTAAGAGATACACAAAATGCATAGTTGAAAGAACGGAAAAATTGAAAGATTTAGAAAACAAAATAAAAAATTGAAAGTTCAATCAAAATTGAAAGATCGAAGAAATAAAAAGATTTAGAAAATGAACAGTTGACATAAATTCAAAAATGAAAGAGTTAAAAAGTCGAAGATCCAAAAAATATAAAGTTGAATTAAAAGTTCCATTTTGTGGTACAATTTCGTGAAAAGAGCGTAAGCACAAACAAATTAATAACAAAATTTGAAGAATTTCAATTTTTAGTTTTGAAAATGGTTTAGGGACCTTCAGAGTTTTCTATGGGAGAGGAAATACAACATACTCTTTGAGTTACAAAAAAAAACAACCTAGAAAGTTAAAAATTCAATTAGTGAATATTCACTCCAACAAGATTCTACTAACTATTCATTTTGCTCCCTTCTCTCATGGGGGGTACAGATTCTTGCCATGGCGAGGGAGGGATTTTCTAACGGATTTAACCTATTTCATTGAAACTGGACGATATCAAGGGCACGATTTTTGTGACAAGCAGTTGTGGATCAGGAGTCAGGAGAACGCGCGGGCCACGACAGTATGTCAACACTGGCATCTTCCAGAAACTGCATCGAAGTCCGAGCGCTATGAGGACGCGCATTATTCTGCTGGAAAAGTGTTGCGTTGATCCCCCGAAGGCAAACGGGTTCCAGCACATTTGCGATATAAGATACAGCTGTCAAAGTACCCTCAACGGTAGCACATATTGCTCCCCAAATCATCAACTCAGGAGTACGGACAGTGTGTCGCTCGACAAAGAACTCTGGATTTCGTCTAATCCTCTTACGACCATCACGAGTTCAAAGATGAAATCGGGACTCGTCACTGAACACTACATGATCCCATTCGTGCTCCCAGTTTCTTCGCTCATTGTACCATTCTAGTCTTCGAGCCCGATGATCAGCAGTTAAGGGAAGGGTTCAGAAAGGACGATACGAACTAAGCCCATGAGACCTAATTCGTATATAAACAGTACTTTTTGATATCTGGCGTCCTAGGACTGAAGTCCAGGCATTCCCGATCGCTCGTGTTGTGCTAAATCCATCTCTTACAGCTGCTACTCGATGACGTTGATCTTCACGAACAATAGAGGCTCGCAAACGACCAGATCCAATTCGGCGACTACAATTGTGTTCCTGATTCCATCTACGCAATACTCGGATTGCAGTTGTTGCATTACAACCATTCAGAAAAAAGGAAGGGAAAACCATGTAAGAAATGGATACAGCAAACGCGACAAGTATGAGAGAAAAGGAGTGATAGACGATTGTCGAAGTAGCTAAAGACCGGAAAGAATTGATGAAAGTTACACATTTCGATACTCAATATGGGCAGAAGAAACATTGGGGAAGAAGAATTCGGTCACATACACCATTTCAACATTAAAAGATCTAATATACAGGGTGTTTCAGACCACCCGTACCGCCCAAATATCTCCCGAAATACAAAACGCATTGAAAAAAGAAAAAATACGTCTAAACATTTTTTTCAGACTCTATTGTTTGATAGTAATAGGATGTCCCCACTCCCACCCCCGGGGGGTGGAAAGGGGGGTAACTTCGTAATCTTAAATAGCACCCCCCAGTTTATTATGCAGATTTGAATTCTGCGTTAACAAATAGGAACTTTTTGTTTGAAACATTTTTTGAAGTTCGTGACAGATGGCGCTATGATCACCGAAAGAAGTTTTTCCGATTACCTATGCTAATTTGATGTCAGTTTTGTTAAATGACAATCAAAAATGTTATTCCTTTGTAAAAGGGAAGAGGGGGAGCTTTACTAACCCCTCCCTCTTCCCCACACCGCCAACGGCCCATAACCAAGGATGAGAAAACGCAACCATTTTAGATTTAAACAACTGTTCAATACCACGATTGAAGAAGTTAAATTTTGTAAATTTTTTTTGTCTGATGAAAAGTAGAAAAAAATTGAAATATTTTGATTTCACGAGTAAAGAACACATTGACATTCGAGATACGTTTAAATCTAAAATTAGGGGTGAAGTGACGGTGTGGGGAAGGGGGGAGTAAATAAAGCTCCCCCTCTTCCCTTTTACAAAACATTAACATTTTTTATTGTCACTTAACTAAACTGACATCAAATTAGCATAGGTAATCGGAAAAACTTCTTTCGGTCTGATGGTGTTCCTCCATATTTTCGTTTTCCCGTTGTATATCTTGTACAGTCTAAAATTTCTTTAATTGTATCTTCGTCTGAACCTGGAGGAATTGTGGAAGGAGTGGAAGTACGTAATCATTCAATGAAGTAAACGTCACCAAAGCAAACGCATTATCCCTAAAGGAAGTTTAAAAATACGACCGTAAAAGATTTGTGTGAAACCTATTAGAGAATTTTCTCTACGAATGACTAGGAAGGTACTTGCAGAGGAAATGACCAAAATTATGGAGAACCTGTACAGTGTAGGGCCTCTGCTTTTAGTGTAGGGCAGTAATTGTGGGTACTTGTTCCCTTTTCATCAACCCATCGAACTTCTTGATCAAAGAGATTATTCACCGTAAAGGGGGGGGGGGGGCAACGCTTGGTACCTTCAGAACTTCTGCACCTTGATCCTTGGGTGGATGCGTACCTAGGTCGTGTAGCGTTTTTCGTAATTCTTCGAGTGGGCGAGCAAGTGGCTAGACCTACGATGACTACTGCCAACATTTCTTCGATCTTCTTTTTATACAGGGTGTTTCAGACCACCCGTACCGCCCAAATATCTCGCGAAATACAAAACGCATTGAAAAAAGAAAAAATACGTCTAAAAATTTTTAAGACTCTATTGTTTGATAGTAATAGGATGTCCCAACTCCCACCCCGCGGGGTGGAAAGGGGGGTAACTTCGTAATCTTAAATAGCACCCCCCAGTTTATTATGCAGATTTGAATTCTGCGTTAACAAATAGGAACTTTTTGTTTGAAACATTTTTTGAAGTTCGTGACAGATCCATTTACCACAGATGATGCTGCCCAATCTGCCGTTCAGAAGCTCGATAATTATATCTATAATCAAAAAGGGCAACACATTCAAAATTAATGTTTCGAATCTTCGACTTTTCGTTGGAAACATATCCTAAAGGCAAAGAGGGGATACTGGGCAAGTTCAGCTGGTTTGATGGAGGTCATCATCAACAGTTTCCCATATGATAAGAAGAAATGTGATTTTTGTCCCATACAGCGACTTCCTTTCCTTGACTAAACGGCGTCTTGGAACTGGTCTTATTAAAGTGTGGGGGTGTGATACTATAGTAAATCCGGTGGATCCTCAAGAAGAACCCGATGAGAAAATAATATCCAAAGTAACACACACAAGATTCCGCAATTAAGGCAATGGAAGACCTAGGTTCACACATACTTGAAGAAAAAGTTGGAGGAAAATGTATTCTTCCATTCTTTTTTCCAATTGTCTTGGTGGTAATTCCATCTCTTTCATTTACAGCCGTCGCAATGGTAACATTCATGAAGTGGTGTCATTATGTAATACCAAAAACCTGATATCCTTACACTACTTTCCTATTTTCACTTGATCACGGATGAGGACGAATAAGGTCATCTTTCACTGTCACATCTCCTTTTTTGGTGTGAACCGGGTCATTTCTTTACTTTCTGCAAATGTATAAGCTCTTAAAATGAAGGATAAGACGTAAAAATCTCGAACGTTCATTTTTTTCTCATCAGGGTGAAACCATATATGGTTCCAACACTATCCATTATTCTACATTTCTTTTTGGTCTCTTCAGATTTTCAGAGTGGCTGCATATTCAGTATTTGCTGATAGTACAATGGCCACAGCAAGTCAAAAAATTCTATTTAATTGAATTGGAAAATCGACCGAAAAAGTGGGTGTTAATGGAATTCTAAGCAAATACACGGAAGTGTAGAAAAGGCCACAGTGTGCCTATTTATCGTAATTGCATATGAACCAAAAATGTCCTCAGAGTATTATTTCGATAAGTGTCTAGTACGCTTCTGTTTACACAAATAAAAATTACTCGGGGCTAACTCTGGGAAATAGGCTGAATATTCCATAGATTGAAACTTTGAATCATAGATGGCGCTGATTATCATCAAAAATTGTTCTGATAAAAGGATTCCAGGTGACAATTTTGCTTATGTAATCACGAAGCAGCTTAGTTAAAGGGGGGTAACAGTCGCCGGTAATGGTATGACCATTTTGTAAGTTATCTACTATCAGCAAAATTCACTCAGCATCCCAGAAAATCTTTTGGATCGAAGACTTCGTGTGCAGTTTTCGATCTAAAAGATTTTCTGGGATGCTGAGTGAATTTTAAGGAGGAGAAGATCCTTGGTGACGGTCATGATGGATACATGATTCATCAGCTGCCAAAGAAAATGGATTTCCTCTGATGAAATTTAATTTGGTTCAAATTCGTAAATGATTTGTTCACGTTTTAGCAAAGGCGCCGCCAAGAGGGGGCTAGGGGGGCAAACCCCCTGGGAAAAAGAAGAAAGGTAAAAATTATTAAAAATAAAAATAAATTTTTTACAAAATGTTGAAGAAACGCTAGAGCCACGAACCCCCAATACTACTTGCCCCCCTGGGAAAGTTTTCTGGCGGCGCCGTTGCGTTTTAGTCGTGTTTCCCATCTCGCAGACACCTTGTTATGGCCTAAATATAGACGTTTTAGAGTAGTTGCAGTGATCCAACAGGATGACCAGATCTTTAACACAATCGATTATACTTTCTTTCGTTCCGACGGACTATGACCTGTGACATGTTCTTCCAGAGCGAAATTGGTCAATTTTTTACTACCCTAACACATTTTTCATATCACTGAACAAAACTCGTTCTTTTCCATATCTTCGCAACTAAACGACCGAAACAACCACTTTTGTCTTGAAATACCTAGCATGTCACATACACAATAGAGTAATCAAACCCAAGGCCTTCAGTGATAGAAACCCTCGTAATTTAGGATAATCTCACCATTTGCTCTAACAGCCATGTTACAAAGCCATAACTTGCTAATTTGTACCTTTTTAAGCGGAGGTGCCAGATCTCGGCTCAAGCCCTACTAAGCACGATGCACATTAGATACAGTTTTCCTTTCTTTGGATCTTTTTAATTACTTTTAATTACATAAATGGCAATTTCTCTCTCATTTTTCAATTTACGTCATCAATTTTCCATGAAAAGACACTAATTACGGGATTGAGAAAATACGAAGCGTGATTATCTAATTATTTATACTGGCGAACGTAAACTGAAAAAGTCAGGTTTACACTGCAACAAAACACGAAAAGTGTACATCGTACTCAAATCGTTCGTAATTTGTTCGCAATACATTTGTTTCGGTTTGGAAAACGTGAATCGTGAAAGATTTTCCATAAAAATTGGTCAGACACTTTTGCACACGGCTTAAATTAAGGTGGAAAGTATCAGAGATGTTGGCTTTAAAAACGTCTTGAGAGTATTGATTAATTGTATTACACGACCCTACCTATTTTCGGGCATTGGCTCTAAGCAACAGGTGGTAAAGCTACGTTATTTTTTATTCGTTTATTACGTAAGAGAATTTATGACCAATTATGGTTTTGTTTACTAAGACGGGAGCATTTCGGCAAGTATTTTAACAACAGTGTCCTCTGACTCATCTATCTATTTAATAAAAGTTTATTCTCCCCTAAATGTTATCTGGCAACGCAGGCTGCGTGTAGGACTCACCCTATACGTCCCCTTTAGCTACGTTGAAGATAAATGTCAATTTATGACCCACACCGTTGTACGGTTTCGTATACGTGTCTTTGATGTTTCAAATGAGTTGTGTCTTTATATAAAATGGCTCTCCCTTTGCTAAATATTATTTTTTTTTGTTATGCCAAATGGGGGGGGAGGGGGTATTCTCTTTGGCGGGCGTCAAAAATAGAATATATAATTCACTAGGTAAGCGTAACAAATAGGGAACGGCGGGGGGGGGGGGGTGATAAACTTAGCTTAAACTTGGAAAAAGACAGAATAAATCAAAATAATTGAAACAATAGAAAAACAAGCAAACTTCGGGAGTGATCGATGGTAGAATAAATGAATTAGGATAAAAGGAGGACGAAGAGTGTAAAAGGTATTGGAAATTCAATTCAACGCGAGAGATCGTTTACGCAATTGTGTATCACCTACTTTTAAGAATTTTAAAATGTGTAAATAATACCGAACCTAGTATAGAACCTTGAGATACCTCACCCACGTTCGGTTTGTCCGCTCTTTGTTCAACGTAATCATTCTTTTTTTTGTAAGGCAATGTATTTCTTTAACTTATTTCTTTTGCATTGTATTCTTGCTGCAACCTTTATTTTTGGAAACGTGCACTTTCGATCGTGAGCATCCATATCCCTTGGATACGTTGATGTCTACAGTACGAAGGCATGTAGATCGAATAAGATTTCTTCTGCCGCGTACTGTACAACAGTAGAATAGGGACACATTCTCCCCTCCACTTTTTTCTGACGTCATGGTGTCAGAAGAGAAAGTGAAAGGAAGAATGTGCCCTGAGGGTGTGAAGGGGTGTGAAAGTAAGGTCAGTGGCCCTAGGGTGGTGTCCCTCGCCTAAGGCGGTGTCCCTCGCTTGAGGGTATTGTCTCCTCGTGGCGGTGTCCCTCGCCTGAGGGTGTTGTCTCCTCGTGATTTCATCGTCTAGGTCTCTCTCTCTCTTATCGGTTCTCTACGCCTGCGGCTGTGAAGAGTTGTTACGTGTGTACTAATGTTAGTTACATGGCAATTAATGACAAAATAATAAATGTTGTGCATGCGAATAAAGCGTGAAATAAAAAATGGACTCACCTGTGTTCGTTCGTTGTTGTAGTTAAACTGTCTATTTTCTCCTCTTCCCCGCCCCTTTTCCTATTAGATGATAATTAATCAGGCTCAGTCTGAGTATTGATAAGAACCAAAGTACAATAATAATAATAAATGTTTAGAGGAAGCTGTACTATCTATTTTAAAAAACTTAAGTTGAATAAAAAAGGATAATGTAATTTGATTAGAAAAAATAGATGTCTGGTATTAAAGTAAATTTTTACAAAACGATTTATAAAAAATGAGTTAAAGCGTAAAATTAAAATTGATTGATTTAATTAAATTAACGTACGATTTTTGCAAAAAGTAAAAAGGCTACTGAAGATAAAAAATTAATGGTTGTATATTCAGATTCCGAAATTGGCATGTGCATGTGAAGAATGGAAAACAAAGTAAAATAATAAAATCAGTTTTTGAAAACTACAAAAAGATTATTGAAATGGGTAAAAAAAAAAATAAAAGCTAGTACATTTTTATAAAACTAATAGCGAGAATTTAAACAATATTAAAACTTACCCTCTGATTAAACTTAAAAACTGACACGTATTCCTATACACCTCTGATTTCGACAATGGTTAAACTAAGACTGACTGGTCCCCTTCTTCTAATATCATTTTTGGTGAATGTATTATAGAAGGTAAAGGATATTATTATTATTATTATCGAAGCCTAATGAGTATTTTAATTGGAAAATAATAATGCGTCTGTAATTAGGTTTTGGAAAAATAAAAATGTTATGTACCTATGATGTTTTGAGAAAGTAAAAGGGTAATTTGATTATGGAAATGTTTTGTCACAACATGTTACGTGAGCAAACTTGAAAAGTAAAAGGTTATAGAATCTAGAATGACAATAATAATAATAATAAAATGCTTACAGGAATGTGCACTATCTATTTTGAAAAATTAAGTTGAATAAAAAAATGATAATGTAATTTGATAAGAAAATAGATGTATGGTATTAAAGCAAATTTTTACAAACCTAATTATAAAAATGAGTTAAAGCGTAAAATTAAAATTGATTTAATTAAATTAACGTACGATTTTTGAAAAAGTAACAAGACTACTGAAAAATAAAAAGTTAATGGTTGTACATTAAGAATGATAATATAACTTGATTAGAAAAATCTTTTCCTTTGATTTTTGCAAAACTTATTATAAAGCATCGTAAAATAAAAAAATTGCGATCATCTGTTGTAATAAACTGATTAAAAATATCTCTCAGTCTCTGATACAGTACTACTTAATTTTAAAAATTTAGAAAATCTTTTTGATTTGAATACGATATATATCTGTTACTACAACACACACACACACAATAATGAGCGATAGTCGCATAAAAAGAAAATTAAACAACAAGTACTTACCTGAACATTTTTTATATCCGATCGTAATAGTTAACTTACACTCGCAAAAACACATTATTATTATTATTATTATTTAATTATTATTATTATTTAATTAAGGGTTCGTTTAAAACTAAAAATTTTTGCACCCCTTCACTGATCCGCTTTGAACGTTGTGGAGCGTTCTTACACTATCGACATTCGAATGCGAAATGCCTAATTTTCCCTTCACCACACTTAATTGGAGGGAGATTAATTAGTTTGGAAAAATACTTGTTACATAAATGCTGACGACAATGCGGTTACCTTTCACTAAAATAATTGTTAAGTTTTCCATAATGATTTTGTTGTTGCTGAGATAATGAGTGAAGGTAAATTTTTTGATTTTTTAGTTTAAATAGCTATTCCGAATCTATTTTTTGCCAAGTGCTGTACAGTCTTCAAGTAACACCGTCGAATTGATTCCTTCAAATCGTTAGTGTAAGTAAATGTTTTTTCTTCTTTTATATATATATATGTAATAATACTTCTATTCACTGTTATAGAAAGATGGCAGAATCCGACTTTTTTGATTTCGATGCTTTAAATGCAACTACGTATTTCAAGCCGTACAATAATACTAAGGACTTAGTAGTAGGAAGAAAGCATCGACTCATCGAAATAAGTATTATAAAAACCAAATATGGCGACAGGGTGATGGCTGAAACGGAAGATTTCAAAATCGTATTACCCGAGCGTTTCTATAATTTTTTTATTCAACCGGGCCATATGCAAAAATTCAATGATGAATTAAAGACATGCGCTGTGTTTCTATGTAGTCAGGGGGCTTCTGGCCGAACAACAAATTTAAAAATTATAAAGTAGCTTGATATCTGTAATAATAGTAGTACTAGGTGTAGTAAAATAAATAAAATTGTTTGTGTTATCTTCTTCTTCTTCTTCTTCTTCTTCTTCTTCTTCAATCGAGTGAGTAGGTATTATTATTATAATGCATTCGCCTGTTTACGAACCAACACCAGAGGACATTAGAGATTTTAATGACTTGTTGATAAACTATCACAATATAATCGTTCAAGATGAGGTAGTGGAGAAGATTGAGAATGAGAATGAGAATGAATCTCATAAAAAAATCAGAAAACTGAAGATAATGATGAGTCACAGAGGAAGGATGAGAAGAAGAAGAAGAAGAAGCCCTTAGATGTAAAGATATAGGATAGTTAGTTAGTTAGGAAAATATATATTTGATTATAAAATATAATAAATTGAAAAAAATGCATTATATTACTGATAATAATAATAATAAATAAACACTTCATTATCTAATTGTTTTTGAATAAATCAATTGCTTGATAACTTATAATGAGATTTTCCAGAATGTACATGTGTTTTTCTAACCAACTAGCTAACTAACGGACTAAATATCTAACTAAGTCTATAATCTAAAACTAACTAGCCTGGCCTACACCTTTATGCCCAAATGGTAAAGTATCGAAGTTAGCTATTCTTCGACGTTTGGAGTACCTTATACGATACTGCTTCGTCTCAGGTCTACTAACTACATTATAACATCTGTCCCTAATTATTTTTCTATCATTATTCACAAAAATAGAATCCTTAGAGTTAGCCAATACCATTTCCCTCATAGAGTTAAAGTTAATAATTTCTGAATTCTTAAAATTTAATGTTATACCCTTCACCTTACAAATAGTATTAATATTACAATCACGGGTGGAATAAACTTTATAGCTATAGTTTTTTGGGCCTCCACTAACAAATTCCGAAATATAACTACCCGGGCCGTACGATTCTAACTCATCCGTCATCTGCCCGAGAAAATCCCCACAAACAGGATGCCAATCACCTGGTTTTTGAACAAAGATGATACTGTCGGTATCGTAATAGAGTACTCTACGGTCCAGTTTCTCCAGATAGTCGTAGAGTTCTAGCCGGGCATGGGCTGTAGTGTAAGCGGCTATGGCAACATTAACAGTTTGAAGCGGATCCCCCTCACCCTCTACCCTGTCCCAATTTACAACCATAACGTCGTCACTTACAGGCATGATCGATTGTATCTGAATCAAAGGATTTGCGAGTAGTTTGAAAAAATCTTTTGGTTCAGATACAATATCACACCGAACTAAATTCTCTCTTTGGCCAAATTTACCCCAGAAGGAATTCAACATCAACTTGGCTAGATACCTCAAGCCTTGATTTTTTTTCATGTTATTAAAATCTAGTTGAATTCCCTCTTTTTTAAAGAAATCTTCAATGTAGTTCAACTTTTCGGTGTCGGAAGTACAGTCACTGGGCCATCCTGAACATTCTTGTTTTAATTTTAAAAAATTGTCGATATATTCACTAAATAATCCGCCCTGTTTTGAAATTTTATCATATTCAACAACTTTATAAGCCCAAATTTCGTGAAAATCTAAAATTTTGTAATTTTTGCTAATCGCTTTTCGTAGCTCGTCGGCGACAAAGGTGCCAACAAAACTACGTTCATGTTCAGAATGACCACAGTCACTCTCATTTAGATCGATGCAACATGTCCTGCAAAGGACGAACATTAATTTTCCATGCATTCGCATCGGTAAGACGGGGTGATACAAGTCGTCTGGTGGTAGTACGCGACACTTTATTAAACCGTCTACCGTATCGATGGAAAGCTTCAGACAATTCTCATTACCTACATGAATCTGCGGATGGCCTACAGGATACTTCCGATACTTGTTTACAAACGGATATAGGGAACAGACATCATAATAAAGGATCTTTTCATTAATGCCATCACACTTATAATAAAGTGTGCTGGCATTAGTGCGGCCACCAAAGAAAGCGTCGCGAGGATTTAATGGGTCCATATTATAACAATTACCGTCACTATTTACGAACGTTTTAATTTGATCGTTTGAAGAAATGAGATTTTTAAAAGCACACTCCTTCATTTCGATCAAATTATAACCTCTACTACGCAAAAATTGCGACCGTGCCGCAGTATTTTCGTTGCGTATAAACATTGCCCTATCCATCGGAATGTCTTTATCGAAATTGGCTTGATTGGGAAAACAATATTCGCAACCATGCCAATAACAACCCAGAAATTCGTAAATGGTATTATTTTCTTTACAATACCCATCTACCTTGACACCTTCGGGGATGCGATATTCTCGAGCCTTTCCGGCGTGCTGAATGGAAATCTGTTGCGAATGCTCAATCCAACGTAGCCATTGAAGGGCTATCTTGGATTGAGTGTCAGCCATTCTGTATCCACCTACGGGTATTAACCCTATGGTGTTGGGCTTAAGGAAGCGACGTCGAAATACCTTATTACACGCACTCGCAATGGTGCATGCTTCTGTAAACGGATCGACGTAATTACTGCTCTTGAATATATTCCAGAAGCGGATGCAGCCCTTCAACAGAATTTTAACATCCGTTACACAGTAATTAATTATTTCTTCTGCCATTCGAAAGACAACACCGTTTTGTATTTCTTGATTGTACCAATCAAGAAATTTAGTACGATGCTTTGTCGACATATCGTCCGGTGAATAATACTTAAGTTCTGGTAACGGACCGACATAATTCTGATTCTCGGCAGTGTTAAATAAGTATGGAAAATAACCCTTCGATTCAGGAAAGTCGAACGTTTTAGGTATGGCCGATAATGGTAATGGGATGAAGTTTAGCGAATCTATAAATCTAATGTTACCGCACTTAATCGATATTAATTTGAGGCCATTAGAAATTACCTGGGGACTCCAACTGTTTATGTTCTCGAACATGGCCCGTAATACGAAACACCCGTCGTACCCTTTCATATTATGAGCAATGGCCGTCACTGAAAATTTTCGAGCTCGCTCGGCCACAAACTGTAGAAACGAATTCACGGGATCCTTCCGAAAGATGTGCAGTCTGGGACCGCAAAATTCGCAAACTTCATCAACATTATCATTATGGATGCACATTGCACACACGCTGGCAGCCACACATAAATTACACTCATGCAAAAACTTTTCACTCATACCCATATATGCCTTCTCTTGCATACACTCTAAATCGTAAAAAATGAACAGTGACGGCATAGCTGCAGCTGTTAATTCTTTAGCTTTATTTATAGGCATGTAACAAAAGTGACCAAGAGGGCATATTTTTTTACATACCTTACAATAAACATGTCCGCATTTATGATCTACTGTATCTACTAACCAAAAGCTTCTCAAACATTCCATACATCTACGCAGCTGTTTACACAGTCCGCTTTCCTGGTGGTTTCTAAGACATGTCTCACCGTGAAAATCTCTGTGACAAATGTTACAAACAATTTTTGCGTTTAGAACAGAACATGGCGGTTTTTGATGACAACATGGACACTGATACATGCAGTTTGCGTGACGTTTTTTGTCGTTATAGCGGTACTTACACGGTACGCAGAAGTATCCACAAGTAAATGCAGACGTCAAGCTGGTAATAACGTTATAATGTTCATTTTCCAGCATTAAATTTAAAACGATTCGCTCCTGATTTTGGGGACCCTCAAAATAAACGCTGTTCCCTATACGCGAATTGTAAACAACTATCGTATATTTATGCAAGTAATTTTGAAATGCCTGTATGTGCTCGTAACTACCACCTTGACTTAAATCAACTCCGCTCACCTGACAAAGATGCATGGCTCGTTGTCGTAACAAAGGGCCCCTCTTATTTTTCATGAAGGTTAACATAGGATCATTGAGCCGATATGCTATAGCCAGAATTAAAGCATATGCTAGGCAATTGTTATCTTGCATGTCCGGAACAACGATGAAACCTCGAAATTTTGCCTTACAAAAATCTTCAAACTTCAAACCTGTTAATTTTTTCCTACCATAACCGGTTGGCACTACAACCCTATCTATCTGCAGTGTCATAACATCACTAGCGAAAAAGCTTGCATTGCTCTGCAATACTTTTTCCAGTACAGACATTATAACACTAACAGATAATTGATCGACCCTTCTAAACGAAAGTCCAATAGGCTTCTCAGGAAAACGTGGGTTACGAAGAGTAAACCCTACACGGTCCGACGGTGCTGCATCTTTAATGATATACGTGAGAAGTTCTTGAAAGGCATCCTGTAAATTAGAACAACTTTTAGAGTCGACACCTTTTAAAAATATGTTTATAATACCTGCATGTAAGATAAGGGATTAACCACAGCTGTAGGATGCTTAAAGCTGAAACGGACGCTCCTACAGGTGGTGTTGAACTTTTTAATACGTCTCTCGTTCAACTCTTGTATAACGTTTATATTCCTAAAATGTTGTGGTGGCTGTGTCTGCGGAGGCGGTGTTGACTGAATACGTCCCGACCCTTGTAGATTTTGTTGCTAGAAAAAATATTATTCACTGATGAACTAAATGTTTAAATTAAAACTTACGGTTATTTCACTTAAATATTCTACTGAAAACGGGTTCGTGGTAGTTATTTTACGCAAATATTCCACTGGATTCCACTTCGTATCGATCATTTCAGACCTGAAAGATTTTTTAAATTTTAATTATCAGTTTAAGTAAAGCAAACTTACATTTGACGACTTGTCGATGGTAAAACAGTCGCAGTTCCTGTTGTTTCGATCATTTCAGTACTAAAAGATTAACAATTCAATGATTAGCTACCTATGTCGTAGATAAAACTTACTTTTGACGACTTGTCGATGGTAAGACCATCTCAGATTCATCGGCCGGTGTTGCTCTGCGAAAAACATTCCAGTTTAAAAAATAAAAACTGATAAAAAAATATTTATACTTACAAAGTACGGCCGGTATTAATATCACTTGCGTTTAAGTGCTGCATTTTTGATATGAGTAATGCGCTTTTATACGAAGAGTTAACAGTAAAATGTCGATAATGAAATCAGTACGAATATTTATAAACTTTTGAAAGACCCTGTTATCATATATAAATGTGACAGTTAATTACAGTAGACGCTAATAACATTCTCTAATTAGTTTAACTTTTACCTATAAATAAGGTAATTAGGGAATCGTCCAATTTTCAATTATGGAAATATTTTTAATAAAACGTAACGAGAAGAAATGTTAGATAAGCAATTTAAACATTTTTTACTTCATTTAAGACTAATCTCTATAATAGTAAAATAGAAAAATGCAGATAATACTGATTTAAACATAACTGCGCA
Organism: Pyrocoelia pectoralis; assembly: GCA_036250285.1. NCBI lineage: Eukaryota > Metazoa > Arthropoda > Insecta > Coleoptera > Lampyridae > Pyrocoelia > Pyrocoelia pectoralis. The sequence continues at coordinate 22,468,268 of CM070083.1, forward strand.
ATGTACCTCGCGTTTTATCTTAAACCTTTGTTTTACTTTAAAGATTTAATATCAGATTACTTATATTATTTAAAAATATTAACTTGTATTTAATGAGGATGTAAACTTATCATAATAACTGCATTTTACAGCTCTCTTTTATATGCGTAACTTTTAAAATATTTGACATTTTAACTTTAAAACAACAGCCCTATTTTTAAAATAATTATTTAAAATAAAAATTAAAAAATTTACCTTCACTCACTCATTATCTTTTTAAAAGCAACAACAAAATCGTTATGGAAAACTTAACAATTAATTTAGCGAAAGGTAACAGCATTGTCGTCAGCATTTATGTAACAAGTATTTTTTCCAAACTAATTAACCTTCCTTCCAATTAAGTGTGGTGAAGGGAAAATTAGGCATTCGCATTTCGAATGTCGATAGTGTAAGAACGTTCCGCAACGTTCAAAGCGGATCAGTGAAGGGGTGCAAAAATTTTAGTTTTAAACGAACCCTTAATTAAATAATAATAATAATTAAATAATAATAATAATAATAATGCGTTTTGCGAGTGTAAGTTAACTATTACGATCGGATATAAAAAATGTTCAGGTAAGTACTTGTTGTTTAATTTTCTTTTTATGCGACTATCGCTCATTATTGTGTGTGTGTGTGTTGTAGTAACAGATATATATCGTATTCAAATCAAAAAGATTTTCTAAATTTTTAAAATTAAGTAGTACTGTATCAGAGACTGAGAGATATTTTTAATCAGTTTATTACAACAGATGATCGCAATTTTTTTATTTTACGATGCTTTATAATAAGTTTTGCAAAAATCAAAGGAAAAGATTTTTCTAATCAAGTTATATTATCATTCTTAATGTACAACCATTAACTTTTTATTTTTCAGTAGTCTTGTTACTTTTTCAAAAATCGTACGTTAATTTAATTAAATCAATTTTAATTTTACGCTTTAACTCATTTTTATAATTAGGTTTGTAAAAATTTGCTTTAATACCATACATCTATTTTCTTATCAAATTACATTATCATTTTTTTATTCAACTTAATTTTTCAAAATAGATAGTGCACATTCCTGTAAGCATTTTATTATTATTATTATTGTCATTCTAGATTCTATAACCTTTTACTTTTCAAGTTTGCTCACGTAACATGTTGTGACAAAACATTTCCATAATCAAATTACCCTTTTACTTTCTCAAAACATCATAGGTACATAACATTTTTATTTTTCCAAAACCTAATTACAGACGCATTATTATTTTCCAATTAAAATACTCATTAGGCTTCGATAATAATAATAATAATATCCTTTACCTTCTATAATACATTCACCAAAAATGATATTAGAAGAAGGGGGCCAGTCAGTCTTAGTTTAACCATTGTCGAAATCAGAGGTGTATAGGAATACGTGTCAGTTTTTAAGTTTAATCAGAGGGTAAGTTTTAATATTGTTTAAATTCTCGCTATTAGTTTTATAAAAATGTACTAGCTTTTATTTTTTTTACACATTTCAATAATCTTTTTGTAGTTTTCAAAAACTGATTTTATTATTTTACTTTGTTTTCCATTCTTCACATGCACATGCCAATTTCGGAATCTGAATATACAACCATTAATTTTTTATCTTCAGTAGCCTTTTTACTTTTTGCAAAAATCGTGCGTTAATTTAATTAAATCAATCAATTTTAATTTTACGCTTTAACTCATTTTTTATAAATCGTTTTGTAAAAATTTATTTTAATACCGGACATCTATTTTTTCTAATCAAATTACATTATCCTTTTTTATTCAACTTAAGTTTTTAAAATAGATAGTACAGCTTCCTCTAAACATTTATTATTATTATTATTATTGTACTTTGGTTCTTATCAATACTCAGACTGAGCCTGATTAATTATCATCTAATAGGAAAAGGGGCGGGGAAGAGGAGAAAATAGACAGTTTAACTACAACAACGAACGAACACAGGTGAGTCCATTTTTTATTTCACGCTTTATTCGCATGCACAACATTTATTATTTTGTCATTAATTGCCATGTAACTAACATTAGTACACACGTAACAACTCTTCACAGCCGCAGGCGTAGAGAACCGATAAGAGAGAGAGAGACCTAGACGATGAAACCACGAGGAGACAACACCCTCAGGCGAGGGACACCGCCACGAGGAGACAATACCCTCAAGCGAGGGACACCGCCTTAGGCGAGGGACACCACCCTAGGGCCACTGACCTTACTTTCACACCCCTTCACACCCTCAGGGCACATTCTTCCTTTCACTTTCTCTTCTGACACCATGACGTCAGAAAAAAGTGGAGGGGAGAATGTGTCCCTATTCTACTTACAACTTTAGCGCATAAGTTTTCGCCATGTTGCGGTTCATGGAGCTACTAAATATTTTTATATTAAGAGTTTACCCCTATTATTACCACTGGTAAATCCAGACTATAAACCTGATCGGGAAAGCACGTAAGTGTACAACGTTCAAGAAGCCCAATGGAGAACGTAGGTAGCCATTAGTCATAAAAGTTATGGCCTTAGTTTGTTGGGATGGCCAGGGCGTTCTTCTTATTGATAGGCGAAACAATTAACGCAGCCTACTGTACCACATCATTTAAGGGGGGGTTCAAGAACTTTTTTCGATCCAATATTGACCCTGATTTCTATAGCGTTGAAGGCCTCCAAAGCTCTCTTACGTCTGCCCAGTTTGGTGTTCTTCTTAGCCACCTTTCTTTCACCTGCACGCACCGATCTTGGTTTACGTTGGCCCATTCCACTGAAGAAATCTCTACGAATTTGTTTGATGAATTCCGAAATTTTCGAATAATGAGAGCAATTTACGAGGAAATTTAGCCTGAGCGAAAGAGTTGTGATGGAACGACAATTTTTCCTGCTAGTACGCCAAAAGTTCACTCGCCATTGGAAAATACTCGTACTTCATTTTTTGGAAAACTCGCTGTGACCACTGTATTGGTCGGATTGTTGACTTTTATATCTGAAAATGACCCCAATGAACCCTCACGGCAGTTATGCCTATCGATATCGCATTGGGGTATGCTATTTCTATTGTACCTTTGAAAGAATCGCAAAATATCGCAAGAAAACAGTATCTGTCTCACTTGGCACATCCTAGACAGCTTGAAACATTATACTTTTTGCTAAAACTAGGCATATGAGCCGTGGCATGTTCTTAGGGTCATTTTGAGACATAAAACTCCATGATCGGAGCAAAACTATGATCAGAGCGAGTTCTCCAGAAATGCATGCCAAAGTCCAATTTTTACATGGCTTTTATATGGAAGTGCGATTATGAAATTTTTATTGCTTAGGACAATTGAACCCCTCCTTACAAAAATCGGTGAAGACAAAAAAAATTCTTTTCGCCAGAACAATGAACAAGTCCACTCCTCATCTGCCATATTTTGTTTTCCTGGATTATAACTTATTCCCAAATCTAAAAACAAATTCGCGCTGATAAGAAAATCTAACAAATATACGATTGCTATCACAAATACTTATTTTGACCTCCTGGACCAAGTGCATTGAACTTATCATATAAGTACACCGAATACTGTTAACCATTATGGAACTGTATTGGAAGAATTACAACAAGAGCCTTGAGTGACCATAAGCAGCGCAGAAACGAAGATTGGAGAGCACCTGTTATCGCTTTCTCTTTTCAAAAGGAAGATTAGTTTGCATAAGAAGAAGAAGAAGAAGATGGTGATGATGATGATGAAGAAAAAGAAACAGAATATAGCATAACATCCATGATTGCTCAGACAGACGAATTCTTCCTGTACCTAGTCACAACAGTACTAACTCTCTTGGGCTTTTTGGACGATCTCAATTATGAGAAGCAAATAATTCTTCACTAAACTTCTCAGGAAGGTGGAGTGTTTAAGGGAGCGCAAGTGAATGATTTAAAACTTAAAAACGAAAGACCCGTAACATTTTTATCGAAAGAAAGCAGAAACCCGGAGAATATCCATGAGGGGATGTAATGGTGACGAAGTGAAATATTGACGCGATAATGATTCAAGATGAGTAAAATTTTTACTGAAAAGACCAAAAACCACAATACAAATTTATCAAAGCGAACGCGTTTCGCCAGCGAGTGATATTGATGATGACGACTGTTGTTCGCCATCGAAACGTATGTTCGATTTAATAAATTTGTATGGTAGTTTTTGATGTTTTCAGTATTATGTAATTTAACAGTAACAAGAGTTACAATTTTTCCAGTGTTAAAGGAATAGAAATATCAGAAATTCTACACTCGGAATGACCAAAGTCCTAAATTTCAAACAAAACGGAAATTTGCAAGAATTTCACTTTTTCTATATCATTGTATGTAATTAGGAATAAGACCTGAGAAGTCCACTGTGTCCTTCTCTCGCTGTGTCTATACAATGGGTTCATAAGGACTCTTCATCACTCAGGAAGATATAATCGTATTTTCCACGCGGAAATTGATAGCCACAGTTTTATAGGACGTGGATGCAGATTTTGTTAATTATTTATGTATTAAATTAAAGGGATTCCAATTCCTAACGGGAAATGTCTACAATACGCGAAAAACCTTCAGAATATTCTGTTCCTATTCGAGTATTCCAGGATGCATAAAGCACAAATGTTCCAGCGACCTTGAGGAATTGCAACATCCACGTTACAGTTCCAATCTCGCTCTCTGTGATAATTCCTTCTTCAAAAATTCAAGAAATGCTTGTGAAGGCGTCGGTTTTTAACGAATAGCGACTTTCAAAACGGGGTGTATATCTACCAAAACCGTAAAACACGAGGCTTGTCATTTATACCATGACACATGGAAGCATCGATCGCAATCATGTTGAGTTGTGTAATTCTCTTCCTTTTGGGATTGCCTTTCAGACAGTATCTTCTTTGAGCTCATATCCCCTCTTAATCTTATTATTCACCTTTCAAGGATCTCGCCGAAGGGGATTAATTTCATAATTTTCTTATTTTCGTCAATCTTGGAAACAGAAGCATTTGGGAATCGATGCAGGGAAGTCAGAAGTAAGAATTATAAGTCGATGGGTTCACGAAGTAGCGAAAATGTATAAATTTACTCAATTAAAACGGAACTTCGCAGGACATGCAGGAAGACTAAAAGACGACAGAAGGAACGTAAGAATCATACAGTGGAGGCCCTGGGATGGAAGAGGAAGAGTCATTACAAGATGGTACGCCGACTTAAAGAAAATTGCTGGATTAAAATGGATATCAACAGCTCAAAATAGAGAGAAATGGAAAGAGAAGAGGGAAGCCTATGCTCACACTGGGCGCACTGAGGGCTGAAAGAAGAAGAAGATAGTTCCTGTCAAGGATTAAACTAAAACTCAGAAAATATCGAGAAATTTTGAAAACAAAAATTATAACTCGATTATTATGATCAATGTTGGGAGACAAAGCAGTGAAGCGGATTATCAAGAAGATTTCCAATGATACAAAACTATCAAATTTTCTTATTTCTCATCGCATCAATGGATTTGCTCGTTTTCCCATAGATTACCGTAGATCTTAGGCATCATTGTTCCCAAAGTTTTCAAAATTTTTAAGGGAAAACTGTGGCCAACGTAATATACAATCGCAAAAGTTTGTCCCTTTCTCATCCAGCCAATACGTGTGGTACCTTTCCAAAAAATTAGGCATATCAACACAAGATCTCAAGAAATCACCCAGAATTTGGGGAAAACCCCGAGATAGTTCTGATATAAATCCTGAACCAAAAACTGAACAGTTTTAGGCTAAATGATAATTTAATTATTCAAAAATTGTTCGAAACAAACTGATCGAGTTTGCTCTAATTTTTCTTTTTTATTTATAACGAGAATAAGGTTTTAAAAAATTTAACAGGAACAATTTTAAACTTTTTTATTATAACAATAATCAAAAAATTAGTTTGAAAGAAATTTCCAATACGGCGGGACAAAATCTCAAGAAATCACCCAGAATTTGGGGGAAACCCCGAGATAGATATGATATAAATCCTGAACCAAAAACTGAACAGTTTTAGGCTAAATGATAATTAAATTCTTCAAAAATTGTTCAAAATAACTGATCGAGATACCTCTCATTTTTCTTTTTTATTTATAACGAGAATAAGGTTTTAAAAAATTTAACAGAAACAATTTTAAACTTTTTTATTATAACAATAGTCAAAAAATTAGTTTGAAAGAAATTTCCAATACGGCGGGACAAAAAAATCTCAAGAAATCACCCAGAATTTGGGGGAAACCCCGAGATAGATCTGATATAAATCCTGAACCAAAAACTGAACAGTTTTAGGCTAAATGATAATTAAATTCTTCAAAAATTGTTCAAATAACTGATCGAGATAGCTCTCATTTTTCATTTTTATTTATAATGAGAATAAGGTTTTAAAAAATTTAACAGGAACAATTTTAAACTTTTTTATTATAACAATAATCAAAAAATTAGTTTGAAAGAAATTTCCAATACGGCGGGACAAAATCTCAAGAAATCACCCAGAATTTGCGGGAAACCTCGAGATAGATCTGATATAAATCCTGAACCAAAAACTGGACAGTTTTAGGCTAAATTATAATTAATTCTTCAAAAATTGTTCAAAATAACTGATCGAGATAGCTCTCATTTTTCTTTCTTATTTACAACGAGAATAAGGTTTTAAAAAATTTAACAGAAACAATTTTAAACTTTTTTATTATAACAACAGTCAAAAAATTAGTTTGATAGAAATTTCCAATACGGCGGGACAAAAAAATCTCAAGAAATCACCCAGAATTTGGGGGAAACCCCGAGATAGATCTGATATAAATCCTGAACCAAAAACTGGACAGTTTTAGGCTAAATGATAACTTAATTCTTCAAAAATTGTTCAAAATAACTGATCGAGATAGCTCTCATTTTTCTTTGTTATACAATGAGAATAAGGTTTTAAAAAATTTAACAGAAACAATTTTAAATTTTTTTATTATAACAATAATAAAAGTATTAGTTTGAAAGAATGAAAGAGAAATAACAATAAAGGAGCTGTAAAACTGTTTGGTATAGGTGTTACATTCCCTTGAATGTTCCCAATTTTGAGTTTTTAACAATTATTTCATGCAGTAGCGGCTTGTGTTTCTTCGGGAATTTTTTCCTATAGTCTACAAACTTTTCGGGGTAAAATAGTCTGAACAATTTTGTCGAAAATATCGAAGAACAGGTTTCTTCTCATTCAAACTAGTCTGTTTTGTTTAAAGACTTCTTTCTTCGTTAAAGTTCAATTTATGTTCACTTTTCAGTTGATTTGCAGTAATCACAACCGATCCGACATTTTGGATGACATTAACACAAAATACAAAAGACTCTTCGTTATTATTATACTTGAAGAGACAACACAGCTAAGATGAAATTGCTGCGCCGTTACACATTGTTCGCAGTTGTAATTTGCACTGCAAAAAATGAAATTGTTGTCATTAACGTTCGGTTTTCTGTTTAGACATTTAAAGTCAAATTAATGGTTGATAATTGTAAATGCTCGTGTGTCGTACCTTCGTCATGCATAAAACTATAACACATATGAATATTCAATTAAATTCAATTCAATTTATTGTATTCTTAACAAAAAATATACTTACCTACAATGATTATTCTATAAACCCTAAGTAACTGAAATTGAATTGCCTGCATGAAATGCTTTAAATTACGAAATAAATTATTATTATTATTATCTATTAATTGATTTATGAATACGATTGCTTTTATTTTTAATCCGTTCTTCGTAATGTACAGTGTGGTGCCTGGGAACGGGTGATTTTGAATCAATCGTAATGCAACTTGAACTCAGTTTTATTTATATATACAGGGTGTAGAATTGGCTGATGCACCATAGGGATTTCAATGCAAAAATTTTAATATTCGATTACTTGCTTCCCTAATTATTTTACACCCTGTATACATGGTCATCAGAAACCTAAAAGCATGACATTAAATGACAACAGCCATTTTTTGAAAATAACACCCTGTCCTTCACTGCGCGTACACACTTCTAATGCAACTTGAACTCAGTTTTTATACAGGGTGTAGAATTGGCCGATGCACCATAGGGATTTCAATGTAAAAATCTTAATATTCGATTACTTGCTTCCCTAATTATTTTACACCCTGTATACATGGTCATCAAAAACCTAAAAGCATGGCATTAAATGACAGCAGCCATTTTTTGAAAAGAACACCCTGTCCTTCACTGCGCGTACACACTTGTAATGCAACTTGAACTCAGTTTTATTTATATATACAGGGTGTAGAATTAGCCGATGCACCATAGGGATTTCAATGTAAAAATCTTAATATTCGATTACTTGCTTCCCTAATTATTTTACACCCTGTATACATGGTCATCAGAAACCTAAAAGCATGGCATTAAATGACAGCAGCCATTTTTTGAAAAGAACACCCTGTCCTTCACTGCGCGTACACAGTCGTGAATGAAAATTCAACGCAACTTATGGTGTGAAGACGACCACCATACACACTATCATTTAAAAAATCCTCATAAAAAGAAATCGCACAATTCATGTTGCTGTTCCTCGAGATGAGACGTTCTCCGAAGAGACGTCGTAATAATGCAACCATGGATATTCTTGCCTTTTGACCTGAACTGAAACCACGTGGACTCGTTTACAGCAATTATTTACAATACCGGAATTCCGGAATTTCGAAAACCTGGATCCCGCACAAAATTGATGCAGTAGGTATTTAAAACCGGTATTCATACGTAAATACCGGTATTTTGGTATTAATTTAAATTTATTTTAGTAGAAAATATTTTGAGTTAATGATATTTATAACTAGTGCAAAATATTGTATGTATACCTACAGGGTGGCCCAATAGTGTGTGGATGGAAGACTGTGGGTTAATTAACGAAGATTTCGTTCATGGGATATGGTAAGGCTACAAATCTAAAATATTTTCAATTGAATCGCAGTTTATACAGGATGATTTATATCAAAGTTGCATTTTTTAATGGAACCCCCTATATATTCCTTGGTGAATTCTAGTGCGACTTTATGTGTCATACATATTACCTACTTGAAACGAATCGTTTGGCCGCATGTGTTAAAAAAATTGAATATCGCAGGGATCACAAAGCTTAGAAGGCCGTGACGATGCGATACTACTAAAACATGAAATGTACTATCGTAATCCGAAATCTTCTTGTATACGTCAATTGACAAAATTTTTACAAACAGTAACTCAATTTTTCAAATGCCACTACCAATTTTTCTTTATTATGTTTTAATTTTTGAACTATGGATTTACAAAATTATAAATTGAGTTTATTCCCATTTCAATTTTGAATTTAATTTTGAATTTTGAAATTTGAATTTTCAAATTATAATTTAGGATTCATTAGCATTAAATTTTGAGTTTCAATTTTTTATTTCAAATTTCTATTTTGAATACGAAATTTTTGAATTTTTTGTTTGATTTATTTAATTTACATTTTATATTTACATCTTTGAATAACTTGAATACTTTGAATTTGGAATTTTGAACTTTGAATTTCTAAGCTACGCGGTTTTCCTTTTTCTTTTATAGTTTCAGCAGTAAAAAAAGGCAATATCGGAGTCCTGGGATTCACTATTCCGGTGTTGTAAGCCCTAGCACAACACACTGTCTCTGATGTAAGAAGCAGGGATTCTATGCAGTCCAATAGCTAATGTTTTGTTTATTGGCATAACCATTTCAGTGGAAATGTGCTTCGCTAGACATCCAGACAGGAACATTTCACATTTTCCTACGAAATTTTGAGTGAAAGTTTGTCGATTTTTGATATCACCGCGGGTTGCAATTGTAGAAGGATCTGAAGCTTATACCTACGGATGCAATTTCAGATCCGAAAACAATATTCGGCCGAGAGTGCAACGAAACAAACCTAATGACACAGCATGTCGCCGCTGTGGACTCTGCTGGATGACGGCGTTGACTGCTTGGATTATTTCTGGCGTTCGAACAGTTCTTCTTGGTCCTGGGCTCTTCTTATTTATGGCAGATCCTGTTGTTTCCAATTTTGTAATACCATGTCTTTATAACGTGGGCCAAAGGAACCTAATCATGACTCTGAACTTGGAAATGACGCCGAAATTTTCATCGCGCAGCATCGCAACAATCATTGTTTTTCCAATAAGCTTTCATGGCGAAATACAACTGAAATGGCAAACAATAAGGAACAAAATGACGGTATTTTTCATATTACACCATATGATTGTATGTGATGGCGTAACGGTAGACACTCCTGGCCAGGACAGTTTCTACTCTTATTTTTCTTCTTTAGTTTCCTCTATTTGAGAAAAATCTCGGTTTTTGGAAGAGTAAGTCGCCGTCGGCTGTGTCCTCCTTTCAGACATTCCCTTCTTAGAGAGTGGTGGCAGTGCAAATCTTTCCAAAAGCTTTCTTTCGCCTCCTTTACGCAAGCTCCTGTGATGTCTGCAATTAAGGGTTGTTCTGTGTTTTCAAAACAATTGATAAAAAGGGATTTCGTGTGCTGGATGCTTTTTGGAAAAAAAATACCGTTGAAGCAGAAACTTGGCTTGATAAAAATATTATCCGGACTCTGTACCAGGAAAATCAACCGTTGAGAAGTGGTTTGCTAAATTTCGTCGTGATAGTAACGTGTTGGACATATCCTGCATGAAAATTTGGTCCTGCGACAGCTCTGTGCAAAGTAGGTGCCCCGCGAGCTTACAATCGACCAAGAACAACAAGGTGTTGATGATTTAGAGCAATGTTTAAAGCTGCTCAACCGCAATGAATTCTTGCGTCAAAATGTGACAATGGATGAAACGTGGCTCCATCACTACACTCCAGAGTCCAATCGACAGTCAGCTGTGTGGAGAGGGTCAGATGAACCCACTCCACAACGTGGAAAAGCGCAAGAGTCGGCTGGCAAGGTTATGGCGTCCGTTATGGAATAATATTCAGAAAAACAGTGATTACTACATAGCGTTGAAGCGTTTGAAGAATGAAATTGCGCAAAAACGGCCTTATACAGCGAAGAAATAAGTTTTGTTTCATCAAGACAAAGCACCGTATCACAAATCAATGAAAACGATGGCAAAATTGAATGAATTGGGTTACGACTTGCTTGCCCCATCCACCTTATTCTCCAGACTTGGCCACCAGCGACTATTTCCTGTTCGCAGAGCTCAAGAAATGCTCCCTGGAAAGAAGTTCAGCACTGATGAAGAAGTAATCGTCAAAACAGAGGCATCTTTTGCGGCTAAAGAAAAATCGCGTATACGTACTACAAAAATGTTAACGAAAAGTTGGAAATTCATAACGATCACGCTTCAGGGGCCTGAAAAACGATACAATCTTCTGACGTAATCAGGCACAGCTTTTCGACGGTGCTGGACAGCTGGAAATTTCCTCCTTTAACATTCCCCACACGTAATTATCAGGTGGGAATTTGATGGGTAAGAGAACTCAGTCCCACGGGAAATGATTCGTTCTGGAAAGGTGTCTTGCAGCATAGCCACAGACTCTCAGGCGGTGTGGCTGGCCGGACCGTCTTGTTGGTACTACTTTCTATTCATCTGAAAGTTCTTGGCACCTTCTTAGATCCTGAATAAATGGCCCGACCACCATGTTCCTGTAACGTTCCTGGGTAACATACTGACTTAGCACACCGTTTCCTGACACTGCATACCAAATAGTTACATACACCTACTATGTAGCGGTTTCTGGATGATAACGTCTGGCCTCTCGAGTTGTTTGGCGATAAAACCGTCCAAGTGAATGTGACTTTCGTCGGAGTAAGAAATCTGGATTCTCGTACACAATGTCCAATCTTGTGCACAATATGCAATCCTGAGGGGCCTATCTTGCTCCGCCAATCTTTGACCAACTTGTATTCGGTACGAAAATTCACCTAGGTAAGTCTTTAAACAATCGTTGATGTTTAATTTCAGGGATGTTCATCGAAGACTTCGCTTTGTCGACTGAAACACCTGATTGAGGACACCTCCATGATTTTCATTTGTGAACACAGTTGCTGACCTACCAGACCTTCATTTACGTTGACAGAACACACTATCCGTACGACGAAATTTTGTAACAATAGACAGCATACCTAACTGTGTTGCTTGGTGTGTGTTCACGATACTGTTCCGCTACTAACTTTAAACTCGGCAACCCTTGATAACCATTTCCGTACGAGCGAAAATCATACTCCACTAGGAACACTTTTTCCTCCGTCGCGAAACCCATTGTCACTTCCAACCACAGAGCACAGCTAGCAATAATTCCATAATGGTGATGCAACAACACGCAGACGCACAGGCATGCGCATGTCGGCTGCGCGACTGCCAGTACTAGATATATACAGGGTGTTTCAGACCACCCGTACCGGCCAAATATCTCGCGAAATACAAAACGCATTGGAAAAAGAAAAAATACGTCTAAACAATTTTTTAAGACTCTATTGTTTGATAGTAATAGGATGTCCCCACTCCCACCCCCGGGGGGGTGGAGAGGGGGGTAACTTCGTAATCTTAAATAGCACCCCCCAGTTTATTATACAGATTTGAATTCTGCGTTGACAAATAGGAACTTTTTGTTTGAAACATTTTTTGAAGTTCGTGACAGATGGCGCTATGATCGCCGAAAGAAGTATTTCCGATTACCTATGCTAATTTGATGTCAGTTTTGTTAAGTGACAATAAAAAATGGTAATGCTTTGCAAAAGTGAAGTGGGGGAGCTTTATTAACCCCTCCCCCTTCCCCACACCGCCACTTCACCCCTACAGCCCATAACTAGGATGGGAAAACGCAACCATTTTAGATTTAAACAACTATTCAATACCACGATTGAAGAAGTTAAATTTTGTACATTTTTTTTGTCTTTGATGGAAAATAGAAAAAAAATTGAAATACTTTGATTTCACGAGTAAAGAACACATTGACATTCGAGATACGTTTAAATCTAAAATTAGGGGTGAATTAGGGGAGGGGGGGTTAATAAAGCTCCCCCTCTTCCTTTTTACAAAGCATTAACATTTTTGATTGTCACTTAACAAAACTGACAACAAATTTTGCATAGGTAATCGGAAAACTTCTTTCGGCGATCATAGCGCCATCTGTCACGAACTTCAAAAAATGTTTCAAACAAAAAGTTCCTATTTGTTAACGCAGAATTCAAATCTGCATAATAAACTGGGGGGTGCTATTTAAGATTACGAAGTTACCCCCTCTCCACCCCCCGGGAGTGGGAGTGGGGACATCCTATTACTATCAAACAATAGAGTCTTAAAATTTTTTTTAGACGTGTTTTTTCTTTTTTCAATGCGTTTTGTATTTCGCGAGATATTTGGCCGGTACGGGTGGTCTGAAACACCCTGTATTTTGGCACATACTGTATTTCTGCTTCAATTTCACACTTGTGGCTATCCTAACTGTGTCATTATTGTTACAATCACTTGGTGTTTCTCACTCGACTCCAAAATGTTACAATATCTAATCAATCCGGCAAAAGAATGGCGTCGCACCTACCTAAACCTTTGCACTCGCAACTGCAGTGCTTGGTGGATTTGTGCATAAACTCTTGTTTATACTACACCAACGTGTTGCCGCTTCAGTCACAATACAATTGTAACAAGGAAACCTAATTGACCGACCACCCGATTGACCGATTACTCAAAAAAAAACATTCGTTAACGCAATAAATGTACAAACCTCGGCTGGTTCCCTGTTTTTGTCCAAATTAAAAAGAAATATACTAAACGTGCCAATAACATAGGCGCTTTAGTGGCAATCTACGTGTAAGTTTAGCATTTTTTTAAATTCAAAACTTTTTGTACAAATTGAAAAAAAAAATACCAAACCTGCAAATAACCTAGGCACCTTAGTGTCAAACTACGTTGAAGGTTAGCATTTCGTTTTACTTCCAAACTTTGTTTAGTGCCATGTTCCTGTTCTTGTATCATTTGAAAAAAAATATACTAAACCTGCAAATAACCTAGGCGTTTTAGTGTCAAACTACGTTGAAAGTTGGCATTTCGTTTTAATTCCAAAGTTTGTTTAATGTCATGTTCCTGTTTTTGAATCAATTGGGAAAAAAATATACTAAACCCTCAAATAACCTAGGCGCTTTAGTGGCATTCTACGTGTAAGTTTAGCATTTTTTTAAATTCAAAACTTTGTTGACTTTCCTGATTTTGTACAAATTGAAAAAAAAATACTAAACCTGCAAATAACCTAGGCGCTTTAGTGTCAAACTACGTTGATGGTTGGTATTTCGTTTTACTTCCAAACTTTGTTTAGTGCCATATTCCTGTTTTTGTATCAAATGAAAAAAAAATACTAAACCTACAAATAACCTAGGCGCTTTAGTGTCAAACTACGTTGAAGGTTGGCAATTCGCTTTGCTTCCAAACTTTGTTTAATGTCATGTTCCTGTTTTTGAATCAATTGGAAAAAAATATAGGTACTAAACTTGCAAATTACTTATGGACGGCGGAAATTGGGCGGGTTTCAGTTATGTTTGCGGCAAATTCTTTCTGAATTAATAAAATTAAAAGACATTTTTGCACGCTACCACTTCATCACTCTGCACTCAGGGGTGTAGTCGAGGGGGAACGCGGTGGAACGGCGTTCCCCCACTGCTTTTTGGTAAATTATAATTTATAATTTTTTTGGAAAGTTTTAGAACAAAAAATACATTTTTTTTAGTTCCGCCAATAAACTTTAAAAAAATAAAGACAAGCGTTTTTATAGCGTAAAAGTGCTATGAAAACGTTTTAAACTATGGTATTTGGTTTAAAAAAATATATAATGTATACAGGGTGTCCGGGAAAATGTGGGAAATCTCTCGGATTCAGACAGAGCATGGAAAAGTAAGATGACAAGTTCCTATGTCGAGATAAAGAATAATAAACGAATTCATGTTTTCTCTAATAAAAGTTAACATTCATTCATAAGAATCATAAGTAACATACAGGGTGTTAAAAATTTGAGCATCAACGTGTAAAGCTTAGCCCGCCCCTGATCTCCGCAGGGAAAGCCTGTAGGGAAAATTTTTATAGGAACTTGTAATCTTACTTTTCCATGCTCTGTCCGAATCCGAGAGATGTCCCACTTTTTTCCGGACACCCTGTATATAAAATCTTGAATTTTTAGCGTTCCCACACTGGAAAATTTGCCACTACACCCCTGTCTGCACACATTTACTATAAAGGGATCATCTATAGGTATAGTACGTGTAAAAAGTGGTGTCGGCCAATCGGGACACGCAAGCGTGGATGTAGGCGAATCAGACTATGGGCGAGTCAGGAAAAAATTTTTCGGTTAATGGGGTTGTCGGACAATTCGGTTGCCGGAGATTTTATGTACCTACCTATACATCGCTTGTGGTTACATACCTAAATTTGTGTTTTTGGTAACAATAGGTATTTACCTTTTTTTCTTGGATAATAAACATTGAATAAAAAGGTCATTCAATGATAATAATAATAATTTTCTTGACATATACCTATTCGATAATGTAATACCTATTAACGTATAATGTAGGTACCTACCCACCAAATATAGGTACTTATTTACATAGTAAATTTACCAAGTATACCTACGTATAATATTCTTTTACGTGTTCTAAAATGTTATATTAATACTGTGTACCTAGGTATTTTTTTACATAGGTACCTACCTACTGGACAATTTATATTATAATAATAATTATTTTTCGTACTGCAATTTCATACAAAAATTACCCTAAGTAACGTAAATTCGGCGATCTGAAAATTACAGTATCACATTAACGAGCATGAGAAAAGACAAATTAGGCGAAAATTGCCTAAATTCAAATACATTATAATCACGAAATTTATTAAACTGTGAAATTGGTGACGTGCGCAAAGTTCTATTAAAATAGAATTTAGCTAACAACAAAATTAGACATTGAACGCATTTAACCTCACGAAACTTGTTAGTGTTCATTGACCTTGTATTATTTAAACTTTGTGGAGTGTAGTGGGAGGTGCTTGCGATGTGACGGTCGGTTATTGGTCGAGACCGTTAACCATTGACCGCGCTTGTTTTGTCGCCTAAGTCCTGATTGGTTTCGTCTTAAAAACGACTGTCGTTTGTTTTTACGCGTTAATTGCACAAAGTGCAAATTTTTCGGAATAGTCAACTGCAGCGGAATACTTTGGATACGTTTTCTGGCAGTTTTTAAGGCCGATTATAATTGTAGGGCTTTACGAAGGTGTAACTGAGGCGACATCTATTCGCGTAATGCGATCGCTCGGTTAGTGCGCTGGATGAGGGCGGTTCCCCGCGATAACAATTCGTCCGTTCGTTGATAGATGGCGAATGTGTACGAATTAAAATTTTTCAAGTTCGTGATCGCCGAACGGTTACGGTTTGAGTAATTTAGACACAAGTTCCGTATGGGAGAGCGTGCGGTCAGTATTATATGATCGCTAGATTACTTATTTAAACCGTTTCTTGTACCTAGGCGATAAGGTTGAATGATTTATAAGATCAGAAAACCGCAAAGAAGTTGCAACCGCAAAATATCATTGCCGATGGTTGTTAGATAACATTTCGAGCGGATTACACCCGTGAAAAGACTCCTAAAACTCATTAGCGTTGATAATAATTACGAACAAAAGCCTGCGGATGACTTCTATACTTGAGATGCTCATGGGTATCATTAATAATAGCGATACGTTGTTATAATAAGCTATTGTTGAGTAGTCATTGTGTAGATGTCTCCAAAGATGCGTGTTGATTCGAGGGATAATTAATAATGTAGACGCTTTATTATTGTAATGGTATTTTAAAATGAATTTTGCCGCCCCCTTTAAAAAAAGAGGAGTGTAACATTCTTCAGAAACCCGCTTCTACCAGATACGAAACAGAAGTAGCTACGTCCAGGTTTTTTGCGTTAATTAAGGCCGAGTTTTTGCTTCTACACATGACTGAATGCGGACTACCCTCGCATCGCCTGATAACCGTGTCATTAGTTGAACGCTACCTCTGTTACACAAGAACTACTTAACAATCGTGCGTGCCTAAACGTACACGCTCACTAAAAAAAAAAACAACGCTACTTACATTTAAAGCGTAAATATTCGAAGGTGGAATAGAGAAATGAGACAATTTGTCATAACGCCGCCGTAAGATATGGGGGTGTGTGATTTATAGAAACAAATCACAGTATTCGCTCGCGTCTAGGGATTTTAGGGACCGTGGTCAGTAGTGTGCCATAATTCATATAACCAAACATATCTACACCCACTGTTACAAATCTTCTTATATGTAGCCAAATGTCACCACTTAAGACCCTGTTTTACATCTAGAGAAATTGCAAAACGAAATCGCTTTATTGTCACCCAATTTGATTTATAACTTTTTACACACACCAAAAAAAAAAAACCGCGCGCGTATTATAAATGACTAATGACGCTTAGAAGAATGCGAGAAATAACAGCTTTTTTTTTCTTCCTCCTTCTAGATTATTGCTACCGGAATTTTATAATACGCTAAACTTAAAAACTTTAATGGTTTGATTGCACGCAATCCGTAAAATCGCAATAAAGTGATGTCATATTCAGATTTTTAATTATTGTAACGGACACTTTCGTTTTATTTACGCGTACATTCCGAACACACCTTGAGAAATCGAGGAAAAGTTTCCGCCATCCCTTAACATGGTCTTGTAAGTATGCCAGAAGATGAGTTTCAACCACCTCAGCAATATACCGTTGTGTTTGTGATGTAACACACCTGCCAGCTTTGAATTTAAAGCTTTCTCGTTACAAAGTTGTCCGATTGTATTGAAGAAACAGTTACGCCACTGGAATCTAGGCATTAATGGAATGTCTTTACGATGCAAAATTATCCTAGCGGGGAGAGGAGTGGTAAGTTCCCGGGGACAGAACGAAAAAGAACGTGGTAGGTGTAAAGGTAAATTGGTGAAAAGTGATGTGCGCCCTCGCCATCTTTATTGATAGCTAAGTATTATTTTTGATGACAGGGAATATTTTAATTTTAACATTGTACGTGTTGGGGCCGGGACACTACGCCGAATGCCCACAACGCCGACACGACTTTTTGATGGCCCATATCGCCGACGGACACTACGCCGACTGTGCCCACATCGTCGACAAGTGTACAAGGGGCACAACGCCGACCATGCCCACATCGCCGACGGACACTACGCCGACAGTGCCCACATCGTCGACAAGTATACAAGAGACACTTCGCCGAATTTTTATTTTAATTGCAGAATGCAAAATGCAAAACTTAAACGTAGATTGCCACTAAAGCGCCTAGGTTATTTGCAGGTTTAATATATTTTTTTTCAATTGATACTTTGTCATAGTCAAGTGGAACATAATTACGCAAATAAGTTTAAAAATAATGATATTACGTTAGGTAATTGCCTGCGTTGTGTCCACATCAGAGAAAAATTCGGCGAAGTGTCCCTTGTACACTTGTCGACGATGTGGGTACTGTCGGCGTAGTGTCCGTCGGCGATGTGGGCATGGTCGGCGTTGTGTCCCTTGTACATTTGTCCACGACGTGGGCACTATCGGCGTAGTGTCCCTAGTCGGCGATATGGACCATCAAAAAAGCGTGTTGGCGTTGTGGGCATTCGACGTAGTGTCATATGCCCTACGTGTTCCTGGTTTATTTAGTGGGCGTTTGAAAATTTGGATTGATAGTTGCGTAATATTAGATTCTTTAGTTTTAATGTAATTAATTGCCATTTTTATCTTCGGGATAGTTTTCTTATTAATGTGTAGGCATTTTGAGGGTTGATACAAGGTGTTTAGTAGAATTTCTTGATGATAGGGCGTGCATTAGTATTTTGCGTAGGTATTTTCCAACAAACGTAGCATTTGTATTTATAACGTTTATAACTCATTACATTTTGATTACATTGTTGCACCGCTTGACGCGTTTTACGTCATGAGATTTTGTTTTGTGGGGGCGTAATACATTTTTGTTGCGTATGTATGTACTTCAAGGGGTAAACCTTTTACCGTGCATAAATGTCTTAAACAATTACAAGCACAATCGGGGTATGCGTGTAGGGAACCAACCACCCTATTTCCTCTGACATGGTAGTACGTAATGATTCAGGAGAACTTCCCCCTCTTTATCTATGAATACCGAATGATATTATGATCATGTGGCCCTCCTTTTGCTCCTTTATGGCTATACAAGGCAGTGGTACCTTTCCAGCACCTCATTTTTAAGCGTCGAATGTTACTACATTAACATCCCTTTAATTTTATGCATTTAAATACTGTTAATGTGGTTGGTCCTAAAACCAATGACAAATCTAAATATCACGAGCAATTCGTTCACAACGTAAAGTCGTACCATTTGACTGGTTTGTAATTGACGATCACGTGCCTTGGGCTTTCAGTAAGTTGGAGGAAGAGTATGTTTTTGGTTTCAGGCTGCGCAGTCGCTCTCGATTGCACCTGGGTACGCTACGTATGCTGTCATATTGCTTCGAATGAACACCAAGGGCGATCTGCAACCATAGGTACTTCCACCACAAACCAAGACAACAGTGCAGTGTACGTGGCTCTTCGTAATCAAAACTCTTCAGACTACTTTATCGAGAGGTTGTTGAAACTGCGTCGTGTAGGTAGGGGGACACCCGAACATGATTTCAGTCTTTGCAGTGTATTCTAAAGTTTCCCTACTCAGTGCCGGTTTTACATCTCATTTAGTAGTAGGTACTTTTGGGCCCCCCACCATAGCAAAACTTAGAATTTGATATAAGCCAATTTATTTTTTTTCCTCTACCTCCGTTGCTTTTGAGACGATAAAAATGAGAATCATTCAGACTACGACGCATCTGTCTTTATTCATGGTTGGTACGAGTACAAACAACATCGTACGTAAACGATGTGCAGGTCGGAAATTATGGCAATAAAAATTTTGTTCCATAATTGGAATTGTTTCACATTATTGTTAACTTGCTGGAAAATAAAACTTACATTTTGACATTTTTTTAAATACGTTTTCAGCAATTTAAGAGGAATGTTTACGAAAATACAAATATTAGTGCCCTAACATCCGGGTCCCATAGATCACAGGCCCGGGTTCCGCGGGGATGATAGTTACGCCCCTGGTTCATAAACTCTCCTTGTGTCGACATAATTAAGTACAAAGGTTATTTACTTAGAAAGGGACGAGGAAATGTTCAATCTGCAATAAACTCTTTTAAAATATATGACCGGTAATAAATTTTAGTCTCAAAATTAATATTAAATGCATTGCGCTATACTTATAGTACCTATAATTAATAAACTTAAAACTTTAGATTAGTCCGGGGCCTACGCACTGTCCGGGCCTTACGCACGTGCGTAACGTGCGTAATGTATAAACCGGCGCTGTCCCTACTGCTACAGTGCAAAACACGCCCCTAGGGCTTCCGTTCCAATTGTTCTTTCAGCCATTGTTAACATATTCCGAGTTTTCTGCCATGAACACTAAAGCACCCGTAGGCATTCCGTCCTCAAACTCAGGTTTCTTATTCTTGCCTTTAAAAGTGCACATTGGGGGGTAAAAATGACCCCTCTGCGTTGCATCATGCAATAACTGAGATGGTCACCCCTTTTTCACCGGACGTAAGTGCAGCGACGTTTTTTGACCATTTCTGGACAAAAACATGACCAGGTCGGTTGTTCAGTTGGAGGCCTGTTTCGTTAACATTATAAATTCGTCCTGGTTTATTCATTAAATCGTGCTCAAGGAGAGTATTTTCCAGAACCGCGAAAAGTCCTCTTTTTTCTGCAGGCACACCTTCTGTTGTATATTTTAATACATGGATTATAGAATCAAACAACTGCATGTGCTTATGCCTTCATGGCCATACCCAACCTGCTCTCCTTCTAGCTATACTCAACCAGGTGTGGTTGGCGCATGTTTAATTTATTAACATACATTACATCTTCCCTCAACAAATACAAATTTCTTTAATACATTACAAATTTACTTTAATACATCTTCCCCCTAAATACAACTTAACCACTTTTCAATTACCATGCTTGCTGATCAACTATACCTACAACTACCTACACCTACAATTAACACCTTATCTAAATTTTTACTTTTCTAAATTTAATCGGACAACGGGTTTAACCACTCGTCCAGATTTGGTTATATAATTCTCGGTTTTGTTTTGTGCTTCCCATTCACAGTCATTTTCTATTTCACTATCATGCAAAACAACACGATTGTGATAGGGAGACATAATATTGATATCTTGCATATTGCGTCTTTTCATTCTATCATTAATGACATCTTTAACTACTACCGATCTGGGAGTGTCTGCTTTCCCAATTATAGTAGCAGGACGCCACTCATTGCCATATCTATAGGTCACTTCCTGACTTGGTTTTATATTATATTGTCGCACTTTCGAACTCTTATCGTAGTGTGCTTTCACTTTGTCCTTCCTTTCGGAGAGAAATTTTGGAAAATTTTTAATTATTTTTGGTTTCAGTGACTGTTTAGATATTGGCAATAAGGTTCTTGTCCTTCTAGAAAATAACAATTGTGCCGGAGAATACTTTGAACCAATCACTGGCGTATTTCTGTATTCCAGTAAAATTTCTTGCAGGTCTACATTTGCATCTACTGATTTTTTAATGAATTTTTTACAAATACCGACGTATCTTTCACTTAATCCATTTGATTTTGGATAATATGGACTAACTGTCACGATTTCGAAATTCCACGCCTTAGCAAAATTTTTACAATAAAACGAGCCAAACGGTACATTGTCTGCAATCAATTTTACTGGAACTCCGTGTACAGCAAAAATTTCTTTTAATACGTTTGATATTTCTATTGAATCTTTGGACTTTAGTAATTTCAACTCCACCCATTTTGAAAAATAATCTACTAAAACTAAATAGTTTTGTTTGCATATTCTAAAATATCACAACCTATTATTTCAAACGCTAATTTCGGAATTGTATGATATAACATCGGTTCCTTTATATTTCTATTGCGATATCTTTGACACACTTTGCACTTAGATATCAATTCTTCTATATCGGAATCCATGCCTGGCCAATAAAACAACGATTTTGCGCGTTGTTTAGTTTTCAAAATACCTAAATGAGATGAATGAACTTTATTTAGAATTATTTCTTGCAATTCCACCGGTACAATAATTGACTGATTCATGAATAATAATCCATCCTCAAAACTAATGTTGTTTCTCTTATTAAAATAAAATTTGACGTTTTGTTCTACTTTAGTAATTGATTTTGGCCAACCATGTTCACAATAGTTCATTACATTTCTTAATACGCTATCTACCTTAGTCCCATCTTGTAGACTATCTTTTAAATTATCGCTCACATTTACCACATGAATAACATCGTTTAAATCATAATCAACTTGAGTATTATCAGCTTTCAAACAAGCTCTGCTTATGGCATCTGCAATATACATTTATTTCCCGGAATGTACTTTACATCGAGATCATAAATTGATAGTTTCATACTTATGCGTTGCAACCTGTTTGAATTAATTTTGTTAATTTCTTTCTGCATAATGGACACTAACGGTTTATGATCTGTTTGAACTGTTACTTTTTTGCCATAAATGTAATGATGAAATCGTTTGCATGCAAACAAAATTGCTAAAAACTCTTTATCAATTTGCGCATAACGCGTTTCTGCTTCTGATAAGCTTTTCGACGCAAAACATACAGGTTTGTTGTCTTGCATTAATACGCAACCAATTCCATCTTTACTACTGTCAGTTTGAATTACAACTTCCTTGTCATTATTAAAATTTTGTAATTCTGACGCATTACAAATTATACGTTTAATTTCATTCAAACATTTAGTGTGAATATTATCAATCCATACAAACTCAGCGTTTTCTTCAAAAGCGATCTTAGAGGTGCCGTTTGATTTGCAATATCTGGTATAAAAGCTCGTAAGTAATTTACCATTCCTAATAATCGTTGCAAATCCTTCTTATTTTGAGGCACATCGTAATCTAAAATTGCTTTTGTTCTTCCTGGATCAATTTCTACAACACCCTTACGAAAAACATGCCCTAAATATTTAACTTTATCAGTTTTAAACTGAAACTTATTTAAATTAAACTTAATATTTAACTTTCTAGCTTTATCAAATACATTTTTTAATATTTCATCGTGCTTTTTCTCATTTTCAGCATAAATTAACAAATCATCCATGTATATAAATACACCTTCTATATCACCAAACAGTTCCGTGTTAAACTTTTGAAAAATGTTTGGTGCTATTTTTAGACCAAACGGTAGCCTTTTAAATGCGTAGCAACCAAATATTGTTGAAAACACACAATATTTTATGCTATCTTTACCAATTTTATTTGCCAAAAACCATCTTTTAAGTCTATTACCGAAAAAATACTGGCGTCCTTTAATTTCGCCTTCAAATCCTCTAAGGTCGGTATATTAAAGTGTTCGTCCTTAACGCTTTTGTTAATCTCTTTTGGATCTAAACACAATCGCAAGGTACCGTTCGGTTTTTGCACGATTACTAATCTACTCGCCCATTCTGTTGGCTTATCATACTTTTCGATTATGTCCATTTGACATAATCGATCAAGTTCACTTTTAACTTTATCTCTTAAACTAAGAGGAATTCTATAAGGATGTTTAGACGACGGAGTAGCATTATCTTTAATCTCAATTGCATAATTACATGGAAAGCATCCGATTCCCGTAAAAACATCCCTATACTCCCTTTCTACAATTTCTTTCGTTAACTGCATTGGTAACCGTTTTACCTGATCTACATTTCTTTTAACGATATTTAATTTTACACTTGTGCTTAAGCCTAAAATTGGTACCGAACTCAATTTTGTGACTACAAAATTTTCTTTAAAATAACCAACTTTTGTCTTTATCATTAAATCAACCATTCCGCAATTTTCAATTTTCGAGCCCCCGTAGGCCTCTAATTTTATTTTTGTCGAATTCAGCACCAGATTTCTGTTTTCCGATGTCAATTTAAGTTTGTTAAATATGTTCTCGGATATTAAATTAACATCTGATCCCGTATCTACTTTAAATAAAACCGGCATATTTTCAACGTTTAACTTGACCTTCCACGCCAACTTATTAACGCTATTTACCAAAATCGAATCGCAATAGTAATCTTCCACATTGGTTATTGAATGTAATCTATCTTTAGCGCGACATACCTTTGAAAAATGATTTAACTTTTTACACTTAAAACACTCGCGACCTTTTGCGGGACACTGATATCTTTCATGCACATTTCCACAATACGTACACTTTCTTCGCACGTTCCCAGCTACTTTTCTATCACTATTATCTTTAACAGTTTTTTCATTTAGCTTACCGTTATTTTCTGTTGCCCTTTCTTTGTTCTGATCAGTGGTGGAATTCCCTCTTTTCTGTCTTCGTATCGCGTTCACTTCCTTATCTTGATGTATTTGGGATGTCTGCTGCTTTGTGATTTCCGCTATTCTGAATTTTTGGGTAGCCTCCTCTAACTTGATATCACCTAGTTTAATAATTGCATCCATTGTTTCATAGTCTGTTGAATCCAACACTATTTTATCCCTCAAAATCTCATCTTCATTTTTAAACTCGCAATCCTTTATTAAATTTTTCACATCCGTCACAAACATGTCAAACGATTCGCCTTGCTTCTGTTTACGCGTATAAAATAAAAATCTCGAATGTAGAATATTCTTTTTTGGATTACAATACAGCTCAAACGCTTTTAGAACGGATTCAATTTTCTTATCTTCTCCCTCTTCATACTTGAAGGAGTCGCTTATTTCTACTGCTTCAGATCCTATTATATTCAATAATATCGCAATCTGCCTTTCTTCAGGTTGTTTGTTGTATGCCGTTGCTATCATATAAATATCGTACGATTTTTTGAATTTCTTCCAGTTTTCACTCAAATTGCCACTCAAGTTCAATGGCGATGGCATTACAAACATTGCCATTTTTCACTAATTCACTCTCGCACTTTATTCTCACTTTCACTTTTGTTCCGTGATTCTTTCTTAATCGGACTACACGCATGCATTCTTACTCACGCACCAACTTTGCTTTACCGACTGCGCCATGTTGTATATTTTAATACATGGATTATAGAATCAAACAACTGCATGTGCTTATGCCTTCATGGCCATACCCAACCTGCTCTCCTTCTAGCTATACTCAACCAGGTGTGGTTGGCGCATGTTTAATTTATTAACATACATTACACCTTCTGCCTTTCTTACGGCAAGTTCCTTGTTGCTCCTCAAAACGGAATCGAGCGATGCGTTTTTCGTCATTAAACTGTGGAAGATTCGATTTTACAGCCAATTCAAAAGCCACAGAACGTACAGTGGATTGGGTTGGAGAAAAACCAGACCTCTGTAGTTTCTTAAATGTGTGTAACCAACATCTTTTCATTTGCTGATCCCAAAATAGATAATGGACCCAATTGCAGTATTTCTGTGATATTATTCTTCAGCGTTGTTATTTGTTCGATCGGTTCCATTAATAGTGAGCTGACACACATTCCACATTTCATAATGTCTTCGTCTAAATCAGGTATGGGAAGAAATGCCAAAGCGGTGATTACCCGTGGATTCAAAGCAGATTCTGCAATATTCATTAAGTGCATAGAACAAAGACGCTTCTTCGTGTTATGGGCCAAATGAAATAAACAGCCATGTTAGATTTTATTTTTATCCTGATGAAGCTCCTTACGAAAGTGGACGAAACGTTGACTTTTGCAACATTGACACGGTCCTACACTGGAAGTCGCCTTTATCTGGGTCACAACGTAACAATATTCTAGGCAGATATTTTTGGAATCGACACCTTTGCACAAATTTTCCCCTGGATCTGGAGAGGAACTCTTTTCACAAGAGACTCTCACTAGAATTGTTATTGAGCCAAGAGGTTGCTTAATAACGACATGGTGCGAATTGTTCGGGGAAGGGTTCTCCCACTACTGTTGTGCAGTTCCTGATAATGGATTAACTGTTAATATAAGACGTCTAAGTGGGGCAGCCTCTTCCAAAGATTATATTGATACGACTATACTACGAGCTAGACTCTATGGAAAAATGGTGCTGAAAGACGAAGTGAGAGTCGTGTGTATCGTCAAATCAATCATCACTTGTTTGTTATAAGTGCCGAATCGTGGTAGGTAACAACCCAAAGTGCTGTGTGCCGCATTCCCTGGAATGGAATACATTTAAACAGCAATTTTGACGGAAGCACAAAATTAATTACTCAAGCAGTTAGATAGATATTCCACCGCCTTGGAATAAATCTCTTGTAATCCATTTTAAGTTAAATGAACATTTAGTTTCAAGAACGAGGGACAGTGAACCAGCTCAGTGAGTCTGGGGACCGAGTTCAAAGCTGTTATGTACAAGATTGACGTATACACAACTTACTCTCAAAGGCAAAAGAGGCAAATCTTTGTAATCATTAGTAAATCTGCCAGAACACCAGAACATCCATGCCATGGGGTCTGCACTGATGGAACGCTCCTTACGTAATTATTTGAGAGGCATCCTTCATTTTCTCTTTAGCTTCAGTTCCAAAGTTTTGGTCTTCATCTGTGTGATTAGTGCAATCCAATCATCACTTGCTTGTTATAACGCCACGAGGTACACTCAGTGCCGAATCGTGGTAACAGCGCAAGGTACAGTGTCCTGCATTTCATCGAATCAAATACATTTAAACAGTAATTTTGACGGAGTCAAAAAATTAATTACTAAAGCAGTCAGATATTCCACCTTGTGATCCATTTTAAGTTAAATGTACATTTCGTTTCAAGAACGAGAGACAGTGAAGCAGCTCAGTGAGTCTGAGACACAATGGGACCGAATTCAAAGCTGTTTATATGTATACAATATTGACGTATATACAACTGTCAAAGGCAAAAGAGGCCAATCTGCCAGAACACCAGAAGCAAGTCTATGATCCTCTTGTGGTAGAGTAGGGAAGACTTCATCCATGCCATGGGGTCTGCACTGATTGAACGCTCCTTACGTAATTATTTGAGAGGCATCCTTCATTTTCTCTTTAGCTTCAGTTCCAAAGTTTTGGTTTTCATCTGTGTGATTAGCGCAGTCCAATCATCACTTGCTTGTTATATGTGTAACGCCACGAGGCACACTCAGTGCCGAATCGTGGTAACAACCCAAAGAAACAGTGTCTTGCATTCCCTGGAATCGAATACATTTAAACAGTAGATAATTTTTAAGGAGGCAAAAAATTAAACCAGTCAGATGTTCCAGCGCCTTGGAATAAATCTCTTGTGATCCATTTTAAGTTGAATGAAGACTTCGTTTCAAGAACGAGGGACAATGAACCGGCCCAGAGACAATGGCACTGAATTCAAAGTTGTTACGTACACAACTGTTAAAGGGAAAAGAGCCAAATCTTTGTGATCATTGAGAGTAAATCTGCCAGAACACCAGAAGCAAGTCTATGGCCCTCTTGTGGTAGAGCAGGGAAGACTTCATCCATGCCATGGGGTCCGCACTGGTGGAACTCTTCTTACGTCATTATTTGAGAGGCATCCTTCATTTTCTCTTTAGCTTCAGTTCCAAAGTTATTGGTCTTCATCTGTGTGATTAGCGCAGATTTCTGTATCATCCCCAAACGAACCTATTCTTCTCCCAGTTCCCTTCTATGTGACTTTTTCAAGTCGACACCTTCTGGTACTTTCCAATTTTTTACAGTACCTTCTCCAGAGAAGTATCCTCATTTTGTTGAAATTGTGGGCTGACACTGTTGCCTTACACCCTTGGATATATTGTCCTTAGGAGGAGCTTAAACGTCACTCTAGTGTGAGTTCCTGTAGGATAGATGGTTTCAGCTTAATTTCTCTGTGGTATACAGTCCTTTCAATCTTGGGCTCCAGAAGAATCCATGTGGTCTTATGGGTTTTGGAAAATTCTCGACTCCGACGAGTCGAAGTTGTGTTCCCTTCGGAACGGAGATTTATTGGCTAGTTCACTGGTCAACATAGTGATGTATAGCATTCCTCCTGGACGATGACACAACTGACAGGGGATCCAAGTTTTGATTTTTCTTATTTCCGCTTCAGACAGTGTCAATTACAGATTTTCATGGAAAAATATCGTTAGAATGGCTATCGTAATCTTACTAAAATTTGTTAGTATTTTATATGGTTCCGGTTTAACCTACTTAGGTTCAGTTTTTCCGTTTCATTCCTCGCAACAATTTGTTTAAAGCCCTCCGAACAATCTTCTTTAGGAAGTGAGGGTTGCTTCGAAACAGTGGCGTATCTAGGTTAAATGGCGCCCATGGTAAGTGTTGTAATTACCCCCCTCCCCCCAAAGAAACTCTATAATTAAGTTTATTTGTTTCACGCTTCACAACTTCAGGCCGTGTTAGATTGATGTTCGTCTTGGTACTGACCATCATTCGGAAGTCCAAAATTTCTTCATACAGTTGCTGACCATCAATATCGTAGTTGTAGGTATGGCCGAAGTTCTCACACTTAGTCTTCAGGATGTGGCTGCTGATGATGGTACATAATCCTCCGATGTCAAGCAGAAAACCAAACTTCCTGTCAGTGTAAAGGCGGTCGATTGTTTCGTTCATAGCTCGCCCAATTTTCTGTTAATCCGGCATCCCTCGACGTTTCACCAGCCATCGTCTTTCTTCGTCTTGGACGTCTTTCGGTCTCAACCTCCCACTATTGACAGAGACTAAGCCCAACTTCCAGAGCTTCGATCACTAACGTTTCTCTTTCATTGTGAAAATGATCTCTTAGACTTTCCAGATCTAAGGTGGCATCGAGGAAGTTCATCATCGAATCTTGAAATCCTTTCTGGACAGTTCAATGGGAATGAGTACTCTAGTCCAAAATTCAAGTAGAGTCAAAAATACGGTTGTATAGTTGTTTGGCGTCACTTCTGTGTCTGCGATCTCCGTGGTACCATCGATCATGGCCTGAAGGACTTGAAGAATCTTGTCAAGGTGCTTGTTTGTGGGCTTCACAGGTTCCACGCTTGCACTCAATCTAGTTGTATACTCCGATTTGACAACTTTTCGCAGCGTTGAGTGGGCGAGGAAAAAAATACGAAAAGAGCTTGAATAGTCCCAAAAAATGTCACCATCATTACATGTAGGTACACCAACCAAATTACCGATTCAAACCTACGGTGCATATTATAAGAAAAAAATTAAAACTATAGCGCGCGGTAGTATTCGCACTCAAGCTCTGAAAATCTCAAAAAAGTCTCTGAGAACTTCTGAAAAAAGTGAAAAACTGTCAGGCTTGGAAATGTAAGAATTTTTGCGATTTTTAGAGTTTCAAACTCTACTTCTTTGAGTATGTACCTAAGTCTAGAAGTCAATCAGAGTCGGGACTCTTGAAATGTTTGGGCCGCTTAAAAATTTGTGTGCAGCCGTGCAAGTGCTCCCTGGCTGCGGCGCCCAGGGCGCGAGCCCTGTCTGCCCCATCCTAGATACGCCACTGCTTCGAAAGATATTTTTAAGTGATAATTGCAACTACCATTGGTAGTTCGAATTTTGAGTGAATAGAAGTGGAGAAACTATTCCATATTCAATTAAGTACCATTTTTCCCTGAACATGGTTCCCATAAAAAAGAGGTAACATCCCACACGCGTGTGGAAATAAGAAATTTCATTTCCCACAATTTTAATTGGTTATGCGTAATGGCGCACTTAATTAAGTACTAGAAATAAAGCGACCACAAACGATTAAACCGTAACGATTCTAACATTAGTAAGAAAAAAAATTCTGACCCACATCTTTATGAATATAATCGTAAAAATAGAAAAGGGGGAGAGAGCCGTTCGGTCTGTAATTCGGAATGCATTTAAACATAATCGCCTTTTCGATTCAACATTTTTGGCAATTTGTTAGTATTACTACTACTCTTCATCCCTTACTATTCAAAAAGCAAAACGAACAGAAAGTATATTTAACGTGTAGTTAGTACAAAATAAATTTCCCTGGACGACATAGTCACCGGAAGGAAGTTAAAAGTTGTTAGAGGGGGGTATTTTTAGTTACGTTCAACGTTTTTGTACTACTAGCACTGAGTGGAAAAAAGATGGAGTGTTGACGTTTGGGATTTGCACTCTTTGACATAAATAGTGAATGTATTGCTTTAGGGGGCACTATAATCTATCAGGGTTGTATTTTTTTTTGTCGATTCGGGTTTTCTGCAACATGCATCGAGATTGTTAGAAAAGGGCGCCGACCTCCACCTTGATTGTGTAATTAAAGCTCGAGCTTTATAATTAGTTTTAAACGTCAACTTGTGAAAGCCGAAGATATGTAGGATATTTTTTTTTAAGTACGCTCCTGGCCTAGATTTTTCCGGAGCAGTCCGGAGACTCGAAGATCCGGGCAGGCTCCGGCTCATTTTTCACTCACCAAAAAACATCAGTACGCCTTCCCAGTTTTTTTTTCTGTCAAATACAATTTTTTGCTCAAGTTTAGTTTGGAACACAAAATATAAGAAGCGTTCTCTCGATTTTACGCGAGCTTTAATAAAATACAAAACTATAATTGGTTCGGGGGTGCACTTTTTTTTCGCTTTTCTCATTTAATCCTTTAGACAGATGTTTTAATACAACCCCCCGAACGCTTTCGTGTGACACGTACGATTAAAACAAAATGCCACACTTAATCCTCCTTCCACCAACTGTAACAAGTATTTACATATCCCTGACAATTGTAATTCCCTTAAAAAGTACATATTATATAATGGACACTGACGACGTCACTTTAGCTTAAATGTAATTGATCTGTACATTTTTATAAAGAAACTGCACATCACGTTAATGCGCGGCTCATTTTCCCAAATTCTGCATTCTTATCTTTTAGTTTGGCTTAATTAACAATTACGTGCAAAACAACACTGGATAATGAGGGAATTTCGTAATAGTTTCTACTATTTACATTAGAACAATTCTATTAGTCTTTCACATTTCATCCCCTAATTAGCTCTACTTTGTTTGACCTATCGCGACTATTAGTCTATTATAGTATTTTTCTTTTCCAAATCCGCTCACTTTATTGTTTCACACTGTTTTCCATCAGATCTTCTTATCGATTCTTCATTACATTTCACACCGATACAAAAGAGTGCGCAAGCGATTATTATTTTGTATTCTAAGGGCGGTTGCTGCACTGTGATCTTTTGGTCTTATGTGCTCCCCGCTATTGTCTGGAGAATATCCGTATCCTTAACAAAATACAGGATTTTAGTAGGACGAATCTTCGTTACTTCTTCTTGTGTAATCGTTTCATTTACAAGTAGGTGTTCCCTTTCCCTTATATTGGCAAATGGCGCTGTATGGCGTTTCTTCTTCCTCACCACAACCCCTGCATAACGTGGTGTTGACCAGTCCCGTTTTGCAGGTGTTTGTTCAGACGACAGTGGCCTGTGACCATCTCTGTCGCAAGTTTTATGCTCGTCCTACTTAAGTCTAACCTGGACGTACTAAGTTCCCGTTTGGGTTTTCCAGAATGATTTTGGAATGATTCTGTCCTGGAATCTGGAAAGTTGTTTGATGAGTATTGCCAGAATCTCTTTCTTGGCTCTGTTATATGTAATCCCACAGGCCGGTTCGGGTCCTATGAGTGGTTTCTCGCTTGCAACTGTCGCAAGCTCGCCAGCAACCTGCGATTCCCGCGTACACAGGTGCCTTGCCTAGTTCGTATAGCATTTGTATACATTCAAGGACTAACTTCAGGATTGCACATACCTCGGCTTCGAACGCAGTCGCTTTTTGTTCCAGGCTTACAGAGATTCTGCAGTCCTGTCTATTTCTCCTATAGACTCCAGAGCCAGTGCCCTTTGTAGTTTTGGAACCATGGTGTGCAATTCAGCTTTACTTTACTAGAATTATTCAAGAGGGCCCCCATAGCTGCCGTAGGGAACGTTATTATTTCCCTTGTAACTTTAAGGCAAGCTCTGCGTTGCACCTTGCTAAGTATCTATAGTTTCATCCACCCCACAAGCACTCTGTGGCTTTGTTCGCTATCTTCTCTAGGTGTGGTACGAAGGTCAGTCTTTGGTCTAATGTTATGCCCAAGTCTTGACCTTCTCCCACTACCTGTAGCTTGGTGCCGTACATACATTGCTATGCCCGTAGACTTGTTGACCTTTTTGTTCGTGGAAAGAGAATGAGGTTCGTTTTTGTTGGATTAACAGACAAACATACCTACCTCTCTGCACCATGTTTCCATGTCTCTTCAAATCTCCCATGTAAAACAATCACTATGTCACCGACTGTGGCATAGGGGAAAACACCCTCTGTTCACGTCCTCGTGCAGCCCGGATCACTACAAAGTCCTTATTAAGCATGGCTGTGATGTTCCAACGTTTTGGCATGGTGTGTATCCATCTAAAATGTGCGCCATCTGTTGCGATAGCATTTGAAACTTGAATAACTTTTGATGTGAACAACTTTTTTTATATTTTTTTTTACACAAACTTTATTTGTTCCTTTCTATTTTATTTACATCAAGTTTTGAATATAATATCCAACAAATGACCGCCTTTATTTTTGATGCAAAAAGATGCCCGTTTTCGTGCATTTTGCATCACATTTTCCAGCGTCTCGGTGGTAATAAGCGATATTTCCCGGCGAATATTGGCTTTGAGCTGAGCTATGGTCTGCGGCTTATCGATGTAAACTTTGCGCTTCAGATACCCCCACAAAAAGAAGTCCGGTGGCGTCAAATCGGGTGAGCGCGGGGGCCAGTCGAAATCGCCGTTCTTCGATATGACGCGTCGGTCGAACATCGTGCGAA
Source organism: Pyrocoelia pectoralis (assembly GCA_036250285.1). Taxonomy (NCBI): domain Eukaryota; kingdom Metazoa; phylum Arthropoda; class Insecta; order Coleoptera; family Lampyridae; genus Pyrocoelia; species Pyrocoelia pectoralis. The sequence continues at coordinate 22,501,123 of CM070083.1, forward strand.
GTATCGTCATTGAATCGCGGCTAGTGTGTGCTGTGGCTCCGTCCTGTTGTGGCCATAAATTTTTGCACCAAATTCGAATTGTGGTGTGTGAAAGCCGTGTTTCACGCTGATATAAACGTTTGTAGGCACGTTGCGTTTTGACAATGGAGGACCCATTTTCAAAATGCAATTTGACGATTTCTGCTCGTTGTATCGGTGTTAGTTGATTCATGGCACAAAATAGACTGAACTGACGCGTCGAACAAGCTACTGTATATGTCAATATGTCAAAAAATGGCGGAACTATTCAAGTTTCAAATGCTATCGCAACAGATGGCGCACCTTTTACATACGGCTTGTTGTAGGATGGCGATTTATACGGATGGAAATTCTTCGCTGCTGCCCACTTAATTTTGGTTAAACTCGCTATCTGACGGGCCAAAACCTAATCCCCTCTGTTCCCCTTGGAGGGGGTTCCAGAGTCATTGGTTCGTCTGCGTCAGTTTTACTGAGCGTCTTTGATCCCGGAGAGTGTGATTGAAGCAGAAGCTCCAAGAGCTCCTTCGCGGCCTCAATTTTCTTCATGGAACCGATTCTACCCTCTGTTCCTCTTTGTAAGGTTCTTTGGTACCTTTTGAATTTGTTCAACTTACTCCACGAGTCACGTTTTTATACGGATGGAAATTCTTCACTGTTACCCACTTCATTTTCGTTAGCTTCACTATCTGACGGGCCAAAACCTAATCCCCTCTGTTCCCCTTGGAGGGGGTTCCAGAGTCATTGGTTCGTCTGCGTCAGTTTTACTGAGCGTCTTTGATCCCGGAGAGTGTGATTGAAGCAGAAGCTCCAAGAGCTCCTTCGCGGCCTCAATTTTCTTCAAGGAACTGATTCTACCCTCTGTTCCTCCTTGTAAGGTTCTTTGGTACCTTTTGAATTTCTTCAACTTACTCCACGAGTCACGTTTTTATACGGATGGAAATTCTTCACTGTTACCCACTTCATTTTGGTTATCTTCACTATCTGACGGGCCAAAACCTAATCCCCTCTGTTCCCATTGGAAAGGGTTCCAGAGTTATTGGTTCGTCTGCGTCAGTTTTACTGAGCGTCTTTGATCCCGGAGAGTGTGATTGAAGCAGAAGCTCCAAGAGCTCCTTCGCGTCCTCAATTTTCTTCAAGGAACTGATTCTACCCTCTGTTCCTCCTTGTAAGGTTCTTTGGTGCCTTTTGAATTTGTTCAACTTACCCACGAGTCACGTTTTCATACGGACGGAAATTCTTCACTGTTACCCACTTAATTTTGGTTAGGTTCACTATCTAACGGGCCAAAACCTAATCCCCTCTATTCCCCTTAAAAGGGGTTTCAGAGTCATTGGCTCGTCTGCGTCGGTTTTAGTAAGGGTCTTTGATCGCGGAGAGTATGATTTAAGCAGAAGCTCCAAGAGCTCCTTTGCGGCCTCAATTTTCTTCAAGAAACCCTGTTCCTCCTTGTACGGTTTCTTGGTATCTTTTGGATTTGTTTAATTTACTTGCGGTACATCCTCCACGAGCCACGTTTTGCCTTTTTTATGTTCTTATTGCACTCGGTATGTGTGGTACAGCCTGAACTCCATTCCCTCGTGTTTTTGATTTATTCAAAAGCCTTCTATAGTCTGTACCCGCAATCGAGAGAGTCCCTCATGCCCCAAGGACACTTTACCTGAGGTTCTCTTCCTTTTCGTGGGACAGCTTGCCTCACTGGCACTTTTGTAACGAATATTCGCCTTTCTAAAATCCTTATAACTTTGGTAAGGAGACAGGTATTCTCGACGGATAGACAATAGACCAAAAGGCTACTGTGCAGGAGCCAATCGGGACCACCCCTAGAATAAATAACATAAAGGCCGACGGGCCTAAAAACAATTTTTTGCCGTCCAACTTCGACTTACAGTGCTAACTGTGTGCAACATAATAACTCCGGAGATTCAAGCACAGCACAACGAAAGATAGAACTTGATGTTAGACTATCATCATGAGAGAGATTCGTTTTAGTGCACAGCGCTATCACGGAATAGAATCAAGGCCACACCTTCTGGAAACATAGTAAAGTAAACCAGCACATGGACTGTACGGACTTGGTCAAATCGCAATTTTGCAAAATTCCCGCGTATGTCCAGAGAAGATTCATTTTGGGAGAATCCTGACCGAAAAGGCTGCGACTTGAGCCTTTCCCTCTGCTAGCATTGTCAGATTTTATTTGCATTATAAAAAATTCACATTGCAAAGATTCCTTATTCATAACCCTCCCCCAAAACATAAGCCAAAACAACAACAAAAATTACACATAAAATTCTGACCCTTAACCATAAAATAAAAGTTTTTCTTTGTTTTATTCCCCTCTTTCCCGCTCCACGTCCATCACTATTTTTCTTCATTCCTCCACCTCCTCCATCTACCCCAACCCTTCTCCTCCCTCATTTAAGATTTCCCTCCAACTTTTTCCCTCCGTCCGCAGTTCCTCGCATTCATCTACCATATGCCCAATATTTTTCCTACCTAGCCCACATAGTCTACATAACCGTTTATCATCGTCCCACCAGTATTTATTTTCCTTCTCCTCATTTCCGCAACCTGTATCTTTCAATCAATCTCTTCTTTCTCATACTCATACCACTTTCCAGATACCTTGGTACACCCTCCGTCATTATTATCACATATTTTTCATTATATCTTCCATCCTTTACTTTTCCTTGCCTTTCCTAGACCATCGCCTTTTTATTCCTCTTTACTATCTCTTCCCTCATTGTTTCACCAAACCGTCCCTCTCTTCTCCTCCGCACTTCCTTCGTCTCATATCCGCCCCGTTCGTAATAGTAGCCCCTGTCATCCTGACCATACTTTAGCTTGCCTTTCTTCACCCCTTCCCAGCAACATTGCAACACCCCCCCCCCCCTCTACCCTTATCCAGGCCCTCTTCGTACCTCATCACCATTTTCCCTGCCCACACTCTCATTTTTTCACCCTTCACCTCTTCCATCACTATATAACCAGGGGTCTTCCTCTCCAATCCCATTACCCATCTCCAACATCTCTCCTGCACTCTTTCCAACACCTCCTCCCCATAACTCCGCACCATACAGCGTGACACTTTTCACAAGCTTTTCAAATAACCAACTTCTCTTCCTCACGTCCCTGTCGAATCTCTCCTATTCCCCATATCTGTCCCAATGCCTTATTCCTTTTTCCCTAATTCCTTCACATGAGCGCTATCTTTGTTGTCATATCTCATCAGGTATCCCAGGTATTTAACCTCCCCCACACCTTCTATCTCCTCCTTCCTCCACTTCCATCCACCGTCTTTCACTACGCCCCAACTTTTTTGAAAAATTACGATCTTGGTTTTATCCCCCCTTACCTCTAGCCCCTTTTGTCTAAAAGCCCCTGGCCTTGGCTATCCTCATTCTCAGGTATATTTCACGTGCGGAATGGCTTGCGTGACCGTAGCGCAAAAGGTCCTGGTATAAGGTCTATATGCGTGATGTGGACTCCCCTACTTCACACTCGAATGCAGAGTTGCATGTAATTTGCTTGTTCCAAATACTGAAAATCACTTCTACCATGAAGTACATAGATAACGTTATTATACCCGTTGCTTGTACGGACTTAGGCTTTTGGAACGATTTCCTGCAACACAAAAACAGAAATATTAAATTTTGTGCAAAATTTCACGAATAAGAAACCAGCGCGCCGCGAAAGAGGGGCCAGGGGGTTAATCCCCTAAGAAAAAGAAAAAAAGGCAAAAGTTACTAAAAATAAAAATAAATTTTGCACGAAATCTTGAAAAAACGTTTGAATTTATACCCCCACCCCAGAACCACGAACCCCCAATAGTACTCCTGGGAAAGTTTTCTTGCGGCGCCCTTGGTAAGAAAAAAAATAAATCAAATTAGGTAACGAATTTAATTTTCTGACTTGCAGTCTCACTTCATCAAATTTCTGAGTTTTTCCGACTTAATGGGAACCCAGTCTCCATTACCCTTACGATGACACTATATAAATGCTTGTCAGTCCCGTTATTATTGCAGAATTTTAAATCATATCCGAAATATCAGTAATGGAAAAAAAAATTGAGAAGCACAATGTAATACATCGCACTTTGAGCTAATTAATGTTTCAATTTGTTTTTCACAATTTTGAAATTTAAAGGTACAAAACAACAAAGCAGAAAAAAGTACAAATCATTGAACTAGCATCTTAATTCAGAGAGATTAATGTGATGTCACCGACATTCCCAACCCTTATGCATTCCTAACTTCCCTCTTTGCACCCCTTGTCAGATCATCAAACACCCTTACGTATACCAAAACTACAGTGGCTGTACGCATTTTCGGCAATTTAAATTACATATTCACACATTTCGTATGTAAAATGGTAAGTTTTCGTAAAAGGATGAAAGAGGGAGGAGAAAGCAACCCCTATTGTTTTATCGTTAATTAGGAACATTTTTGGTTGTCGTAAGGATGAGGACTGGTCTTTCATGTACGTGTACGTCACTGACGAAAAACACTGCTTATCAGACAAAGAGTCGCCTTGTGCTGACGTGGAAAAATCGCATCACAGCATAACATTGACCGCGCAACGACATCCATTGTTACGTCATCTGACAGATATTTTTTGTAGAAAAACTCAACTTTTGTTTGCTTCTTCTCCTTTAATGAAAGCGACTAACTATCAGTAATTTATGTTATACTTGACTGCCTTTCTATATCATGCGTTAGAAATAAGGAAATATACCAAGCTGACCACCCTAAAAGTTTTTAATTATTATTATTAAAGGAATTGTGAATTAAACGAAAAGCGCAACTAACGTGAAAATTGTATTGGTGGAGGCCGCACAGCCGAATCCCAAAAAAAAAGAATCAATTAGTCGCGAATCTAGTTAGCGAAGCGAAGGTGTTGGAAGAGAATTTTTTTTTTGACTTCGCCGAGGCAAACAAATTAAAATTTTCTAACAATTTTATCATTTTTTCCGTATAATCAAGTTTTTCAGTTCCCATAAGAGCCTAAAATTTGGTCTGGTTCTCGAAAAGCAGCCGATTCAGACCAAATAAATTCATCTAGAACTTGATCGTTATAAATCTTCATATTATGTCTAAGGGTAGTCTTCGTGACCGATTTTGTAAAATTTTCGATAAATCATATTAATGCGGAGGCAGCTCAAAGGTCACAAGCTTCCTTGGATTACATCAAATGTTGAGGAAGCGGTAGTTCTACATCATATAGTTCAGTTACACATGGGATACCTCAGGGCGAGCCCATATCTTCCTTGTTGTTTTCATTTTTTGACAGTTCTTTTGTGACAAAATATTAGGACTGAAAATTGACTGAAAAATAGTATATTACAGTACAAGTGAAGAAACTAAGAATTTCGCTCACGCATATGCCGTTTCGCAAACGAGGCGTTAGCCGAGTTTGCGAATGCATAAAATGAGCGAAATAGTTTCTTCACGCGTGCTGTATAGCGTTTTGTTCAATCCTGCTACTAGAATTTCAAAAATCTGCTTTTTAAATTTCGCAATTTTGACAATTTTATCTGTCAACACGTTATTCCAGTGGGCGAAATTTTTTTTCACCCACAAGTGAGTGAAATAATATTTTCGCCCACCCGTTGCTATGAGTGAGGAAAACAAACGCTTTCGCGTTCCGTATCCAAGTAAGAAACTACAAGTTTCCATGGTAGGATTGAACAATAGTACATTGTGTATCGAGTAGGAAAAGCGTAACATTCCCGGACGATGTGAATATTGTTGGGCGAGGCGCCAGCCGAGCCCAGCAACACAGAGTCGGGGAATGTTGCTTTTCCTACGAGGTACACATACTATTTTTCCGCCGATTGTTAAAAAACAGACTGAAAACATGGAAATTCTAAAAATTATTTTATGAAGAAAATAATAAGCGATGCCTTGAAAATAACGAACGTCGGTATCCATGGAGAAGTACCAACATTGTAGCTATCAGACGACGCGATTTGCAATTCCAATACTAATTTTAATACCAATAATAATCAATAATTAACACTTGTAATAATTGTAATATAACAATAACTATTAATAGAACGAAATAATTAAATATGACTTGTTAAATGGGTTTTCATTAGTACCTTGTTGAATGTTCTAATTACTGTAAGGAAATGAACATTTCTTTACAGTACAGAAATGAATATTTCCTTACAGTAATCGTTGGCTGCCTAGCAACGACTACATGCACCGGAATCTTGTCCTTTTCCTTTCAAAATTCTGTCAGAAATGTCATAATTTTTTAACGATCGGCGGAAAAATAATTTTTTTGAGTTATCCGACAGTTCCACCATTTCTGCATCGTTATCTCATTCCCCGTATTACCAATTTATTTTCTCAATTAAATAGCTCATTAGTCCGTCCATCATCAGGCACCAGAAAGGTACGAGAAAACTTATCGCTGTTTAATTCAAGAGGTCTTGTCTGTTTTTGCCATAATGTGAAGATTTTCTATTTTCTGTGTCTTTCCAAGTCCCTGTAGGTCCTGTAAACTAAACGGGGTTTAGAAAAAAACCCCTGGGAAAAAACCCCGAAAAAAACATGGAAAAAAAACCCGGAAAAAAAACCCAGGAAAAAAACCCCGGAAGAAAAACCCCCGAAAAATAATTATAGATGGCTGTGAATAAATATATGAATATACAAAGTTTGGAAATAAAAGTAATGCCAAACTTAAACGTAGATTGCCACTAAAGCGCCTAGGTTATTTGCAGGTTTAGTATATTTTTTTCCAATTGATACAAAGTGGCAACATGACACTAAACAAAGTTTGGAAGTAAAAAAAATGCGAAACTTAAACGTAGATTGCCACTAAAGCGCCTAGGTGAAGCCTGGGGGGGGGAGCGAACAGCTCAACAATACATTGATTACCAATAACAACTTTCAAAGTTCTCAAAATGTTTTCTTGTGCACAGTGTTTACACCTAGTTATTAAGTGACTGGAATCTTAAAAAATGTCCCCCACTATCCTAAACGCGTTCTTTTTTAGGGGAAAGTACTGAGATTTAATGGAGTACTTGGGAGAATATATCCAAATTAGGAAGATACCGCCCTTTTTCTTGAATTTTCTGAGACTATCAGATATACACACTATTCGTTGGATAGTGCGAATTACTTGCTAATTAAGTACCTAGCTTTTCTAGAATTGAAAAACGACTGAATAAGAATCCTCTTCTTTAGTTCCATAAGGCCATATATGTTCTTGTAGCTAATGTGTGGGTGAGTAATATGTATAACGCCATTGCTATTCAGGTGTGGCACAATGACATACCGTCCTTGAAGTGGATGTCGAGCATTGCATTCGCTGAAGACGAAATTCGACCAAACAAAGATGATTTTGTATAGATTATTGTTGGATGATACTTGATACTTTTTTCGAAAAATTTTTTTTGAGTTTTTTCGCTTTTTTTTTTAATAAAGTGAGGCCTACACTTTTTTTAAAGAACAATGAAATCGTATTTAAATGAATACAAATACAAATGTGTCTTTAAGGAATTTTCCCAGATAACAACACTACCTTTGCAAATTAGGGAATATAATATACATCTTCGTTTAAAATCGTGATAGGTGATATGTTGGTTGCCTATGTATCCGGTTAATCAGTAATCACTGTACCTCGTTCACATGTTTTGTAGACCCATATCAAAAAATAGTGTGATTCGTTCATAGTAACCCAGCGACAACTTTCCCACTCAGACGAAATGAAAAGAAAGATAGGGTCTAGGACACAACGGCGACACAGAATTTAGTATGCCCATATCGGCCATACTGGACACATCGGCCAAACGTGATGTGTGGACACAACGGCCACCTTGGGCGTAACGGCCACAGCTCTAGCTGGACACAACGGCCATCTTGGACACAACGGCCACTGGACACTACGGCCACACAGAATTGTAAGGTAATGTTTGCGATAAAGATTTCACAAATAATAGGAGTTTTCTATTTATAGGAAAAAAAATACTAAATCTGCAAATAACCTAGGCGCTTAAGTGTCAATCTACGTTTAAGTTTAGCATTATGTTTTGTATCAATTGAAAAAAATACTAAATCTGCAAATAACCTAGGCGCTTTAGTGTCAATCTACGTATCTGACATGTGGCCGTAGTGTCCAAGGTGGCCATGGTGTCCAGCTAGAGCTGTGGCCGTTACGTCCAAGGTGGCCGTTGTGTCGAAACGTCACGTTTGGCCGATGTGTCCAGTGTGGCCGATATGGGCATACTAAATTCTGTGTGGCCGTTGTGTCCAGACCGCGAAAGATACAGCGGCTTCAAGCTCCCCTACTTTTTCAAAAGCACTTACCGCTCTTATAAGCTGCATCCCTATTTTTTGGAGAGGCACACTTGGGCTGCATTGTGACAGGTGCTTGGAGATAGGTGTTCCATTACACATCAGAGGGTAAGCGACAGTCTCTTGAATAGAATAGCGCTCACAGCCCAACAAATTCGCAAGAATTCAAGCAAGCGGTTTCCATTCTGACGGAATTTTGCTCGCATATGTTTTGCCACGTAGAGAAACAATCGATGCTGAGCGATGTTGTGCAACACTGATGCGCGTTCGGCGTGAAATACAGAATCGTCAAGCAGGCCTACTCACAGGTGGAGATAATGCTCGCCCGCATATTAATGCAAGGGTTGCTGGCGAAGTTTAAATGCGAATGTCTGGAACACACACCTTACAGCCCCGACCTGGACACGACCGTCTATCACCTTTTCACTCTTCACAAAATTGAAGGAATGTCTAGGCGGAAAACGGATCCAAACAGATGATGACACCGTCATAACGATTGGTTTAATAGGTTGGCGGTCTATTTCTACGATAAAAGGATCGTCAAGCTTATCCACCGCTCGGAAAAATGCCTCCAGCGAAACGGCGACTACGTTGAAAAATAGTAAATTGATGTACATTACTATACAGGGTGTCCATTTAGTAGCACATTCTTCAAGTACGGCTTTATTGTTAAATTTTAAATTTACTAAAAAATAAATATACGGGATGGCAATTAGGTTGGATGAAGCACATTTGCAAATTAGTTAGACACATACAGGGTGTTTCCAAAAAGTATAGTGCATAAAACGTATATTTTTTGAAATGGAATGACCCACTTTTTTTAAGCGCAAATGTAGGGGTCTTGGGTGAACTTTTTAGTCGTACATTATTTTTGTATTAATACACGGCGTTGCCAATTATTAATTAATACATATCTTTTTGCTAAATATCAACCCTTCCATTATACGCTTGTATTTTTTAAACGTCTTGTTTTTGTTTTTACGTAAGTTCGGTGGTGGACTTGGGTTGAATCAGAGTATTCAACCGTGACGAAACATTAAATTATTTCATACAGGACGTTCACTTTTTTTTGCTCCACACATCGACATTTTCAAACAAATTTTTCTTCATTTTTTTAAATAGCACGCCCTATTTATTATTGCATATTTTGAATCCCCGGCAAATTTTAGTGCAACTTTATTATGCTTACCCCATACCTAAGTGCGATAGTTTTTTCGTAAATTGAGATTTTCCATTCTATTCTACATTAGCTACCCTGATGCCAGCTGGCAGCTGCTTTACGCGTGCTTCATCTATTGGGACCCCTAGCTGCAGCAGTCGTGTATCTGCATATTTTGAATCTGAGCATTATTACAATGCGGTACCATCATCACATTACAGTGAATTTTCAAATACCTACCTTCGAAGAGCAAGCGGAGCATGACATCCGCTCAGAAACTATGAATACCAGTTTTGGTCATTTGCAATATGCAAAATGCCATAAAAAATTTCAGTGAAATAGCAGTTCGCGGTACACGATATTGTTCTGCCAGATTTCCAGCAGCTACGATAATGTTATTGCGGGCGTCGCTCGTGTAACTGAGCTTTTAGATACAAATTACCTGAGGCAGAGGCGTAGCCAGGGGGGATATCGGGATGTACCCCCCCCCCCCCAATTCTGTTTATTTAAACGTTTGGTTATTTATTAAACACCATCCCCTCACGAAAATAAGTTCTGGCTACGCCACTGACCTGACGGCGACCCGGTTTTCCAATAATAATAATAATTCAAAATAATGGTTTATGCTTTTTTTATTTATAATTTTTCAAGTTGAATTTTCTAGTTCACGTTACATTTATTTTTAAGCCTGTTCAACTTATGGTAACTTGGTGAGATGAACAAGCATTGAATATTGTTGTTAATGGTAGCGTCGACATAATAATTAAAAACAACTAACATAATGTTAACGTCAAATTCGTTTATTGACACTTTGACAGTAGTAAACTAACCTTTTATTCAGGACAGTGAGTGAACAGTGAAGGTATAATTTCGGTTACGATATACGTTGTTATAAGTGGAAAATGATGACTTTGCCCTCCTTCTGTTCACCACGAATACGATTTAAAAACAGGTTTATTTCTAAGCAAACCATATCGAATTTAAACAAATTGACTGTACTCGCACTTTCAATTACCTGAAATTAGTTTTTTCTGTTTGTACCTACCTATACATGTTTATTTTATGACTTCGTATATATTAAAACACGCCCCATCCCTTTGTCTAACCTGCAATCTTCTTAGACGGTAAAATGAAATGCTATTAACATCACATTTATTACTTCGGTGATAATCAACTTTACAAAGCATAAATAATTTGGGGGCTTTCTGTTAACGTTCCAGCACTCGAAGTACGGGGAGGAAGAAGAAAAAAAAATGGGGGAATGTTAGCACTACCAGACGATATTTCTTTTCACAACAGGCGGTCTATGTTGCTTATTGTAGCGTGGATGCTTAAAGGGGATGATCTTGAAATTAATTCCTAGGGATAAACGACAACAAATTGTTATCAATTGCTTATCGTATCTATACAAAAAAGACAACCCCTCAATTGCGTTACACGGTGTATCTATTTTGTACGTTTGCAAATTACTTGCGCTTATAAATTCATATGACTGTTCGAATATTTTCAAATATTGAAATGCACTGTTTTTTTTAAATTTAAATTTCCGCCCCGCGAGGAGGGTTTGAGGGCATCAACAGTTGTGGTCATTAGCCCTATACGCTTACAAACATCCATGTCCGGAGGTATTTTTATCACCAAACGGTCGGGATTCGAACCCCAGACCGCCAGATGTAGTTTATTGGTATACCAACGGTACATCCAGTACACCATGAAACAGTGACGAATTGTCGACCATAAATGTCCATGTCGCTGTTACCGTTGCACTAATAAAAAAATGACGTTAATTATTAATTAATTAAATTAAACTTACAGCATATAAAATAAAATGGGACCAAATACTTTTGTTACGTCCAGCACCGGTAATACTTGCACCTTCTTACGCGCCACGGACTGTACTTTTATTTGCAAAAGACTTTACATATTTACATTTTTTGCTTCTTTAAATTTACATTTCAAACTAAAATTCAAAAATTTATTTATGTATTCTTCCCTCCATCAGATCTCCATCATCCATTCTAGTGGCGTACCCAAGGGCCCCCAAGGGGATTATAGCACCCCCCAAGCGCCCAACCCATCAATTCTATTTTACGCTTATTCTTACTAATCCTGAAAAAAAGACCTATCTTAGAAATTCAACCTCACAGAACAGACTTAATGGACTGGCAATGATGTCAATTCATGGGGAACAATCAGACGAAATAATAGAGGAACTTGCACGACAGCCAAGGCGATTGGATTTTGTATTGTAATAATATTTATTTTATAAATTTCTGTAAAACAAATGTTTATTAAAATTTGTAGATCATACCGCACTTTTTATACCCCCCCCCCCCCAAAGGCCATAGTCTGCGTAAGCCACTGATCCATTCCAAGCGTCTACCATCTCCATTTCGCAACTCCTCTTTTTCTTTTCTCTCCTCTCTTATTTCTGTGCTTCCCTTCAATAAATGATTCACGTTTTCAAAATCCTCTCCACGTATTCTGCACATCCAATCTTTGTCTTCCCACTAATACCTATTCTCTTTTTCTTCGTTTCCGCATCTAAATCTAGCTTTCAGTTGTTTGTCTTCTTTCGTTTGCTCCTGAGATATTCAGCTTGTTCCTCTTCCATGATATTAATATACTTTGCTGTTATATTTATTGCTTCCCGCCTCCCCCTCCCTCTGCACTATGTCCGTAACAACTTCTTTCGTAGTACTTTTTTCTGTCTGCTTGCCCGTAGATTATTTTTCCCATCTTTTATTTCCTTCCAACATTGTTGCAAGTATCTAGTAGTACTTTCCTTGTTCCATACCCTCTTCAATTTTAGTACTCTTTTTCCTGCGTCTACTCTTATTTTTTCCCCCTTTACTTCTTCCATCACTATGTACCCTGGCGTTTCTTTACATAGTCCCATAACTCATTTCCAGTACTTTTTTTGCAACGGCGTCATTTCAGTATTTGACAAGGGGGGGCAACTATAGTAAAAAGGAAAAAAGGCCCGTTTTTTTGAAAGTGTTCTTTTATTCAAATCTAACCCAACAGTTTTTTCTCCCAATACTCCATACTTTTATTTTTTTCGCTTTGGCTTTTCTTTCTCTTACGTGAGCTTCTTTACTATTATTATCTCGAAATGTGTGGACCAAATAAGTACATTCTTTTAATATTTCTATTTCTTGTCCTTCCCACTCCCAGACGTCGTTTTCCCTTTTTCCACCTTTCTTCCTAAATACCATCATCATCGTCTTTTCTGTGTTTAATTTCAACTCTTTCTTGGTTCAATACTTCTCCAAATGGCACATCATTTCCTTTATTCCTGTTTTCTCCCTTGCTATCATTACAATATCGTCCCCATACGCTAATGTTCATATCTTCGTTTTCCCGATTGCTATACGCCTCCTTGTTTTTTTAATGACTCCTCCAAGTCCTGAATGTATGCGGGACTTTGTGGGCATCCTTGTTTCAAACCCAACTTTGTCCAGAAATTTCCATTTTCAAATACTCTGCATTTTGTTTCTGCATAAATTTCCTCTATTCTTTATATTATCTTCTCCTGGATCTTTATCTTGTGTAGATGCGCCCACAGCTTTTCGCTATTTACATTATCAAAGGCTTAGAATGTTGTTTTCTTCCATTTCCGTATACTTTGTACTTCTGATAACGTTATACTTACCTCTGTAATTCCTGTCATTCTCTCTATCCCTTTTTTTACGAATAGGACTATTATTCCTGTCCTCCATCTTCTTGGCAGTCCTTCCCCACTCCATATTTTGTTCGTTATCTTTGTTAGTAAACTCACTACCTTCCTTTCTTCCCCCATATAATAGTTCTTCTCCCCGCGTATACCCTTTTCTTCCGGCGCCTTACCTTTGTTTAGTCTTTTTATTGCTGCTTCCACGTCTTCTATCTTTATTTCCACTCCTTCTTCTTTCCTATATTCTTTTTGTTTCGTCTTTCACCTTTCCTCTTCCTCATCTAGCAGCTTCATAAAATGTATCTTTGTATTTCAATGTTATTATGCACTCTTTTTCGTTTTCTATCCCTGCTTAAATAAGCCCAAATGTTTTGTTCTGTTTTTATTTGTTTTTCTCTTTCATTTTTCCTTCTTTGAATTTTTGGTTTCCTTCTTTATATTCTTTTATTTCTATTTGTCCTTTCCTCCATTATCTTAGCCTTTTTCTTGCTTCTCTCTTGTCTTCAATGCATTCTCTATACCACCACCTTTTTTTTCGGTCTGTTCCTCTCTTCCCCTTTTCGTACCATTTTTTTCCCATTGCCTGTTCCTACTTCTCTATCTTCTCGTTCACATTCGCTTCTACTTTTTCCTTCTCCCACATCTCCTCGTCTAATCTCTGTTGATATTTTTTAATACTTTCTTCAGTCCAAATCATTGTTACTTGGTATTCTTGGTTATTTTCTTGCCCTGTTACACTGCCGAATAACATAACTTCTAGTGGTTTGTGGTCAGAGTCTACCATTTCTCCTATTTTGTTCGGTATAACGTAGTCTATTATTGATTCCCCTCTTGCCCCGATATATCTACCCGTATTCTCCCTCTTCATCTATTTCATTTAATATCTCTCACCATCTCTCGCTGCACCAATCCAGTAATTCTATCCCTTCTGAATTCTTTATTTGATCTTTTGACTTTCTCTCTTCCTTCCTTCTTACCATCTTCCTCCCACCTCTTCTATCCTTGCGTTAAAGTTTCCACCCACTATCACTATATTTTCCAGCATTGTCTCCATCTTTTCCGTTGTTTGTTTTATATCCGTACTGTACACTGTTACTATTTGTATTACTTTGTTCTTACTTACTAGTTATCTCCTCATTACGTACAAATTTGTGTTTTGATCGTCCATATCTGCTTCTTCTCTTTCTTTCCATTCTTCTTTTACTCTAGTTAGTATATCTCCTTTTACTTTTCTCTTTTTGTTACTTCATTGTGCATGTTCCATCTTCAAGGTGTATTCTTGTGGTAACTTATCTTTCCAATTTTTCCACTCTTTTTCTTCTATCCATGTTTCCTGTAATCGAACTACATCAAACTCCATTACATAATTCCAAAACTGCCATCGCAATTCTTCTGCTGCTGCAACTTAATATTTCACTTTATACTCCGAAAGAAATCAACCGCACAAAACTTTATTTTCCCGACTTTGAGCAAAATCTTCCACAAAGTGGTTCCTTTACTGCAGTTCGTTCTATAACGTACCCAGATAGAAAACCAGGTGACTCTTCCCACATATAATCTCGAAACGCGTCGGGTTACATTTTAAATTAAAAAAATTGTTGAATTACTTGTATTTATGGAGTTCCAGTAAGTAAGTTTAGAGAAAATATCAAAGAGTCCGTTAGGTATCTTTTAATTTTCTTAATACAATGTGCCGATACTTCGTCATGCTAAAACATCACGTCTTTATCACCTTCCAGCAACTGAATTTTCCTTTAAACTAGTGAATAAATGACACACCCCCTTAATTTCGATTTTTAAGGTTAACCTAAAAGCGAAACGCGAATGCAGTATTTGTCAAGGTCAAGGGTCAAGTCAATAGGTCTCATTTTGTAATAAATGTCGTATATGGTCTACGTGATGACATAAATTATAAAAAAATCACACTAATTTAAGAAGACAGTGTATCGTTGTTTTCATTTCGTAAAGTAATGAAATATTAAGCAAAGCGAACGGTCAAGCGTAGATA
This sequence comes from Pyrocoelia pectoralis, assembly GCA_036250285.1. Lineage (NCBI taxonomy): Eukaryota > Metazoa > Arthropoda > Insecta > Coleoptera > Lampyridae > Pyrocoelia > Pyrocoelia pectoralis. The sequence goes on from CM070083.1 coordinate 22,516,284, forward strand.
TAAGGGACATAAATTTAAGTTTCTTACATTCACAGATAACGTTTATTAATTAAATTTTCTTGCTTCGACTGCCCTCTAGTGGTTTATATCATAATTTACATTGGACAATCGCAGACAAATTTACTGTATAGCCCTTATCTGTGGGGGGTAAACAGTTAAATACAGTGCAGTTGGGAATAACTTGCCTATTATATCTACGATGAATAATAACATCCCCCCTTCCATTACCATTCTCTGTCTTACCCCCATCGTATGATGTATAACACCCCTCAAAAAAAAAGGTTGATATCACAGTAATTGGAAAATTTTCTATAAAGCTTTCGTAGTTTAAGGACCGCAATTAAGTTAAGTCATGGTGGTAATATTTGATATTATCCCCCTATCCCGGACAAGGGTCAAGTATAATTAACGTCTATCGTTAATCATACTACCAAGTTTTGGACCGCACACATGTACAAAAAAAAACGTGGCTTTGTTTAAGATTTTCGAATAATAATCAATGTGTAAATTAACCGAAATTTTGAATTCACGTACACGCACGTAACGTTGAGCCTCATATTTAAACCGATTTAAGATAATTAACCGTAAGAGCTTTAAAATGCTCTTAAAGTAAACTCTGAAAGGATTACGTTTGCAAAAGGATGCATATTTCATTCTCTCGTTTAATTAAAGTCGCTTTATAAACCAGTTTTACAAATAACGCGAGCCTCAAGCAAAGACAATCTTTCGTTTGATAGTTAACGATCGTTTTTTCTATGCTTCGTGTGGGAAATTAGATTAACTCAATGCGCAAAAGGAAAACGACAAACAATCATGTCGGGAAAGTGTATTGCGCTTTAATATACTTACATAATGCAATCTAATGCACTTTAAAAATAATAGAAAACGTTAAGATAAAAGTATCAAGCCCAAAGAAAAGTTGTACTACCTGCAAAATATAATGAAAATAAACGGAAGACACGGTGCCCAGGCTCCAAAGTGCCTAACAAGAGAAAACATAAGGAAGAATCGACTCCTTAAAAAAATGGGAGGGGGTGGGGGGGGGGGGAGGATACCGAGAGCTTTTGCTTCAGTCACACTTCCAAAAGTTAACCAACAATTCTGGAAAACCCTTTAAGAGGGAGCAGAGGAGATTGGATTCTAGTTAGTCAGATAATTAACCTAACCATAGAGCATATGATTTAAAGAGAGTCAACGGGAAACTGCCGTAATGTTGGTTGCATACATAAATTTTGAAAAAAATTGGTATTAAATGTACTAAAATGCCGTAAGGTTTGAGTCAAGGAAACGACGGTTTGACAATGTTGCCGTCACACAGTACAGAGTATAAGGCTCCAAATATGGTAAATTCACAGCAGTTTGGCTCTGATAGTTTATTGTATATTAATTCAAAAACGGCGGCATTTACAAATTTTTCTGATCACTTTGACAACATAGCCATACTTGACTTTAGATAAAATTAGAGAAACCTGCAACATTTATCTCTGAACCGGGTAATTTTAATTTCTTGCCCGGCCGCTAGGTGTCAAAAACTTTACCCACCTTGTGATCGGGCAACTTGTAACCTATCACATGTTTTTCCCCAGCTCCTATAACGTTCCTGAGCAACAGTCCTCAATGAAATTACGGACCTAGCACACGGTTCCTGACACTGCACACCAAATCGTCACACGCACACTATGTAGCGGTTTCTGGGCGATAACGTCTGGCCTCTCGAAACCAAGAAAGCGAGTTGTTTGGCGATAAAAACGTCCAAGTAAATGCGACTTTCGTTGAGTAAGAACTTTGAATTGTCCTATACAATGGCCAAAAATCGCGCGAGGCCCATTGTTACTTCCAGGGGCGTACGCAGGATTTTCGTTCGGGGGGGGGGGGGGTTAAAAACAACATAAAAAGAAACATTTTTTTAAAATAATAATAATCGAAATAACAAAGTTAAGACGTCTAGATGAACGCGCAAGACGATTGATTATTTCTTCGGGATGACAGCTGTAATATCAAAATTAACATTATTATTCTTATTTTTTGTGTTTAGAAACAGTGATTGAGCCTTTGAATGAACATTTCGGGGGGGGGGGTTAACCCAAGACCCCCCCCCCCCTTCGGTACGCGCCTGCTTCTAACCACAGACCACAACGTTCCTTGCACAACTAGGAATACATAATGGTGATGCAACAGCACGCAGACCCGCAGGCATGCGCATGCGCGCAGCGCGAAAGCCAGTACTCTATATTCTGGCGCATACCGTAGTTATAGTAGTAAAGTATGCTGTTTATTGTGTAAGTGTTTGTTGTTGAACTCGGCGAGTATTATTATGTACTTCGATTGTTATCGATACTCAGGTCAAACCTGGTTAACTAATCGCACGGATCGAAATCAAGTAACGATTAGTCCTACTAATACATATATCTATACAATATAAATTTGAAGTTGCTGTTAAAAAGTGAACATACTAAATACTATACACATATTATGTTCATTAAATTAAATGACGTTGATAAAACCAACGCTGATCACATTTTAGATAATGTATTTGTTTGAGAAGCCTCGGTGTATTTGATCCCAATTTGTAAAAGCCACGTCCCGTCGACCCTCTTTCCGCGAAGGCATTAACATGAACGCAGCGTCGCGCATCAATAACAAAAAGAGACCCTATATTCCTAGGCTTCTCCGTTGGCGTCACTTATTCGTGACTTAATGACTTTTTATAGAAAAGAAAAAAAATGAACATAATATGTATGTTTTGAAAAAGTGTTATGATTATTGTGTAAGCGTTTTTTGTTGTTTAGCTCGACGCATAGGTTGCACTCGAGTGGGTAATGTGTTGTTTGTGTTTTGTGTTAATTGCGAATTCTGATACTGTGAGTATATTGTGTGTTTACGTTTGAGTGCATGAGAACGAGTCAGAGGTGTTACATGAGTGATTGTTGAAGTGTTGTGTGTTGGTAATGGACTTTCTATAATGTTATGTTGTGTATGCAACAGAGTTTCAATTTGTGAAGGGAGGATTGAGTGTTGTGTTTCATTTTGTGTTTGAATGGTATTAGTTGAAAGTGTGTGATGTGGTTCTGAGTGATGTGCGGTATCTTCCGTTATGTTTAGAAATTTTCTAACTATGTGACAAGTGTTGATAATGACTGCCTTTTGTAATTGTATGTATATGTTCTTATCTAACCCTAAAATGTGCAAACTGTGATGTATTGTTTTTGGTATAACTCCGGTTGCACTAAGAACAATGGGTACTGTAAGAGCAGTTCCCATTCTCCATTGCGCTTTAAGTTCCTGAGCTATATCAGTGTATTTCCGATGTTTCTCTGCGTGTGTATTGGCTAAATTGTTTGTGTTGGGAACGGCAATATCTATTATGTATATGATTTTTTGTGTTTTATCTATAAGTGTTATATCTGGCCTATTGTTATATACAGTTTTATCTGTGAGTAGTGTCCTATCCCAATATAGTTTGTGTGTGGTGTTTTCAAGTACAACTTGCGGTGTATATTTGTAATAGGGTGTGTTATCATTAGAAAGGTTATGTTTTGTGGCGAGTTTTTGGTGTATTATCTTAGCTACCTGATCGTGTCTGTGTTTGTATTCTGTTTGTGCTAGACGTGTACATGCTGATATAATGTGTTGTATTGTTTCTGGTCTTTGCGAACATTGTCTACAAAGATCATGTGTAATTGTCCTATCTTTAATTATGTGTTTTCTGTAATTTCGTGTGTAAATGACCTGATCTTGTATGGCAAACATGAAACCCTCTGACTCTGGGAAAATATCACATTTGGTTAACCAAGCATGCGTTGCTATAATATCAACACAGTCTTCGTTAATCTCCTGTGGATATCGTCCGTGTAAAGTCTTTTGTGTCCAAGTTTGTATGTTATGTGTGATGTACGTATCTCTACTCATTGGTGGTGTGATGTTTCTATTACTCATATTTAAGGGTGTGTAAGATTTGTCTGCAAGTGTGACTGTTTTGTGTAGCGCTGAAATGTGTGATTTGTTATAAAAGTATTCTCGTAGTTTGTGTATTTGTGTTTGGTGTAACAGGGCTATGTCTGTTAAGCCTCTACCTCCTCGTGAACGAGGAAGGTATAGTCTTACTGTTGAGGCGTGTGGATGATGTATTCGGTATTTAGTGAGTAATGTACGTGTGTTTCGCTGTACCTGTTCTAAATCTGTATTGGTCCACTTTATTATTCCAAAGGAATAAGTAAGGGCCGGTGTAACGTATGTGTTAATAGCTTTGACAGTGTTTCTACCGTGTAGTTATTATTATTATTATTATTATTATTGATGACGACGATTGAAAACAAGATCTATGATCGATCTTTGTGTATCTGGGATAACCCAATAAATTTGAAGCACCTTGAAGATTTTCCCCACGGAATTAATCGTAACTGAGTTCCTTTATCCCACTTGGTCTTCTTTATTTTGGCCTTTGTTGCTCAATAGGCTCACTATTACAACTATTGGCGAGACATCTTGCGTAGTCGGAATGGAATCCTACGTAAAAACTCCAGCCACTTTATCGAATTGTTGAAGGGACATACCGTACGGCCACATTTGCACTTACTTGTTAGTTTTGACGTGGGCTCTGTTTATTGACCAGTGATCCAAAAGAAATGTAATCCACCAAACGACTCTACGGAACTGAGCAGATACTCCTTGAAAATCACAAGGAACAACGGGACAAGCAAATCAAATGGGTTCACCACTATCGCCGTTGATAGCCTACCTTGTCATGGAATGGCTCGAAACAAGCGCTTTAAGTACAGTCACATACAAACCAAACCTGTGGCTAAGGTATGTGAATGACATCTTTATCATTTGGGATCAAGATAAAGAAAAACTGGAACGCTTCATATATACAACATGAACCTCATGCACGATAAAATCAAATTTTCAACAAAAATGGAAGAGAAGAACAACCAGCTTCTCAAGAAGAATGGAGACGGGGGCCTGAGCCAGACGGTATTTCGAAAGAAGACGCACACCGACCACTGCCAAAGGCAAATTCCACCACCACCCAGCTGAACTACACTCGGTAGTCAAAATTCTGATTACCACATCGCAAAGGCTGGCAGGACGAGGTCAACAAAAGTCAAGCGACGAGATGAAACGGATTCACTCGATTCAGTAACAACAAAGCTTGTCGACGAAAGGACGAAAAGAAGGTTACGGTAGGAAACATTTACCTACCCTATTTAAAAGGAACTACGGACAAAACAAGTAAAATTCTAGCGAAACGCAATATATAAGAAAACTGATCACTACATGCAGCGAAATCAAAAGGACATGGTGTGCGCGAGATGCCATGTAAGGCTTGTCAAGGTTCCTACATAGGACAAACAAATAGAAGAATTAATATCAGAAAGCATGAACACCGTAATGCAGAAAAAAGGGCCAAAAGACGTCATCTCTAGCTCAACACGTCAAAAGCACAGCAGCCAATCGATTTCGGCAAAACAAGAATGATCGTGAACATAGAACACACCGCTTCACGAATAAAGGGAGGCAAAAGAAATTGAAAACCGCCGTGATATCTTGAACACACAAAACTAGCTACAAGCTGAAAACCACTTACATCATCCTAGTAATGATGGAAGCCTTCAAACAAGTAAAAACCTTGAGCATTACATTAGACCACGGCTTGACCTTCAAACCACACCTCGAGAAGATAACGAACAATAATGTACCAATCTCCAAAAATGATTTACGTGATTAAACCGGTCATTGGTTTCGTGGTATAATACTTTCACCCAAAGGGACTTATAGACACTTACCAAGGTGCAGTGCAGAGCCAATGGTCGAGGAGAACTTTTTGAGGGCGAAGGACGCGCTCATTTTCGACGAAAACTTCAAAGATAAAACCTCAGCATGGTAACTGAGTGGATAACGAAAACTATTTGCTCTCCTTAACTGTTTAAGACAACAATTCCAGCAAGCGAAAAAACCACTTCAAAAAGGTTGCGCTATGACAGCTACGCACTCCAAAAAGTCACAGTACATAGATGTAAATTGACCAAATATCGGCTCTCTCTAATGAGGGTACGAAACGATGCGTTTAACAAAAGATAGTTGAGTCAAGGCCACCTAAAACTTGGTTAAGTCGTTCTTTCTCATATTGTTCTCCATGTTTCTGTGTCCTGTGGCCTCTCTCCCCACTTTGTCTACAGTTTTTGAAATCTAATCTCTTCGTTTCATATTCGTCCTCTTCTTTCTTCTACCTCTCATTCGTCTTTCTTTATTTTGTCCATTCTTGCTTCTTCTTCCATTCTTCTCACAACTTCTAATTCAAGTCTGTGCTTGTCGATTATTGTCCAGGACTCGTTTGTAAATTTCTCCTTTGGTTTCTTTCAGGATTTATTTTTTCCCATGGTTGACCAAAGATATCTGAATTTTCTTACTTATTCCAAGATTCTATAAACGGGGGCACGCTGGGCGCGGGCCGAGAAACTCCAGAACTTTAAGCGGGTCATGGATACTGACCTTATCGGTTTTATTGTATTTGGCATCGCACACTACTAAGGCACACAATCTCATTGTAAAGGCTCCGAGATGTATAGAGCGAGTCAAAAGTTTGTCTCTCTGTCTTCACAACGGAATCGGTTATAGAAATTAAATGACCAGTAAACTGGCACACAACTTTCCCGTGTTTACTACAATGATGTATTAAATAAAATAGTTTTTTGCATAGGAACCAAAATAAAATAGTTTTTGCGTAATAACTCAAAAAAATAATATACAGGGTGTACATTTAGTAGCCCTTTCTGCAAGTACGGCTTTATTGTTAAATTCACTAAAAAATAAATACATATACGAGATGGCAATTAGGTTGGATGAAGCACATTTGCAAATTAGTTAGACACATACAGGGTGTCTCCAAAAAGTATGGTGCATAAAACATATATTTTTTTAAATGGAATGACCCACTTTTTTTAAGCGCAAATGTAGGGGTGTCATAAAAGTGAAAGTCGTGTCTGTTTATAAAACCATTTCTATGGAACGTGCATTCCTCCGTAAACGGCACATATTTAAATAAATAAATAAAACCTTATTTCATCGCATCCTCGATTCGAGTGTACGGCCTATGCGTTGCCTCGTCCACGCGCCTTAACCATCGCGCCACTATCTACTGCCGTAAGGAATAGAACATCTCAATTTACGAAAAAACTATCGCACTAGGTATAGGGTAACCTTAATAAAGTTGCACTAAAATTTACCGAGGATTCCAAATATGCAATAATACATTTAAAAAAATGAAGAAAAATTAGTTTCAAAATGTCGATGTTTGGAACAAAAAAGTGAACATCCTGTATGAAATAATTGAATGTTTCGTCACGGTTGAATACTCTGATTCAACGCAAGTCCACCACCAAACTTACGTAAAAACAAAACAAAACGTTAAAAAATACAAGCGTATATAATGGAAAGGTTGATGTTTAGCAAAAAAATATGTATTAATTAATAACTTGGCAACGACGCGTATTAATACAAAAATAATGTACGACTATAAAGTCCATCATTTAAAAAAATACGTTTTATGCACCATACTTTTTGGAGACACCCTGTATGTGTCTAACTAATTTGCAAATGTACTTCATCCAACTTAATTGCCATCCAATATATTTAGGTATTTTTTAGTAAATTTAACAATAAAGCCGTACTTGAAGAACGGGTTACTAAATGGACATCCTGTATAGTATGTAATATAGTTGTAATCAGAAAACGATTTATGATTTTTTCCTGAAATGATATACAGGGTAAGTCGGAAATATTTTGTTAATTTCCGGATAGAAAAAAAAGCAATATAATTATATTGCGTAGTATAGTTGTAATCAGAAAATGATTTCTCATCTTCTTCTGAAATAATATACAGTGTATGTCATAAATATTTTTAATATTGTGTTCATTTCCGGTTATGACGATATTAAATTTTCAACGTCAAACATTCATCCCCCCTCCGCTATGGGAAATAAAGAAAGAAATGTAGTGCCACTAGTTTATCATGAACTAATTTCAAAAAATAAAAAAAAAACGCCATTTTGAATTTAGGTTAACTTTTCACCAAGGGAAATTAGTTTAGGTTAAAATTTGAGTGTTTGCTCCCAAAATAACGCCCCTAGTTTGGACCCCTTTGGGCAAATTTTGATGAGAAACTTGTTTTACCGATGAAGTTTCTTTATAGGCCTTAGTTTTAAATTTAATCAAAATCGGTTTAGTAGTTTAGGCTACATAGCTATGACGTACGAATCCACCAAGGGCCACTACCTTCTGAATAAACACCTTCGCAACATGGGACTGTCCGACTGTTCCGTTGTGAGGAAGACATACCACGTGGGGCATATATAAGGCTAGGGAAGACCTATCTGGAAATGGATAGGAAGTAACGACGATTTGCCCCACTGAAATCTTGACTTTCTTAGGTAGAAGAGGAGCAGAAGACAGTGAGAGGTGCAATAACTAAAGAGTAAATCAATAGGCTGAAGGACATCATGGGCGCCCATACAGTAATAATTAAAAAAGAGTTTCGTTATTTAAGAAATTATTACTGCTTAGAGTCCGAGTCGGGGGGGGGGCTGCCCCCTTGCCCCCCTTATGGGCGCCCATGGATCACATATATTATCAGGTAGAGGTATCAATGCCACAATTCTTAAGTGCGAGTTAATCACTCTATGTTTGTTCTTCTGGGGCCTCGAGAACTGCGATGTGTTGGGTTTGCACCAGCGGCGTCATTTCAGTATTTTACGGGGGGGGGGGGCGACTATAGTAAAAAGGGAAAAAAATTTTTTGAAAAAGGGGCGTGATTGTCAGTTTTATAAGTACTTTTTTTTGGTAGTAGTAATTCCAGGGGGGTCAACTGCCCCACCCTGACCCCCCTAAATGACGCCCCCGGTTCGCACCAGGCCGGTTTTTCGTATTCATTTAGAGAGTTTAAGTTTTCACTATTGTGGAGATGTAAGTGCGGAGCTAGTACCAATAAAAAAAGAGGTCAATTTACGAAAATATCTACGAATAAAGGTTGAAAATGTACAAGTCATAATTAATATAATTAATGTTACTCAATCGTTACCGTGGTTTACATTCAATTGTGAGTTATACCGCACGAACTTACTATAACAGAGCGACTGAAGTAGGAAATGTGAATGTGCTCAAGAATGAAACACAATAATTATGTAGGTTTGTGGCGCCCATCGTGGAGTAAGCATTTCCATGCTGGGCGCCAAGATACATACATACAATTTTTTCAACGCGTCACCGATATTGCATGTTTAGGAGGGTCGCGGTGCAATAATAATAATTAAAATGGCTGCTTAGATTAGTATAGTGAAATATTCTAGAGGGTGTTATTTAAATGACTATGATAATTAATGCAAATCCAGCCCATTATGAAACAATATGACGGCATCGTTTAACATTATGAGATATTAATTGCGAAAACCCATTATTATTACGTCATTAGCACATTGTGAACAGTTTCCATGAGAGTTAGTTTAGCATAAATTTGACTTTATTTTAACAAAATTTTCCCTTTTTGAAGAGAAAATCGATGGAAATTAATTTATACTTTAGAAAATACAATTTTTTTTTGGCTCTTCCGCCTATTTCGTAGCAGTGAACGCCCCAATACCCTCATTTGATTAGTTTTGTAATCAATGCCACCCCTTCGCAACAAGACCAGATAAAACAAATAGCGTAGTTCGACGAATGATGGACGAAAATTGGCGAAACTGTCTCGATCGCTTGTGCTTTTAAAGAGGAAGAAGGTAATTTTTCCGAAACGTAATTGACTTTAGTTAAGCGTTCGAATTAATAGATTCTCGATGATCCCGGAAGGGGGCGAGTTACGATTGTTTCTTAATAATATTCAAGAGTAAAAAGGGAGACATTAAATTTAACGTCAGTTCCGTTTTAAGACGACGACAATAATGCAGAAGGTTCTTTTTCAAACAAGCATGCGACAAAATCCACCCTGCCTTCCTTTAATCCTAATAAATCATCCGCCAGATGGCATATTTTAGCATTTCTAATGCGATTGCACTGACATCTAAGATATATCGACAATATATGCACTTTAAATCGCATCAAAAACTCGCTAGTAAACAATTTTTTGAAAAATACGAGAAAACGTTCGTGTCCACTTCATATAATGAATCAAAATATGAAAACAGAACCGTTTTAAACAAATCAAGTTAAAGTTTATACATTAGAGAGGGGAAAGCGCGCGCGATAAGAAATGGACGGTCCTTATCGAAAGGGTGAAAGAGCAAAGTGGACATTTGGACAAAGGGCGAATTCTCTACCACTTACAGAATATGAAGATTTGATATATTACACCATTTACAGTCATTTAACTCGATTATGCGTCTTCCTTCTAACATTTGTATTCTAATTTAGTTAACTGTCGCGTACAGGGTGTTCTCGGTTACAGGACCAATGCTAATTCTGCTTGAATTTTTCTACTTAATTAAAATCTGGGGAATCTAAAGGGATTCATACAAATCTTAACCATCTCAACACGAACAGAGGAACATACACAGGGCACTAAGGGTAGAATCATTTGATTGGAACCCCAACAGTACCGGGTGGGCCAAATTGGACACTTTCTTATGGAAACACCCTTTATCTTAAGACAAAAAAGACAGAAAAAAATTGATCTAAGTGCCTTGAGCTCAGTTTTAATAATAAAATCGATAGTTGATTTCTTTAATTCTTAATATTCTCCTAATAACTTTCTTATTATTATAGATAAGTGATTTTGGCAAATTCTTTCTTAGAGCACTTTTTTACGTAGAATGCATTGGGATGGACAGTTTTTTACAGGGTGTTTGGTCTTTGGTGTACAACCCTAAACTACATTTTTTCATACGGACCACCGTGTATATTTTGGGGTTTTTGAAAATAGAGTAAAATTTCTTAAATTTTGTTGTATCACTTGTTATACTTATGTTAAATATTATTTGCAATATGTATTGCATTTAATACATTGTTATTTCAAATTAAAAATATGTGGAGATAATTAAAATTTCCTGACAACTAATACATTGTCGTTTTAAATCATGCTGCCGTTTTTTGTTAACCATGGAAACCTAGATGTGTGCAAGCAAAATATTTTAATGCATAAAAATACTATTTAATATAAATATAACAAATGATACATCAAAATTTAGGAAATTTTACTCTATTTTCAAAAACCCCAAAATATACAGGGTGGTCAGTATGAAAAAATGTAGTTTAGGGTCATACACAAAAGACCAAACACCCTGTATAAAATAAAAACTGTCCATCCCAATGGATTCTACGTAAAAAAGTCCTCTAAGGAAGATTTTGCCAAAATCACTTATCTTTAATAATTGAGAAAGTCATTAGGAGATTATTAAGTATTAAGGAAATCGAATAAATTCGAGAAACGCCCCCTAGTGGCCAAACGATTAGAGATAGCTGAATTCTGTTTACGCCAGTGATTGAGTTCAAGACACCCCAGTCCATTTTTTTCTATCTCTTAAGATAAAGGATGTTTCGATAAGAAAGTGTCCAATTTGGCCCACCGTGTGCATAGGTATATACAAAAGCTTTGATAGACCATTTAGGCCCATTGCGTAGTTCTTGTCCGTGATCTTTTCCCTCCAGTCTTCTATCTAAGTCCTCCATCACTGGGTTTTTCTATCTGACCCTTGGTCGTCATGTACTTCTTCCCTCCTGTCGTCTCCCATCTCGCAGCATCCTGGTACTTCTCACAGCTGGCAGCCTCCATACGTGCCCCACCCACTTTAACCTTTGTGTTTTCAAAAATTGGTTGTCTGTTTCTCCGTTGAGCCTTTGTACCTTTTCTCCAACCCTATTTCGTTTGAACGCCACCAAATATTTTTTTCCCCATCTACTTACCACGTTTTGGTCCCCTACACTCATTGTCCACGTCCCTCTCTCTCGGTAATTACTGATTCTAGCACTTTTTCTCTTAATCGGCTATCGTCTTTACTACCACCACGTCTTTTCCCGTTCTTGTGTTGTCACTTTCCCCACTTAAAGTCATTACTTTTGTTTTTCTATGTTTATTATTAATCCCTCTTTTCTTGCCCGATATTGTAACATTTTCACTGTTTTTTTGCATTTCCTTCATAAATCTTCTGAATATTGCCACATCGTCTGCGTACGCAAGGACTTGGCGACTCCTTCTGTTCATTTGGCTTCTTCTAATAACTTCTTTCAACACGATGTTAAATGTTTTGTTCATAGCCCATCATTTGGATTTCTTTTATTGTAGCTATATCTAGTCCATTCCAGTCTTGGCTTAATTATCATTACCAGTACCTTGTACGTCGTGTCCAGGAGGGCAATTCGTGCACACTGCTTTATTCACCTTTCTGTAGATCGGTACAATTATAGATTTCTTTCATTCCTGGGAAAAATTTCCCGTTTCCCACACCATTTTTATCACCTTCTATATTTCTTCTTCCAGCTGCTTTCTCCCATATCTGTTTCATTTTCTCCTGGCGATTTTTTTATTCTTTTGTTCATGTACGAATTTCCTCTTTAGTTGGTGGTTGGTCATTTCTTCCCCTATTTCTTGTTTTTGTTCTTTCCACCTAAGATTTTTTAATTTTCTCCTATTAGGTTTTCTGCCTTACTTTTTATAAATGCTAATTTTTCCCCTTTTTTGATTCTTTTTGCAGCTTCATAAAAATTTCTTTCCTTTCGTACTTATATATTCCATTTCATTTAATTTATCTCCTTTTTCTTTTTCGATCTTCCAGTATCTTTTTCGTTTCCAACTTTTGTTCTCTGTATTCTCTTTCACTTTCTTCACTGTGTTGCTGTAGCATTTGTGGCAATGCATTTCTCTTTTTTTCAAGGCTAATCTACATTCATTGTTGAACAATGTCATTTTTTCCTATTTAACACTCTTTTCCCTGTCCTCTTCTTCTATACTTGTACATTTACCTTTAATCGTTGTTGGTTCTTCCATCGCAATTAGCGCTGTTTTAATTTCTATACTCTCTTCGTTTTTTCATTCGTCAGTTCTTCTAGGTTTAGTGTTTCCTTTTCTTTTTTTTAATTTATCCTGGCGTTGTTGCTTTTTTTGCTCTATTCCTATTCTTTCTCAGTAATGATCTGCGTTCATTTCCGCCCTTATTTGGCTTTTTATATCTTTCACTCTCTTCGCGACTTATTCATGAATTAGAAAATGGTCTATTTGATTTGTTCTACCGGGTATCCTCCATGTGTTCGTGTGTTCTTGTGATTAAAGAGGGTGCTCATTATTTTCGTCGTTCTACTTGCGTCAAAATTTATCACCCTTAGCCCATTATCACTGGTTTCATTATGCTTGCTATATTTCCCATGTTCTCTGCCTATTTTCGCATTGCAATCTCCAAGAACTATTTTCATAACCTCTTTTGCTAATTTGTCATATTCTTCCTCTAACCGTTCATGCTTAAACTTCTTCGTCTTCCTCCTCTGTTGGCGCATGTACGAGGTGTGTAAATTAAGTAATGACAATGATTTTTTCAATTTTTTTATTCGAATAGAACTACAATTCAATTTTGTCTCCCTCAAAATAACTTCTTTTGGAAGTCACATAGAGCCACTGGAGACGGTTGTTCCAATCCTCATAGCAGTGGCTGGAACTCGGATACAGGAATAGCTGGTCGGTTACAGCCGTTTTAATGTTGTCGAGTGTCCCAAAATGAGTTCTCTTGAGATGATTTTTCAATCTTGGGAAGAGGAAAAAGTTGTTCTTGATCTTTGGTCTCACACGAGTGACCCTTTTTTGAATTTATTCAAGAACCTCTCGGATTGACCGTTTGGCCTTGAAGCACAAACTTTTTGTGGGCGATTCCCTGGCTATCGAAAAAACAACTCAGCATGCATTTGCCATTCAACTTGCTCATTCTTGCTCTTTGAGCCTTAGAGAGGTTGAAGTGTGTCACTCCATGCTCTGGCGCTTGGTTTTCGGGCCGTACTCAAACACCAACATATTTTTTCTGATATTGCGTAAAAATTTCTAAATTCCTCTCTCTTCTAAACTCAAAAGTACAATCTAGTGAAATTCCAGCATAACACAAAACTGAAAATTAGAAGCATTTTTAAATCAAATCACACTGCTTTCCAACAAAACCTTCAAAGCATTAAACCGGTCGCTTCAAGAATGTACAGACGGAACCACAGAACCCACTAGGAAACATAAATCGTGGTCATTATTTTATAGTTATACAGAGCGATAAAAAGTGATTTATTTACCATCACACACACTGAGCCATCGACGGGTTTTGAAGATTCCAGGTTCCAGATGTTATACACGCCTTTAGGAAGGAACCCTCAATCGGGCGGGGCTGGTAACCACATTGGCTATTTGATGCTATACCGAGGTGGCCTGGAAACATTTGTCGATGAAATTTTTCCGTATGCTTGTTCGGACAGCAATCAAATATTAAGGATTTCAACAAAAAATTCCGCTTTACGATCATCCTCAGCACCTTGTTTTGGACTATCTGGAGTCTCGCTATGTATGTGCCAGTTGCATGCTCGGTCAGATTACCGTCTTGTATACATAGAAGAAGTTTGTTCTTGATGCTGAGTGGATTGTTTCTGGTGAACATCGGGAACACTTTGGCAATAGCTCCGAATGCCTGGGCGGTTCTGTGGTGAATATGAGACTTCCAAGTGAGCTTCGAGCCCAACATGACTCCAATGGCATCTGGCGGTCGAAGATTTCTAGATTGTCAGTCGGTTGTTGCCTTCTTCGTGTGAAGTGCAACTTTTTACGGGATTAACTGTTATCCTCCAGTCTGCACACCATTCTTCTAATGTTTCCAGAGAGATTTATAATTGTTGGGTTATCGTCTCCATGTTCAACACGGTTGTCATCGGCGTAAAGGGCGTAGGTCGCTCTCTGGTTTTAGGCATCTCTGATGTGAAGATATTGTATAAACTCAGTGATAGCTAGAGCCCTGGGAAACTCCTGCTTCTAGTCTCTTTAACTCTGATCGGGAAGTTCAGAGTTTTACTCTGAACGTACGGTTACGTAGGAATGAGTTGATGAGCTGGATTAAGGCGAGTGGTACTTCAAATCTCAGGAGCTTTAACAGAAGCCCCTGATGCCATACCCTGTCGAATTCCTTCTCAATATCTAGGAGCACCGCACCTGTCGAGCGTCGGTGGACGATGTTCCGGCGATCTTTTCAACGATTCGTAGAGCCTGTTGGGTCGTGGAGTGGTTCACACCACTCGTTTCAGCAGGTAGTTTGCCCATAGTCGACAGCAGACTAATGTGACGGCAGTTTTGCGGCATGGTTGCCTCTTTACCCTGTTTGAGAAAGACAATCACGTTCATTGTCGAAAATGTCAAACCTTATTCATAGTCGACTTCAATAATTGAATTGCCTGTCATTACCCGACAAAATCTTGATCACGGTGCCTTGTACCAGTGAATTGATAGAATCATATCACTCTGAAGAGGCAAGCTGCGATGTTTTGTAAAACGTTAGAACTTTAGGTTTTACATTCAGCAGTCAGGCCTGGCAAACGTAGACTTAACAGCTCACCAGCATCGGGAGCTAAGAGGATGGATAATGCCAAGATATCTAGTTTTTGGCTTACACTGCGTCGTTATATTTGTTCCACAGCCTGCCTTGTGAGCCGAAACAAGGATGTTTGGGATGATTATCCACCCTCTTAGCCCCTGATGGTGGTGAGCTGTTAAGTCTAGGTTTGCCTGGTTTGACTGCTGATTATGAAACCAAAAGTTCTGACGTTTTGCAATACAAGACAATACAAATATTACGACGCGGTTTAAGCCGAAAACTAGTTACTTTGACAGTTCCAGGGACCGCGAAAGCCTCAAATTAGGATGGATCCAAAAAATCCTTGTTTTGGCTCACAAGGAAAAACGCAGAGGCTGTGGAACAAGTAGGTAGGTATAACGACGCGGTATAAACCGAGACCTAGTTATTTTGATTGAGAGAATACTTTTTTGTTAAGCTTAAAAAGCTTGATTAAATTTGAAAAAAATTCAGTGGTGTACAATATATTTCAAAAAGGGGTGTATGTATCTTTATTACGAAGGAAAAGGTTAATATTCAGATCTCCTAGACGTAATAGATAATTGTAGCGCACAATTATATAAAATAATATCGATTTCTCTATAATATGTTCTATGAGCAAGAATAAGGGACCCTAATACGTGCTTGAAATAGAGCGCCACAAATGGAATGTTATTAAAAAGGTGCGAGACCAATTTAATTGTTTTTAGAAGGTGTTAATGAGACTTCGTTATGCGTACAAGTTTTTCCGAACAAAAACTCACATTCAAGTGTCTATCCCGTTTCCACCTAATCGTGAACGATAAGTTCATCCTCATCTTACAAACCATAAGCACTATATTGTACAATACCAGACGTGTCGCGAAAATTGAACCACTTTTTTACAAAATCCGTGCATATTTGTTCACGTTACGATGTACGTGTGAAAAAAAACTGGTTCAGTGCTACAACACTCGCGTGCAAATTGTGGTAACCCCTAATGATACTTACGTAAGAAAGTGGCCCTCTTTCTATATATAGATACGTAGAAAATGAGAAAAATCATTAACGTTTACCGAGTCACGCCGTTAATTAAAGAAACTTTCCGGTAAAATTTTGTAATAAAATCGTCGTTTTTTTTTTAACAGAAACGTGCACGGTGTAGATTCGGGTCATATAATATTGAAAGGTCTGTTATGAATTCCACAAGAGTAGATTATAAGGGATGGAAGGTTTTTTTCTATAGTTGTTACACACCAGAGGTTCCCAATTACAGTTATTATACTTAAAGAGGGCGTTACGTTCTCTTTTAAAAAGTGTTTTTATATTTTATTCTGTGTTTTCTTACCGCGTAATCTTTAAATCGCCACGTTTCGATTTCGGTAAACGTCCGTCAGTAAATAAGTGCGAATGGGAGACTTCTCGATAACATTTTGAGAGTATTATTTTAATATACGAACGTTGCAAGCCCCAAGTGACCAAAGCTTGTAACATCTGCTTTGTTCGAGCACGGAATATATGACCTATCAAAAACTATTCTAGTCTATTGCCAAATTTATACCCTCGTCACGACTGCAACTACACAAAAGTTAATTTAAAAACCACAGATGAGTTTGGCAATTATACAACCATTGCTTTATAAAACATTTTGAGGTTACCTACATGATATCTTAAGACATTTACTTACACATCTGAATGCATCCGTATAGAAAAACCAAAAGTATCTTTAGACTGTTAGAATTTGACCGCATTATTGGTATTCACGAGAAGTATGTGTTAAAGATACCTATGAATGATAAATAATAAATAGGCCATAATGGTCCTTGAACAAAATATGGGCATCGAAAAAGATTACACCCAAAACCAAGTAAAAAATATTTAGATCACATGTATGGTTCCGAAACGTGGAAAGAACCAATACACATTTGAAAAAAATCCAAATATTCATAAATAAATACCTACGAATAATATTAAACATATTTTGGCCGGACAGAGTCACCAAGGAAGAACTGTGGAGGAGGATAGGAGAAGAACAAATAGATAAAACTATAAAGAGGCGCAAGTGATCGAACACACACTACAGGAACCATGAACAGTATACCAAGACAAGCTTTAGACTACTGTGGAAGTGGGAAAAGGAAACCAGGCAGGACCCTAGATACATGGAAAAGGAGTGTTCAAAGAGAGATCCGGAAAAGTAAAAAAACATGGGGGGGGGGGGAATTAAAAGAATAGCAAGAGACAGAGATAAATGGAAAAAACCTAGTAGAAGAGTTAATACAACAACCTACTGACGATACGCAGGAGTAGCAACGCAGCTATCGAAAACCCAAAGCTTTTGAAACATCCTTAGAAGAGGATGCATAGGAGCGAAGGAAGAATGGCAAGTTACTGTATGTAAATACTCTTAAAATATTAAAAAATTCGAAACACGAACTGCAGTAGAAGAGGCAACAATTTAGAAACGGAATTGACAGATCTTTTGACTATGTAGTAGTAGTTTATTTCGTGACCATCAGTGGTGTTGAAAACATTGTAAATATACATATATGAATAAAATAAAAGTAATATAGACATAAAAAATACAAAAACCAAATTTAACAAAAACATGATAAAAAGTTATTTTAGTTGTAAATATAAAAGTATGTAAAAATAAGTAAACAATTAGATATTAAAATATAACCTTATAAAATATAGGCTGACTAGATTTTGATAGTGTTTATCATATACGTGTTACGTAATTATATGGTGTTTATAAACAAAACATGAAAATATAGCATTTTAAAAATATTATTGTTCAAGGTACTCATTAATTGAATAAAAACAAGATTTTGTCAAGTGTTCCTTTAGCACCCTTTTAAATTCTTTTTTTACCTCAATAACACGTATTAAGGGCGGCAGCTTATTATACAGCTTAACAGAATGAAATATATACGATCTATGGTATATTGCACTTTTACTTAAATCAGTTCTATATAAATTATTTCTAGTATTGTATGAGTGGAAATCAGAGTTTTTGAGGTAACTGCTTTTATTACTAGCCATAAATAGGCAGCATTCATAGATTAGTAGATTGTAAACTGTCATAATATTGTGTTTCAAGAAAAAAGGCCGACAACTATCCCGCTTAGTTAGGCCAAACAAAATTCTTATCGCTCTTTTTTGAATTTTTAAAATTTTCACCAAGGAGTGAGTATGCCCCCAAAAAATTAAACAATATCGAAATGTGGATTCAAAATAAGCGTAATAAACATTCAATAAAGTTTTAAAATTAGAAATTGGCTTTAATCTGCGTAAACAAAAAAGTGCTTTATTTAATTTATTTACAATTAATTCGATCTGAACAGCCCATTGAAATTGATTGTCAATAATAACTCCTAAGAGCCTTGTTGACACAACATAATTTATTTTCATACTGTTTGCAAAATTTTGCACAAATTCTGCATGCTGTGTATTATTTAGAAATGAAATAAAATTAGATTTATTTAGATTAAGAACTAAACCGTTTGCAGAAAACCAATTTTGCAATTTGAGTATTGTTTGTTCGGTGTTGAGTGCTAATTCTGAAACAGAATCAGCAATTATATTGATGCTAATGTCATCGGCATACATTGTAGTAGGGTAGTATATTATGATGTTGGGAAGATCATTCATAAAAATTACAAATAGTAGTGGCCCAAGTATAGAACCCTGGGGTACTCCATGACTGATTGTAATTTCCTTAGATTGACAACGTCCAATTTTATTATTGTTTGAGTAATCTATTTCAACAACTTGTTTACGGTCTGCCAAATAAGACCTGAAAAGTGCCAAAGTGTTTGAGCGAATGCCATAATATTCCATTTTTGCCAACAATAAATCAGGATCGATGAGGTCAAAAGCTTTCGATAAATCTAAATTTATGCTAACAACCAATTGTTTTTTATTTAAAGCATTTAATATTGTACTAAGAGTATTGTGTAAAGCAGTACTTGTTGATCTATTGTTTAAAAATCCGTGTTGGCTATCTGTAAATAAATTACGTTTTTCAAAATAAGTTAATATTCTTTGTTTAATGGCGGTTTCAATAATTTTGCTAAATGTTGTCGGAATTGATATTGGCCTATAATTTTGAATATTATCCTTCTCTTTGTTCGAGACCCGAAAGTAACTCATGACGGGGTCGTGAATGGGGCCAAAAAAAGTTGCTTGATTTCATTCATGAACGTTTCGACCATAAGAGTTTTGATCATGTTATCATCACCATTATTATTATTATTAGTCCACTAGAGGTGATCCTGAGTGCTTTATTCAAGGATTGTCTTAGTCAAAGTCCACGATTTTAGTGGGGAGAATCTTTTTTGCTTCCTCTTCTGTAATCTTTTTCACGTAGATGTTCATTTGTCCTTGTGTATGCCTCACATTGCTATAGCGTTTCGTCTTCCTCACCACAACGCCTGAATAATGGGCTATTGGTTAATAAGGTCGTAAGTTTTATGTTTGTCCTACTCAATTTTAGAATGAACGATACTATATTCCAAAAGGTCTTGGAACCTTTGACCAATGTTTGCTCCTTTCCTTTATTCGAATCTCCTTTTTGGCTGTGTTATATGTAATTGGAAAGGACGGTTCGGGTCCCATAAATTGTTTTTTGTTTGCAGCTCTCGCAAGCTCGTTCGCAACCTTGTTACCTGCAAGTCCCGAGCGTCCCAGGTTTGCCTAGTGCATTTACTATTTGTGTACATTCAAGGGCTAGCCCTGAATTTTCCTTTTAGTAGCACTGTTTGTCCTAGGTTTACTCCAAAGCCGGTGTCCTTACTGGTTTAGGAGCCGTCTGTGTAATACATGATTCCATCCAACATTACGTTTCTGGAATTATTCTCCCAGTCGTATGGAGTTCGTAGGACAAACTGTATTGGTTACTCAGTTACTATGGTGACGTTTATATCTCGTGAGACTTCGTCAAAGATGACTACTTTTGACGATCGTCCTCGCCATTACTTTCAGTCTATATACCTTTCTGAGCACTTCTGCCCTAATTATTACTAGTTTAGAGTTTCCATAGTTGCTGTAGGGATCGTTATCATTGTTCCTGTAATACCAAGGCAGGCCCTGCACTGCACCTTGGTATCTGTATGTTTTTTGGGGTAAAGGTTTTATGAATAGGGAAAAAAAACCTGGAAAAAACCTCCGGAAAAAAACCGAAAAAGAAATCCCCTCCAAAAATCCCCAGGAAAAAAAAGCCGGAAGAAAAACACCCGAAAAATAATTTATAGATGGCTGTGAATAAATTTTGTTGTTGATGAAGATTTTCATTTGCGCCGAATGAAACAAACGTTGAATAAATGATATAAGAACATATACTTTAGGTTTATACTGCATTATATTTTGCATCAATATTACAAAATCGTACATAATATACTAGATATCAAAGAATTAAAAAGTATCAATTCAAAAAAATATACTAAACCTGCACATAACCTAGGCGCTTTACTGGCAATCTACGTTTTTTTTTACTGCCAAACTTTGTTTAGTGCCATGTTGCCATTTTGTATCAATTAAAAAAAAATATATACTAAACCTGCAAATAACCTAGGCGCTTTGGTGGTAATCTACGTTTAAGTTTAGCATTTTTTTACTTCCAAACTTTGTTTAGTACCATGTTGCCATTTTGTATCAAATGAAAAAAAATATACTAAACCTGAAAATAACCTAGGCGCTTTAGTGGCAATCCAAGTTTAAGTTTGGCATTACTTTTATTTCCAAACTTTGTATATTTATATATTTATTCACAGCCATCTATAATTATATTTTTCGGGGGGTTTTCCGGTTTTTTTTCCTTGGGGGTTTTTCCCGGGTTTTTTTCCGGTTTTTTCCGTTTTTTTTCCAGGAGTTTTTTCCGACTACCAAGACCAGACGAGTGGTGCATACGTAATTACTATATTCTAGTGTAATATAGGTATCCAATGGGTTATTTTTGAAAGTAGGCCTCGCTTGCTTCCGAACACTCGACTACAGGGACTTTATAGCTTCGTCAGGTATGTTTTCCAGGTGTTGTTTGGAGGTTAGTCCTTAGTCCAACATAATGTTCAGATATTT
This sequence comes from Pyrocoelia pectoralis, assembly GCA_036250285.1. Lineage (NCBI taxonomy): Eukaryota > Metazoa > Arthropoda > Insecta > Coleoptera > Lampyridae > Pyrocoelia > Pyrocoelia pectoralis. The sequence goes on from CM070083.1 coordinate 22,537,886, forward strand.
TACTTTTCCCACTACCTGCAGCTACTCCCGCAATGTCGTTTAACTTTGTCGGTCTTCTCCTCGTGATTAACTGAAAAGCTATCTTCTATTCTTCTTCGTACCATGCTTCCATTACATTTAAAGCTTCCTGCATAAAAACTATTACAATCTCCTGAAATATGCCACGTACCACAATCATTATGTCCTCAACATAACCTGTCTTACTTAGTCGCCGCAGCAATCCACACACTATAGAAGCAGTGAGAGAACTCCCTCCTGCGGATGTCGTCGCACAGCTTGGTTTGCAATACAGTCGTTATTGAGTGACACCGTAATGTCTCTGTGTTTCAGCATGTCGAATATTCATCTACACACGGTGGAGTGTACTCCCTTGCTTTCCACCCCACTTTAAATTGATTCTAGTATGTTTTGATGGGCTTGAGCCCCAGCACCTTCGGTAGCTTTAGGAGAAATGATGCGTTACCCGATCTGACCTAGGTGTATGGATCTCGAACATGCTTCTGAATGAATTCCTTTTAGGTCCCATGGGTCTATGGGGTAATGTTGCCCGTTGCCCTTAGTAACTTACATAGTGTGGAGGCTAAAAGATCGAGGTCATGTTGTAATAGAGCAGCAGGACAAATTCCATAATTCCATCGATCCCTGGGGATTTGTACCTACGGATGGAATTTCTTCAAAGAAAAGACAGACTTTTTCCTGTAGAAGTAGAAACCCATTTTCGGGCACCAAGCGCCTTCGGCTTTATGTGTGTATTAGCGTAGGACTCTCCCTCTTCTTCATTGACACTAAAATAAGGTGCAAGCACTTAGCACGTGGGGCAATGCAAACCTCACAAATTGAAATTTTGACCGTAATATAATAGGAATACCAGAGTTTACGTAACTTAAGGTAAACAACTGGGAACATTACATCCTGGGTTTTGGAACAATCAATGTTACTACCACCTATCATGTTTCATTTTGTTTAAGTCAATTTGTTAGATCGTATAATTGTTAATTCGCTTGATAATGAAGCCAGTATGGCTTTGAAACATGTTGCGTCATAAATTTCAAAATTGTCAAAATTTATTTGTTAATCGCTTGATTGTTCCAAAACCCAGGATGTAATGTTCCCAGTTGTTTACCTTAAGTTACGTAAACTCTGGTATTCCTATTATATTACGGTCAAAATTTCAATTTGTGAGGTTTGCATTGCCCCACGTGCTAGGTGCTTGCACCTTATTTCCCAAAAAAAAAAAAAAGAAAAAAATTTTTAAAACTCATCTTTTCATCGTCTCATCGTTTTAACAAATTAAATTTTTTCAACGTTCGATTTCAAATTTTATTACATTGTTACAAGTGGAGGCTTCGTGTATTATTTATTGCCTTGTCCTGTATATTGCCACTTGTTTTGAGATGAACCTCGACCTCAAGAATTCTTAGTTTACTTCATAAAAGATAGTTTAATGTACAAAAAGTGGATGAGAAAAGATATTTGTTTGGACCAATTTCGAGAGTTGGATTTTCATCGAGAAAAAATACCAAGTGGTTAATCTTGCTTTTTTGGTGAAAAAATGAAGAATTTTTTTGTTGGAAAAAAGTTTAGAATATGTTAGTTTACTTCATAAAAGGTAGTTTAATGGACAAAAAGTTTACGAGGTCCACCTGTAAGTGTCCCATTTGTACGATAATGGAGAAAAGGGCTCTGTGAGGGGACCCTCCATACTAATCTTTAAAGAGGGATATCTCCGAAACGGTACGACTTTGAATGGAACTGTTTGTAATTATTTAATTGTCGTCTAATGATTAATGAGAAAAGATATTTGTTTGGACGAATTTCGAGAGTTGGATTTTCATCGAGAAAAAATACCAAGTGGTTAACCTTGCTTTTTTGGCGAAAAAATGAAGAAATTTTTTGTTTAAAAAAAGTTTAGAATATGTTAGTTTACTTCATAAAAGATAGTTTAATGTACAAAAAGCGTACGAGGTCTACCTGCAAGTGTCTCATTTGTACGATAATGGAGGAAAAAGGTCTGCGAGGGGACCCTCCATTTTGATCTTTAAATAGCGATATCTCCGAAACGGTGCGACTTTGAATGGAACTGTTTGTAATTATTTAATTGTCGTCTAATGACTAATGAGAAAAGAAATTTATTTGGACAAATTTCGAGAGTTAGATTTTCATCGAGAAAAAATACCAAGTGGTTAACCTTGCTTTTTTGGCAAATGGCCATTTGTACGATAATGGAGAAAAGGGGTCTGCGAAGACCACCCTCTATTGTGATCTTTAAAGTGCGATATCTCCGAAACGGTGCGACTTTGAATGGAACTGTTTGTAATTATTTAATTGTCGTCTAATGACTAATGAGAAAAGAAACTTATTTGGACGAATTTCGAGAGTTAGATTTTCATCGAGAAAAAATACCAAGTGGTTAACCTTGCTTTTTTGGCGAAAAAATGGGGAAATTTTTTGTTTGAAAAAAATTTAGAATATGTTAGTTTACTTCATAAAAGAAAGTTTAAAGTAGAAAAAGTGTACGAGGTCCACCTGTAAGTGTCCCATTTGTACGATAATGAAGAAAAGGGCTCTGTGAGGGGACCCTCTATACTAATCTTTAAAGAGGGATATCTCCGAAACGGTGCGACTTTGAATGGAACTGTTTGTAATTATTTAATTGTTGTCTAATGACTAATGAGAAAAGAAATTTATTTGGACAAATTTCGAGAGTTAGATTTTCATCAAGAAAAAATACCAAGTGGTTAACCTTGCTTTTTTGGCGAAAAAATGGGGAAATTCTTTGTTTGAAAAAAATTTAGAATATGTTAGTTTACTTCATAAAAGATAGTTTAATGGACAAAAGTTTACGAGGTCCACCTGTAAGTGTCCCATTTGTACATAATGGAGAAAAGGGGTCAGCGAAGACCACCCTCTATTGTGATCTTTAAAGTGCGATATCTCCGAAACGGTGCGACTTTGAATGGAACTGTTTGTAATTATTTAATTGTCGTCTAATGATTAATGAGAAAAGATATTTGTTTGGACCAATTTCGAGAGTTGGATTTTCATCGAGAAAAAATACCAAGTGGTTAATCTTGCTTTTTTGGTGAAAAAATGAAGAATTTTTTGTTGGAAAAAAGTTTAGAATATGTTAGTTTACTTCATAAAAGATAGTTTAATGTACAAAAAGTATACGAGTTCCACATGTAAGTGTCCCATTTGTACGATAATGGAGGAAAGGGGTCTGCGGAGAGGCCCTCCGTACTAATCTTTAAAGAGCGATATCTCCGAAACGGTACGACTTTGAATGGAACTGTTTGTAATTATTTAATTGTCGTCTAATGATTAATGAGAAAAGATATTTGTTTGGACCAATTTCGAGAGTTGGATTTTCATCGAGAAAAAATACCAAGTGGTTAATCTTGTTTTTTTGGTGAAAAAATGAAGAATTTTTTTGTTGGAAAAAAGTTTAGAATATGTTAGTTTACTTCATAAAAGGTAGTTTAATGGACAAAAAGTTTACGAGGTCCACCTGTAAGTGTCCCATTTGTACGATAATGGAGGAAAGGGGTCTGCGGAGAGGCCCTCCGTACTAATCTTTAAAGAGCGATATCTCCGGAACGGTGCGACTTTGAATGGAACTCTTTGTAATTATTTAATTGTCGTCTAATGATTAATATGAAAAGATATTTGTTTGGACCAATTTCGAGAGTTGGATTTTCATCGAGAAAAAATACCAAGTGGTTAACCTTGCTTTTTTGGCGAAAAAATGGGGAAATTTTTTGTTTGAAAAAAGTTTGGAATATATTAGTTTACTTCATAAAAGATAGTTTAATGTACAAAAAGTGTACGAGGTCCACCTGTAAATGTCCCATTTTTTGTACGATAATGGAGGAAAGGGGTCTGCGGAAAGGCCCTCCATACTAATCTTTAAAGAGCGATATCTCCGAAACGGTGCGACTTTAAGTGGACTGTTTGTAATTATTTAATTGTCGTCTAATGATGAATGAGAAAAGAAATTTGTTTGAATGAATTTCGAGAGTTGGATTTTCATCGAGAAAAAATACCTTGACTTTTTGGCGAAAAAATGAAGAAATTTTTTGTTTGAAAAAAATTTAGAATATGTTAGTTTACTTCATAAAAGATAGTTTAATGTACAAAAAATGTACGAGGTCCACCTGTAAGTGTCCCATTTGTACGATAATGGAGGAAAGGTGTCTGCGGAGAGGCCCTCCATACTAATCTTTAAAGAGCGATAACGATTACTTGGTTGTAGATTTTAAAATTGAATTAATGAATTTACTGTTCGCTTATAAAGTTTCGTTCAAGTGTATGTTCCGAAGATGACGTTAATGATCAAAAAACGACCGAAACGACGTTAATTTAATGTAAAGTTAATCTGAGCGAGTAATGCAAGTGGCAACGCAATTTAAGTGCATAGTAAAAGTAACGTAATAAAATGCATGTATGCAAGTTAGAAAAGGCAAAAGCAATAAAGAGAAGTAAACCAAAGTGTTAAACAAGATTTTCTGCAAACGGCACCCTGGAGTGCGTTTACGATCATATAAAGCCCCTTAAAGCGATCAAAGTTTGTTATGTTTTATACGATTTCGAGTTGCTTTTCTTTATTGTTCGAGATTTGATAAACAAGGATAAATATCTAATAATTTCCTTATACTGAGTGAAGGCACGAAAATGACCAGTCACGTGCTATAAGTAGCCAATTTAAATTGTCTTTAAAACCGCAAACTAAAATTACAATTGCCTGCTTTATCGACTTTGAGGTATGCAACTGTATCAGGTCTCGAGACCGAAAAAAAGTGATTTATAATATATATGCACGTACGCCTCAGATAATTGCTTATTCGTAATATGCAACTACCGGATAAGAAAAATTATCTAATTTATGTGAGCGCAAGTTTACAAAGTTATGATGTCAAGAACGCTCTGCCAAATTTTCTCCCTCGAACCGCAGTAACCGCCCTATAAAATATATGGCACCCCCTATTAAAATAACTGCCTCTAAGAGTTTGCCTCTCTTTTCACTGAGTGAGGAGCGAATATATTGTTTTGATACACTTTGATAAATATCACTTCTAATTAAACACCTTACATTTATCGGATGAGACTTCTTAATTAAGTAGACGCACGTGAATAGTTTTGGACTAACCAAACGAGCGGTAAAGGAAAAAAAAATTATTAAAGGAAAAGATACATCTTTGTTTCCTGTTAAGTTTTCGGGGGGGTTTCAGATGAGACTTGTAATACGTAAAGCTTGATGACACACGGCTTACCTAATGATCCGAAGGAAATTAACGCCGCCAATCTTTCTTGATGAATTGGGGAGGACTGTGGATAGATAATGGTGTTAGTCTGTTTCTGTCTGGTTTTCTTTCATTTCCTGCTCGTATTATATAAGGCATGAAAGTAACTAATTTATTATTAACGTGATCTGCTTCAGTTAATAACGCTATCATTTGTTTTCAAATTGTACTCTCGTGCTTGCGGCTATGAATTTTAATCACTTTTCGTTTTTGTTCCAAAAAAAAAAGCGATGGAAAACTCATCGACTTAACAGTTGTTTAAATTTGATCTATTAATTTTAAGTCCCCGCTCAGTGTCAGATTGGCCCATAAACGATATTTTTCATTCCACGCTTTTTAACACAACTATAAGAGGATGTTTCAGTTCAGTTTCTAAGTAAGGGTGGAAATCAATTTCTGCAATAACTAACGTAGAACTTACATCATTGAAACGTCTATGCCCTTATTTTTTTTAATAAATACGCGTAATAAGAAAATTTAAAAAAAATTTAATAATTTTTACTTTCCAGTGCATGTGTAAGTTAGTAAATACAGGGTGGGCTATTGAAAAGGAAAAACGCCTGTTTTGGGACACTTCGACCGGTTTCTTAAAAAAAAACGCTCGGACACGACGATTCTTGATTTTTAGGGGACAACTTTTGATGTCAAAGTTGACATTAACACATCAACCTCCTAGCCCCAGCAACCCCTAACTCAAGAATTTAAATAGGGAAAGGGGCGGCCACTCATTTGAAGCGTCTTTCAATTCTCTATCTATGCGACAGCATGACCGAAATTAGTTTTATTCAATTTTTTAGTAAAATTTACGCAACGAACCAGCACACTAAACACAGTAGGTACATCGATGAAACGTTTCTAAATGTTGCGTAAGGGTTACAAATGAAACATTCCTAAGAAACATCTAAGACACATTACTGGTACATTCCTTTCGAAAGCGAATAAATGGTAACGTCTAATAAACGTTTCAAATTATATGTTACATAAAATACAAAACATATACGTTACAACATGAACGTTTCAGATACCTATCCAAAAATATATCTTTGTGATGTATTTTTTGGAATGTGATGATGTATAACATTTTAGGAACGTTAAAAATGTGATGTTTCGTTTGAATCAAAATAGTCATAATTCAAAGTTAATGTTACGGAGTTGTGTTTAGTTGTGTTGTACCAGAAAGCTTTTCACTTGAAACATATCGTAAGAAACTAAAAATACGCGTTTCAATGTGAATGTTTTACATATTTATCCAAAATTACAATTTAGTGTTTAATTGGAACGAAAAATTTCTGTTTCGAAATAGTATATTAAAGTATAAGTGGATAAACAGGTCTTTAAAACACGTTTGAGTTTTCAAGCACGACGGCGCAGCCGGAGTGCTTGAAATGGAGCAAGTGTTTTAAAGACCAGTTATCCACGAATACATTACGCTATTTTTTTTATTGGTTCACTTTGAAATCTGTTATTAAAATGGAAATATGTAAGAACTAATAATGTGAAATGGTTGAATTCCTAATGTGAAATCAGTATACCTTTCGTTGTCATGGAAATGAGAAAAACGGAAATTAATTTGCAATCTGTCATTTTATTTGACGTAACAAACAACTCCTGTCAGATTAATAACCAATAAGAATTCACGTTTTTCAAATTGATGATGATGCCATGGCAACTTTAAAACACGCGCGTTTTTGAAAGCGCGATTTAAACACACTGGGGCGTGGTTTAAAAGGCTAAAATAGGACACCAATCAGTCCAGCAACCTTGTCGCCTGAAAGGGGAGGTACCTTGCATCAAATCGGATAGTTCTGATTTTTTGCTCACTTATTTATGATGTTAGCCCAATGAATAATCCAAGTTTGAGACCTCGAGCGCCGAACGCAACCTTGCCATAAATCGGAAAAAACTACAACATTTTCGACTTTATTTCAGTTTTTGGCCATTTTAAGCCTAAAGGACTAGTTTTTCGATAATGTTGTATGGAGTAAGTTTTTAAAGTAGACTAAATTTGCTACAATATGAGACTAGAACTGCCCCCGTAGACCCAATAGTTTCCGAAATAAAGCTTTTCAAAAGTTATCATTTATTTCGAACTTCGCAATGTTTAGCAATAATTTAGTTTGTCGTTCTGAACGAATTTTGACCCCCAACATCATAAATAAGTGAGCAAAAAAACTACCGGATTTGACCCAAGGTCTGAAGTATGAGGTTACCGCACTAAATAAAAATAAATAGGTTTTTCATGTGCTACTATAATAGTATATTAAAGTATTCCTGGATAAGCAGGTCTTTAAAACACGCGCCAGTTTTAGAGCAAGTTTAGTGTTTTAGAGACCATTTATTCACGAATACTTTACGCTATTTTTTTTTATTGGTTCACTTTGAAATCTGGTATTAAAATGGAAATAAGAACTAATAATGTGAAATGGTTGAATTCGTATGTGAAATCAGTATACCTTTCGTTGTCATGGAAATGAGAAAAATGGAAATTAATTTGCAATCTGTCATTTTATTTGACGTAACAAATTACTCCTGTCAGATCAATAACCAATAGAATTCCCGTTTTTCAAATTTGTTGATGTTGGCATGGCAACTTTAAAACACGCGCGATTTAAAAAGTGCAATTTAAACACGCTGGGCGTGGTTTAAAAGGCTAAAATAGGACACCAATAAAAAAAATATATGTGTGATATTGCACGTCTAAAGGGTCGGTAGCTCAGGGCTGTTGGCTGACTTCCAAACAAGCGACCGGTGTTTGAATCCTACTTGAAGCAAAATGCTTTTTCAGCATCATCGATCTCCTCCGAGAGAGACATGAAGAGAATGGAGGCGCTGGTAAAGGAGCCACCGGGGTACATGGGGCCCCCTGTAGGGTCTGCACACTGGAAAGAGCTCCTCGGAGCAGTTGGGGCTCTCGGTGTCATAGTTCCTAAAACATCCCAATTTTTTATACTTAGGTATGTTTCAAGTGAAACATATATGAAACATTTCAAATATTCACATTGAAACATGTATAATGACACATTTCTCCTACATATCAGTAAGTATATTACTTTCTGATATGTTTCAAGAAACATATACATATATGTAACGTTTTTCTGTTGTTTCGAATCTAGGTTTCTGAAGGCGGACATTAAACATCTTTGTGATGTGTATAATTCGTTTCTGTCGCTGTTTCGGAGATGTTTCATGTTTCAGAGATACGTTTCTAAAACATTTTAAAAAGATTTTTTTGTGCTGTGGGAGGGTCTCTGGAAGAGTTGCGTCGACGCATTATTGAAGAATGCCGCCAAATTACTCCACAGATCCTCCAAAATGTAAGGAAACGTTTCGAGCTGAATTTGTATCATTGCATAGCAGTAGGTGGCGCATGAATTGATCATTTGTTGAATTGATAAAAATTTCTTTTGACATTGAATTTTGATCTTTAAATCATGCACTCGCATAAAAAATCAAGAGACCTTTAATATAGGGGTCACTCGACCACCTTACCGTAATTTTTGTTTTTGTTGGGGGTTATTGGGGCTAGGGGGTTCACCTGACAAAGTCAAATTTGACATCAAAATGTGCCGTTCAAAAAGTCAAAAGTGGCGTGTTTCAGAATTTTTTCTAAACAACACCCCCACCTTAGTTAGGTAATCCAGAGGGTGGTTTTCATGAGGACGAAAAAAAATTGAATCAAACTAATTTCGGCCATGCTGTCGCATAGAGAATTAAAAGACGCTACAAATGAGTGGTCGCTCGATTCCCTTTCCCTATTTAAATTCTTGAGTTAGGGGTTGCTAGGGTTAGGGGGTTGATGTGTTAATGTCATCTTTGACATCAAAATTTGTCCCCCCAAAAATCAAGAATCGACGTGTCCGAGCGTTTTTTTAAGGAACCGGTCTAAGTATCCCAAAACAGGCGTGCTTACTTTTCAATGGCCCACCCTGTGTATACAATTTATTGAAACCGTAACACGAGTGCTTTGTGTTTTCAAAAAGGATTGAAGTTAGCGATTTCCTAGAAAACGCCTTTTTCTCTAAAACGTATGGGGTCGCAATCGATTTTGTCGGAGCACAAACAGGTATAAACGAAGCACTAACGAATCATACCAACATTTTCGTTTGTGCTTCTGATGAAGCCGCTAACTTCACAAACTTATTTTTTCCTCAACAAGGAATATATTTACACTTTGGTCTAAAATCATTAGGGGAGATAATACAAACATATTAAAAACGTAACATTGCCATCCGTATGGTGCGTAAACCAATTCTACACCCGGTATATGTACAGGGTGTACAACTAAGAAAGAAGGCCGGCCATAACTCGGAAACTATTTGAGATGGAACAGTGAAATAAAAAATCTTATAATAAATGTGCCCAAGAGAAAATGCTGGAAAATATTTTCAATTTCCTACCATTGCCGCCAGAGGGCGTTTCACTGATTTCAATTTGATATTCCCATTTTTTGGGCAATTTTCCTCAGTAAGGTATTTAAAAAAATATATTCATTGTAAACTAGTGATCAATATGTAAAACTTTGTTTAATGAATTTTTACGATTACTGTCAAAATAAAGGGAGGGGGAAGTAAATTACGTGTTACTGGGAAAAAATCGTGTAACTTCGAAACGGGTTGCTTGAATTTGTCAAGATTGGTCTCGATGTGAAGAAAATACTTGATATTACCAAAAAAATCCAAAACCACAACAATTTCTTATCTCCGTCTACCAATAGAGGGCGCAACTTGTTGAAGGAACAAAACGGTCGACTTTTCTAAAAAAATTCAAACGGTACCAAATATTTTTTTCACTGCGACATACACTAAAACTTCAGAAATTCGAATTCTTACAGTGGAAAAACTTAAAAAAATAAAAGCTAAATTGTTTTATGATCTGTCAATGTAGGACTTTTGGTTGTTTGTTGGGCTAAAAAAGAACGTACGAAGAAGAAAGTTTTTTCAGAGCAATAGATCGATGCTGATGCTCACTGTTAATTTAATATTATTCCTGAAGCTGCTTGGCTTGGAGCATTTAAGTACCTAGTGGAAGGAAAGAATAGCTAAGTGCAGTAGAGCAGAAGGCAACTACTTTGAACATACCTAAAATAACATTTTGAAAAAGCTATACTGGTTCTTTTATTCTCAATAACAATGGCTTGTCCCTCGTATATGTATGTGTTTTTATTTTGTTTAAATATTTACACTTTACAAAATGATTCTTAGTCTAACATTTATTAGTAAACTTTGCCTCAAATTATACAATTGTGGTCCCTCCCGCACCTATAAACCTTCTTCCTCTTTCTTCTACCTCCTCCATCCATCTTATTCCTTCTCCACCCTCCCCTACAACCTCTCTCTAACTCCTTCTCACTTCCCTTCACTCCTCGCTCTCCCCGAGCATACTCCCACCCTTTTCCGCATAACCTGCATTTCCTCTTCTCGTCTACCCACCAGTCCACTTCATTCCCGCATCTAAACCTCTCCACCATTTTCTTCCTCGCCTTAAGTATCCCAGCAGACCTTCTGACTTTAATTCTCCATACTTTTCTCTACGTGATCACCTTCTTTCTAGAATCTGTGTATCTACGTCCCCTTCTATAATCTACTCTCTTGTTTTCGCCCCCTCCCCTTTCCCTTTCCCTTTGTACTTCCTCTTTTGCGAATCCCCTCTTTTATAATACTCCTTTCTATCTTTCTGCCCGTATTTTATTTTCCCTTCTTTCCAATAGCTTGCAGTATCTCAACCCTATCCATCCCTTCCTCATATCTCATCGCCAACTTCCCCGCCGGTATCCTTATCTTTTCCCATTTTACCTCCTCTTGTACTACCTTTCTTAGTTTCTTGTATCCTTTCCAAAACTTCTCGTTCCTTCCATCCCCATATTTTCACCCCGTACATCATCACACTTTTCACCAACTTATTTAAAACCAAATGTTCTTTCCTCCAACCCCCTTGTCCCTCGTATATGTTTTACCTAATTAAATCATCGCTATTGTTTCTTGTTACCTTTTCATTATTACACGTGTGTACGTAAGTAATACAGAGAAATAGAAAATGTGACCGATAAGTTTTAATGAGAGAAATGTCAAGTTAGCAACTCTCATTACGAAATGAACGTAATTAATTTAAGTTATGCCCTTAGAAATGATATGAAACCGAAGTACGAATGACGTTACATAACTAAGATCCATTCTTAGTCTAAGGATAATTAAAATTACTAACGAAGATCAGATTCTTGAACGAATAAAAAAATTTAATCCATGTACGTTAATTCAGTAGCGCGTGTAATGCAATGGTACATCAAACTTTAATATAAATATTTCTCACGATCCTAAAACATATGGCGTACTAACTTTATCACTTGTATGAACCATATTTCACATGTGTGTGTTGTTTCTCTTCACAAACATACAACGAAATTAGGTATGAATAAATTCCATCTTCGTATCAATAAAAAGAAAAAAAAAAATGAGCAACCTTCTAACTAAAAATGGCAAGAAACCTAATTATAACAGTAACGCATTTTTTATTTCCGTTTAATTATGGCGGTATGCAAGGTAATTGCGTGCAAACTGACAACATTGCGACAAAGAGAGACTTATGTAAAACTAATAAGGTGTAAAAGAGCATCGGACCTAATTATTAGATTGAACGCTGCCAAGACGATTGATTTATATTGTATCTACGAGATTATTTAGCACAATCATATTATAGAAATTTGTTGATCTCTCATTTGAAAAATGTAAATTTTATGGGAACCGTTAGGAAACGAACTTAAATATCTATAACCTTAACGTGATTAGACCAAATCCGTTAACTCATAAAGTCACCTAATACTCAGAACTAATTCAAATCCCATTAAAGTGTATTCAGACTTTTTTTGACTTGTCAGAATGACATTAATAATTACGTCACGATGTGTATATATGCAAAATAAACATTGCTTCCGGTAACACCATAATTAATAATAATTTGTAATCGAAAATTAGAAAAATATTTTTGTCAACAACAGTATTATTTTTTATACAATTTGTTAATAACTTATTATACTTAACACATGTTCTCCAAGGATCCATTGATGTAAGGATTTTTATTTCTTGAGTAAAAAAGGTGTAAATGCCTCTCTAATATGGCCGTCTGTTCCTAATCCTTGAAGAATGAAGAGAGCATCAAGAGTGATTCCGCACCCCATTCGGTATTATTTTTGGAATGTCGTTAATACAGAAAAAGGTTAATGACGATGACAGATTTGATTCGAATACTTAAAGCTCATCTTTAATAATTAAGGGTAACGGAAGCAAATGACATATTGACAAATGTTAAAGACAAGGCCATTGACTTTTGAGAACACCCCTATGCATGGTGTAGTGTAGATCTTGTCAGGAATAAAATATTTTTCAGTAACTTTTTCTCGTTTGAGCTTTCATTAAATCGAGCTTTCCTTTGTTTTTCAAGAAAATGTTTAAAGAAACACCAAAAGGGGTTGGATCTCCGCATGAAATATAACCCATGTTATATTAGGAGAAGGCGCGGGGGGGGGGGGGGGGCACCGCGCATTGTATTTTTGAAAAAACTTCAACCAAGAATACACCAGCGTACGTCGAAAAATGTTATAATTGACATAATTGCCTGCGCCAAAAGTTTCGAGTAATGGCCGCTAGTCGTAAATTGACAGTGAGCGTGTTTGTGCCAAATGGGATTGTGATCTATTATTATTATTATTATTGCTGGGAGTGGTCCCAATAGGTTCCCACACTGCAAGTGTTTGGTCTATTGTGCTCCCCGGTGTTGTCTACCCTTCAAGAATACCTGTATCTTTCACAAAGTCCAGGATTTTAGTAGGGCGAAGCTTCGTTACTTCCTCTTGTGCAATATTTTCATTTCCAAGAAGGTGTTCTTTTGCCTTTATGAATGCCTCACATTGGAAAATAACGTGATAGGGCGTTTCATCTGCCTTACCACAACCTCTGCATGTCGGGCTATCGGTTAGCCCCATGTTATGCAGGTGTTTGTTCGGGTGACAGTGGGTCGTGATCATTTCTGTCGCAAGTTTTATCTTCGTCCTGCTTAACTTTAAGACGGTCGTAGCTAGGTCACCGTTTGGGGTTTCCAGGAAGATCTTGGAATGACTCTGTCCTGGGATTTTCGACCAATATCTGCAATGCACTTTCCTTAGTATTGCCTGAATCTCCTTTTTGGTTGTGTTATAGGTAATCCCAAGAGGCGGTTCGGGTCCAACAAATGGTTTTGCGCTTGGCATTTTCGCAAGCTCGTCAGCAACCTGGTGGGACAAACTGTTTTGGGTATCCTCCCAGTTGTTATACTGAGGCTTTTATCTTTGGGGATTTCGTCAAAAACGAGCGGGTGCCCCGTCCTTGGTGACCCCTCCTCGCCGTTAACTCTCAGCCGGTATGCCCCTCTGAGCGCCTCTGCCCCAATTGCTAGGTTTAGTGGCAGTAGGTTCAAGAGGGTCTCCATAGCTGCAGTGGGGGTCATTTCCCCTGTAATTCCAAGGCAAGCCCTACGCTGCACCTTTCTAAGTTTCTGTATCTTCTTCTGGGTGGAGGCTTTATGCCACCATACCAGTGAGGCATACGTAATGATCGGTCGAATCATTCTGGTGTATATCTAGTGGGTCATCATTGGTGATAAGCCCCACTTGCTTTCGAACGCTCGCCTACAAGCCCACAAAGGCTTTGTGGCTTTGTCCGCTGTCTTCTCTAGGTGCGGTTTAAATGTCAGCCCTTGGTCTAGCGTTATGCCCAAATAGTTGCCTTCTCTCACAACCTGTACCTTGGTGCCATACATTGCTATGCCATTTAGCTTTATCGGCCCTTTTCTTCACGAGAAGAGAATGAGGTTCGTTTTTGTTGGATTAACAGATAGACCCACATCTGATACGGTTTCTTCAAATCTGCCACGTACCACAATCGCTATGTCATTGGCATAGCCAATAGTGGTGTAGCCTGCCTCGCTTAATCGCCTCAACAGTTCGTCCACTACCAGGTACCACAATAGAGGAGAGAGAACCCCCCCCCCCCCCGTGGACATCCTCGTGCGCCCCTTTAACGTTCTTACGTTTTAGCATGATGTGTTTCCACCTACGCACGGTAAGTTGAACTCCTTGGCTTTCCATAGTAGTTTTGATTGATTCTAGAGAGGTATTATCGAACGCCTTCTTACAAGAGATCGCCCTTTCGGCTACGTCCACTACTCTGTGGATGGCAAGTATACCGGGTTGATAGGCACATTGGTATTTGCTGATGGTTCCAGCACCTTTTCCCTAATATGTCGCTCAATCAGTTTCTCCAGAAGTTTTAGAAGAAACGACGTTAGACTGATAGGTCTAAACGACTTGGCTTGCGCGTATGAGTCTCGCCCAGGTTTCGGTATGAACACGACTTTTACATCCCTCCACGCCGTGGATGTGTGTGGTGGATACGAGGTCGAGGCTTTGTAGCAGAGTAATGAGAATCCCATCCATCCCTGGAGATTTGTACGGGTGGAAATTCTTCACTGTCCACCTAATTTTAGTTAGGTTCACTATCTGACGAGCTAAAACCCAATCTCCTCCTTTCGCCCTCGGAAGGGGTTCCAGAGTTGTTGGTTCGCCTGCGTCAGATTTTGAGAGGGTATTTGATCCCGAGAAGTGTGATTGAAGCAAAACCTCTAGGGTGTATAGCCCATTGTAATCTATCTTTTACTTAAATTAACTGGTCGAAAACGTAAGTACTTTTCATGACATAAATTTTTAGATCGGGAGAATACCGCGCATAAACAATGGGGTAATACCACGCTGCGTGGTATTACCCCATAGGTATATGATTATCTTGTTGCTTTTTTAATAATTGTAGGTATCTTTTTAGTTCATAAATCATAATGCCCAAAACATACCGACGGACCTCAAAGAGAGGAAAATGATGAACAGACACATTTAAAACTGCCATTGAAGCCGTAGAATGAGGTAAGAGAAGTGGGAAGATTCTTTGACATTCCCGAATCTACGCTGAAAGACAGAATTCGAGAAAAAACTATAATAAAAGCAAATTGGGTCGGACAGCTACATTCACTGAGGATCAGGAGAAAACATGGTCTGAACATATTTATCAAACTGTTCACGGAATTTCACCTCTAGAACTTCGCCGCCTAGCTTATGATTTTTCTGAGCAGAATAAAATCAAACATCGATTCCGTGTAGACAAAAAAATAGCTGGAAAAGACTGGCTAGAACTGTTTTTACATCGAAATCCACGAATTTCGCTTAGAAAACCCGAAGGCATTAGCACAGAAGACATAATACAGAAGCGCCACTCCCCGATCCCGCCAAAACAAAATTTCTTGGCGCATGTCGCGTCGCCATACTTTTGTTAGTACAATCAAAGAACGTATTATATACCGTTCTTTGGTACAATTTATTATATCATAACGGTAACATAACATGTAAAGTCTGTCTCAAAGTATATCGTCTTGAAATTTACCTCATTAAAGGATTTATTTTCTAAACTGCATTGTTAGTAGATAAACACGTTTTAAATGCCTACTTGATTGTAATAACAAAGGGGACCTCTAGGTATTTTATGACAGGGCAATTTCAAGACGATATACTATGAGACAGACTATACATAAATTTATATTACACAAATCATCATTTATTTATTAAAGCTGTTTATTAGGCTGCTTATTAGGTTTCAGATTTTTAGCTGTATAAAAAAAAAACAATGGTCAAACCTATAACACGGCGTTACGTTTGGCCCTCAATCAAGAAGGACTGCAGGAAGTGGGCACAAAGTTGTGAACCTTGTCAGCGCTCTAAAGTTACACGCTATACAAAAAACCGCCACTTGGAATTTTCGCAGCACGCCAGTAACTAAACGCCTTGATTGGTATTGCCCATTTTCGAACAACAGCATACCATCCACAGGCCAATGGTACTGTTGAACGTCTTCACAGACAGTTAAAAGGAACAGTGATGTGCCATGCTGTTTCCTGTTGGACGGAAATGTTTTCGGCTGGGAATTCGTACAGCATGAAGTCTTGAGCAGCGAAAATGGTCTGTGGAGAACCTCTTCGAATATCTGGAGAACTCATGGGCTGAATCCCATATGTAAACGACGAACCAATGAACTACATACAGACATTACGTCAATATATCCAACAACTAAACGTCTGACGGGTCAAATCATGATACCAAATCAATATTTATTTTCAAAAAGCTTTCCAATGCGGAAAGCGTCGTGGTGGACCTAAAGGAATGCTGCAACAACCATACGAAGGTCGCTTGATGTTTACCTTGATCGGTTTTGATACGTGGCAGCGCTGGGTACCTTCCGCAAAATTGCCAAAATTACCTTTCTGTTCTTTTCTGATGGTGATTTATTTAATGTTATTAGTTTTTATTGAAGAGTAAAAATTGACGACACTATTGTCGTTGTGAGATCAATAATTTACAAAGACAACTTTGCAGAGATTCTCGTTTGCTTTGCTTGGAATATAGGGAGCAATGTTTTTTAACGAGAAGGTGCGCTAAATACCGATTGAAGAAACTCTAACACAATCTGAACTATACGTATCGGGATGGGACAGGAAGATATGGAGCGCAATTTTTCCACAGTAATGAGATACAGGATTGTGTCTCTATACACTTCAACCTTTGTGGTCATCTGCAACATCAATGATTTTGGTGGACCACAGCTGTGTGTAGAAATTTCTTTATCCATCTCACCATTGAGGTAGGCATTTTTGACATCCATGTGGTACATTCTTAGTGCCCTCAAAGCAGTAATTTCTAATACTGTATGCCCTTCTCCTACTTTGATGTTCACAGCTTCTTCACAACAGGATCGGACTGTTTACTTTTTCTTCAGGCTTCATTTTACATATGGAATCTTCAAGATGAGCTTTCAGTAGTGCGAAGTACAAATTGATTTTTGGCATATCTGGTTTGTCCTTTTCTAAATCTGGTGCCGGTTCTAGGAACAGTTGCTTGATCAGCTTTAATGTATACTTTTTAATCTTGTTCTTCGTTTTCTTTTATTTCATCATCTACTGATTCACCTTCTTCATTCATTGTGTTTTCGAACACTTACTTCCAATCACCTTGAGGTGAGCTGTTGTCGGTTTTCTCCCATGCCACAATTCAAATACTGTTTTTTCGACTTATGACAATTATGCTAAGTGTATGTAGCAGTATTTGCTAATTCTTCCCAAATTTGTGTCGAAAATCAGGAAGCATGGGACCATATCCAGAATAATTGTGTTTTGTCTCTGGGCAATTCTGCTGTATGGAACCGTAAGTTGGCGCTTGATCCCATGTTCTTCCAGGAGGAGATGTTGCAGCATTCTTTTTCAATTTCTGTTCTCAACTCTTTCATTTTTCTTCCATGGTGAGTTTCTTCACATTCCTTGAACTTCTTGCACGCACCCAGGGTTTCTGCTTTACTGTTCGACAAAAATATAGTAGTATATGTACTCTAATCATTCATAAATGAGAGATATACCTCTTTCCACTAAGTCCCAGTTGGTAGGGTACATAAGGCAGAATGTATCAGGTGTAGAACGTTAGCTCTTCTGTTGTCCGACTTCTTCAAGAAGATTGTTGGATTCGTCGACGGGTAACAGAACTAAAAGAAAATAAGTTCAATTCGTTTTCAAGACAATTTCTATTGCAAATTGCTGAAGCGTATTATTGATCCCGCACTGAAAACAAAATTCCTTTCACACTGAAATGGGAGCATCTCAAGGGTCTGCAGTGTTGGGACCACTTCTCTTCCTAATAGTCATTATTAATTATTGCTTAAATTTTATAGATTTTTATAAAGCTCACCGAGTATTAAATAATGATATACCTAATGTATGAAGATAGGGAAAGTATCTATTTATTTAAGCTCACTTCAGCGCATTTTCGTTCTCGAGGCTACTAAGTATCGAGAATTGTAAGTACTTACGTAGGTACCTTCCAATAATCCTTTTTGCTTAAATATATGCATTCACAAGATTGATTTGCGGCATTTGTGCTCGTGCTTAAAGTTTAAGCTTCTCTTCATGCTATACAAACAATACGATACTCTAACGTTTACGGTTTGTAAAACCCCTCATTGTGCAATTTGACTATGTTAATTGCTCACTTGGTCGTCGTTATTTCTAAAGCGCTTTACAAAGCTGCTGAAAATTTTAAATTAGGTACGTTATTTTTTCGTTGTTCTGTAATCGAAACTTTTACACTTTGAATTGTTAATTATACATCGGTTGATTTTGTTGATGCACGATATACGAGAGGCAATATACGCACACTCAGAGGCGTAGCTATAGATAATTTTCGGAGGGGGTTTCGGGCCGGGTTCAGCATGAGAGTTTGTCAGGTCGAGTCAACTATCCTCAATTCAGTTACTGCTGACCATATGATTTTGGATTTAGTGCAGAATGTAAAGTTATTTCAGGGAGGGTTCAAACCCCCTAACCTCACCATACGCCATTGCGCACACTAAACTGTTTATTAGTTACCATTCCTAATATTACAGCATACAATTTCTGGTTAAAGACGTTATTTGGTTTTTTACTAATCAAAAATGAAAAATCAATGAATTTTGTTGCCAACAAAAATGATTTTATTTCTTAGAAATAATACTCGTAATTTTATATACTTAATCTTCCTCTTCTGCACCTGCTTCCATCTGTCCCTCTTCTCTAAGAGAAAGCCTTACCTTTCCCCACAACTCTCACAGAATACCCTTTGTACCTGCCTAAAAATATAAATGACATTCCTTCGTCATCCTCTCCATTTTTCCTCATTGTCTGTTTCTCTTTCTTATCACCTTCTTTCCTTGTCGTTCAGCCCTTCTTTTACTTCTCTCTTCCATTGTATCCTTTCTTCGCCCTCCAACCCTTCTCTTTTCTCATTGAAAAGCTCCAAACATATACGGTAGTTCAGATGGCTCGCAACTTTTCCTGGAGGAGAGAAATGAAGAAAACTAAATAAATTTGGTTAACATTAACTCATTAACCCTTCCAGGAAATACTACATTGGAAAGTTGGGACCGTCATCGAAAACGCAAGCTAACTATGGAAAGTAGAATGACTTTCGCCATTTAAGTAATATAACATTGAGACAAATTTAAAATATCTGTTTTGAGTGGTGTGAAATGATTGTATTTCATTGTATGTGACAAACGTAATTTGTAAGCTTAATTTTCAAAAATTCTTGTTGACCTCCCAACTCCCCCCCGCTCTCTCCAGAACTGGAAGTCAACTACTAAAATATCAGGAAGTGCGAAATAAAAGAGAAAGTTCATAAGCCATTCGACACTGTAAGGTACCTAGAGGAATATGTATATACAGGGTAGCCCATTAGTGCGAGAAGTCCAATATTTCATTCAATCATATGGATTAAAAAATGTTTCAAATAAAAGTTGTGGGATACGAACCATTGCACATTTGTAAAATATTTATAAACATACAGGGTGCTTTGAATAATCGTGGCTCCGTGCCGATCTGTTTTTTATTAAATGGAACACCCTATATTTGATGTTATATTCCGACAAGGTTAATATATTACATATCCCGATAGCTCTCTTAAAATGTTCTATGTCCATATTCTTGTTTTTTGTTTTAAATACTGCGTTCCCAAATTATGAATTTTTTTCATGATTTTTCTGAAAAAACATGGCCTCATTAAAAATGCTTAGGTTCGTGCAGTTTTAAAATTTTGAGTCAATTTTTGATACACAAATTAGTAAAGGTTGTTCCTTAGTGAATATACAAATACTTGTCGATATGATTATACAGGGTGTTTGCAATACATAATTCGTAAAGTATACACCCTGTATATTATATGTATATGTAGGTCGATAAAGCTTTTCAATCTCTTCAATTCATGTCTGTACTATGTGTCCTCTAAAACTACTAAAAAATGGTTTCTAAGGAATTTTTTGAAAAATTGAGGTGTTTTCTTACAGAGATTTTGCCACAAGTTACAAGTTTTATGTTCGTCCTACTTAATTTTAAGATAGATACTAGCGCTGCTACATCCTCGTTGGGATTTTGCAGGAAGCTCTTGGAATTTTCGACCAATGTCTACGGTGTTCTTTTGTGAGTATTGCGGGAATATCCTTTTTGACTGTGTGACCACAGGCAGATTCGGATCGAGCAACTCTCGCATGCGCAGGTACCCATTAGGCACCCAGGACTAGTCCTGAATTTATCACATATGAATCTATAAAGATTTCCCTCCTTTTGGCAAGATTCTCTTCTAATCGCTGAACAGCCTGCGACAGGGTTGCATATACTTCGGCTTGGAACACGCCGCTGTTGTGCCAAGCTTACAGAGATTCTGCATCCCCATGCAATACAAAACCGGTGCTCTTACTGGTCCGTGTAATACACGATTCCATTCAGCTTTACGTTACTGGAATTATTCTCCCAGTCGTACCAGTATGACAGTTGTCATAAACAGTATAGTAAGATAAACTGTTTTGATTATCCTCTCTGTTACTATACCGAGGTTTTAATCTTTGAAGTTTTGTCGAAGATTAGCGAATGCCCAACTCTTGGCGATCCCTCCTCGGCATTGACTTTCAGCATGTATGCCCCCTGCCCTCGTTATTATTATTATCAGAAATGACTTGCTCTGGAATCCCACGTCTTGAAAAAAACTTCTTAGGGGCATCCACGACTGCTGATGTGCTTAAACTTTTCAATTCTGCGACCTCAGGGTAACTGGAGCAGTAGTCAACAACAAGGATGAACCAACGACCGTGAGTCTTAAATAAGTCCATTCCAAGGCGCTGCCAAGGACGAGAAGGGAAATCCAATGGCATTAAAGGTTTCTTTCTTTCCTGCACACAAACTGGGCATCTTCGCACGACTTCGGCAATATCCTCAGATAAACCTGTCCACCAACATGATTCACCTGCTCGAGCTCTGCATTTGACAACTCCAAGATGTCCCTCATGTATCCTTCCCAAAATTTCTATAAGGGATGACGATTCGGGTGTTCTTGAGAAGTAATCCATTGTGAACAGATAGTTCATCTCGTACCGTCCAATATTTCCTAAGCTGAGGTTCTACTTCCTTTATTTTCTCAGGCCACTCTCTAAGACAGTACTTCATCACTGACTTGATTACGACATCTTCTTGCTGTCCTCTCCAAATTTCGCCGAGTTTCTCATCAGTACATGGTAGACCGGAAACGATATGACAAACATAAGCAGCCACTTCATCCTCCAGTTCCTGATCTCCACCACTATGCAAAGGTGCACGGCTCAGAGCATCATCAGTCACCAACTGCTTACCAGGTACATACATATCCAATATCATAAGAGTATCTCATCATTCGGATACGGAATCGCTGTAGACACGGAGACAAATCATCCACACTTTCCGTAGTAAGAATAGTAACAAGGGGTTTATGATCCGTCTCAATGCGGAAATGGTTTCCAAGGAGAAAGTCACGAAAACGTTCACATGCCCATACAATTTCTAAGCTTTCCTTTTCAATTTAGGCAAAGCGTTCTTCAGCTGACGTAAGTGTTAGCGATGCATATGCCACTGGTTGGAAGCTTCCATCGTCTTGTTTTTGTAACAGTACAGCACCGAGGCCATACGATGAGGTATTTCAGTTGGGGTCAAATAGCTTAAGGACCGGCTCCTCCGTTAAAATTTTCTGAATTTTTAGATATGATGACTGTTGGTTATGTCCCCAAACAAACTCTCGATCCAATTTTGTAAGCTCATTTAATGGTTTAGTAATGGTGGAAGTGGAATGAACCTTCCAAGAAAATTTGTCATTCCAAGGAACCGTCGTACACCAGAAACATCAGTGGGTAGGCTCGTCCTTATAATAGCATCCACCTTAGTAGGATCAGGACGCACTCCAGTTTCATCCAAGAGATGACCAAGAAATTTGACACTGGCAACTCCTATTTCACATTATTTTGTCTGTATTAAGAGTGACACCAGCATTCTTCAGTCATTTCAAGACTGCACGAAGACGATTGTCATGCTGTTGCGTGCTACTTCCATATACTAAGATATCATCCACATGAATCACGACACCTTGAAGACTGTCGAGTCTTCCGGTTCTGGAAGTGTTCCGGAGCTGAAGTGATTCCAAATGGAAGTCGTCTGCACCAGAATCTACCAAAGGTAGTGATGAAAGTAGTGAGAGGCGAAAGATGAATTTGATAGAATCCAAAATTGGCATCCAATTTAGAGAATGGACGGGCTCCAGCCAACTGGCTAAGTGTGCATTCCACAACAGGCATCGGATGGTATCAAAGCCGTAAGATCCACACACAAACGTATGTCGTTGTTTGGTTTCGGAGCGGTGACTAACGGTGCACACCAATCTGAGGGCTCATCAACCCTTTCAATAACTCCTTCATTGAGCATGTTGTCGAGTTTTTGCTTGACTATTTCCATGACGGGAATCGGTACATGTCCCGGAGAATGAAGAGCAAAAACTTGAAATTTTTCTTCTTATTTCCCATTGAATCTAACGATTTTGTCTTATCCACTTGGAGGTCTCCTTGTTGTCGCTTAACTGCATCCCACCGCTGCCACCATGTTGTGTTAGTAACTATCAATAAAGGATACGTTTTTATTAACACTTAAAATTATAATATTTTATATTCAAGTAACTAATGTCAGACCTAGACAAGTGTAATCTACCCCCCCCCCCCCTACTTATCTATTTATAGAATGAATTTAACACGACGCTCGACAGTTACTAAGTTTAGAGGTGGTAACATGATGTAGGAGGGTAGGTGGTTCCGTGGTTGGCATTTGTTGATGAGCCCAGTACCACGTCCCTAATGTGTTATTCAATAAGTTCTTTGGGTAGTTTCAGGAGAACCGACCGATAGTTCTAAACGACTTGGTCTAGGCGTCCAAGGAATACTGGACAAGTCTCACTCCCACTTTGCTTCATTTTTGGAGATCCTCATCCTCTAATTCCTGCCTCATCTTTTTCAATATTGGGCGCGCTGTCTCAGAAAGTTTTTTTAATCTCTTCAGTACAAGGTTGTTCAAGATTTCTAATTATTGGTTCATTTTTGACCCATCTCGATATCGGGATTTATTACCTTAATTAAGTGTATTATGGACATATACGAGGTTTGAACAAAATACAACAAGTACGTTCGTTTTTCTCAAATAATTTTTATTTATTATTCAATATTGATATCGATAACTCCCCTCAAATATGATACACTTCTGCCAGGGCTTTTCCAAATCTTAAAGACACTTTGTAATTCATTCTTTGATATGTTCCTTCGCCGATTCGGACTTCATCTCTTTTATGTTGGCAAAACAACGTGGTTCTATGGTGCTCTTCATCTTTTAGGATAGAATAGAGTCACAGGAGTAGATAGGTAATGGCACTTCTGGCTCACTTTGATCTCGTTTGACCCCAAGGTCGCGGGGCGTGGCTAATTTGTGTGCGCTTCTGGCTCAATTTGACCTTGATCGCTACTAACCCAGTTTGACCTTGATATATCAATGCCGCACTACTAATCCAATTTCTATTGTTTTCTTGTCCAAGGTCATGTCGGCTAGACGTTTCCGGTTCTTCTAATCCAATTTCTATTGTTTTCTTACCAAGGTCACTAGGAAACGTTATTTCACTTCTTTTCTCGTCTTATTTACGATCGAATAAGTAAAACGATCCATCACAAGCTAAGGCAAAATGATCTAACCTATAATATTGTGGCATTTAAAGGTATTTGAATACTTTGAGAAAAAACTCAACTTTAAGCGTTGTATAACCGGCCATCTTACATCAGCTCAAATACGAGGGGAGGAAACAGCTAACAGATAACAGTTAGCTGTTATCTGTTTGCCGTTAGCTGTTAGCTGTTATCTGTTATCTGTTAGCAAACAATAGAAATTGGATTAGTAGCGCCCACTGTATCAGGAAAACTGGGTTAGTAGCGATCAAGGTCAAATTGAATCAGAAGCGCACACGAGTTAGCCACGCCTCGCGACCTTGGGTCAAAAGAGGTCAAAGTGAGCCAGAAGTGCCATTACCTATCTACTCACAGGGAAGAATTATCGGCGAACATCTTACCTGAGGCGTCATAATGGTGTTGTTTTTGGTCAAAAATTCATCAACATGCAATTTACAGGATTACTTTGCATCGGATTTCTTCACGCACACAATACAAAGCTTCCAGACAGTATTCCTTACTAACACTACACCACTGATATTGACGATAGCAATGAGAAAAAACTTAACATTCGATGAAACTTGTGATTCGACAATTGTCCAACACCTTGATTTATTGCCCAAAAAGCAACATTTCTTTAAGCAAATCCATTTTTTCGCAACCAAGAAACGCGTGAAACGTTCCCAAAAACCACCCCTCAACTAAACTTTAGCCCAATTTTTTTGTTTTATCAGTAGATCTAACAGCGAAAGTATGATGTAATTGTAATGCCAACTAATGAAGGAATGACAAGCTTCAGAAATTATTTAAAAAGTGATAGCAAAAAATGTTAATGATAATAAACGCCCTCTACTTAATTAAGCTAAATTGGAAAACTAATACACATTTTAAGTGGGTGGATGAACACTTTTGATTGATTTCGTGCGTGTTAATTACATCCACGTACATTTTCAGAAATAGAATGTAGAAAAATTTCCCTTTATTCGATTAAAAGATTGTTTTCCACTTTAAAAGAGGAGAAAAATACACGAAAATGCAGAGTTTACAGAAGCATCCTTAATCCATTATAATCGATGGTAGGTAGATTTGGACGTAAGATAGACAAGAGGGTATTAGAACATAGTTAGCAAAGTGTCTGTGCAAATCCTTCGACTGTTTTCGTCCCTTTTTGACGTCTTTTATCTTTCTCGTTTAACGACATTTCCAATCCCCATTTATAAATGATGGCCAATTCTTATCTTCCATTACATCAATTGCTTTATTATCGTATCAAGCGAGAAACGCCTAATTTTTATAAGTATAAAAGAACAGTCAGCTGATATTCATAAAATCGATCAGTTTTGTGACCAAATTCTGACCTAGATTTTTCCCCCTTTCTCAATTCATAAATCTTTACGGAAATGCAGCGAGGGGTGTAAAACTGTGTATGTAAGGTAATACGGGGGTGAGACGCCACAATTTACGTCCCCTTAATTTAATATTCTAAATAGGCCAAGGATCGAACAATTTTTTAGGCGAATCTCCAAAATGGACCCGATAAGATACGAAGATATAAATGGTAATTGACTTACAACCCTTAAATACATATATAACGGTTACGGAGAGCGTGATCTGAATCGAAACCTTTTAATCTAATCAATTTAATTGATACGCAATTATTTAATTGGGAGAATTATTTAATAAAAGTTAACTGAGTGCAAGAGGTCATGGCGGTTATTAAAAAAAATTAAACTCCGGTCACTTCGACGAAAAATCGGTCCATTTCTATTCGATCTGGACCTAAATTCAATTATCTTTAATTAATCTACTGTCCATTTTTGTAAATTTTTCAAGGTTTTTTGATTTAACGTGTAGGGCACCAAATTGTATCAAAGTGATCAATAAATTTTGAATAGTTGAATGCGCGAAAGCAGTTTTCCATTCAGACTTTATTGAAAAACACAATTTTTATTTTCACAAAAAAAACTTTTTTCGGGAGAAGGCGTCGGCGACGGTGTGAAAAATTCCTTCAAAAAAGGGTGACAGAGTTTCGTGGGTTTAAAACGTTTGGCACTTGAGTTACAAAAAGAGGGTAGCTCAAAATAATCACTTCAATACGTTCTTCGAGGTTAAAAAGTACATCGACCAAGGGAAAATGGGAAAGGAACGCATTATCTAAAAATTAAAAATAGCAAATAGGATCGAGGCTATTATAGTAAAAAAAACAGACACTCTTTTCGGGCCCGAAAACCATATGGAGGGTATTTATGGGAAGACTGTGCATATATAATGCGGCCTAGGCTTGTAGACCAAGAGCCTTGTGGCGAGGAGGCAAAAGAACCCGGGTTGCACAACAGAGCAGAAATAGTTAATCGCGTAGGAAACTGGAGTATGGAGGCAGGACACTTTCGAATTCTAGGAGAGGCAATCAAGCGACTGCCTATCCTGAAGAGGGAATCGGATTCCCTCATCCCTTAATTTTTAATAGGGAGGTACTACCATATCTTTCTCGATGGCATCCCAACCAGACATATCCATCTTCATGGATTGATCTAAGCCAATGGATGGAACAGGCAAAGAACTGAACTTACATATCAGACTCTTTCAGGAAGAACTAGTAGGAACAACGCTTAGTGCAAGAAAAATTTTCATGCACAGTATCAAGAATAAAACTATAAAAATTTCCAGTGACAGCAGAGGCGCTCTGCAGGCATTGGGTTACCAACTATTAGAGCAAATGACAAACAACAATACCCTCAAGTGCCAGAACGAAACATAGCAAGAAAGCCGATAAGTTAGCTCGACTGCCCTGAAAACTGCCGATTTATGGTCCAGAGCCGGCTCTTCTTCCACTTACAGTATCAACTGTAAACAACTTAATAATTCAAGACACCCAAGCCCAGCACAAGACTAGAACTTGATGTTAGATTGTCGTCATGCGAGGGGGACCATCTCACAGTGCGTTTCTGCACAGGTTTACCATGGAAGAACTTGCGACTACTTGTGGGCATACTTTATGGGCACATGCATCGAATGGGCTTGGAAGAATCTTCATCTTATAGAGGATGTTGCATAGACGACGATACGGCACACTACATACTTTGTGACTTGTCCAACTGAGACAACCCTCTAGTAAGGGAGGTGCACAACGAGCCCGAGTAGGTGACCCAAGTGCACGTGGACTTCTGCCTACCCTCCCATCGTAATCCAGAATCCAGGGGCTGGCTTTAATGCCTGATGTCGTGACAGGGGAGATCCTGACCCACACGCTCATAGGAAGATTAGTCTCACCAAAGGTACATGAAGATCCTGGGACAGAATTCAGCAGCGAAGATATGGATAGAACCGGATCATGAGGTCCATTCCAAAAGTGCGGCCAATAACAAAACAAAGGAAAGGACTTTTTAAAATGAGAGAAATAGAAGAAAAAAATCACCAGGACATCCTAGATGTCAATGTAAAAATTGCCTTCTTCTCCCTTTTTTGAGGTTGAATTCCATCGTGGTTGTGCCTTTAGCTGCAATCGTCTAGCTGATACCCAGTGTTATACTTGTGCTACCAAAAGCAACCTTCCTGGTAAAAGGTGTGTTCACACAAATTCTTCTGGAGGCATCTAAGCAATTTTGCAGAACCATACAGACCTCTCTCTCTCTCAAATAACGTCAAATAAAAAAGTATCGACAAATTGTTGTAGATTGTATTGAAATTTCTGAACAAAGCAACTCTTTTTACCAAAATGGAAACGTAAATTTTGTCGGAAGCTTGCGGAAGTTGCCAAATACGTATTTCAACAGCACTGTAATTCAAAATCAAAAGACGTATCTGAAATATTGTTGTGAACCTCCCCTCAATTTTGAAACATGACTCGAAAATAAGAAAGATTTGGACTCCATTACTTTGATATCTTGACCCCGAGAAGAAACCGCTTTCTTTCTTCGAGATGCGCTTTCAGGGCTCCTCTTTTTTAGACTCATGGGGAGGAAAGACTTTTTGAACTCAAAGGTGTTTCTCGTTTACTTAAAATGTCCACCTGTCCTACCTGTTACTAAAAATCCTACGCAATAAGAGACAGAGGTGAACTACCATCTTGTATTTTAAATTCCATTTGTGGTTCTTGCGAAGGAACCTTACACCCATCATTTTTTTTTCACTGTAAACGGTCAGTTCAATTCTATACAAAAATGGTGTAATCACTTTTATTTTTTATTGAATTCACAGAAATTCGAAGACAAGTTTCAATCAGACATAAATTTCGGTGCGCGGTGCTAGGGGGGGGGAGGGGGGCGTACGTCATTATTGTAGTTTTTGACGAAGTTATTTAGTCCTCTAACTGAATATTATTCCAAAAACTTACTTTTCCCAACCATTGCCCAGCTTTCAAGAGAGCATCACCTGTATAGTGGTTGCGATATCACTTCAACAGCAAGCATGGGAAAACATAGGAATAACATGGGGCTCAAGTATGGTTCAGGTTTCATCTTGCCGTTTATGGAACCGCAAACCTTAACTCCAACAGGCATATGTTTCTCCAACTTCTTAAGGGAAAATTAAAACAGACGTCGCAGTCTTTTTAGCTACTGGAGAAGTAGTGGCGCAACTCCCTTGTGTGCCATCAGGTTCCAGCGTAGATGGGGAGTGTTACCTTCAAGCCAATAATAGTGAACAATGTGGAATCCGTTCCAAGAGCAGGTAAAAAACGGAGTATGGAGCCACGTATCGGCGAAGAAAAGTAGGTGTTTTCCATCCTATTACACTTTGCTTCAGTTAGTTTTCTCAACCGACGTGATAGAGGAAAATGGAAGCACCAACTGCGATGAATCAAATTTCAGAACCATTTTTGGGTAAATTTTATTCATCTCTGCTCCATCGGCTTATTAGCCCTTCGTTATTCATGGTTTATGTATTAAAATTGAACTTTATTTGCTGAAACTAATTATTTTTCTTTACCCCAGAAAGCTTTAAGAGAAGCTTCGGTTTTCCATGCTGCAACACACAGATCGTTACCTTTTTTTGAATTTGAACGAAAAGACACGTATAGAATTAACGTAGGTTTACTCTCGCGCAACATATAAAGGGGGGACAAATAGCGCTTAAAAATATTTCCACTTTTTTTAAATTAAACACCATGTATTTTTGAATTCGAGAAGTTATTGTGAAAATGTATAAATCGTATAGGATTTGATTATATTTGAAGTTAAAGTTCAAAGAGATAGTTTTTTGAAAATTCACCAATGTGATTCTTCAGCCTTTGGTTTTTGAAAGTTGAACAAAAGTGAATGAAATATTTATCAATGTCTGCCATTTATTTTTAAAAAATGATTTCACGCAAATGTTGCCCACGGCTACGCATTAGGTGGTTTTTGGCACACTTTTTCCAACATTTCGGCCGGTATCTCACCAGTGACACGTGTAATGTTATCTTCCAAGGCAGCAATCGTGCTTGGCTTGTCCCTATAGACGAGAGACTTTACGTACCCCCACAAAAAAATACTCTAGTGGGATCAAATCAATTGACAGCGCTAAAACGTGAGATCTCACCAAACTTGCCTCTCAATTGGTTCGTGGTATCGCGTGCAGTGTGGCATGTGGTACCGACCTGTTGAAACCACATTGTACCATGTCCAATTCTTACATTTTGGGTAAAAAAAGTCCGAGATCATCGAGCGATACCTTGTTCCATTGACCGTTACGTTGAGGCCGTCATCGTCTTTGAACAAGTACCGCACCAAATAGTGCATCTTTCAGGGTGCAATGGCAGCTCTTGAACAGGCTCTGGTTGCTCTTCGGACCAAATTCAGCAATTATGCTTATTCACGTACCCATTGAGTCAAAAATGAGTCTCATCGCTGAAGACAATATTTCGATAAAAAAGGTGATTTTCATCCAGCTCCCCTAAGGCCCGTTCACCAAAAAGACGACGTTGTGGTAGGTCGCCCGGCTTCAACGCCTGCACCAGCTGTATTTGGTATGGTCTTACGTAAAATTTTCCAGGTGGTCGAATAACACAAAGCCAATTGCTGCGATCGGCGACTGATGAACACTTCGCGATCTTCATTAACACTGGCGGATACAGCAGCGATATTCTCCTCGGTACGTACTCTACGGTGGATTGATGTTCAATAGAGTGAAATTGGTGCAAAATTTGGTCACAATGGATTGAATAGCTTGCTCGGTGTGTCGATTATGACGACCATAAAATGGACGTAACTTACGAAACACATTTTGATAATAAACTTCAATGATTTGCAAGCGTCGTTCGTTTGTCAGTCTATTCATAATGAATTGGCAAGGCAAACTGAACATTTTTGACTTTGACATATGTCACGAATCACGCGTGAACTGCCAAAAACTTAAATTTCAAAAACCCAATTACTCGGAGGATCCAGAACTAAATCCATATTTCTTGAGAAATTATACAGGGTGATTTATAACGCATAAATTTATTTACTTCGTTTTTGGAACACCCTATATATTTCTATATTACAACAAAGTACGTTTAATTGGTTTTAAACTAAGAATTTTTCGACGAAGATGGACCAAAATGACTGCTATAAATTTTAATTCTGTGATTGAATTCAATACCGTTTCTGAATGAAGGTATTTTGAGAGAAAATCACTCATTTTGGTTTTAGTCAACGTAATTTACGAATTTTTGGAAGACATCTTGGTTCGTGACCAGCCTATTTAATTTAATTTAATTTAATTGATTTTAAAACAAGAATTTTTCGACGAAGATGGAGCAAAATGACTGCTATAAATTTTAATTCTGTGATTGAATTCAATACCGTTTCTGAATGAAGGTATTTTGAGAGAAAATCACTCATTTTGGTTTTAGTCAACGTAATTTACGAATTTTTGGAAGACATCTTGGTTCGTGACCAGCCTATTTAATTTAATTTAATTTAATTGATTTTAAAACAAGAATTTTTCGACGAAGATGGAGCAAAATGACTGCTATAAATTTTAATTCTGTGATTGAATTCAATACCGTTTCTGAATGAAGGTATTTTGAGAGAAAATCACTCATTTTGGTTTTAGTCAACGTAATTTACGAATTTTTTGAAGACATCTTGGTTCGTGACCAGCCTATTTAATTTAATTTAATTTAATTGATTTTAAAACAAGAATTTTTCGACGAAGATGGAGCAAAATGACTGCTATAAATTTTAATTCTGTGAATGAATTCAATACCGTTTCTGAATGAAGGTATTTTGAGAGAAAATCACTCATTTTGGTTTTAGTCGACGTAATTTACGAATTTTTGGAAGACATCTTGGTTCGTGACCAGCCTATTTAATTTAATTTAATTTAATTGATTTTAAATCAAGAATTTTTCGACGAAGATGGAGCAAAATGACTGCTATAAATTTTAATTCTGTGAATGAATTCAATACCGTTTCTGAATGAAGGTATTTTGAGAGAAAATCACTCATTTTGGTTTTAGTCGACGTAATTTACGAATTTTTGGAAGGCATCTTGGTTCGTGACCAGCCTATTTAATTTAATTTATTTTAATTGATTTTAAATCAAGAATTTTTCGACGAAGATGGAGCAAAATGACTGCTATAAATTTTAATTCTGTGAATGAATTCAATACCGTTTCTGAATGAAGGTATTTTGAGAGAAAATCACTCATTTTGGTTTTAGTCAACGTAATTTACGGATTTTTGGAAAACATCTTGTTTAGTGACCAGGCAGCCTCCTTTGACAAGTAATATTACTTGCAAGACACATGTATTAAAGGAATATATGTTTTGGTCTCTTCTTTGTGGTCAAAGGATCCCTCATCATCGTTACTGGAAGATGTAAACGTGAATATTGGAGGAATCCAAGTTTGGGCACATAGGTAACCATGAATTCCGAATCATTGGATATAAGAGGAGTTAAAAAAAGTTGATTACTTTGAATTTCATTCAAGCATTGCTGTACCACAGCGAAAAAGAAAGACTTTCACCAAACCATTAATGGTTTCTTTAATACATTATTGTTTGTAGGTAAATTCACATTTGAAGACGTTAAGACAATATAGAGGGATGAAAAAAGGGACCTACATTCCCTGCGGCACGCCGTAAAGATAAACATAAGTAATAAAAAGTAGGTTAGGCTGGATCAATTCCTTAGAGTCTTAAATGAAGTGACGGTAAAAGTCCTTTGAATCATCCAGAATTTTGAGTTTACGAAAGACATTTTGTATCAATTTTAACATTAAGGTATCCGAAAAAATAATCTGCCGTAAAAACAACTATTTTCAGGGAATCGTATTGAATTTCCGTATTTAAATTCAAGTTCAACATCGATTTCATTTTAAACAAGTCAACCTTGAAGATTTTTATATGAAAAAGATTAAATAAAAAGTAAGCTAAACGTTTGTTAAGAATTTGTAATTAAAGAGAGAATTCGGAGTAAGATAGAAAAGTTTCGCTTTGCAGAGTAGAGAGAGTATTAAGCAAGAAGAGAAAAGATCCCTCTAAACTAATTCCTTTCCACCCTCATACCCTATTCGGCGGGCAATACTCGATTCTGCACGCTTCGCTTCTAAGTTTTTGCGCTCTAGTTTTTGCGGCACAGTTTTTGCCATCGGGTTGTCGGATCCACAGTTAGCTAGTTTGTCATTCGGTTGGCACCACTGTTCTCCCCAAAGTTCCTTTGTAATACTATTTTCTAAATATCTACACTGTTTATGAATTGTATTTCTCTCTCCTTTATCTTTCACGTTCCATGTTATATGATATTTCATAAAATATTAATGTCGTCTCTAATGCTATCAAGATTAATTTTGATTTAGATCTTCGAGTTTTGTTCTTTGTTAATTCGGATGACGGATGGACCGGTCCATCCATGTAAGTGTCCGCGTACAAAATGATGCCATTTCAGAACAAATGATCCCATTACCGATATAAAAGTTGACAAATGCCACCACTCTCAGTCCGAGGGTACATCTGAATGAACGAATATCTTAATTCGATAAGACCGATGAAAGAAGGGTGGTGGTGGGACGGGGTTACATTTACGAAATTAATTTTCAACGTAAACCCGCCGGAATATATTAAATTAAAAAGGATACGCGAAGGAACTTTTCCCATGATGTATAAGCGAGCATAATAATCGTAGATATTATTATTGTTATTCGGTAATTGTCAAACAGGCGTAACCCTAGACTAATTTCCTACTACACATGTGTCAAATTACCCAGTCAACATAACCTCGAGCTCTGCACAGTTACACAAAACGGCCCAGTTGGAATTACATTACAACATGGTTAACTATCAAAGCCGTAATTTTAAAGTCATCAAGAGATCATTTTCACACTAACAGCTTATTGTAATTTGACATTTCCGTTTTTTATTAAATTGTCATTAAGCTACTATGACACCAGAACCGCGCGATAAATATATTTTCTATAAAGGTATACAACGCGCTTCTATTATTAACTAATGGGACGGCCGTGAAGGGTAAATACATTTAAGGGTTACAAACATTCTATTTTTTGCCGTCGCTTAATTACCTACATCCTAAATATTTTGATCGACACAAAAGTAATATTTTGCGAACCGACGGATACTAACTGAAACTTCCTTTTAGCGCTTTAGTTTGAACATAAACATTTTTTTAGACGACCTGAAATTTGTATCGACAAATTGAACAAACAAAGTAAATCGTGAGCTTATTTCAAAAACAAGCTATTTTTACATAATTCAAAATCAATAATTGAAAGCTAATACAAAAATTTAAAGACCGAAAGCCGATTCCACGATTTTATAGGTACTTACTTTAAAAAATTTTTCGAAAGAAGGTTTATTATTAGAAATTTGCACTCAGGGAGTTCTTTTTCTGCGTGTATCTATGTCACCGCAGAAAATCACGTTTCGCGAAGATAGTGTGTTTGAAAATGGTAACAGTGTACGAAATGCTCTTGATTTCAGTTCAGAACACTCATCGTTCACCCCTGTCCAAAATTAAAACAGTGATTTGATTTCGTCCCTTATCGTGAACTCTATGAAGTTATCTTCTTCAGCAGTTGAGACCTTAGTTGAGAGTATTTTCAAATGGGTCCTCAACCCACTTGTAACTTGCTACCAAGTTGTCGTCATTAAGAAAACACTTTCTTGTGAAATCGTATTAAAATTAGGTCATTTATGCGGGCAGAAATAGTGCCTTTTAATAAAAGCTAAAAACCAGGAATTGTAATAGTTACCTATTGCTTAAAAAATACAGGGTTGCCCACTTTCCCTTCGTTCTTCGATAGTACCTTTAATATTAATTTTAGGATAAAACGTGAAGAGACATTTCTTATTCAGATGTTCCTTGTTTACAACCTAAAAATATTTTTACGCCCGTACTGCTCTCGGTTTCGTCTGTACAGGATCGTACTCGATTATTTTAAATGGAACACCCTATAGATTTTTATATTTTTGAAATCTATATTCGATTCTAGATCAAGTTTGTTTGGCCTTTCACCTACTTAAGTCAACACATTTAGGAGAAAATAAATGTTTTTTTAAAAATTGTCGCCGAAATCAACAATCAGTAAAAAAATCATAAATATTCAATGATTGGCAGCAGAGCATCAAAATTGGAGATTGTCATAAACAAAAGAGCGTTTTATTTCTCGATATACTGATTTTGAACGAAATTTGTTACAAAAGGGCCTTACTGAATACTTTCTAACGACCACAGAAGAAATGGCAAAAGTCGACTATTTTAAATAGAACACCCTATATATTTTTTTATGAATGAACTAGTTTTTCAGTTAGCTTTGATTTTTGTTAAATATGTCCTATATCTAAAGTTAATAGTTTCCGAGATAATAACCTTAGAATTAATTATTTTGTTTTTTCGCCCAATTCAGAAAATAAAATTAATGAAGTCAAGAAGTAATAACAATATTTGTATCAGATATTTACTTATTATTACTTGCTGATGTATAACATTAATTAACTTACATAAAATCGAAAGGTAAAAAACACAAAACATAACCTAAACATTAATTTTCAAACAACCCACCATTATTGTGTAAACACTGCCTTACACGGTTTGAAAAATGTGTGTTAACATCTTCCAGGATATCAGGCATGATTCGCATGCTTGATCTGAAAGCTTCACGTATCCTGGAAACATTCGCCGGGAATGAAAACCATATCACCTAGTTCGTTATTTGGAAAACGTGACATTTTCGAATCCATTTTAAGCCTTTTTAGCAAAGTGAAGACGATAATGTGCCAAATACAATCAATTGAAATTAAACTGGCATATGTCGTCTGCTTATTGCAATTGTTATTGTTATTGGCATGGCAACTATGTTAAATGTTTTTATGATTAAAGAACAGCATAAGTACTGTCTCAATAACATTTTAATACCTAGTCGTTTTTTTGTTTCACATTCCTGGTTTTTTAAGTGACAACACAAATTAGGTAATAATAAGTAAATATCTGATACAAATATTGTTATTGCTTGTTGCTTCCTTTAATTTTATTTTCAGAATTGGACCATAATACAAAATAATTCAAACAAAGGTTATTATCTCGGAAACTATTAACTACCTTTAGATATAGGACATATTTAACAAAAATCAAAGCTACCTTAAAAAGCAGTTCATTCATGAAAAAATATACAAAAAATAGTCGACTTTTGGCATTTCTTCTGTGGTCGTTAGAAAAAAATCAGTACGGCCCTTTTGCAACAAATTGCAAATCAAAATCAGCCTATCGAGAAATAAAACGCTCTTTTGTTTATGATAATCTCCAATTTTGTTGCTCAATTGCCAATGATTGAATAGTTATGATTTTTTACTGATTGTTGATTTTGGCGACAGTTTTTAAAAAACATTTATTTTCTACTAAATGAGTTGACTTAAGTAGGTGAAAGGTCAAACAAACTTGGTCTAGAATCGAATATGGATTTCAAAAATATAAAAATCTATAGGGTGTTCCATTTAAAATAATCGAGTACGATCCTGTACCGATGAAACCGAGAGCAGTGCGGGCCTCAAAATATTTTTAGGTTGTTAACAAGGAACATCTGAATAAGAAATGTCTCTTGATGTTTTGTCCTAAAATTAATATTAAAGGCACTATCGAAGAACGGAGGTCGTGTGGGCAACCCTGTAGAGAGGACGACTTTTCCTACTAAATAGACGGTTCCGACTCACGGAATCCGAATTTACCTGTTGCCAAGCTCAATACTAAAACCGGATATCACCGCCATATTCGAAAATGGGTTAAATAGCTCATAAACTATGGAAAAAAATGGCGGCCGCATAGAATACAACAGAGCATAGCTAATGAACTATGCATTTTACAAAGAAATATGTTCTTTTACAAGTGAAACGGAATAACATTCCCCCCCCCCCCACTGTAATTTTCTTACTCCAAGGCACTGACCTGTATCATAAAGGACTGAGCATTCTTCAATACAACATTGAAGCAAACAAGCCCCACCTAAATATTAGTTACTTCAGGTGCCAACTAGTGCGTTAGTTATATAATGATGGTAGCTCGGTGTTTATAATGTGTTGGTAGTACTGGTATCAGCTGTTACAGTTTAGCTTGTTCTAACCTATATGCTTAATATCTGGTGAAAAGTAGTAGAATTACAGGCTCATAATTATTTAAAAACGTAAATTATTAAAAATTGTATTTTATTGCAATGCATAAACGTAGTTTATACTACGTATGAAACAAGGTTATGTTTATGTAAATAAAAACATTAGTTACAGTGTTACCAATAATCACCAACACAACAAACCTAAATTACTAATTGGCACCTTAAAATACCGGTTTTCAATTTGCTTCAAAAATAGTGGAGGGGATCATTAGAATGCTCAGTCCTTTAAGATACAGGTCAGTGCTCCAAGGTCCTACGCTAACTTCACATTACAGACATTACAGTTAACAAAAATCTAATGGGGAAAACCTTAAAAATGGCCGTCAAACTAAACTTTCCCTCCAAAACTACCCTACCTCAAAAAATAAACGTGGTACAATTTAAACAACCCGGCAAACCCCACCAATACCTGGTACGTGATCGTAATCGTCTCCCTATTGTGCAAAAGACAACAATACACAGGCATTGAACTATAATAGGGAGCAAGTATCAAAACATACAATAAACATCAAAAAGGCATTTATTTAATTTTCCTCAAGTTTAGTTGTTCCGTAGAGCGCGCAGTTCAATCGACGAATAGCGAAAAGAAAGAACTGGCAAAGAAAACTTTTCGTTTACACAATTAATTACATAAATATCAATTAAGATAAGCACCCGACAATTGATAAATATTAAGACATAACATGAAAGTTTAAACTGTTGAAGGCCTTCAATCAATATTAATACCAAATGTTGCAATTTACAATAATACATATTACATGTACAAAAGGACAAAAACAAATCATATCAAACACATTATATACAAGAATAACATTGGTACAGGAAAACAAGTTTATGGTTTTATGGCATAAAAATACACCAAAAGCTATAAGTGGTTACCTGCATAAATAAAAGTACAAGGTGTTGCAGTTCAGGGGTGACAAATTCAATATGTCGGTTTCAGGCACCGGTGCATAACAAATATAGAATTGTACGTTAAATTGAGATCTGGTATCTCCATCAATTAACAGACGTTTATGTAATCAAAATCATACATAGTGCAAAACAAAACAAATTGTATTAGTTAATGCGACCCCTCGTATAGGTACACTTTTCACGCCTCTGTTTGCGAGGTATTCGTGGGCTAAAGTTGGATTGCAACAGGCGATACGGACATAATTTAATTAGTTTATTAGCTTCACCGTATCGAGAGTCGTCTACGCGGACGAAAATGTTAGTACACAAGCATTCCAGGTGAAAGTCACACTTTGTTCATTGTTGGAAATGCCATATTCAGTTACATATCAAAAGGTAATGCCACCGGAGTCAACAACAGACACATGTGAACCTTAATAAATGAGCAGCCCCCCCGTATATTTGATTACTAAATAAATCCAAATGTGAATTTATATCAATTCTTAAGCCGGTATTACATCTCACCCACGTGACAACAGTTACATGAATAACCTCAATGCAAATTTTTAACCCTTCTACCCTGAGATCACGGCATGATGCAAACTTTACCTTGTAGGGCCGCTTGTCGGTCGATAATAAGGTGAGAGGAAGCCTTATTAGTGGCGATTGCGGAAGGGCACGTGACCTTTGACGTTTTCAGGACGTGCTGCAGAAGTGCTGATTTGTTGCACGTAATGACATAATGCCTGCTGTTACTGGAAATTATGAATTTTGCCCAGTGGTTGGATGATATGAAGATTCAGTTCTTTGGAGTAAATACCGGTGCTTGGTCCTTCCATTGCTTTAGATCTATCCGTGAAGATGAACATGTCAGGTTGGGACGCCACTTCCGCATTGAAGGTATGTTCTTCCCTGGCTATTATAAATTGAGGGATGAAGGAGTCCGATTCCCTCTCTAGGATTAGGTAATCGCTTGATTAGGTCTCCTAGAATTCAGCAGTGTCCTGCCTAAGTACCTCTTAACTTGCGCGGCACATGAGTGTATCGCATGGTTGGGCCGATTTTCTTTTTTCTATTTTGAAGACGCGATACGGTCTCGTTTCTCTCTCGTTACTCATAAAGTTTTTAACACAACTTGTACAAAAATCATATGTCTTAAAAACTAATTTTGCGCTACAAATACAAAAATATCGAAAGCAACGATTTTGTGGTGGATCAAAAATATTCTGATGCACGTGCAGAGTTAGTCCTCATTCGTCCACGGTACATGAATGCAGAATTTTTTCTGGAAACCGTTAATCAAGACCATATGTTATACCGTTCACGTAATTTATAGGGCGCATTCATTTTTATGTAAGACATTGCAAGACCTCACAAGACCTGTGTTACGAGGTTGATATTCAAATCTTAAAGTGACCACCGCGAAGTTTGAACCTGAAAAAATTAGTCCAGTCTTAAAATGAACCTTCAAGAACTGAAGAATGGGTAAACATTTCCCACGCAACCATCTAGAACTTAAGCTTACCCTGGCAAGCGGGTATAAGAGCTCAAGTTATTAGGGTTCATCATTTTCATGAATTTTCGGCTTGTTTTGTGAAGTGAAACATTTTTTCAATTTTCGATTTTTTTGTACCTGATCGATAAATTTTAGTCGGTTCTTGTGTTCGGGGGAGAATTCCAAGCGCGTAGCTTTGTAGAGAATTCACGAAGATAACAGGATGGGTACAATTGTCTAAACAAGCGGTATTCTTTGAACAACCTGTATAAAAAATTTGGAAAATGAACATTTAGTGGTAAACGAAAATTCTTAAAACTTTCTCCTGAAAATTTTAAATAATGTAACTACACGTGTTTTTGTGTCTTTACCGCAGTGTTTTCATACAGTATCTTTGATAACTTTCTACAATGAAATTGTAATGGTGAATGAGTGTATGAGGGAGATGAGGAAAAAACGGATAAGGTATGAAAAGTAGAATGTTTTATGAGAGAGTGGGTTATGCGAGGGAGGAGATAGAAAGAAAAAGGGGGGAAGGAAGGGATATGGTGGTAAGAAGAGATAAGGATGTGCAAGACCAGGAAAGGAGAGCGAGGATAGCTGAGGGGAGGTATAATTAGGGATATCGGGAGATTGTGGTAGACGGTAAGGCCGAGTACCTCTTGGGGGACATGGGACTGAAGGAAAAAAGAATAGTGGTGAGATTTAGGTGCGGGAATGAGCAGAATGAAAATAGATATTGCCCACTGAACACAGTACATCCATGAAACGTTTCTAAATAATAATAATAATAATAAGCTTTATTGTGAGGACAATAAAAGAACCACAATTGGCAATGAGTTCAGCATAGCTGATTTTCAACTCAAGCCAGATAATACATATTTACCTAGGTATAACTTAAAAAATTTAGGAAATTTAGTCTTTAATCTAAAACCTCTATGTTGCATAAGGGTTACAAATGAAACATTCCTAAGACACATTACTGGTACATTCCTGTCGAAAGCGAATAAATGGTAATGTCTAATAAACGTTTCAATTGATATGTTACATAAAATACAAAACATACACATTACAACACGAACGTTTTAGATATGTATCCAAAAATACATCTTTGTGATGTATTTTTTGGAATGTGATAACGTATAACATTTTAGAAACGTTACAAATGTGATGTTTCGTTTGAAACAAAATAGTCATATCTCAAAGTTAACGTTACGGAGTTGTGTTTAGTAGTGTTGTACCAGAAACCTTATCAGTTGAAACATATCGTAAGAAACACATCATACACGTTTCGGTGTGAACGTTTTAGATATGTATCCAAAAATACATCTCTGTGATGTATTTTTTGGAATGTGATAACGTATAACATTTTAGAAACGTTACAAAAATGGGATGTTTCGTTTGAAACAAAATAGTCATATCTCAAAGTTAACGTTACGGAGTTGTGTTTAGTAGTGTTGTACCAGAAACCTTATCAGTTGAAACATATCGTAAGAAACACATCATACACGTTTCGGTGTGAACGTTTTAGATATGTATCCAAAAATACATCTCTGTGATGTATTTTTTGGAATGTGATAACGTATAACATTTTAGAAACGTTACAAAAATGGGATGTTTCGTTTGAAACAAAATAGTCATATCTCAAAGTTAACGTTACGGAGTTGTGTTTAGTAGTGTTGTACCAGAAACCTTATCAGTTGAAACATATCGTAAGAAACACATCATACACGTTTCGGTGTGAACGTTTTAGATATGTATCCAAAAATACATCTCTGTGATGTATTTTTTGGAATGTGATAACGTATAACATTTTAGAAACGTTACAAAAATGGGATGTTTCGTTTGAAACAAAATAGTCATATCTCAAAGTTAACGTTACGGAGTTGTGTTTAGTAGTGTTGTACCCGAAACCTTATCAGTTGAAACATATCGTAAGAAACACATCATACACGTTTCGGTGTGAACGTTTTAGATATGTATCCAAAAATACATCTCTGTGATGTATTTTTTGGAATGTGATAACGTATAACATTTTAGAAACGTTACAAAAATGGGATGTTTCGTTTGAAACAAAATAGTCATATCTCAAAGTTAACGTTACGGAGTTGTGTTTAGTAGTGTTGTACCAGAAACCTTATCAGTTGAAACATATCGTAAGAAACACATCATACACGTTTCGGTGTGAACGTTTTAGATATGTATCCAAAAATACATCTCTGTGATGTATTTTTTGGAATGTGATAACGTATAACATTTTAGAAACGTTACAAAAATGGGATGTTTCGTTTGAAACAAAATAGTCATATCTCAAAGTTAACGTTACGGAGTTGTGTTTAGTAGTGTTGTACCCGAAACCTTATCAGTTGAAACATATCGTAAGAAACACATCATACACGTTTCGGTGTGAACGTTTTAGATATGTATCCAAAAATACATCTCTGTGATGTATTTTTTGGAATGTGATAACGTATAACATTTTAGAAACGTTACAAAAATGGGATGTTTCGTTTGAAACAAAATAGTCATATCTCAAAGTTAACGTTACGGAGTTGTGTTTAGTAGTGTTGTACCAGAAACCTTATCAGTTGAAACATATCGTAAGAAACACATCATACACGTTTCGGTGTGAACGTTTTAGATATGTATCCAAAAATACATCTCTGTGATGTATTTTTTGGAATGTGATAACGTATAACATTTTAGAAACGTTACAAAAATGGGATGTTTCGTTTGAAACAAAATAGTCATATCTCAAAGTTAACGTTACGGAGTTGTGTTTAGTAGTGTTGTACCCGAAACCTTATCAGTTGAAACATATCGTAAGAAACACATCATACACGTTTCGGTGTGAACGTTTTAGATATGTATCCAAAAATATATCTCTGTGATATATTTTTTGGAATGTGATAACTAAAGCTAGGATGCCTTTTTTTATAAATGGACAAACATAAGGCAGGCCCTATTTAAAATCCGTTTTAGAGTACGCACTTTCCAAAAATGCAAACTTTATTCTGCCTTTTTTGGTTTCTGTTAGTTTTATTGCGTTTTTTACCTTTTTTTTTGATATTTTCGCGTAAGTATTTAGTACCTTTTCTGTAAATTTTTTTTAGTTTTTTGAAATGTACCTAAGTAAGTATTTTTTAATTTTTAGATTTTATATAGGTATATTTTTCTGGGTAATTTCTAAGAAAGCAAATTGTTTGAAAGTGAAAGGAATTTGGTATACAAACTGAATACAAACTTTGTCTATAATATTTAAGCCTCTTACAATAATAACACGGATGAGTCATTTTCCTTACTTTGAAATATTTCCCATTGTATTATTTCTACCTGCAAGCTGCACATACACACAGTCTTTGTTGAAATTGCATCCCTTTGTCATTATGCCGAGTTAAGCGTATTTTAATTAGCCAGAAAACTTTATTGAAAAAGAATACCAGCAGATAACATCTATCAACTCTAGGTAATTACTTTTTCAAATAAATATTTGTTTGTCTATACTTAAATTGAATATGTATGTGTTGATTTTATCTCGACAGTTTTCGCTTTTCCGTGCCATTTTTCTTCTTTTTTGTCTTTTTAGATGCTTTGTTTAAATTATTTTTTATGCCTTTTGCCTGCCTTTTTTAAACTTTCATTTTGTCTAACTATCCCAGCTTTAATGATAACGTATAACATTTTAGAAACTTCATTAAAAATGTGATGTTTCGTTTGAAGTCATCTTTCAAAGTTAATGTTACTTGTATTTAGTAGCGTCGTACCTACTAGAAACCTAATCACTTGAAACATATCGTAAGAAACTAAAAATACACGTTTCAATGTGAGTGTTTTACATATTTATCCAAAATTAACAATTTAGTGTTTAATTGGAACGAAAAATTTCCGTTTCCAAAAATAGATTTATTCATCATAAGTAGATGGGTAATATTGCACATCTAAATGGCTTATTTGGCAGCGAGTCGGTAGCTCAGGTAGTTTGCGTAGCTGTTTTCTGAATTCCTAAACAAGCGACCGATGTTCGAATCCCACTTGAAGCAAAACGATTTTTCAGCATCACCGATCTCCTTCGAGTCTACACTAAGAGAATTTTGGGGGCCCTGGAGAACAAGCCCCCGGAGTACATGGGGCCCTGCAGGGCCTGCGCACTGGGAAAATAGCCCCTCAGAGCAGTTGGGGCCCTCTGTACCCTAGTTTCTACCACATCTCAATTTTTTTATACTCAGGTATGTTTCAAATGAAACATATATGAGACATTTCAAATATTCACGTATGAAACATTTATAAGGACACATTTCTCCTACATATCAATAAATTACTCTCCGATATGTTTCTTGAAACATATATAAAATGTTTCGATGTAACGTTTCTGTGTTGTTTCAAATCTAGGTTTCTGAAGGCGGACATTAAACATCTATGTTATGTGTATGACAAGTTTCTGTCGCTGTTTCGGAGATGTTTCATGTTTCAGAGATACGTTTCTAAAACATTTCAGAAACGTTTTTTTGCACTGTGGGTGGTAGGAGGACGAGAAAAGGGTTTGTCGAATGTGCAGGAGCAGGGAAGGGAGGGAAAGTATGTGGCATATGATGAGGGAATGTGAGGAGCTAAGAGAATGGAGATTCTGGGAGAAAAGCGGATAGGAGTGGAGTAAATGAAGAAGCTGTTAGAGGAAGGAAAGGGTGAAGAGAAAGAGACAGGAATGAAGAAAGTAGAAGTATTTATTTGTAATGGGTTATTATTATTATCATAAGTAAATTAGTTGAGTAAGAATACATTGTATATGTAATAAATACAATAAATATTGAATTGAATTGAATTGATAACTTTCTAGAGAAATTTTTCTGAGGTGATCCAAACGTTTCGGCGCTTGAAAGAACGAAATTCTTCGCCGGTCGCGGTATCTGCTTTAACAGACAAATAAATTGTTTATTATTTGCTTAAAATTAAGAGAGTTGTGATGATCTGTAAATACGAAACGAGCGCGTTTTTTAAACTTTAGCGTCACCTTTTCGTCCAAATTATAGGTTTTAAAAGATTTGTCGACCTTAAAACTGAAAAAAGGCGAAATATACTAACGTAAAAGGTGTTGATGGTCGTAGTAGTTATAAAGAATGTCAGTCCGCATAATTTTATGTAAGAATTTCGTCAACGCTTATACTTATTTGCGATGAAAAAAAAAAACGAATCGATGTCTCTCCCGATTTCATTGAGTACGAAATGGTCGATCGTGACTCGGTAGGCGAACTGCGAAAAGATGTAAACTTGTTATAAATAAAGAACGAAAAATGCCATTAACGATTGACAAAGTTAAAATTCTGAACTATCTGAATTAGGTAGTTACAAAAGCGGCGAAGACAAAAGAAAAGCGGCCCTAAACAAAAGGACGAGAACGTTTTTGTTGAAAGATTTCGGCGACGACCAAACTTGAAAATATGCATATAATGTATGTCCGTTAGACTTTTGACGAATCTTAAATGTCGATTTCAAAACTGTCACGCGCGCCCTTCTTTAATAATTTTTCAATTGTTTTATACCGCCTCGCGTTTAGTTATGTATATCTAACAGAACTTCTCAAATTCTAACTGAAAATCATCATTTATCACAGCTTTGTGGCTGTTTGAGACGTGTACTTATGCTATTATGAAGTGGTGTCCAACTTCACTAGGGGTTTGCTTTAAGGGTGACTCTGTTCGGGGGTTGTAATACTCTTAGTGACTGGTTTACAGCGGTTCGTTAGCGGCTTTAGACATTTAATAATTTAAGGTCCTAAACTTACAACTTAAGATGCATTACGTCACAAATATTTTAATTCTCGTATAAGTAGATATATTTTTTGGTGGGAGACGTTGGACGGGAAGCCGACGGTTGTAGGTCTCTCTAATATTATTAGTCAGGATTAAAGTACAGGGGACAGCAACGTAGGTATTAAGCTAAATGTACCCTAATGGTGTCATTTGTCAATTTTTTTCCTTCTTCGCTCTGTTCAAATATGTCCACAGATTTAGTTTGCCTGATTAATAGCTTATGGTGCACCCATAT
The DNA here is from genome assembly GCA_036250285.1 of Pyrocoelia pectoralis. NCBI lineage: Eukaryota > Metazoa > Arthropoda > Insecta > Coleoptera > Lampyridae > Pyrocoelia > Pyrocoelia pectoralis. The sequence continues at coordinate 22,582,838 of CM070083.1, forward strand.
TTGTTTGTATCTTTAGATTTATTAGCACCTAATTATTATTTTACGTTTCATAAAGAAACCCGAAGCAAAATATAACACCCCCCCAATGATCTGCTGAACCAAACTTGTTCTTCGACTTAAACGATTGTTCTATAAGAAAATGAGCCTCATGAGTCTATAAATACCGTGCTAGAAAATTTCTACCCCCGAATTAAACCGACACCCTTCATATGCCTAAGCAGATCTTGTACCGCTTGAGCGATATGGGGCCGTGTTAAAAAATGGATACCACTTGTGAGCTTCTTGATGCTGATTGCTGACATGTAAGCATCTCAATTTTCATGGTTGACGTTAACACCATCTAGTAAAACTTAGCCTGGCCATTATCGAATACAAAAAAAATAAACTTTGTGCTACATTGTGCTAGGATTGTGCTATGACGATGTTACGTATTTTGTTGTTCCCTAACTAAAAACTAAAAAGCAAAATTGTAAAATTAGAGTGGCCATTTTCTCCAATAAAAAAAAACAAAAGTTATGCTAGAATGTGCTTGTGCTGCTCTACAATCAATTTTCCGTTTCATTTGCACTATTCTGATGTAGCAAGGAAACTACCAAAAAAATCCTTAATCAGCGTTGTAGAATTTATGATCCTCTGACAATGCGTGCGGTAGAATTATTAAATTGCAGATTACGTTTTGTGTTTAAAACGGAACAAAAAGATAAAAATTACCTACAAAAGTACCTACTTACATATTATTATGTGCAGGATCTCCTGCCTAATCGTAAAATACATAATCATTTACCATTGATTTATATTAATTTTACTCCAAAATGTTTCATATGAAATTTTGATCAATTAAAATGTTGCAACTTTTCAAATTTTCTATTTTACTCTTCACCTATAGTGTTTTTTACTTCCCTAGTACAAGGTACAAGGGAAGTTGCTCTCGGTTTCGTCTGTACAGGATCGTACTCGATTATTTTAAATGGAACACAGTATAGATTTTTATATTTTTGAAATCCATATTCGATTCTAGACCAAGGTTGTTTGGTCTTTCACTTACTTAAGTTAACTCATTTAGGAGAAAATAAATATTTTTTTAAAATTTTCTCCGAAATCAACCATCAGTAAAAAAATCATAACTATTCAATCATTGGCAGCAGAGCAACAAAATTGGAGATTATCATAAAAAACAGAGCGTTTTATTTCTCGATATGCTGATTTTGAACGAAGTTTGTTGCAAAAGGGCCGTACTGAATTTTTTCTAACGACCACAAAAGAAATGCCAAAAGTCGACTATTTTAAATAGACCACCCTGTATATTTTTCATGAATAAACTGCTTTTTAAGTTAGCTTTGATTTTTGTTAAATATGTCCTATATCTAAATGTAATAGTTTTCGAGATAATACCACAGAATAAAACACTAGTGAACCAGAAGCGACACTCTGCTAAATACGTGTTCTACATTTTCTTATCGCGCGAACTAACAGCTCCGCCTTCTGTGGTGTAGAATATAGCGCGCGTATTGATATATTATACATTTCAGCGTATGTACCTAGCGGTGCTCAGTGCGTTGAACTCTTATTGCGAGAAATCTATCGGAATTAGTTTTACGGTGAACCTCTTATCACATGCGAAAATGTACGGCAAATATTTTTCGTTTATGACATTTTTTGATACGATTTCAAATTTAGAAAATGATGAGAAAAACTACAAACCACTCCTCTTTTTACTAGCCTTGCTAATGCAACAGACAAAGAAGAATACACTACAACGGGCGTGGTTGCGCCGAGGAGACCGCCTTGTACCGGCAACATAACTTCAAAGGTGCCGACAGAGAGTGTCGCTTCTGTGTCACTAGTGTTTTATTCTGTGATAATACCTTAGTTTGTTTATGATAATCTCCAATTTTGTTGCTCTGCTGCCAATGATTGAATAGTTATGATTTTTTTACTGATTGTTGATTTCGGCGACAATTTTTAACAAACATTTATTTTCTCCTAAATAAGTTGACTAAGTAGGTAAGTGAAAGACCAAACAACCTTGGTCTAGAATCGGATATGAATTTCAAAAATATAAAAATCTATAGGGTGTTCCATTTAAAATAATCGAGTACGATCCTGTACAGACGAAACCGAGAGCAATGTGGGCGTCAAAATATTTTTAGGTTGTAAACAAGGAACATCTGAATAAGAAATGTCTCTTGACCTTTTGTCCTAAAATTAATACGAAAGGTACTATCAAAGAATGAATGGCAAGTGGGCAACCCTGTATATTGTGCTATATTAATTTTTTGAAAAAATGGTTAAAAAATGACTTCATAAATTTTAATTCTATTAGAGCGCCGCGGCGGCTCCCGTACTTCGTAAAACTAACGTATCGCCAGTGTAACACACTCTGCGCTTACACCAGCGGCACCCAAACACACTTGATAACATTTTCAAGATCACCGAACGTGTCCAATGACACCCGAAGTTATTTGAAAGACTAAAAAATGCCCCTGTTACCTTCACAAAACATTTAAAGACATTCGGAATAACACCAAAAGTAATTATGAAAACAACCGAACATACCCGATAGCGTTCGAACACATTTAAAGACAATTTCAAGATAACCGAACGTAACCGACGACGCCCGAAGATACTCCAAAGCAACTGATAAATACCCGATGGTACACAACACGTTTGAGGGCTTTCCAAAAATAACTAGACCCTTGCAAATTAGGGGTGCGCAAACTATCTATTGGTACGAGGGAAGTTTCGTGCCAATACTTGCCAGAATTTTTTATAATAGGAATTTCTTAATTGCAGTGCTACATTTGTATTTTATAACATTAAAACTTTTTGAATTCATTACGGCACAACTACCTCCACCATCAGCACAAAAAAAAAGTTACTATTACTAACTATGGTAGGAGGTGTAGTGGTCACGATTTTTTGTTACGAAAAATAATTATTTTGCTAAAACTATACATGATTTCGAAAAACTAATTTCGGCACATTGTAGAGCAGTAAAACACATTCTAGCACAACTTTTGTTTTTTTTATTGAAAAAAATGGCAACTCCGATTCATTTACAAAAGTACGTTTGTTTGCAAAAACTATGCATGGTATCGACTCATTGTAGAGCAGTAGTACTAGCACATCTAGCGCAATGTTTTTTTTTAAGAAAATGACCACTGGTTAAAAAACGGCTTTTTTAGTTTTCGGCTTTCGGTTTTCAGTTAGGGAAAAACAAAATATGGCAGATTATAGCACAATCCTAGCACATTGTAGCACAAAGTTTCTTTAAAGATCCTTTAAAATCAGCACACCCTCGTAATCAAATAATACGATCACTAGTACTTCTCCTACCGAAGGTTGACACTGAAATTTTATTACCTTCGGAGGTTTCACTGCATGCTTTGAGGTTTTGGCTCTGGTTCGTAGTTGTAGTACCAAGATTCACCACCGGCAACAACTTGGGACAAGGAGGCATTATCTTCTTTTTGATAGCGCATCAATCGTGGAATCCACCTAATCGGTAGATCCTATTTGCAGCCGACGACAGTAATAATTTATCCCCGTTTGCACAGGTAACCGCGCTTCTAATTTGGGTCTCGTAACCAATTTTGAAACACACAGTTTCCAATCAATTCAACTTTCTTTTGGACGTAAGCCAAAGATGAAAGTTATTATCGGCACAAAATATTGTCATACTTGTGCGCACCCTCGTTCATAACTCCCTTATCTTTTAGAAAGTTAGAGAGCGATTACTATCACAGCCTGCCGCTGGCTCTCTTGTCCACTGACTACCGTCTTAATTCCTTCCCGCTGATTACTTGCAATCCTTTTTTTAAATTATTGTCCATTTACTCAAAAGGCGTAGAACCAATCACAACTCGTAGACAAATTCAACTTCTTCCCATTTGTTCGAAACACTGACCCAAATGTTCAAACTCAGCTTCTCACGGATTTATCGTTACTAAGATAAACACCTGCGATTTCCAATACCAGATGACGCCCAAATGACAAGTTACGTCATTAACAATACCAAGACTATTATTCAATAGAATGTATGACTATATTCGATCTCAAATGTCGTCACACACCCTAAAGGCAAAGTACACAGAACCTTCCTCGGAACCCCATTCGCTCCATTTCCGCCTTTGTAGCATGCCCATTACTCCTGCAGCACAGTAAAAATAGATATAAGTAAATAGGATGAAATATTATTTAATGCATCCTAGGAATTGTCATTCTCATCCCATGAATTATTATTTTTACCCCAAGAATTATTTTTCCTACCTTAGCTTTTTAATAATTATTTTCGTCCCAAGATTTTTGTTTCCAAGAAATATTAGCCCCCAAAATTATTAATTTAGCCCACATAATTATTATTTTGGCACCAAGATTTTATTCATTTTACCCCATGATTTTATTCATTCTACCCCAAGGTTTTATTCATTTCACCCCAAAATTTTATTTATTTTACCCCAAGATTTTATTTATTTACTTATTTTATAGAATTATTTGAAATTTAAAAAATGCCACCCTAAACGTATATTGCTACTCAGGCGCTTAGGTTAGAGGTTTCAATTGCTACAAAAACGGGAATATGATACTAAACAGTATTTGAAACTAAAAAAATTCCACCCTAAACGTATATTGCCACTCAGGCACTTAGGTTAGAGGTAGGTTTAGTATATTTTTTTTCAATTTATACAAAAACAGGAATATGATACTAAACAGTATTTGAAACTAAAAAAAAATTTACAATGGCTACATAGAAGCTCATACCTACAAACTCCTTGCGTACTTTATTTAGTAAGTCTCTAAAACCTTCGGTATACAATTTAAGGCTGGTGTGAAAATGGAAATTTTCGGTAAAAATGTCAAGACCTTGGGGTAAAATTAGTAAAATCTTGGGGTAAAATGAATAAAATCATGGGGTAAAATGAATAAAATCATGGGGCCAAAAGAATGATTATGTGAGTTAAAATAATAATTTTGGGGGCTAATATAATAATTCTTGGGATCAGAAATCTTGGGACTAGAAATCTTTGAACCAAAATAATTAAAAAGCTGGGGTCGAAAAAATAATTCTTGGGGTAAAAATAATAATTTTTGGGCTTAGAGCAAAAATTACCATCTAAATAGGATTAGGTACTAAAAGTACACAAGAACATTAGGAAAAAATTGAGCAAACTGAAGCTTACTACGTTAGCAGTGCTACCTAAAGAAACCGAGGACGCTACTAAGGTCAAAAATTACCTCGAATCATCTTGTCTCAATGCGATTGTTGATGGAATGACGAAACATAAACAGGTATCATTACCGGAAAAGGAATGTACTATTAGTTAGCAATCTTCAACAGTGACGGTCTAAGAGTAAGTATTTACAAAATAGGTATTTATAAGGTACATAAGTTAATCGCCATCGCCAGCTTGCATTGGATCTCCATCATCATCGTCATCGCAAAGGTTACTTTAAATTCCATTCTTCCTTGAAGACTGCGCCCGTTTGGCATTCTGGTTTGATTTTGAGGAATTTGAATGCGCTTCTTCGTCATCGTGAATTTTGACATGCGGCAATAGAGTAATCTTTTCCAAATTTATTAGGATCTAAGGGACAGATTCCTGCTGTTAAGGAACCACCAACCCATTTCTCTAGAGTAGCTACTTGGAAGTAGACACGGTTGAAAATTTCTGCCAATTGATACCGTGTAATTTTGACTTGTTCTTTGCTAAGTGATTTTATGTATCGTAATTGCCTGAGAGGATGTCACGAATGGCTGGAAGAGTCTCTATAAGACTTGTGATTGGAGTGATTGCCCATAATAAAGAAATATAGGATCATCTCCAATTGGTTGACTGTGTTTCTGGAAATGTTTAACCCAATCTATAAATTGATTTACGTTAATCCATCAAATTTTTGAGCAGGCATAAATTTAATTGAATTACATTCCATTTTGTTAAATGCCGAAATACGGTTTATGCTTGTGGGTTCAGGTTTTCTAAGGCTAATCGCTGGATATCGCTGCAAAGAACCGAAATCCAATCTGGATGGAATCTAACGGTTTTCTTAAAATTCTGTGACATGCCTTTTTCTTCAGCTATTTGGGATGCCAACGTTGAAGTTGAACAACAAAAATACAGTAAAATTTGATAACAAAAGAACATGATCAGCAATTTCCTTTTCTTGTTCATTGGAAAATATTGTCTTTCCTCCAAATTTTTAAGTTACTTTACTTTTAAATCCGTCTCTTAAGTGGTTCTGGGAATTACCCTCCGATAGTGCCTTAATCGCATTCTTCAACACTTTTTCTGTCTCTTGTCCTTTGCCAGTCATCCTTACCCACTTACATGGCAATGCGAACAACACTTACATCATGGCTTCAGGGTCTACCTCCACTGGATCTACTGGAGAGGGTCATGTTGGCAACCCTGAGACTGAAAATTAAGGGGCATTGAATAACAGTGGGATACTCTCGTCAAGCGACTGCTTATTCTGGAGGGGCATCAAACTCCTTCCTTACTCAATTTATGATAGAAAGAAAGTGTTATTGCGGACGTGACATCCACTTGCTAAATCCATCTTTACCATTGATTTAAAACAATGGAAGAAGCTATTTACTCCAAAGAGCTGAACTTTCATACCATCAAACCGCTATACAAACTGCCAATTGTATTCCAGGCAAAATTGGTCGGAATCGCAAGTAAAATTCTCGTGTAAAACATAATCAGAATTTCCAGTGACTCCAAAGTGTTCTGCGGGACCTAGGCCACTGCCGACTCTTCTACTTACAGTACTAACTGTAGGTACACATGCTTGGTCGAATCGCCATCTCGTGGTCCTCCACTTGTCCAACTGAGAGGGTTCGTGTTGCGCATATCCTTGCGGGACATGACTATGATTACAGCCGCTTTCTCTTCCAAGGTCCCCAAGAATGAGTGACGTTGCAGAGTTATGGACGACTCTAATCAGAGAGGTTGCACAAACAACCCTCCTGTCATTTCAAGGATCCGCCCCGATCTTGCCAATACCGCATCCTTTAGCTGTACCTACTTGTAATGGAAAGAACTTGAAGAGAGATAGATTTTTCGCATTTAATGGAATGAAAATAGTGTGTTATGCTTACTTCCTCTAATAAGGCAAAGCCCACATTTAAGTAAGAAGAAGAACCCATTCAAATTGGTGATTGATGAGAAAAATACCGTAGAATAGAAGGGCCGTAATTAAGAATTTAGAGAATAACTGTAAAAACGTAACGATTTGAATATTACATTAACAATTTTTGAAGTCTTTGCGCTTAAAGGCCCGTTGAGCTAAATTGTGATAAGGTCATATCCATAGCCAATTTTCAAATTAATATGAAATTATAGTCAATTTTCTTGAAATTTATCCCAGGTAACTCTAGAAAATTCGTAATTTTACCTATTCTAAAATGGTAAAATTCATGCCCTGATGTAGCCTTTAAAATTCAATGAGTTAACTGATAAAGTTACAGATTGAGTACCTACCTACCTGAAAAAAACATTTTTCTACAAACGTCAAAAAATGACAAGCTTTGCGCATCGATAACAATACGCGAAGTGGCCCTTTTTTTCACTTTCCTGCGTTGCCATGACAGCGTGTGTGAAATGACGACGCCGTGCGCGAAGTACTTACTTCGCGCACTGCACGCAAACTAGATGAGCGGTTTGTATTTTAACGTTAAAATAATTGTTATAACTTTTTCACGTTTTTAGGAAAAAATTTGTTTGCAACTCGTGCGAGAAATACTTTGGTGATCTCGACTATTTTTTTAACTCGGTTGCGTCTCGTTAAATAAATCAGTTCTCGATCAACAAAGTGGCATTTCGCGCACTAGATACAAAAATAACTATTTAAATGAAGCACGCAAAGTTTTCTGTGGATTCATTGCTAATATTTTCATTTCAAATGTTCGTTTACATGGTACGTATCTTAAATTACAAAGGGACACGTCGTAATTATGCGAGGGTCTACACGATAAATTTAAAATGAAAAACCTACACGAAAGGCTACAATAGAAACGCCTTTAATTTACTAGGTTAAGGTATTCTAATAAAGCGGCAGTTTCGGTAAATCTTCCAATGGTGGTCACCATGTATAACGAATGGTGTCCCATAAGGTTCCGCGCTTAGACCGTAATTGTCGTCACCACATAATCGAACAGAATCTCAGAAAATATTTATGTTCGACGAATGTCATTATATAATTACTTTGGCTGTATGTGCCGCCTATTTCGATGGTAATCTTAACTATACCGTTAATGATCTTTGTAAGATGACTAGGAAAATGACTCGTAGTTTATGTTATATTGCCCCCCGTAATTAGTAAGTGGTTGTTCTTAGACGATGCCGCCTTTTACCTTTGGCTTACTCTGAATTTTATTGTTTATAGCCAATTTCGCATTTTATGATCATATTTTACGTTTTGAATTAAAGTAGTTTTAAATACTTAATCCGAGCTCGGTATGGTATGTCACACAGACATTTTTATGTGCGCACGTTAAAAATATCTCATTTATAGAAGACAAGTGTTTTTGAAATTAATATCTAAAGTATACACACCGTATACCACACCATACGAAGGCATATGTTTTATATTTTTTGTCGCTTCTTGACATATGTGTATCGTTTCAGACTTTTTTTTTGTACACATTGCATAGCATTCCCGAAGTATATAACAAAATTATCATATAATGACAATTCCTTAATTCTCATTTCTCTTTTAGACGAAAGAAGATCGCCCTCCTCCACATCTCACCCTCTCGTACCAGCTTTTAGTTTTATTAAAAGACAACTCATTCAGGCATCGTCTAAATCAGTGTCAATTTTCTGTCCGTTTTCAAACAGATGTGCTAAATATCGGCACGTTACAATGAATATGAATTCAGTTTTTCAGTATCGTTTAGGGGAAAACAATAATAAATTCAATTATAATTTCTAATACATTTTCTTCGACATTTCTCTACACTTCTGCGTTTTTCTTAAGCTACAAGTTTAAAATCCTTTTTGTGATCCCATGATGAGGGAGAAGAGTAAACGTTTCAATTTTCTCGTTTTCCACACCATTTTCACGAATCCAATTATGTAATACATTTATCCACGACTATCAGTGATTAATAAGTTATTGTCATTAGCAACGTGAGTAATGAATATTACTCACTGTTATTTTATATATTTCCATGGTAACCGTCCAATACAGTCAATTAGAGAATTTTCAAATAAATATTTAAATTGAATTAACATTTATAGTCGTGGATAAAGTATAGTATTCTACTCGCGTATAATGGCTATTATTCTCTCGGTAATTTATGCCACTCGCCTGCGGCTAGTGGCCATAAACTTACCTCGTGAATAATAGCCATCATTATACGCTCGTTGAATAATATACTATTGTTTTAAATATTTACATTTTTTACAAAATAATTTTTATTCTCACACCTTAACTAACTAACCACAAATTATCTCTTTGTGCTCCCTCCCTTTCTCCCTTCTCCTATCCTTCCTATAATCCCTCTTTTTCTTTCTTCTACCTCATTCATCCATCATGATGAACAGCCCAAAAACTTGCAAAGGGACAATAGTAAAACACTAACCATTCTTGAGAATGGGAACAGTCGGTTTTACTACACCTAGGTCTTTCATCCATCTTATTCCTCCCCCTCCCTGGATTTTGGATTCTGGGTTACGATGGGAAGTCAGAAGTCCATGTGCACGTAGGCCACCTATTCGGGCCCTTTGTGCTACCTCCCTGATTAGAGTCGTTCGACCCCGCAACGTCACTCAAGCCATCCCACACGTGAGATAAACCTGAGGATGCTGGAGGAGGGAGCGGCTCTGATCTTAGCCATGTCCGGCCAGGATTCGCCCCAACATGGATCGTCTTAATTCGACGAGTACGGGACACTCACAAAGTATGTGTTGCGCTGTCTCGTCGTCTGTTTAGCATCCTCTACAGGATGGTGATTCGACCAAGCCCATGCGGTGCATATGCTTGTTAAGTTTGCAGTGCCCAGAAATTATGCCTACAAGTAACCGCAGGTTCTTTCTGGATAGCCCTGACCCACTCCCTAAAATTTCTCTTCAACTTCTTCCATCTTCCCTTAGCTCCTCGCACTCCCCAAGCATGAGATTCATGCTCTCCCACCCATTACCACATAACCTGCATTATCTTTACGTCGTCCTACCAGAATTTGTTCACATTCTCTTCATTCCCGTGTCTGTACCTCGCCAACATGTTCTTCCTCCTTATTAATATAAGGAGGGGTGAGACCAGGGATTTACCCTCCCTGGTCTCACCCCTTGTTTCTTAAATCTTTGTGTTTTTGTCTCTTCTTATAATCTCTTCTCTTCTGTTCTAGTATTGGACAGTGCCAATTAATTTCAGCCCGATCGCACCTATAAAAGGTGTCCTCAAGAATGCAGTGTATCACTCCGCTCCTTGTCCGTTTTTACTATAGCAGAGATAACCCCCAAGTTGTCAGTGTACGGAAGCTGAGTCAACCTGGAGTAGAGGAGTGCTCAAGTTTAGCTGCTCTTATGGGGAATCGAACCCGGACCATAGCAGCTGCAGTCTAGTTCACTAACCACTTCCTTTTACTATATTGGCCAGACTATAAATGAAAACTTAAAAATGAAACGGTAGACTACGACGCCATTGAATAAGATTTCATTCCATACTCTGTCAGAAAATCTGTGGCACTTTTTTTTTAGGTATAGTCGACCTTCCACCTGGGGAGTATCACAGAGGTTAAGAAGTGCAATGCTTGCAGCACTGTTCTCCTGAATATATCCCAGATGCGGCCGGGCTAAAAAATTTAAGTTAAGAGTGAACCTGCAAGTGATTCGTGTGTCACTCCTTAATAACCACACAAAAATATGTCCCAAAAGTACTGCAAATAATGATGCAATGCACTGCAGATCCTACTTGCATTAGAGTAGTCATGATACGATACGGGCGTAAGGTCACTTGAGTGATTCACTACTTATAAATATACCCATGTGCAGAGTACCTTACATAAATGAGTAAATTGACCTTATTAATTCGCCATTACATCACATTCTTGATCATAAAAATTCTTAACCTTTAAGGTCTTTTGGTGTGGTATACCTAGGTTTTTAGTTAGGAAAAATAAAAGTTCAAAAAAAGCACCCAAAAGGCAAAAAAGGAACAAAAAAGGAACGGAAAAGCAAAAACTGTGGAGAAAAAAGCCTTAAAATCAACACATACATACGTATTAAATTAAAACTATGTATAGAAAAATAAACATTTCAGTATTTGAAAAATGTAATATACAGTTGATAGATGGGAATCCAACTTTATCCACTGGATCTACTTTTTCAGTAAAGTTTTCTGGATAATTTAAAAATACGCCGGCACAATGTTTAAAGGACGCAGTATCAACAAAGACTATGTATGTAGGTACAGACTGCAGGTAGAGATAATACAATGGGAAATATTGCAAAGTAAGGAAAATTTTTCCACAAAAATTTATATAAAATTTAAAAATTAAAAAATACTTATATTACAAACAACTAAAAAAAAATTGGCAGAAAAGCTACTAAATAGGCAAAAATAGCAAAAAATTAGGTAAAAAAAGCAAAAAAATCTAAAAAAACCAAAAAGGCAAAAAAAGGCAAAATAAATTTAGAACTTAAGATAGTCACAGGACTTGAGTTTTGTTCTTTTGCGTTGATACCAACTATTTAAACGGTATTTTGTAATAAAAATTACTTTTAACAAATTTTTTTACGTGAAATTTTAAAAATCGTAAATATTAACAAAAGTACAAAAAATAATACCAGGAAATAATACACCGTTGAATTTGATGGTAAATAAAAATATAGGGTGTTCCATTTAAAATATTCGTATAAATTCTATTTAAAGTTCACAAAGTTTGAATTCTCATTTTAAACACTCGGTATAAAATTAATCACTTAGTTTTTTTTTGTAGAGTAACACGACATTAGGGTAATATTATTCGTTAAATAAATTTTTCTTTTTTTGAAGAATAACTTAGTTATGAATATTATAGTCCGACCTTGAATTGTACCAAATTTTGACAAAATAATTAATAACTTGGCAACCGCACATCCAATATCAAAAAAATTTTCAGGCTTGATATAAATATGCTTGGTCGATACATTAAGAGAAAAAAATACAGGGTGTGCTATTTAAAAAAAAGTGACATTTTCCTGCCACGTGAAAATGCAACATACTGTAGATATAAGAATATTTTTAAAAAATGCGCAATTCAAATCAAAGCAACTTTTATTTGAAACTTTTTTCTGTATCTTCAACCCATATTGAGTTATCGACCGATTACGGAGCAGTGGGACACCCTGTATGTAAGTTTGGAGAAAATTAAGGAGTAAATTGCAGTTTCTGGCTAAACATTAGCTGCAATAATCCCTTTCCCTTGTTGCCAAATGGTTTGCAGGGGGTCGCATAGGATAGTCCTTGTGCGATTGTCGTAATGCTTTGATGCAATGAATTTTAGCTTTTGGGATTAATAATTCTCCATCGGTTGTCCCAGTTAGAGGGGAAAAGGAGATGACGAAAAATTAAGGAAGGAGTCCCCTGTCCAAAGGATCGCGCAGGCAGAAAATAGGGATAGCGAATCGCTGCAAGTAGGCCAAAGAAGATCCTGCAACACATACCGAAGAAAACACTTCTTTTTTCGTTAATGAGTGGCACGAAGAGTCTGCGGTCAATAAGGATGCTTTTCAAATGAATGACGGCGACGGAGATGTCAGAAATGTCGGCGGAAACTTGGAGAGCCGAATAGTCGAAGTCTCCTGGGCAGGTCACCAAAAATACTGGGAAAATGCGTTTCAGTCACATTCTGGAAATCTTTGCTAAGGGAGAATAACTCAAGAATACCCAAAATACACAAATGAAAAAAGGAGAAGAAAGAAAGTAGATCAAATAGATGAAAAAGAAGAAGGCATAAAAGAAGAGGAAGTAATAGATGCAATACAGAAGGTGAAAAAGGTTAAAGCGGCGGTAGAAGATGGGAGTGGGTATACGGTGGGGAAAAGGTAGCAAAAAGGATGACGGCAATAATAATCAAAACATCCCCTCCGAAGGGAACGAACGAGAAAGATGGAGGGAAGTACTAATTTGCCTAGTACACAAAAAAGAGGATAGAAAGGAACCGTATGTTACAGGGAAGTGAATTATTAAACACGGCATACAAAATATACGCGTGAGTGGTAGAAGGAAGGCCACAGAAAGAGATAGGGGGAAAGACATTGTTGCCAGATGGACAGGCTGGAAGCTGCTATTTTAGCTAGTGTCGTGCTATATGTGACAGAAATGTGGGAGTGAACGGGGAAAAAGAGGTGGAAGGGCTAAAAAAAAATATTGGAAGTGGGTATCGGGACTAGATAAGGAAACTCCAGGGTATATTATAAGAGCGGAAGTGCAAGACAAAAATAAAAGTAGAGGCAGGAAGCAGAACATGAAAGAAACGAGAGAAAGGAATGCTGGACAGGGATAAAAGAAGAGAGAATGAAATACGGACAAGATAGTAGAGAGGAATTTTACAAAAGAAACGTGTATGCGCAGGAAGAAGTAGAGAGACCAACAGAGATGGATAAAAATAAAAGAGGCGAAATACAACGGAAACTATATGAATATTAAGGGTGAAGGGAGGCCAGAATATCTGAAAGGGGAGGAAAAAAAGAACGAAAAGAATGATTGCGAGGTTCAGGGAGTTGGTTAATAAGTCCTAGCAACAGGAGGAAGAAAGGAAGTGCAGACTATGTGGGGAAGGATTGGAGAATATGACACATACGTTGAAAGGGTGTTGGGGAGTTAAGGGAGGAGGAAACGAGGGTAGAAGAAATATTAGGAGGAGCGGAGTGGATGGTGGAAACTTGGAAAAGGAGTAAACTGATAAGGGGAGGAGACAAAAGAAAGGATGATTGTGTAGGGGAGGATAAGATAGAGAAAATGTATGGCTCACAAGTCACAAATAATAATCATTTTAACTAAGTACAGCTACAGTATCATTTTAATATGCGAGCTCCCAATTTAAGGAGTTTTAAAGGTTGCAGCTCCCATTTTTACAGTGTAGAATTCTTTTAATCAAAATTTAAAGTTGTCGCAGTATTAATTGTTAATTATTATTTTGGACGGTAGAACGCGAAGCATTAAAAAAACTATTATATTATTTAATGATAATAATCTTCTACTATCTCATTCGGTCATAAGAGTAAAGAAATGTAGTAGGTAATAAAGGAACATTCTTATGCATAAGAAGAGAAACGATTTCATTCAAAGTTAATTCTCGCGTAGCAGCCGCAATAAGATATACACATTACCAACAGATAACCGTATAATTACTAAACACCGGTAGCAACCTATTCAATGAGAGAGTTTAAAAAAGGTGAAATGAGTATCTGCTGTTGAATGAAGTGAAACAGTGCTTTTAAAATTCTTGTTAAGGTCACGAAAGGTAACTTCTTTTTGCCGTACTTACAGATTTGTTTAATGATTTTACTGTGAAATTAAGTTTTAACGTCTATGAAACTAAATTTGTTGCTTTATTTAAGATTTCGACTAGTCTACGAGAAGGATTTAAATTTAAACCGGAATATTTGCTCCCGATGTTGAAATAGTAGATAAAATGAAAAATTGCTGTTACATACGTAATAGACTATCATTATACAGTTGTGTCCGATTAAACAGTTCATACATGCAACAATGCAACGCATTATAATGACATTTTCTAGCAAATCAAAATTTTTCGATTGTGCACAGCATGACATTAGCTCCTATCTTGAGAATAGACTCCAATGTGTTTCTTTCAACAATTTACTCTCGGAAAATCGTCCAATGAAACATGGAGTACCTCAGGGTTCCATCCTTGGGCCTCTACTTTTCTTGGTGTACATCAATGACTTACCTTCCTTTCTGAATGAGGAAGTTGATTGTATATTGTATGCTGATGATGGTACCGTTCTTCGCAAGGATGATGATCTAACCATCGCTATCCAAAAGACTAGTATAGCTACCAAGAAAGTCAAAATCTGGTGCGATAACAACAGGGGGTCATATAGGGGGGTTAGGGTGGGGCAGTTGACCCCCCCCCCCCCCCTGGAATTGCTACTAAAGTCCGTACGCTGTAGCTTTGTTGGTAAGTGATTAGCGCTTAATTTCAGAAATCACATACTTTTATAGTGTTGTCCTCTTCTAACATATATATCATACCTACCTAAAATATGTATTGGGTATGTCTAATCGCCTCGAGCAATAATCAGATAAACAACACCATTAAGTATTGTTTGGTGACAATGGAATAATGAGCTCTGTTTTGTTCAATTGTAAACTTTTAAATAAAATGTCAGGGGTTCTAAACCATTTATTTTTTATAATTGATACATTATATTGATATCTCCTCATTATGTAGAAATTTTAAGTACCACTGACTATCACAAATATTGAACCATACAGTTTGCAAGTGGGAATAAGGCAATTACCGATTATCCAATTTAGGAGTGACATCAAAGAGTTTTCGCTTCCCAAGGCTTTTTATGATTATGATGAGTACTATAAATGTTCTTCTGACCTTGGTGAACTGGTCCGTAATAAACGTTGTAAGGAAACTTTTAATATGTGATATTCTATGTCTTTAGTATTATATTCAGTATAACTACCACGAATTATTATTATTATTATTACTCGCAATGATCGAAGGATTTCTATGCGAGACATTTGACATTTTTCATAAAGAGTTAAAGTTCCGAAACTCCTTACCAACACTCAAAAGCATATGGAAGAAGGTCAGGTTGCTACTTGTGCCGAAACCTAGAAAATATCCAGCACAGGTCAAACCTATCTGGTAGCCGGGAAATTACTCAGAAGGACAATCAAGAAGAGGTTGGTGACAGAAGTGACCGCTCGCGATATGCTGCATAACAATCAGTTTGGGTTCCGCAAGGGACTACGAGACGCACCCCGGACGGTCACGCAGATTCCGAAAGGAATCATGCAAAAGGTCAGGAAGAACATAAAATTCTGTGTGATGGTCATTTTAGACATCAAGAACCGCCTCAACGCTCTTGGCGTAGGATAATACACCACCAGGAAGGTTACTTCGGGAGTCCTGACCCTGTTATCTGGTACTGGTTATCACTGGGAAACGCTTAGAAGAGCTCATTACAGGATATAACATAGAAACTACACGTAAAAATGAAATAAACATCGTTCCAGAAAATATGGAGATAATAATCAAATATGGCGGAAGGAAAGCCACAAATACACGCTAAGAGTAGAAGGGTAACAGTTGACATGGGGGTATGTATCGATAAGAACTCTTGTATGAGGAACCACGTCATCGAGATCACCACGAAGGCTAATGTCGAAGATCTGCGGTCCTAAGGCGAAAAAGGGGATGTTACTGGTGTCGATAGTCCTTTATGAGGTAGAAGCATTACGAAGAAACGAGTAAACCGAAAGAAAGGGTCATTGCCGGATGCAGTACGATCATCACCGGGTGCGCACTAGCTACCTCAGGCATGCTGCCAATAAACTTTTTAATTGAAGAACGAATGAATAGGGATAATAAACTAAAAATGAGCCCGGAAGCGGGGGAGGGGAAGCTGAGTGCATCGCAAGAGGAATGGGCGGAAAATCCCCACACCTGGGCAGATGTCTTTATAAATGATGTGGGTTAGTGGGCGACAGTGAGTGGAGAGACACGAACCATGAATTGAGTCAATTAATATCAGTGAACGGTCATTGTGGGAGCTACTTACATAAAAGGAGAGATACGCGGAAATGGCCCGTGGAGAGCCGATAACAACAAGAAATGTGGCCGAGCTCTTACTAAAAAGCCACAACAACTGCAACGCCATTACTAAAATGGTAAGAAGATATTGCCCTCCTGGCCTTGGACAAAGGAGAAAGGTTTTAGTGGGTGAGACTCTCAAACCATCCCCGTGGCAAGAACCAAGCGGGGTTGTCCATTGGGGTGTCAAATGCGCTTCTTCTGCGTTATGAACGTGAAGAAGAAGCATTCTTGAAGCGTACGACGAAAGCTGAGTTCACTATTTTGTTTCCAAATTCAAGAAGTTAATAGTGCTTGCGCATTTACGAGGAAACCAAACAATTACTTGAGGATCATTGTGCTTGCATGACATTTTCAGTCCTTAACCATCTTGTTTGCATAATGTTGTCAAATTTTCTCTCCAGTATTGGGAAAGTTCCTTCATAATTATTTAATCCACTCCCCTTTCTATCCAAGGAAAAAAGT
The DNA here is from genome assembly GCA_036250285.1 of Pyrocoelia pectoralis. NCBI lineage: Eukaryota > Metazoa > Arthropoda > Insecta > Coleoptera > Lampyridae > Pyrocoelia > Pyrocoelia pectoralis. The sequence continues at coordinate 22,600,092 of CM070083.1, forward strand.
ATTGTAAATATAGATCGTTTTCGTAAAATAAATAGATTAGCCATCGGCGTCGTAGTGGCCACTATCTGCAGATCTACCAGTATTTTTCACGGCCCCTTCGCACCCTATAAAGTAGTTGTAGGTATTTCCCAATGTCCTCCTAATATGTTCGGCAGTACGACAATTTGGCACTACGTGACTCATTTACCTCGATTTTGGTACCTCAATCATCGTTTTGCTTGTGGGAGGTGCGAAGGGCGAAAGACGAGGGAGGAATGCAAAACGATTTTAAATCAGATGTCGAGGGGGAGGGTTCTCGGTGAAGTATGTGGTGGTGTGTCCTGTGTACATCAATGGAGAGGGTGGTGGGAGTGTATAAAATGACGAGGGTTGGGAACAAGACTGGGAAAGAGTTTACAGTGCAAAAGGATTTGAGGCAGTCCTGGCTTGTTCTCTATTTATATAGAGGGACCTGTTGAAAAATTGAGGGGAAGGCAGAGTGGGAGGATTGTGATAGGGTTGAGTAAGGCCTACGCCGATGATGTGGCGATGTTTGCCAGAACGGAGAAGAAAATGAGAGATATAATTTCCACAGTGACGGAGTCTATAAATAAAAGGAAGCTGGAGGTCAACGTAAAGAAGACCAAGTTAGTAGGAAGGAGGTAGTAGAAAGGAGGAGTGGAAATGGGTAAATGCGGTGATCTAAAGTGTATGGGTGGTTAGATAGTTGGGATACCGGTTAAGATATGATAACAAGGAGACGCGCATATCAAGGAGCTAGAGAGAAGAGGGAAAAGTTGTTGGGCAGGTATGGGGGTTGGGTGAAAGAACATTTAGTACTGATGTGGGAGAGAGGGGTGGTTATTCAACAAATGGGTGAAAACCATAATGATGTATGGAGCAGACAAGATACTGTAAATATGTTTTGGAATTGGATAGGGAATCACGGGGATACATTGTACAGGAAGAGATGAAGTGGGAAAAAGTGAGCATTCAGACAGGCGGGAGAGCTATGAAACACGAAGTAGATTTGGAGAAGAGGGTCGATTCTGCAAAGCTGTTGGAAGGAGGTAAAAGGGAAAAAAGAAAGAATGCACAAGAAGAAGCAGGAAAAAAGGGGAAGAAATAGGGAGGGAATGTATAACGAGGAATATGTTTTCCTGCGCAATTTTTAATATTGGAATACAGAAAGTTTTATGCGTTGTATAAAACTCGACCAAACCAAGTTGGCAACTGATCGTTCCTAGACGAAGATAAAATTATTATTATTATCAATCAAAAATTTTCAAAAAAGTGGAAAATCTGATAATTGTTATGAAATATTATTGAATTTTTTAAACAAAATGAAAAAAACAAAATATTTGTGATTCATTTCAAGAATCGTTAGTGTGTTTTTGTTTTATATCAATAACGAATTATTCGAGTTTCAGTAAGTAAAATAGCAGAAGAAATTATCCCGTTACCGATCTACAACTACACACTTCTTATTTATTAATAATGTAAAAATAATAGAGTGGTAATAGTTTATACGTAAATTCGTCTCGCTTCCTATTCTAGAACTCAAATAAAAATTAATGACCAATTTGTTTAAGTGTGCAAGAAAGAGATCGTTGTCTTATTCTTTTTTTTTTATTAAGAAAGAAAACAAAAATCTCAACGAAAAAAAAGTGCTACCGGAATTTATTAATTATACGGTTTTATGTGTTTAAAATGAATACATTTACTTTTAAGTAATGCAATTTGCATATAATTAAATGAGAATATCAATAATGTTCATCTTTTCAAAACGAGCTGTTTACCATAAAATTCGTATTAAATTTTATTTTATTTTCGAAAAGGTGGTAAAATAAAGATTAGATATCTTTATAAAATTAATGACGCGAGTAAAATTTGGTAAATTGTCTTAATATTCTAAAATTTGTTTCACATTTGAACCTATTTCAAACTGCATTTTTCTTGTTTTTGATTCTATACAAAACTGAATATCGTTATTCAAAATTTCATTCTTCATTTTTGAATCATGAATGACAAGCTTCTTTCTCAAGCCATAAATTTTGAGCATTAACTTCAATTTACGGTACGCATCAGTTTCATCCACATGTGCGACTTAACCATATGGTTCAATGCACCTTCACACTGAGCGTTTCTCGCAGGGCCGTGATTTAGGGGGGGTCAGGGTAGGGAAGTTGACGCCCCTGGAATTACTATGTGCCAAAAAGAAGTACGTTAAACTGATAAAACTGACACTCACGCCCCTTTTTCAAAACAATTTTTTTCCTTTTTAGTATAGTTGCCCCCCCCCCCCCCCCCCCCCTTAAAATACTGAAATGACGCCGCTGCGTTTTTGGTTTCGAGTTGTCAAGAAGAAATGGAATATTTTGATGACAATTATTTAAAGAACAGGAGCTTTTTAACCAACGTTTACTTTTTTTAATATTTCTCTCACTTATTACCGTTGAGGCGTTGACATATAATAAGTCAAAATTAGGTAAAAGAATTTTTCAAAAGTTTAAAAATCATACAACGCTAACATACCAAACAGTACATCGTCTCACTGCTCCATGGCCCGAATACGCTTTCGGATTATGCAAATCCAACCATTCAGCAACCTTACTTGGGTTCTTCTCGAAGGTATTTTCGACAAGCCACAAAGAACCGAAGAACTCCTGGCGGACGCAACGCCGACTATTCTCCCACCAATGGAGTAACACTCAGACCTTCATCAATAATTATAAATTTTCTAATCATTAATAATTAATAACTCAACGAGGAAAATTACGATGACATTTTTACCTTATACATCAGAAAAATTTCATTAGGACCTTCTCCTAACAATTTGTTCAGCTACTCTCGGCTCAGCACAACGTATTTTTAGTGAATATCTCTGCGACTATGGATCTTAGATCATATACACTCCGATGGATAGAAAGCCTACTGTAGTGAAACTTCAAAAATAGCAAAGAAACGTAGCAATATACCAAATAATCAAAAAACCCCAGCAAAATGTTTTCGTCGACACCGAAAAACTATTGATTACAACATGGGAAATATGGATATATTTCCTTCAGTTAACTATACAGTTTACATCCCTCGGGCTTCGCTCTCAGGATTTAACTAGCCAACCTCGGGAAATGTATTGTTCATATTTCCCTAGTTGTACTAATAGCTGTATTGCTTGCACTTTTTCTGTCCATTTGGACCTATTTAGACAGTTTTCAACTACTATAATGCGAAAAATTTTCCTAGGGCGCCAGAAACTCATTATCATCAAGTTTCATGCGAAAACAACGCGATTAATTATCTAAGGGTGGTAATTTTCGCGGCCCCAAGAATTGTAACTCTAACCCCAAAAATTATTATTTTTACCCCAAGAATGATTTTTCCGATCCCAACCATTTAATTATTTTGATCCCAAGATTTCTGATCCCAAGAATTATTATATTAGCCCCCCAAATTATTATTTTAACCCACAGAATCATTCTTTTGGCCCCAACATTTTATTCATTTTACCCGATGATTTTATTCATTTTATTCAATTGAAAAAAAAATATACTAAACCTACCTCTAACCTAAGCGCCTGAGTGGCAATATACGTTTTGGGTGACATTTTTTTTTAGTTTCAAATACTGTTTAGTATCATATTCTTATACGTGGGTGTACTCCTTTTAATTGAAATATGTTGGTTTCTCCCAAGTGGGAGACCTTCTTGGGGAGTTGGTTATGTGGGACAGGTTAATGAAAACACATGTGCGTCGGTCTAGAATGAAGCACATGTGTTTTCATTAACCTGTCCCACATAACCAACTCCCCAAGAAGGTCTCCCACTTGGGAGAAACCAACATATATCATATTCTTGTTTTTGTATCAATTGAAAAAATATATACTAAACCTACCTCTAACCTAAGCGCCTAAGTGGCAATATACGTTTTGGGTGACATTTTTTTTTTAATTTGAAATACTTATATAAGATAAGTAAATAAATAAAATCTTTCGGTAAAATAAATAAAATCTTGGGGTGAAATGAATAAAACCTTGGGATAAAATGAATAAAATTTTGGGGTAAAATGAATAAAATCTTGCGGCCAAAAGAATAATTATGTGGGCTAAATTAATAATTTTGGGGACTAATATAATAATTCTTGGGAACAAAAATCTTGAGACGAAAATAATTAAAAAACTAAGGTATAAAAAATAATTCTTGGGGTAAAAATAATAATTCTTGGGGTGAGAATGACAATTCCTAGGATGCATTAAATAATATTTCATTATCAAAATTCTAAATTAATACACCTTTACAAATGTTTTTTTTTTCAATTTTTGAAGTCATATCCTCAAATACTAATGGATTTTGTCGAATGCCTTTCCAACTTTTGCGGACCACTATCCGTGCCCACTTCAAGAATCGTGTCAATACAGCGTCTATGACTTTATTATCTGACTCATAACGTCTCCTAATAATGATGCATCCTGTTTTGGGAACCAAAAATAATCATTAGAAACCATATCCGGGGCGTATGGTGGAAGTGAAAGTAATTCCAAACGACATTTAGCCGCAACATACATTGCAAAATGGCGCGATATCCTGAAACAACAACACATCTAGTTATTTCTCGCTCCTGTTACTTTGGTCATTTGGTAAATAATCAAGTTTTCCCTACAATTCAAAAAAATGTGGCTATAGTTTTTCTAGCAAATGAAACTGCCTTGAATTTTTTGCATGGTGGTGAACCATTGCAGTTAGCCCAAGAATTTTAGGTGTAATAATGCCTCAATCCTAAATTGAATAATGAAAATTGGCACAGTTGTTCTATGCGAAATGCCGAAGAACATATCAAAAGACCCCCTAACTTGCTCTGGAATTTTCGGCCCTGGAACCCTGGAAGAAGAGTATGAAACTGTGCAAAATTATATTACCTTTAAAAGAGCCCAGTTTCTTCTACGATGCCAGATGTGGTAGCCCATGGAAAGAATATCACTATTCATTCAGAGCCTTTGTTCTAGCATGATTGCAACTTAGCCAATAGGTATGATTTGCAGCTTCAACAATGGTTCGATGTTTTCTTAAGAACAGCCTACAGGCCCTAAAAAAGATTTTGACTTACGGATTTGTTCGCTATTTTGGAAATTTGTACTTATAGGTCCACATCTATGAAAAAACTGTCTAGATGAGGAAGAATGGTCTTTTAAGGTTTTAGTACGTTAGTTATGGTTTGCTGTCAAAAAAGACCAAAATCCTTGGGATAATGATGTCAAAAATCTTTGGGTATATACAAATTTATGTATAAATCGGATTGTGGCTAACAAAAATAAGTAAATTTCATTTGAATCTTTGAGAATGTTCTTAATAATCCGCTTCACCTCTTTGTCCCCTAACATGCGGTTAAATATTGTTTTCCAAAATTTCTCTGTGATTTTGAAAACGCGCCAGAGGAAACCAATGAGTATTCAACGGAAAAAAACTACTGAGATCGGAAGAAAACGAACAAACTGCTGACAATCAATAACCGAGATTGAAACTATTGAAACAACTGAGGAAGCAACAGTAGAACCTAAAGTCAAGAACGGTGAAGTAAGTAAGCGTTTTACTAGAGAACCCATAGGTATACTTAAATTAATGCGCTTTAGGGGTTACTTATTGCTGAATAAACTATTACTATCTTTAGCATATTGCATTTACTCTGATTCCTCTTGAAATAGAACAAGTTCCGTTTGTTGTATGGATTCCCATGTGATTATAAAAATGTTATACCTAGGCTACATTCAATTTGATGTTTGGTGGTCTACAAACTATACTCAAAAATGCACTCACTGTGCATTGCTATTTACTCCAAAATGTTTTAAAAAGTTCTAGTAACAGTATCTTGTCTATATACGAGGGGAAACCCAAGAGTAACGGGAATTGGACTGCGGGAGGGAGTGAGAGTGGGAGAACCTATAATTGTTCGACCAGGTGACACGTCTCCTGAGTTAGTGTCCGAAGTTCTGTCACTGTGAGTGCAACTGTTCGACCGTGAAATTTTTTTAGTGAAACAACTTTTTCGCCGAAAACGTTATGGCCGATTGTCGAGAGCAACGCCCAGCTGTGAAATTTTGTTTCCTGTTGGGGAAATCGGCCGCGGAAACTATTGTAATGCTTAAGACTGCTTCTGGAGATGCTGTCCTAAGTAAAACCAGAGTCTACGAGTGGTTTTCACGTTTTAAAAATGGAGACATGTCAATTGAAGATCAACCTCGTTCAGGATGCCCCTTAACGGTCAGAAGTGACGAAAACGTCAACAAAATCAATGCTCTCGTTCATGAAAACCGTCGCCGAACCATTGATCAAATCTGTGAGATGTCTGGAATATCATGGATTCGGAGGATTTTATCCGAAGATTTGCACATGAGTTGCAGCCAAATTTGTCCTCCGTCTTCTCACAGGCGAGCAAAGTGAGGCATGTTTTGAGTTTCAAAGTCAGCTCAAAGAGGGCCCTGAATTTTTTTCCAAGGTGATTACTGGTGATGAATCGTGGTGCTATGGATACGACCCCGAAACAAAGCAGCAATCAAGCCAGTGGAAGACATCTGGCTCTCCGCGTCTCAAAAAAGTTCGCCAAGTGAAGTCAAAGATCAAGACAATGCTCATTTGTTTCTTCGATTGCAGAGGTGTTCGTTCGCCCGGCTCAAGCTGTCAACCAGAACTTCTATTTGGCGGTTTTGAAAAGATTGAGGGAGAGAATCCGGAACAAAAGGACAGATCCTTGGCGCAAAGGCGATTGGTTCTTCCATCATGACAACGCGCCGGCCCACACCGCTTTCACCAAACGGCATGACACCAATTGTCCACCTCCCCTACTCACGGGATCTAGCCCCCTGTGATTTATTTTTGTTCCCCAGACTTAAAAGCGACATGAAAGGAAAGCGTTCTGCCACAGTGGTGGAAGACCTACAGAACATCCCGAAAAGTGAATTAAAAAAATGTATTGAACAATGGAAGGATCGTTTGCAGAGGTGCGTTGTGGTAAAGGGAGAATACTTTGAATATGATCAAAATTGGGTGTAAAAATATTGAGAAATAAAGACGTTAGGACGAAATTCCCGTTTCTTTTGGATCCCTCCTCGTATTTATCATAACGAATAATCATTAATTTATTTGAATGTTCAAAACTTCAAAAGTACTTGACTTGCCTAAATCAGTGAATTTTGAAAGTTCTTCCAAACTGGTTTAGAGGAAAATCTTAAAATTATAATTCCAACTGAAGGGGAATGGCAGGTATGTTGTACCTACTACCGTTTCTGCACTTTAGCTAAGTAACAAAGGTTAATGGCACGTTCTCCAAGCCATAACTTTATTCCCAGTTTATTGCAAAGCAGTTGATAAATGGTTAGTAATCGTAGTGACGATGTGACACAAAAAGGTTAAAATAATACCTAACATTATTTTTATTAATGTGACACCCCCGTCACCACACTTATAAATTTCTCACCGACGACGCCTGAAAATGGCGTCGAATGCTTCAATATTTTATTGAAACCTAATAAACAAGCTATACCTTTTTTGGAACAAAAGTAGGAGGGTATAGATTTTCGACCTCAAACACAAAACAACAATATTGTATATTGTATAATATTGTATAAATATTATCCCCAATATTGAAATAATATCGCTTAGTAATATTTAGGCGATATGTAAAATTGTTCACATTTCAAGGTTGGGACAATATTGTACAGGGTGTACAACTAAGAAAGGAGGCCGGCCATAACTCAGAAACTATTTGAGATAGAATAGTGATTTGTGATTTATTAGAACAGTGAATTAAAAAATCTTATAATAAATGTGGCCAAGAGAAAAGGCTGGAAATTATTTTCAATTTCCTACCATTGCCGCCAGAGGGCGTTTCACTGATTTCAATTTGAAATTACCATTTTTGGGCAATTTTCCTCAGTAATGTATTTAAAAAAATATATTCATTGTAAACTAGTGATCAATATGTAAAACTTTTTAATGAATTTTTACGATTATGTCAATAGCTCTTATAGTCCCGAAGATATAGTCAAAAATGTGGTAATGTAAGAGGCAATTTGAGGTATAAACAAATGGTAAGCTTAATATAAATAAAGTAGGCTATGAGAACTTTAATTTCTTTCAAAATTTCAGTGGTCTTGAAACAGTTGCATTTTGCATGCATTCAAAATATGCTACAAAGCTTCTCCATTGGAAACTAGCATTTTTGCTTATAATACAACAACCGAAATACACTCAATGCCACTTTGTTATCTAGTTTACAGCTTTGACGTAAAAATTTAATTATAAGCGTTTTCATTTGTTTGTACCTCAAATTGCCGCTTATATTACCACATTTTTGACTATAACTTTGGTACTATGAGAGCTATTGACATAATTTTTTTTTTAATTATTCCCTTATTAATGTTCCTTCCAATAGCAGTGAAAACAATATTTGGTACCATTTGAATTTTTTTAGAAAAGTCGACCGTTTTGTTCCTTCAACAAGTTGCGCCCTCTATTGATAGACGGAGATAAGAAATTCTTGTGGTTTTGGATTTTTTTGGTAATATCAAGTATTCCCTTTACATTGAGACTGAACAAATTCAAGCAACCCGTTTCGAAGTTACACGATTTTTTTCAGCAACACGTAATTTTAGTTCCCCCTCCATTTATTTTGACAGCAATCGTAAAAATTCATTAAAAAAAGTTTTACATATTGATCACTAGTTTACAATGAATATATTTTTTTAAATACATTACTGAGGAAAATTTCCCAAAAAATTCGAATTTCAAATTGAAATCAGTGAAACGCCCTCTGGCGGCAATGGTAGGAAATTCAAAATATTTTCCAGCATTTTCTCTTGGCCACATTTATTATAAGATTTTTTATTTCACTGTTCTATCTCAAATAGTTTCTGAGTTATGGCCGGCCTCGTTTCTTAGTTGTACACCCTGTACATTTATATTCTACCAATATATTTACAATGAAAAGCCAATATTACACCAATATTAAATGGTACATGGAAGGGAACGCTACTGAAGATTACAATAACTGCAATTCTGCAGATCATAAAAAGGGCAGCTCTGATTCTACCACACACCTGGGGACATAAGTCAAAGTGATGGTCACCTTTGCATCTTTAAATGAGAAATTAAAGCAGGAACTCACTCCAAGGGAGAAGAACTCAAGAATACCTAAAATACGCAGATGAAAAAAGGAGAAGAAAGGCAATGAAACAAAGAAGAAGGAATAAAAGAAGAGGAAGTAATAGCGGCAATACAGAAGGTGAAAAAAGCTAAAGCGGCATCGGCAGTAGAAGATGGGAGTGAGGGTAAGAGAGGATATAATAAGAAAAGACAGAGACACACAAAAGCAAGAGAAATGGACAAAAATAAAAGAGGCGAAATACAACGGAAACTATTATGAATACTAAGGGCGAAGGGAGGCTAGAATATCTGTAGGGGGGAGGAAAGAAGAAACGAAAAGAATGCAGATGCGGTAATGGAGATGCGGTAATGGAGAGTTGCGTAATAAGTACTGGAAAAAGGATAAAGAAAGGAAGTGCAGACTATGTGGAGAAGGGATAGAGAAAATTTTAAAATTATAATTCCAACTGAAGGGAAATGGCAGGTAAGTTATACCTTATACACCTATTGCCGTTTCTACACTGTAGCTAAAGTAACAAATGGCAAGAGAGTATCACGTTCTCCAAGCCTTAACTTTATTCCCAGTTTATTGCAAAGTAGTTGATAAATGTTTAGTAGGTAATCATAGTGACGATGTGACCTAAAAAGGTTAAAATAATACCTAACATTATTTTTATTAATGTACCACACTTGTAAATTTCTCACCGATGCGACGACACCTGAAAATGGCGTCGAATGCTTCAATGTTCTATTGAAACGTAATAAACAAGCTATACCTACCTTTTTTGAAGCAAAAGTATACATTTTGGATCTCAAAAACCACAAAATTTAGTTTGTATTTGTGCCTCTTTCTCGCGAACGATTATAAACGCCGAAGATTTTGGATAAAAGTGCGATATGGCCTAGTCGCCTTAAAAATTGAAAGAGAGTTTAGAAATTGAAAAAGTTCTGGTTCAGTGAACTAAACGCATACTGTCAATTACCAATGAACGGAAACAGAAAATTAGACACATCACGCCACCATTACATTAAATCGACCTGTTCAAATTTGATATTAACCACGAAGAAGAAAAAAAGAAACACTTTTGAAAAAGAAATTAATATTATAAAAGTATGTAATTGTAGATTTGTGCGTTTCAGTCTATTACAATTCAATATTACGTAAGCGAGACAAGGAGAGATTTAAAACAAAAGAAAACTGTGAAGAATGTTGTTATAAATGCTGTATCATTATACATTAATTAAATTACGTTGTTTTACTTCGACTTTTTTCTACACGTTAAATAAATAATGTAAAAAAGTTGACTTTATTAATTATAATAACACGCCAACTTTTAATTATACCTCGATAGATAGTTGAAAATTTCAAATGGAAAAACGGAATTCAAAATTGTCAGAGAGATACAAAAACAAAATGGCGTAAGATGTAATTCATGATTTCTTTTTACAATCGTCTTGTTACTTGCGCTACGTTTTGTTGTTTTTTTTTTTTGTTTTTTTTTTCGATTTAGACTTTGACGTTTAAAAGCGATTCTGTCCGTGCAAGAAGTATGCGCGTTAATTCCAGTTCAGTATGTGACATTAATATTTATACAATTAGTGATTTAATCCGTCAGTTCCCAGTCTTTTGATTAACATTAAAATCGCATTATTTGATGGCGTTGCCTTTTAGATAATCATAAATAATAAAAATCCGAAAGAGACCACCTATATAATTTTTTTTACCTAAGTATCTTTTTTTTTCTCGTTCGTTTCAAATACAGTTGCAGCCTCAGCAGCTCCTACCGAATTATTATTTCACCGTGGTGCCGCGCATAAAAACGTTAATGAGTAATTTTAACGATGAGATTTTAATGGCATCGTTAATGCAAAACCTCCGGCTTTTATTGCATTTATTTTGCATAAATACAATTATTATATTGTCTTCGTTATAAATCATACCTATACGCCCTTTACGTTTAAAATTTTGAGTTTATATCACCCTTTTTCGCTACCTAATCAGAAAAATTACTCATGCAAAATAAATTGTTTGTTAAGGCATAGAAAATCAATTAAAAGTGTATTTATTCTGCATAGATCGATGGTCAGAAAGAATGTTGATTAAATTTGGGTTCATGTGGAAGTTGGTGTGCTTTTAAGGTGACTCGGCAACGCCTTGTTCTATTTTGGTTTTACGGTGATTGAGTACGTAACAAATGGAGCTTGGTATATAGAAAGGTTATCTAATCTGTAAGTACACGGTACCTATACCGACAAAAATTGTAACACGTCATTCTCTAATTATATGCTCCAAATTACACTCATTCTCGATCAACTTATAAAACTTAAATCAATACAATCGTCGCCTATTAAAATTTTCAAGTTCGCTTACCTACACCCTTAAGAAAGGATTCGAATTAGTATTAATATTACCTACAGAAATATCTAAAAGGTACCCGTTATTCTTGTCGCCAATGTCTTATAGATTAGGCCGTCCCAGACAATATCGATCCTAAATGAGCCGAAGTTATAACGAGCTTTACAGTGTAAAGCTATATAAAATCTACGTTACTTTCCGAAGTAATAACTACTTAAGTCCAAGAATGATAACCATTCATACCTACTGAGTAGCTTGCCAGCTTCAATATCAATATACTACGGGAACCTAAGAAACAAAAAAATCCGTTTTTGGTAGGTATGAAACTTTCTATTAGGTAGGTAAGTAACGTTAATTCAGACATAACGTAGTTAAGTATTTGTTATACCTTTTATTTAACATAACCATACACAAATTTTCATAATTTCCCAGCAAACAGTGTCACGTTATTTTGACGTTAATTTCACGTGACTCAAATGCCCACAAAAGGACGTCATATCTGACGTCCTTTTGTGGGCATTATACCACATGATAGAGACGTCATACACATGACGTCATTTTTAAGACCTTTAAGACGTCAGTTGCGCCGTTATGAGTTGTGTCAACCCAAGTATATGCACAATGTAGGTAATTATCAATGCAAAAAATTATTTAAGCAGTTCCATACAAAAAAAAAAGGGAAACACTACATTTTTACGTGCAACTGTACTTTTAATTATTTAACTTAATTCTTACACCAACCCGTTTTTACCTGAACTGAAATTCGACGCTTTTAGTAGGGTATTACTTCCTTGAAAAGTTTCCCTTAACCGGATTCGAACTTTTGGGGATGGGTGTTGAAAATTCCGAAGTCCGATATTTTACCACGATAGCTTTGACGCAATAAGCTGTGGAAAGCGAAAGAATCGAAATTTAAGAAATGACAACTAATTTGATGAGAATGAAAATTATCAATTAATATAAGTAAAATCTATTACTCACTCATATCAGACGTCATAATGACATCTCATAAGTGACGTTAAAAAATGGTCAACTTTAAGACGTCATTATATCGTCAGTAATAGGCAATTAACTGTATACAGTTCATTGGTAATAGGTCGAGTGACGTTAACGACCAATGAGACCTGTAAAAGACATCAAAATAACGTGACTCTGTTTGCTGGGTTACGCATAAAACGAAAAGATACCATTTTTGTTGATGAATTGTTACACTTGTCAAAAGATAAATTATAGATATTTATTTTTCTTAGACGGCTATTGATTTCGACTAATTTTAGTTATTTTCAGGCCGTTAGAGATGGATATGAGTTTGGAGGTACCTAATAGTTTGTACATTAGGTATATAATTTTTTTAAAATTTACTAAATACATTCGCTTATGTATGTCGTAAAAGGTAAAAGGCAGAGAACCCGGTTACCCTACCTGAATACGTCATGAACACTGTCATGAACTTATGACAGGCACAAAATCCAGAGGTACAATTCCTACCTGGAAGAAATACAACAGGGCGATCCTTCCATGTGGTTAGCCACCAAAAGGATATTAAGACAACCGGATATAATTCCCCATTGGTAGCTAATAACAGCACATACTCCTCTGAAGAAGAAAAAGCTGAAATATTAGCTTCACATCTAGAACAAGTGTTCACTTCAATTATTGGGGCACATGAGGACCCCCTTGAAACCCAAGTAACAAGCGCAATTGATATCTACCCTAAACTTACAAGTTACTGGCGAAATAGTCCCAGCAACCGTAGAAGAAATTATAATGTCTCATTAAACTATTACCAAAGCGCAAGTCTCCGGGACATGACCTCATCATCAATAACATGTTATGGTACCTCAACAAAAAGGCACTGGCATATTTAACCACAAATAAGACACTTCCCGACTTACTGGAAAATTGCAGTTACTACCCATCTATAAAGTAGGAAAACCCAACCAAAACCCGGACAGTTATAGACCCATTAGTCTATATTGACAGCCTTGGGCAAACTCTTTGAAAAAGTAATACTTACCCGATTGCAAGAAGACCGCAAGACAAAAGAAATTGTCCCCCCGCATCAATTAGCCTTCCGACAAGCTCATTCAACTAACCATCAATTGCTTAGAATAATTGAAGCTATAGAAAGAGGATTTGAGAACAAAGAATTTACTGTGGCTGTGTTCTTAGACCTGGAAAGAGGCTTTGATAAGGTCTGGCACGAGGGGCTCCTCTACAAATTGATACACCACTCTACCTAACAAAAACCATTCAATCCTTCCTCAGCAACAGATCATTCAAAGTCAGAGTGAATTCAGCATTAGCTGGATTAAAATCTAAAGATGGGGGTCCCGCAGGGCAGTATTCTGGGCCCGACGTTATTTCACCTGTTTGTTTATGACATCCCAACAGCAATTCCTTCCACACTAGCCATGTTTGCCGATGATACAGAATAATGGCACAAAGCCCTAGTGCTAAAACAGCAACTTCTACAAAATTCCGCAACTATTATCACCGAATGATTCACAAAATGGAAAATTAAAATAAATCCAGATAAATGTCAGGCTAAAATGTTTACCCTCAGGCGATTTAACCATCTTCCAATAATTAAAATAAATAATAATGAAATAGACTGGAGCACAATGGACACAACAGTAAAATATTTAGGAGTGTATCTTGATACAAAGTTGAACTGGGGGTATCACACAAAAAAAAACTCAACGAGTGCCACAATAGATTGGGCGCATTATATCCGATAAATCAACCATAAGTCTCATCTAAGAACGGAATGGGCAGTACTTATCTACAAAGGAATTCTTAAACAACTACTCACTTATGCTTGTCCAGTATGGTGCACCACATCACAAACATCGATGAAGAAACTACAAACCATGGAAAATAAAGTACTACGGATCGCAATCAAAGGTCCGTGGTTTGTGCGTAACACCCAAATACACCGGGAGGTATGTAATTATAAATTTAAATAGAAAAATGTAAATAACTCTGTAATCATTGATTTTAGGTATAGGAACATCGTACTTATATCAATTTAAAGGAAAATTATTTCTGCATCGAATAGACTGATAATTAAATAGGCATTCTATTTGAAAAGCGATACTTTTTAAAGTTTTTCTTAAGTCTGGAAATAACGTCAAATAGATACGTAACCGTGGGCAATTTTTTATTACCCATTTTACAGACAATTGTGTCTCAATCTTTTGACATTGAGAACCTAAAATCCCATTTCCCTAACTTTTACCACTTTCGACTTTCAATTTTATTTCCTAAACAAGATTTTGAAATTTTTCAGTGAAAAAAATTTTTTTTCTCAACAATCAAAATTGATACGCAGATTATTTTAAGCATACTTACTAAACATTTTATGACACATCAGAATGTGAAAAAAAATTGCCTGGTTTGTATTTAAAATAAAGATGTTGATGCTCACTTCCGCTATTTCCGGAAGTGCTGCCATTTGGAAAATATTTTTATTTAATAGATTAAACACGGCATGTCGCATGTGCAAAATTTCAAATATCTAGCTTTTACAGTTCTTGATATACTTCTAACCGACGGTCACCGTGAGACACCCTGTATATACTATTACTAAATATTTTATATTATAAAATTATTTTGTCGAAATCATTATAATTGTTCATTGGACGATTCTTTGTTTATCCCTAAATACTTCTATGATAAGTTGTATTAGAGGTACCATAAGACTTTGAGAAAGATAATGTTTTCTACCAAGGCATTAGCACAGGATTTAACGAGGCAGAAATGATTTTTCTTATAGAGTTATGTTCAAACTTTAATTTGGTTGTAGTTTGAGGCTGTTACTCGATAGGTACAGTAACGTGCCAAAAAATTAATAATAAAAAGTTGGCTGCCTAGGTATCGCACAAGATTTAACAAGGCAAACAATTTTTTTCTTTTTTAACTATATAACAGCTATATTTTAAGAGTAATTTGAAGCTGTTACTCGATGAGTACAGTAACGTGCCAAAAAAAATTCAGGAGTGAGGACATGGCGAATTTCTGCACAAGTTCCGCCCAGGCAGCCAAAGATTTTATGGATGGTCTCTATAAGTACTAGCTTTTAAAAATCATTTCATGCTGTTACTCGATAGGCCAGCTTTTTTGCAGCCAGCTCTCGCTCTATTTTGTATGTATCCACCAAGAAGCGTTTGCGATGGTTCGATGCGTTTTCGAGTGGAATCTTTGTAACATCTCGAGATCGGTTCCCCACAATTGGCTCCCAAATGGGCTTTAAGTTTGTTCTCGAGTGAAGGTTTTGATTTGTAGCCCAGGAGTCACATTTCACTGTATTTGAGGCCGAGTGGCTTCCGTTTTAGCCAAATATTGTCTTTGTATGATAGACGTCTGTCCAAGTGGATGCCAAGATACTCTACCATTTTCGACTGTCGCAATGAGTGTTATGGGGGGAGAATTGCCCCTCCGCATCGTCAATGTCACAGGGACCGACTTAGTCTAGTTCGCCTTGATTTTCATGCCTTAAGCCATTTTTTGAATATTATTCACGTTTTCTTGTAGGCCTGCCCTGTGGCACTTCGAACGTTATGGGATAGAAGTCTGTGTGAGTATCCCGATACTTGATTTTAAACCTCCTCAAGGTAAGACATCAATAGCAGATAAAAGCTTGGTAGTATTTTCCTAATCTTCACTAATAGCTCGATGGGATATGTCTGATGAATGCAGCTGAGCAATACCGCCTCTCTTCTAAACTCTTGGAAATAACATCTTTTACCCGATGCACCTGATCCACTGTATAGCATGCTTTCCACAAAAAACAGTGTTCGGGAAACACCACCCAAAACTAGATTGGAGAGAAGAAGTAAATGAACCTTCTTTGCTGTGGCACAAGTGTTTGACCATATAGGATTTTCACTTCCTGCTCGACAACCTTTCAATGAACTAATTTAACCAGTTTAGATTCAAAAATGTGGCTGGGATGATATAAACAAGAAATTTAGTAAATGGTAGGTACCAATCAGCTGCCAAATTAAGCGAAGTGAAAGTTCCTCGTAATGTGATTTTTGGCAGCCTTGATCATTCAACATGGTGACTTCATGCTTTCCCGAATGGGAGTAAGCTCGCATATACTGGGCCTGATTTTTGGAGATGAACAATTCAACTAATACTACCTACATTGCGATTTCGTGGAGTGAATGCTAGAGTTGCTTCTATTATCACCATACCACGTATACCACCAGTTATACCTTCCTTTATACTGTTGGACTCTACAAGGGACCTTACATGAATGAAAGCAGATGACCAATGAGCAACCTTTGTGCAGGGTAATATGGCGAGAGAAATTCAGTGGCTTATCCTGAGTAACCGTGATTAACTTCATAAATCACAATGGAATGGTCCAGATTGGCTTCATAATCGTGAAGAATGACCTAAATCAATCTACGAGCCAAATAAAGCACTTGTTAATTTTGAAAGGAAAAGAAAACCTACCAAAATCATTACTCAAGCATCTTTATGCAATGTTGATGTTCGTCATTACGAGTCATTACCAAATGATATGTATTTACGGATGGATGTTGAGATATATCCATAATTTACAGAACAGTGGCCAAAGGCGTCTTGCGGAATCATTATCAGAAGGTAAGAGATCAGTAGAAATAACAGCCCTTAAAGTGGTACCTACAAACATGAATCGAAAATTACAGTCAGTACCCAAGGAATGAACAATGAAGTGTCCAGTTCAGAGTCCACATGGATTGATAATAATGCAGATCAGTGAGGGAAAAGTGTTGGGGGAAGGCAAACGATCAAAAGGATCCTCAGAAGAAGTCTTTAAGTCCTTTAAGTCCTAAACTCGGAACAATACCTGCGATGTCTGTGAAACGGGGGGAGTAGAAGTAGATGGTCCACTATATTTGAATAGTATATTAAAGTATAAGTGGATCCACGAATACTTTACGCTATTTTTTTTATTGGTTCACTTTGAAATCTGGTATTAAAATGGAAATAAGAACAACTAAATAATGTGAAATGGTTGAATTGCTAATGTGAAATCAGTATACCTTTCGTTGTCATGAAAATGAGAAAAACGGAAATTAATTTGCAATCTGTCATTTTTTTGACGTAACAAAGTACTCTTGACAGATCAATAACCAATAGAATTCACGTTTTTCAAATTGGTGATGTTAGTATGGCAACTTTAAAACACGCGCGTTTTTGAAAGTGCGATTTAAACACGCTGGGCTGTTGTTTAAATGGCTAAAATAGGACACCATAAAAAAATATGGATATGTATTTTCACGTGCGCAGTGTATAGATTTGTGCACTTTGAAATTTTCACGTCAGTTAGCGCTAATTCGTGCTCTATTCTAACGTTGGTCCGTTGCCATTTTTTGGTGGCAATGCTGCAATTTCGTTAGGAGAGATAATGCGTTTAAGATTACATAATTGGGCCCATTTCCAGATAGAAGAAGACTTGTCCAAAATCATTTGGAAATTTCTGTTTGCCGGGCCGGTTGGTGGGAACTCTTAATCAGTTCGATGAAGGATCTCCTCAAAAGAAATATTGGATTGAAGTCTCCAGAATCCCTTACTCCAGCACTCATTCTTAGACCAACCGGATAACTCTCTTTCCAGAAGGAGCCGGGTTGCCGGAAGGCAAGATGATTTCATATTCCTATCTACAGAAAGAGGAAATTGGAAACCTGTTTCGAACAGAATATTTGGCCCACCTTATTATCGATCGTCTGGAATCCCGTCACAAAGTTCGTGTTGGTGATATTATTCTTGTCGGATGTGACTAAGAAACGTGTGATGTGGCCACCGGGGGGAGCAATGGAGACGATTGATGGAAAGGATTGCAAACTAAATCCTTTTTTCCTCGATATCATTAACCCCTAATAAATCTCCCTCAGGACAGTTACTTTGTGACCCTTAAGAGTTTATGTACTTACTTATTAATATAGATAATTAAAATAATACCGCAAACACCTAATGTCAAAGGTTCGAGTTTGCGATTTCGTAGAATTGTGGAGCTAAAAGTTTTATTGTTAAGAAAAGAGCAAAACAATAACAATAAACACTAAGAAAAAACCTTCATCACCATGTCAAAGTAGGTCCCATCTCCGAGCCTGTTTTATACAAACTTATTAGAAAACAGTTCTTACCCCCAAAATTGAAATAGTTCCTATCAAAAAACTTATAGGTACCTACTCATACAGCACACATATATCGATATATCGGGAAATTATCTGAAAACTGTAACGAGTAGGTAGGTATTGAAATACAAAATCTATAAATTAAATGAAAAGTTTTCGAAATCGTAAAAATTATTGGGAAATTTGAATTGTGAAATTATAATATTGTGTAGAAAGTCGTTTTGTTGGCCTTTAAAACAAACGAATATGAATTTTTGGTTGTCTCATTCAACAAATTGAGAAGTAGTCGTATGACGCACGTCGAAAATATGAACGCAGGTGAAGGCAAGCTTGAGGCGCGAGCCAATCGAATGAGAGAATTTATTCCTACCATATTTTGATTGGTTCATCTTTGGTGCTCTAGAAGTATCTACCTTGAAAAACCAAAACAACGCCCACTTGCAATGTTATGTTTAATGCATTTTTGCAAAACTAAAAAAAACTTATCTTACGTCTGGCTTTGACTTTATACAGGGTAATATATCGTAGCAACGTCGATAAGCATCGTCGCGCGATGTAAATAGAGATACTAAATTTTTCATGTAAATTTTCTCCGCGGCATTGAAAAAAAAACGTAAACTCAAGAAATATGGGGAAAAAAGGCGTACGTTTCAAACGTTGACCCTCTTAAAGTCGTGTAAAAAGCGCCGCGTACAAGTTCAATATTCTATTAATTGATGTCGTCGAAAGTATTAAGAATTAAAGTCAAAGTGGAAACGTATTTATATAAGTAAGAAAATTGGGGGGAGTGTTTTTGCTATTAGCATGCCTAACCTATCCCAACTTGGAAGGCGCAAAAAGGTACCCCGACTAAAATATGTCCCTTTTTATAAGTGAAGCCGTTTTTCAGTTACTTTTTCAGATTGCTGCAACATAAACCGACGAGACATAAGAAACCAAAATAGAACGTTTTTGTAAACCACTTCCTTAACTGCTATTTACGATCATTTCTTGTACGTTACTGACGTTTTAGGGTAGGTCAAGTTCATTCTATCTTACTACTGTAACAGATTTTTAAATGGTAGGTATCTATACCTACGACATTTTTTTCTCATTAGGTTTATAAACTTATGCGCCGATGCTCATAGATGAATCAATATTAGTATCGAGAACAAAAAGAGCGAACAATAAAATTGGCATAATTTTTTCTCAAAATCTCACTCAGAAAACAGAAAAACCTACAGTGAAATTGGCAAAATCACGACTAAACTAAACATTCTTATGCATACCTAGATAGGTGTAAGTGTCAAAGGAATGAATGGCCATAGTTTTCCTGGGTAAAAATGATCAGTAAAGCATGAAATTGATGGAAAGAACCACGAATAAACAAATCTGGTAGCAGAAAGGGCAACAACGAGTACTTCTACTTAAGTAGACACAAGAAACAAAGATTTGGGATAATAATCCATAAATGAACAAAGTTCAGTAAGTTCAACATTTTCAAACAATTTCGATAGCCCAAAATACAATCGTATGGTAATCGCTGTTCAAGAAAACTATGAACGTGGATGAGCGAAGGAAACCTATCCCACGTAATGTGGAAATGATTCGTAATTTTTCAAAACAGGAAAAGTGGGTATTATTTTCCTCTTTTACTCGGTTAGGTAGGTATTCAATTGTGCGAAGAAGAAGTACTTCATTTAGGAAAAAGCGGAAGGATAAGAAGACCAGGTTTACTTCATCTCACTGTCCACTACGTCTTTGTTTTTGGGTTGTTCTGTGTATCTAGAAGATAATGAAGAACCTTCGGTTTTGTGCATGACGATATTAGCGGCATGAATATAAATGTTTACGGTGCGAAAAAATAGCACTTTCCAAAGTCAGCCAAAGCCAAAAATCATGAAAGACGTTCTTGGAACAACGAATGATCTTTTTTAGTTTTTTCCCCACCCCATTAAACGAAAGATGTGTCATTTGATTAAAGTGGAGAAGAAAACTATGTCAGCTTGTAGTTTAATTTATAACCAAGGGTTGTAATTCAAGAACTCAGACTAGATATACAGTACCATAAAACGGGGGATACTTTGTCACCCAGAGGTAACTTTCTCACCCTATCGCATGAACCATATTTATATTATTTTATTGAGATCTATGTTATCAATTTGTCTGGATCATTAGGCTAACGTTTTTTTACATGTAATTAAACATAATTAACCCACGAAATAATCCCAGGTAGTCGGAATTACTGCAATTATACTCAGTAGGATTTGGACCAAGCTGTAAATGCTGTTCAGGCTGGGGGATGAGCAAAAAACTAGCCGCCAAAACGTACAGAATACCACGTTCCACGATAGTTAATGGATGCCTTGGAAGACATCTGGCACCCATTGGCCGCTCAACAATCCTCAGCACCCAAGAGGAGGCAGGCCATCATTGCTAGGACTTTGGGAGTGGTAGCTGCCTGCGGATTCCCGCTAACACGCTTGGATATTAGGGCGGCACTGAAGAAATACCTAGATAAGGAAGGTATTAACATCCCTATCCTCAGAGACAACACGCGTGATGACATGATATTCTTCCTTTATGAAAAGGAATAACTTATCAATGCGTATAGCCAATGACATAAAGAGGTCGAGGTCAAGTGTTGATGAAGACCAGGTTCTTCAACAATATTTCTCCTGTGCTTAATGTGCCATTTTACACGACTTATAAGAACAGAACTTATGCATAAGAGGAAATGTTTCATTGTTAAGAATTAATTTTTATTTTTTATAATGTTATTTTTATGGGGAAAAGTTTTATTTTTTATAATGTTATTTTTATAAGAGAAAAAGTTTTATTTTTTGTAATGTTATTTTTATTTGTTTTATTTTTTTAACGTTATTTTTATAAGAGGAAAAGGTTTATTTTTTATAATGTTATTTTTATAAGAGGAAACGTTTTATTTTTAAGAATTAAAATTTTATTTTTACTCAGATATTACTGCCCATCTCTATTAAAATTAGTTACAAAATTTGTTTTTTATGACAAAAAATTATTTTTTTTTGTGCTAGGATAAATTTTGCTTTCGACTATCTTACCCTTGGGTTACTTTGTAAATAGACCGCAATAGAGCGCTCAAAAAGTTTATTTTCATATTGGTGACAAAGTAACACCAAATATCGGGTAACTTTGTCACCGTCTAAAATATTTTTTTTTACTAAGTTTGGATAAAATATTTAAATTTTAATGCATGGTTGGTTATGTATTAGTTACGTCATATTTTTTGTCCAGTGATATTCCTAAAAATAAGGAAGATACGAGCAAATTTGTGCTGAAAACGTGTTATTGGTTATCTATTCAATATCGAAATCGTAATTATAGCAGACATTATGGAAAATTCCCTTCGATACAAGCTTCATGTGACCACATTTGGCACTTATGGCACATAATCTACTGTTCGTAATTGGGTTTGCTATTCACATATGCTTCAGTACAAACCAAACAAAAACACTCTTTTTCACTATTTTTCACTTTTGACTTTATAATTTCTTTGGTTTTTTTGGACTTTCGACTGTTTTGTTCTTCTTCCAGTGCATCATTTTCTGGAGTGTCCATAAGCACCGCAGAATGTCGCTTTTTTTTGATCTTTGCGGATTGTTTTCCCTTGCATAGCTTTAGGCAATGGGCGAACAAACTCTGGAAGGAATGTAGTCTCATTTTTAGAAATTCATTGGGAAACAATTTCATTCCATCATGATTACAGAAGCAACGGGCTCTACTTTAGTTATTTCGGAAGAAGGAGGTGGGGACTGTGGTGGATAATCTATCACACCAGCCGGGCGGTAAACTAGGCATGGACATAAAGAAAGTTTCTTGGGCAGACGTTCTAGTTCAATTGTTTGGGAGGAAGGTGGTGGTTGATCTGTCACACTTGCCGGTAAAAATTCATCGTCGCCAAAAATATCTCGGTTAAAAGGTTCTAGGCCAGAAGCTTTGAAACTTTTCATTGTATTTACTGGCGTGGTTGCTAGGGGTACCCAGCGAATCTCGAACCCAAGATGAGGCATTATTAAGTATCATTGACTTGTCAGGATTATTTCGCGATCGACTATCTTGTGGAGAAGAAAAATATTTTTTAAATGGTCTCCTCGTAAAGCTCCAAAATCTTAACAGTTTGATCAACTTTCATCACCATAGAATTGCAGTTCTAACCACTTTCCATAGGTGAATATAGGTCCAACCTAAAATATCTGTAACTACAGGTTATTGCATCTTTAAAGGGATTAATTAGGTATATGTAAACTTTGGTAATTTGGGTTTGCCAGGAATTCCTAAATTTGAATTGGACGTTTCAATATTTTATGAAAGTGAGCAGTTCTTCCAAAATTTTTTCATTATAGGAAAAACCCAGAAAGGTTCGTATGTTCGATTACACAAAATAAGGGAAACGTCAGTCATCATCAGGTTCATTTAATACAAATTACTTCCAACACTGACTTTAATCGCAGTTTAAGGGAATGCTTTAAGGGAACACCGATCCGAATTCTATAGGCGATAAAAAATGTATATTTTCTATTTTTTGAGGAACCAAACCATACGCTTTTTTTTAATTATTTGAACTATTCCATTCGTATTTTTCAAGTCAGCTTATTTTCACTCCTTTTATCGTTTCAGATCGTGTAACCATGAGAAGGAATTGTAGATTTTTGGTGTCAAAATGTAATTTTTTCTTCTTTTCCCTACACAATTCTACAGCTTTGGGAAAGATCATGCTTTGACCGTCTCGTTCGACAAGCAAAGAGCACTTATTTTTCCTGCATTGAATTCTCGAGTTTAACACTTCTCAGTTGTCAATGAAGATGGTTGATTATACACTTTGAGCAGTTTTTGACTAAAAAATATCTTGGTTCTTACGTTTTCAGTCAAATTTGAAATGCATGAGAATTTCAAGTCTAGGGTAAGCGTCTTTTTTGGTAGAACATTCAAGTTTTTAAATTTTCATGTACCTATATGCTTTAAAATTCATCTGCTGATGATCAAAATTCGAATCCATAGCTATAGTGTTATGTTACACCGTTTCTGGAAGCATACAGGCCTGCAGCATTTATGGAAATATGTAAGTTTCTCAAAATGAGCACACACACAAGATCTATTTTAGAACTTCCTGCCTTAGAATCTGTAAAGTAGTGTTTTCCCCTCTTCATAGAAGAAAAGTTCCATCAAACCTCTTAAGAGCTTCTTCACATATCACTGCTACCGATGTATGTGAGTACGTGAAGACGAGACGAGACGAGAAGTATATAGTTGCGTCATCTAATTAAAGTATGTACCTGAATAATAAAATTGTTTTTTAAGATGATACCCTATGATATGCAGTTGACATCAAGCGATAATGGTTCTTGAGCTGCAGAGTTTAAACGTTTCTAGTGATAATGAATGTTCTAAGACCATAAGGAACGATTGTCGTCAATCTTGAAGTTCTCGAGAAAATATGTTCACCCAGAAAGTTTTGGATCTTGCCTCGATCAGCTTTATCTACTCTTAAAGTTTTGTTCTTAGAGGAAGAAATCTAGTTCAAATCAAGGTGCTATAAACACAATGGAGCTGTACCTATACCATTTGGGCACCAGAAAGTGAGGTGAAAACCTCACGTGGTGCTAACCTAAGATCGAAATTCTCTACAGGCAAAAGTTATCCATTTATCGAGCGTAATTGGAGGAAATGCGAGGAGGGCCATTGAAATTGAGCTAAGAAAATACCACCAAACCTATGTGCAGGTTCTGCTCCTTCAGAAATTAACATTTGGCTTCATATGGAATTGATTTCGAAGTGACACAAAAACCCCTTGAGTGACTTGTTACTTTTTACTGAAAATTATATGAAACTTAGAAGATGTGAGGAGATCGACTGAATGTAGGTAGGTATAATACAGGAACCTGCATGGTACCGCACTCAGCCAGAAATTCAATTTTAGCATGATACTGATGTGAATTTACGTGAGATTTGAAATGATAATTTTTTACTGATTAAATTAAGACTCTCTTTCTCACTTAAAAATTAAATAATTGAATTTGAAACTCTATTTGAGTGAGACAATTTCCATCAAAAATTGTGAAACTCGGGAAATGTGGCGAAGTTGATAGAAATTGGCCTGAATATGTAAGAAGGAATCTGTGGGATGTCACTCACTTAGAAATGAAACTTTAGCGTGATACCAAGGTAAACTGAGGAACCAAACTAATAACTGATGTGTGTTAGTTTTAAACTAAACTCTATAAGGACCTGAACTATTTGAGTGAAATTTCAATTCGTAGATACCGAAATTTATAAAAATCAGGATAATTACCGACGGTTATAATTGAAAGTAAGTATTAATACGAAACTCGACAAGGTGCTGAACAATTATTTGAGAATCGCTCTTTACGGCAAACTAGAGAAATATGAGAGAGGCAAATGAGTTAAAAGAGGACAACAAGATTATTGGTATGGTATCACTCACTTAAAAATGAAACACTTCAAACCACCATAATATTTTATGAAACTGTACATGTTTCAACAGCCAATCTGTCATCATCAGAAAACAATACACTGAAACAGACTCTTTTGTTCCTGACACCGCACAGTTTTATAAAATACTATTGTGCAGGTTTTTAGTAGTTGCAGTGTTGTGTTGAACGGCCATAGTTCTTCGTCCTGTGTAGAATTAAACTTTTAGCTTTGACGCTCAGTTAAAAATGAAATTTCAGCTTGATAATGATATTAATTTCCAAAATCTCACTCATGTAGAAAACGAAAATAGAAGAAGTGAGTGAGTTTGAAACTCAAAGAGGAGGGGAAGAGTTGTTTAAAATAAATTTTTGTCGTACATTATGAAACTCTGGAAATATGGAAACTGAGCCGTACCATCTGATTGAGATGGTATTTTTTATAAAAACACTATGAAAGTGGAACTATGAGAGCACAATTGATATTCAGCTGGAGGAGCAAGACGAAATCTATATCTACCAGTCGCCAAAAGATGAAATTATATCTTGAAACTGATGTGAAATTCCGGAGATGCAGATAATTGAAATTAATGAATATGACACTGAGCTGAAAATGTGGCGGGGGAGATTGAAACTGATCTGAATGTGTACAGCACCACGGTAAAACTAAAATTTTAACTTGAAACGAGATGAATTTCTGCTGAAATGACAGCAGTGAATGAATTTGATGCTCACCTGGTATTTAAGTCAGCAAGATTGATTGAAAAGGATCTGTGTGGCAGCACTCGGCTAGAAATGAAATTTTTGCTTGGTGAATTTTGGAATTGACGCACATGAACACTATGTGAATTTGAAACTGTATATGGTCGATTATTTATTACTGATTTACAGTCACACGAAATTCATCATAATACAAAATTGCTTTTCCCAAGGTGCTTCTGAGTAATTCTTTGACCATACGAATAAGACCATCCTCCTCACCAGGCAGCACCAGGTACAATATTCTTTCCATTGTCTGAACAGATTACCACAGGTCGTTGTTTTACTTATAAAACGTTCTTCTCTCTCCAATTCATCAACAGTGAGACATCCATTACTTCTTTCGCCAGGTACTAACTTTGAATTCTCAATAAATCCAACCGATAACTTGTAAAATATTCTTTGTGGAAAATACTTGCAATACCAACGACCTTCTTTTGACTCTTCCTTATTTAACATTGAAGAAACTATATTCGTTCTTCTTTCCAAATTCAGTTCATTTTCGTCCAACCACAACAATTTCAGTAGAAGGCCAGTTTTCTTTCGGTAACCGCAGGTATTCCACTCCCTCTCACCATTTCGATACAATCAGCTCTTGCACAGAACATCTTGTGGATGGAAGATCAGCTGATGAATAGCCAAAACTACTACAATTTCGAACAAAGAAGCAGCTTTTGAAACTGAGATAATTGAAACTATTTTGTACGAATTTGAAATGGAACTACTTGAGTGAGATGTAATTTTTAACTGAAATTGTGGGACTCAGTAAATGTGATGGAAATCAACTGGGATTGAACTGAAAACAAATTATCGCTCCTAGAAAAGTGACACGTGCGGTAATAAGCCGTGTACGAATGTGAAGCTCATCTACTAGTGAGGTGTCATCTTTAACAGAAGTTGTGAAGCTTAGTAAATGTGAGGATGTCGACTGAGATTCAACTGAAAAAACAGAATCAGTCTACAGTTATCGCTCCTAGAAAGGAGACACGTACGATGAAAATCAAAGTTAAAGATGTGCATGAATTTGAAGCTCATCAACTACTTGAGTGAGGTGCCATTTTTAAAAGAGATTCTGAGACCCAATAAATGTGACGAAGTCGACCGAGATTCAACTGGAGGAGAATGACAGAATCAGTCTATTGTTATCGCTCATAGAAAAGTAACACGTAGAATGATAATATTCTAAGCTAAAGCCCTGCATGAATTTGAAGCTCATTGAGAAGTTGATCAACCACTTGAGTGATGTGTCATTTTAATAGAAATTCTGAGACTCAATAAATGTGACAGGGTCAACTGAGATACAACTGAAGGAGATCGACAGAATCAATCTACAGTTATCGCTCATAGAAAATTGACACGAGAACTTGATCAACTACTTGAGTGAGGTGCCATTTTTAATAGAAACTCTGAGACTCAATAAATGTGACGAGGTCGGGCTGAGATTCAACTGAAGGAGATCAACAGAATCAATCTACAGTTTTATCGCTCATAAAAAAGTGACACGTACAATGATAATCTAAGCTAAAGCCTTGCATGAATCTGAAGCTCATCGAGGGGTTGATCAACTATGTACTTTAGTAAGGTGTCATTTTTAACTGTTATTCTGAGACTCTGTAAATGTGATGAGGTCTACTGAGATTCAACTGAAGGACATTGACAGAATAAATCTACAGTTACTGCTCATAGAAATGTGATACGTACGGTGATAATGGAAGGAAAAGCCGTGCATGAATTTTAAGCTCATCGATCAACCCGATCAATCATGTATTTTTAACTGAAATTCTGAGACTCGGTAAATGTGACGAAGTCTACTGAGCTTCAACTGAAAGAGAACGACAGAAACAGTGTACAGTTATCGCTCATGGAAATGTGACACGTACGATGATAATCGAAGCTAAAGCCGTGCACGAATTTTAAGCTCTTGGAGAAGTTGATCAACTACTTTTGAGTGAGGTGCCATTTTTAACAGACATTCTGAGACTCAATAAATGTGACGAGGTCGACCGAGATTCAACTGAATGAGATCGACAGAATCAATCTACAGTTTTATCGCTCATAAAAAAGTGACACGTACGATGATAATGTAAGCTGAAGCCTTGCATGAATTTGAAACTCATCGAGGGGTTGATCAACTATGTACTTTAGTAAGGTGTCATTTTTAACTGTTATTCTGAGACTCTGTAAATGTGATGAGGTCTACTGAGATTCAACTGAAGGACATTGACAGAGTCAATCTACAGTTACCGCTCATAGAAATGTGATACGTACGGTGATAATGGAAGGTAAAACCGTGCATGAATTTGAAGCTCATCGATCAACCCGATCAACCATGTACTTGAGTATTTTTAACTGAAATTCTGAGACTCGGTAAATGTGACGAAGTCTACTGAGCTTCAACTGAAAGAGAACGACAGAATCAGTGTACAATTATCGCTCATGGAAATGTGACACGTACGATGATAATCGAAGCTAAAGCCGTGCATGAATTTGAAGCTCTTCGAGGGGTTGATCAACTATGTACTTTAGTAAGGTGTCATTTTTAACTGCAATTCTGAGACTCTGTAAGTGTGATGAGGTCTACTGAGATTCAACTGAAGGACATTGACAGAGTCAATCTACAGTTACCGCTCATAGAAATGTGATACGTACGGTGATAATGGAAGGTAAAGCCGTGCATGAATTTGAAGCTCGTCGATCAACCCGATCAACCATGTACTTGAGTATTTTTAACTGAAATTCTGAGACTCGGTAAATGTGACGAAGTCTACTGAGCTTCAACTGACAGAAAACGACAGAATCAGTTTACAGTTATCGCTCATGGAAATGTGACACGTACGATGATAATCGAAGCTAAAGCCGTGCATGAATTTGAAGCTCTTCGAGAAGTTGATCAACTACTTGAGTGAGGTGCCATTTTAATAGAAATTCTGAGACTCAATAAATGTGACCAGGTCGATTGAGATTCAACTGAAGGGGATCGACAGAATCAATCTACAGTTTTATCGCTCATAAAAAAGTGATACGTACGGTGATAAATCGATAGAATTTTTAGATTCCCGCACAGAGTTGAATTTTGGATGTACAAATTGGAATGAACTGAGCAAGTAGGATATGAACTATTTGAGCGAAACGGGTTATTTTTCCTGAAAATGATGTGGTTGAAATTCCAGAAATGCAATTTTGGCTTGAAACCGATATGAATGAATATTCGAACTGAACTTGGTGAATTTAGGTACTCGGCAAGGTGCTGAACAATTGTGTGTGAATTTAAATTTCCGTCAGAAGAATTTTTGTAGGCATTTGCACGCGTGACTTTTTGTAGTCAAATACAAAACTAAAATTTCCCCTTTTTTATTAACGTGCACGTTGAAATGTGCTTCATTTCATCATTGAAAATAATTATTTATAACGGCGTTTTTAATGCCTTCCCATATGAAACAACAATAGATTTTTTTTTTCGAAAACAAAAAGAGTTTTATAGCTTTCTCTTTCTAGTAATTGTCAAAGAAAATGGGCGGAGATAAGAAACGAAGCGAGACGAATAGCACCGAACGCATTTTATAACGTGTCAGGACCTAAAGTTGTAGTGCACGTTCGGTTTTAGCGAAGGAAGCAGAGGGCGCGTCGTCGTTTTAAATTTTCACATTCGCACGCGTACGTCATTGTGATAACAAAAAAAGGCGCGTTTTTTAACTAGTCGAAAAAAAAATGATATCCCACACCCCCGTTTACTATATACTTATTGTAAAGTGACAGTTTTGCAGTGATTTTTTTCCCTAACCCCTCTCCCAAATAAACTTGAGTTAATTTCAATTAACGAGTGCGTTAAATAAGTTTAATGAACTTTAAGGTGATTGTCACCTGTTTTAATAACAATAAAGTGACTTGACTACTTTTAATAAAAAAAAGTGCACAAATTTTAAACTCGCCTAAAAAAGGGACGGTTTTTTTTGTGTATTGTATTTGTTGATAGTTTCGACGTGCGTCGCCGGCCTATTATGTAAAAGGTTAAAATGGGCATTGTTGTGCGTTGATTAGATAAGAAGAAGTTTTCATTAAAGTTGCTACGGTTGTATTGATTTGTAAGTAAACCTGCTTTTTCTGATATGGAAACATTTACTTTTGTGTGTATTTATTTGTCTGTCTAGATTACTTTTCTGTATGTGATTTTCTATTTAAAAACCTTTGTGCATACTTTATTGAAATTGTTTTTATCATACAGTCATTGATAAAAACTGAACACCTGTGCACATGCTTTATAATTTATAATTTATAGGTTATTGGAGTCTCGTCTTTACAAAACAAAACATTACTTACAGTTTAAAAAAATCTCCTACTATAATAATTGTACCATAAATGCACTAAAAACGAGTAGTTTGATATGAGAATTTATCCATGTGGACTAGGTACATATGTGTGTATTTTGAACAAATTTTCGAAAAATTTCCTTAAAAAATTAATCCACGCTTGTCAAAAATTATAAAATTCGTAGTTTCCTAAATTCCCAAATAAATCCTGGATTTAATCAAGGATTGAAACGGAAATACGTTGTATAGGTAATTTGGTCTTGGGACCAGTGGATTAATTGCGTGTCAGATTATTATTTAACGTAATTAGTTTGTTGATTTTTGGTAGTACCTAAATTTTAAACATAATGGCGGATTTCGAGTATCATCCCCTACGAATTTTACAATTTGGGCGTCACCAGGGAATAAATTTTAAGGCTTATTTTACAAAAAAACACTTTTACCCTTTGACAATTGAAGAATTGTTGACTTTAGGCCTCTGTTTTGACAAACAGTAAGAAAACCTAGGCGACAGTTAAGTACTTACCTACGCCACTTTAGAGAATGTCTTCCTAAATAAATATGTGGATGTATCTTGTGACGTACCTACCGCCTTTTCTGTTTTCTGATCAAAAATACGGTGATTTCGCACCCCGGCGATCTTACTTAAAGGGAAGAAATTTCAGGCAAGTCCTCGATCTCTCGATTTCATCCCTCACTTAAGAACGAGAGTTGGTTGCCTTTGAACTCCATCAGTAGATTTGAACATACTTTTTCCCATTTTTATAGGTAATACTTTCGTGTTTTCCGAAAAGCTTAACCAGGATTTGAAAGATCTCTACCATGTTAAAAAATAGACATACATCCAAAAATACAAAAAATATACCGACAAGGCATTTTTTTGAAAGAAGGGTCAACGACTCACCCTATTTATAAAAAAGGTAACAATCAGGATTGGGCCAATTATTTATAGAGACAAATTTCGATTAGCTCCCCACTGGCTAAAGTTTTCGCATGTTGGAGAGGCTGAACACAGCACCGGTTTATACATTACGCACGTGCGTAGGACCCGGTCAGTGCGTAGGGCCCGGGCAAATCTAAAGTTTGAAGTTCATTAATAGGTATTATAGGTACTATAGGTGTAGCGCAATCAATGCGTTTAATATTAATTTTGACTAAAATTTATTACTGGTCATATACCTATTTTAAAAGAGTTTATTGCAGATGAACATTTCCTCATCCCTTTCTAAGTAAATAACCTTTGTACTTCATTATGCCGACACAAGGGGGGTTTGTGAATCAACGGCGTAACTATCATGGTAACTATCAGCCTCGCGGAACCCGGGCCTGTGATCTATAGGACTTTTCGTAAAATATTCCTCTTAAATTACTGAAGACGTATTTTAAAAAAATTGCAAAATGTAAGTTTCATTTTCCAGCAAGTTACAGTTTAAAAAATCTCCTGCTATAATTGTACCATATGCACTAAAAAGGAGTACACTAAAGTCTCGTTTAACCGAATACCGATTAACCGAATCGCATCGCAAAAAACACGTTTTAAGATTTTGCAAACAAAACTAAATTTTAACTATATTTTTACATAAAGTTTTCCTAGGAATTATATTTTTATTTTATTCTGTTAAAACTTAAGGTTTAATATGTACATATTGTGTGTTTTCAAGAAATAAATAGAACAGTTTTGTGAATTTTAGCAAGTATGTAGCACTATCTACCGTCCTACGCACGCTTTGAAGGCAATTATTGACGAATCACGAAATCGTCTTGTTACACTGTATATACACAAAAATACCGATTTTTTCGGTTTAACCGAATTTTCGCGTAACCGAAGCAATGTCGGTCCATCAAGTTCGGTTAAACGAGACTTTAGTGTAGTTTGATGTGAGAATTTATCCATATGGACTACATATTATGTGTGTTTTTTGAACGAATTTTCCAAAATTTAAAAAAATTAGTCCACGCTTGACAAAATTTACAAAATTCATATAGTTTCCTACATGATTAACTTCCCAAATAAATCTTAGATTTAGTCAAGGATTAAAACGGAAACAGTTGTAGGTAGGTAATTTGATCTTGGGGTCAGTGGATTAATTACGTGTCAGATTATTATTTAACGTAATTAGTTTGTTGATTTTTGGTAAGGTAAGCTCAACAATTGAATGTTAATAAATGAAGTACCTAAATTTTAAACATGATGGCGGATTTCGGGTAGCCCTTACGAATTTTACAATTTGGGCGTCACCAGGGAATAATTTTACGAAAAAACTTTTACCCTTTTGACAATTGAAGAATTGTCGACTTTTGACGATATTGAATTTTTTTTACAAAAAGTGTTAGTACAAAGGCTTCTATTTTGACAAACAGTAAGAACACCTAGGCGACAGTACCTACGCCATTTTAGAGAATTTTTTCGTAAATGATGTATCTTGTGACGTACCGCCTTTTCTGTTTTCTGATCAAAAATACGTTGTCTTCGCACTCCAGCGATCATACTTAAAGGGAGAAATTTCAGTCAAGCCCTCGATCTCATCCCTTTGGTTGCCTTTGAGCTCCATCAGTAGGTAGATTTGAACATACTTTTTCCCATTTTTATAATACTTTCATGTTCCCCGAAAAGCTTAATCAGGATCTGAGAGATCTCTACCATGTTAAAAAAAGCATCGCATGTTTAGACACAACCAAAAATACCGACAAGGCATTTTTTTGAAAGAAGTGTCAACGGCTCACCCTATTTATTAAAAAAGGCAACAATTAGGATTGGGCCAATTACTTATAGAGACCAATTTCGATTAGCTCCCCACTGGCTACAGTTTTCGCACGTTGGAGAGGCTGAACACAGCGCCGGTTTATACATTACGCACGTGCGTAGGGCCCGGACAGTGCGTAGGGCCCGGACAAATCTAAAGTTTGAAGTTTATTAATTCAATCAAAACGTTTAATATTAATTTTGAGACTAAAATTTATTACTGGTCATATATTTTAAAAGAGTTTACTGCAGATTGAACATCTCCTCGACCCGTTCTAAGTAAATAACCTTTGTACTTAATTATACCGACACAAGGGGGGTTTGTGAATCAGGGACGTAACTATCAGCCCCGCGGAACCCGGGCCTGTGATCTATGAGACCCGGATGTTATGGCACTAATATTTGAATTTTCGTAAACATTCCTCTTAAATTGCTGAAGACGTATTTAAAAAAATTTGCAAAATGTAAGTTTCATTTTCCAGCAAGTTAACAATTAATGTGAAACATTTCAATTATGGAAGAAAATTTTTATTGCCATAATTTCCGGCCTACACTTCGTTTACGTACGGTGTTGTTTGTACTCGTACCAACCATAAATAAAAATAGATGCGCCGTATTTATTGTATTGTATGGCATAAGCTTCTTGAGAATTCAGGCCTGCCATTTTCATCTTATGAAGCTATTTATAATATATTACTCTGAATGATTCTCATTTTGATCGTCTCAAAAGCAACGGAGGTAGAGAAAAAAAAATAGATTGGCTTGTATCAAATTCAAAGTTTTGCTATGTATGCAAATTGTTGTGAGGGTGGGTGGCGATGGGGGGGGGCAATGTTACTTAGTCCTGAGACTTCAAGTAATTTCAGATGAATTCCTGGGAATTTAGAAATTTCATAGCGATTTCCTTTGACTCTTCAGGAATTTCACAGCGATTTCCTGTGACTTCAGTGATTCCACAGTTATTTAATATAAACTTCTATATAAATGACTAACGGTAAAAATCCTTATATGCATTCGAATATTATAAACAGTGATACTAGCATGTGAACTCCTCGAATAAGAATATGATAAAATAATGAATGAGGTAGGAAAAAAGAATAAATACAATTAAAGGAAGTTTTGTATTTTAATTTTTATTAGATGAATAAAAAAATAAAAATAAAACAAGAACAAAAAGAATTAAACGTTTTCACCTTTTTTTGAATTTTTGAATTTAATTGAAATTTGTCTTCTACATACTTTCAAGAGTACGAAAGGTAATTGGCCAATTAAATTTATTGGCCCTTCAAAAAATTTTGTTTCTCGACTTTTGGACGTCGTCTATGGCATAATATTTTTTCTTTTTCTAAGAATATTGTAGGATTTTTTTGTGCTCTTCCTCATTACCACGTACACGTAGCAGTCTGTGGACGCTTAATTTGCTATAATTTTTGGTTAGTAACCAACAAAAAAAACCGTCATCACTTTGTCATTAACTTTTCAAAAGCCCATAGGGAGGTTACTTTCTGAACTAGAACCATAACCTCTTTCGTCAGAATCTTTTAAATTAAGCTCCCCAAAAGATTCTAAGCCATGAGGATCGTCTTCGTCTCCTCCATCTTCATAATTTAGCAGGTGTTCTGCTCCCTGAAGGTTCTGCATTTCATTTCTCTCTGATGAGTGATAAGTATAATGATATGATATGATATTTGATTGTTTCTCGCATTGTTAATTCAGGTTCAAACTCTGGGTCATCATCTTCGTAGACCTCGTCATAAATGTTTAAATTTATGAGTTCATTCCATGAACCGTCGGTAATTTTACTCTTTAATTTTTGACAAATTTATTTGGCATCTTTCAAGGCTTTTTCTACAACCTGCTTAATCTGATCGTCTGTCAAAAATTTGTTACCCATACAACCGCGTCTTCTAAAAATTCTCGAGATTTCTACGATTTCATAGGATTTCCTTTGAATTCCAATGACTTGGTGAGACTTCACAAGATTTCCAATGATTTCAAGTGACTTCCAGTGACTATTCTTAAGATCTCATGTGACTTCTTACGATTTCATATGACTTCGAGTGTGCACGAGACTTCTTAGGAGGTTAACCCTCGATTTTTTGTGATTGCGTTGACCACTCCCTTTTACGGCATAAGGGGCGTCGTTCCAAGCTGGTTTTCTTCGTACCTGACTGATAAATGTCAACAGGTCGAGATAAACTTTAAAAACGGCAGTACTATAACTAAATTTTTATCGTCACCGCTTGCTGTAATCGTAGGAGTTCCACAAGGATCTATTTTGGAACCCATCCTTTTCATATTATTTATAAACGATATCGTCAATTTTCTCAACTGCTTAGTCTTACCTATACCTATGCAGACGGTACGACTGCGTTGATCTCCGGTAAAACCGGTGATCTTAGTATGGCTTTTGATTGCGTTGACCACTCGCTTTTGACCTACGGCATAAGGAGCGTCATTAGAAGTTGGCTAAAAAGTGACAAAATTAAGAAGACCATAATGTTGCTTTAAATCCGTTGACTAAAAGCATATTATGGAAGAGATCTGATATCTTGAAAGGGATGATTTTCTCAATAAAATCGATGTCCTTAGCGTTGAGTAGAAGGTCATTCTACGGGTTGGGTTGGACATTTGGGTATTGTGTAATGTGTGTTTCTAAAAATCCGCCTTTGGGGCAGCTACAGTGCCTAAAGGAGACTAACTACAAGGCACTTACTCTACACACTAGCATATCTACACATGCAGGGTTATTGGCGTTATTCGACATTGAATATTACAGTTAAAATATTTCACTTTTAAAGGTTTTATTTTAG
This sequence comes from Pyrocoelia pectoralis, assembly GCA_036250285.1. Taxonomy (NCBI): domain Eukaryota; kingdom Metazoa; phylum Arthropoda; class Insecta; order Coleoptera; family Lampyridae; genus Pyrocoelia; species Pyrocoelia pectoralis. The sequence goes on from CM070083.1 coordinate 22,635,761, forward strand.
GGGTCGATGCGTTGATGGGGATGATTGTAGGTAAATTTTCGTGTCCCAATACCTAAAGATATTTTTGAAATGCCGTTTCATTCAAGTTTATCTAACAAACGTTAGGATTTTTGACATATTCAATATTTTGTGAATATGCAGTAACGATTATAATGTTTGAATGCTCAACATGTATTTTCTTTTTTTAAACGATATTCACGAAATCGCTTGAATTTTATGCTCCCTTCATTTTTTGTCAACTACAGATGAAAAATTTATGCTTTCCCACATCTAACTTGTTCCACTTTCATGGAAATTTTGCTCATTTTAACAAATTTAATAATATGTATAGGTATCCTTTGGTAGATCAAAAAAAATTTGTAAGAAACAGTTTAACAGTAAATAGGTACGTTTAATCAATAACACAGGTAATATTTTTGTAATAATCTTATTCTCAATCACGCAATGAAGACATAAAGTTGATAATTGCGTTCATTTCGATATAAATAGAAATTGTATATTAAAAAAGTGAAATCGCAGTTCACCAAAAAGTTTATAAAAGTTCCTCTAAAGCCATCTAGAAAATCATCCATGGACAATACCTACTGTGGGAACAATGCCCGAACAACCAAAATTGAGACAGAAGCATTCAGTTTTAAATACTAAATACAGAGATGCAATGGCCTTAATATAGGTATCATTAAATGTATATGCGATATAATTATTTCTCCATTGACATATTTGCTGAATCAATATCTCGAGAAAGTGTATTAAAAATAAACACATATAGGCACGCATATAAAATTTTTAAATAAACAAATTAAAATGATAAAACATCAGTTTTTTACCGTTATCTTTATAAAATTCTTCCTTGATGTTATCTATTTACCTATACTTTCTGGATGAAAACATCATTTCAGCTGGCGTAAATAGGTTTTTATAAGATCTAATTGAGCAGGAGTGTAGCTATAGATAATTTTCGGGGGGGCTACATGAGAGTTCGTCAGGCCGAGTCAACTATCCCCTATTCGGTAATGAGAAAATTTACAGCTTACCATGTCATTTAGAACTTAGTGCAAAATGTTAACCTATTTCGGGGGGGGGGGGGGGGGGGGGGCACTGTAATTGAGTAAATCCTTTTTTTGTATCCGCGTACCTTTACGAATTGTATGTTGCAGGCTATTAGTTTTTAAAATTGCAAACCTTTCTAAAGGTGACTTGTCTATAACTCTATACGTTTCTCGGAAGTAGGTAAAGCAAAGATTTAATTTCTTTGAAAATTTTATTTCTAAGTATATGAATATCACAGTTATTTTCCTGTTCAAGGATAACGTGCAAAACATACCAATGTTTAGATCTGTTTAGATAAACTTACCTTTTTTGTGTCTAAATTGGTATTGAAACAATTTATCAAATCCTTTGGTACGATATTATTTCAGATGGAATGTTTGAATGATGCAAGGGACAATTGATGCAAAAATGCATATATTGTCACTAAAAAAATTCAAATAAGGATTCCTCCAAGGATCTAAAAAATTTTTTCAAGTAGAACGCCCTGTGTATCTTAATGCTATAGAATAACATTTTTAGTAATCGTTCAATAAATACAGGGTGTACCTCGGGGTGTACCAATATTACGACAAAGTTCGGTATATGGCTTATTTCAAGAGATATCAAAAAATGTTGTTAAGAAAAATAATAGATGTCCGTAAGAACCATATTTCTAAATTATGTTGAACCATACAGGGTGTTGCATAACTCCGTTACAAACCAAACATATGATTTTTTAAATGAGAGCCCCTGCATATTATGTCAAATTTGGATTGACCACATTTTTTCGAATCTTTTGATATAAGCACATGCACATCTGTGATATAAGGTTTTGCTACGTTATACAGAGTCCTTTAAAAGTTATGGACACGTTTATGTTAAAATCGTAGCTAAATCAACGCCCTCTAGCTCACTGTACGTTACAGAAAAAGACAATTTCTTGGCTAATCAAGTTTCGTAATATGATGTAATATCTCCTCATTCGATTACACTTCAATTATTTTCTCTCTTTGTGTACAGGTGGATCGAAACTCGGACTTTTCATTTTCTTTCTTCTTTTAAATGGAACACTGCATTTAATTGCGTAAATAGAATCTTTGATTATGTAGCTTTAATTTTTGTTCTTCCACTTACAGTATCGACTGTAAACAACTTAATAACTCAAGACAACCAAAGCTAGGTAGAACTTGATGTCAGGCTTCATAGGACAATCTCTGTAGCCTAGCGCGTTTTTGCACAGAGCTATCCAGAAAGAACCTGCGGCTACTTGTAGACATACTTTCTGGGCACTGTAAACTTAACAAGCACATGCACTGCATGGGCTTCGTCGAATCACCATCCTGTAGAGGATGCTACACAGACGACGAGACGGCGCAACACATGCTTGGTGAATGCCCCGGTGCTTGTCGAATTACGACGATCCATGTTGGGGAAATCCTGGCCGGGCATGGCTAAGATTAGAGCCGCTCCCCTCTCAGCATGCTCAGGTTTACCTCACGTGTGGGATGGCTTGAGTGACGTTGCGGGGTCGAACGACTTTAATCAGGGAGGCAGCACAAAGGGCTCGAATTGGTGGCCTATGTGCGCGTGGACTTCTGACCACCCTCCCATCGAAATCCAGAATCCAGAAGTGTAGGAAGACGCTTGGTAATTGAAAAAATAAAAGGAGTGAATGCTGGAAAGCACCAACAGGCACATGCTTAGAGCTTGCAGATAAATCGATGAGTGAAGTAGAAAGAACAGAAATTATGGGTGACTTGAAGTTGGGGAAGGAGATAGGTTCTTCCTTCAGTGTGCTTGGTGATGGAAAGCGGAACAGCCTCACTGTTCCTGAACTACTATATTAATCACGTTAATACCACTTGAAAAAATTACAGCCCCTTTTTAATTAAAAAGACGATAGGCCATCACATAAAAAGGACAATGATGCCATTGACCTACATCATTATCTTAGATCAGTTTCAAAAAATAGGGAAAAACGATTAAATTTATCTGCATACAGCATCAAGTAAGAAATTAAGATTGGTATTTCGCATCTGAAGAATTTCGAGCCGATCACTATCATTGCCTTAAACATCGTCCATTTGGTTCAAAATTGAAGAATGATCAAAACAATTTAACAATTCCATTAAAAAAAACACTCATTGATTGTAATTGCCCGATTGAGAAATCGTTACCAACTTAAAAGTTAAAAACAAATAGGCTTTATACGTACATAATATACACATGCAAACCAATTTTGTTAAAACAGGAATCCATTTGTAACAAGTGGGATGATTATAGGTTATTATTGCGGTTGCATGCCACCGTATCTCATTATTTCGGATTGTTTTTTTTTTCTTCTTCTTTTTATTCACTGGTAGGTAATAATGACCGTCCAAGCGCTCAGTTCATATTATAACTAATCTCATTCATTTTAAAGGTGAAATACTTCATTCATAAGAAGATGATTCCCTTATTTAAATTTGAAATTCTTTTTCAAATTTCGTACTTTTATCTCAGATTTGGTGATCTTTTTCGTTTACTAATTAATTAATTTATTTATTAAGTAACGGGATTTATTTGCTGTTCAAAACAGAAAGTGAAATATTTTTAAACGCTGATTTTCCTTATATTTTTTTCATATAAAGGGTGATGCTGGATTTTCACATCCCCTGAGCTTTAATGAATAACTCTCCACCTTGTAGGTCACGACTCACGAAATAATGTTCCAATTTTAATCTAGATGTATCACTAAAGGATGTTTACAAGGATTTTGATGATTTGAAGAATAAGAAAAGTGGTGGATCAGAGTCAAATGTGTCAAATTACAGACCGGTGTTTATTCCTAATAGTGTACTTGATAATATTGTTGATAAATTGCTTGCGAGTAGTGTGAGTAATTTAATATTATTTCTTGTCAGCATGATTTTGTCAAGGGGAGGTCAGCATCTTCTCTGTTTTTCAAGTTATGTAAATATAATTATGGATAAGAGTCCCCCAGGGCTCCATACTTGGGCCACTACTCTTTCTTGTTTTTTTAATGACCTACTTTCGTTCTTCAAATTTGTATTTTACCTAATATATGCAGATAATGTGAAGCTTTATAGACAAATTAAATCTTTTTATGATGTCGTTTGTTTAGTGGTGTATCAACAACCGATTGCATTTGAATATTAACAAATTCGATATGAAGGTTATCACGCATCAAAAGTGCGTAGATTATCCTCAGTATATGTTGGGAAATGAACGACTGAAGGTAGTGTCTTGTATTAAGGATTTGGGAGTCATTTTTAGTAATCGGTTTACCTTTTGTAATCACATAAACCGTGTAATAAACGCATCATATGAAATGGTAGGCTTTACTAAAAAGTGTGCACGTGACTTTGAGAATACTAAAGGAGTTATGACGTGTAGAATGCATTTGATTTTGTTTTTCCAATTATTTTCATGATTTCACATCGGGGGGTGAAACGGCCGGGGATGAAACGTAATAGGGGCCAAACATCCCGGGGCGAAACGGCGGAGGGGAAACGTCATATAACCCCCTATCATTGAACTGTATGCTAAAGAAACTGGAAAGGAAAGGCGCATAAGTAACACTGAAGCCCAAAATCTAGGGATCTTTATCTTTTTCTTTCGCACGCAACGTTATACAAACGATGACAGGGAGCGATGCGGCAGTTATCTCTCTCATCTGCTTAACTACCTCGGTAAGCTAGAAGGCGACAGAAACACCTACTTCGCATTGTATTTGTCAGCTTCAACGCCTATAATGCATTGCAATCGCCCGTATCCCTTCCAGTTGCTTATAGCATACAGTTCAATGCCCCCTATACAACGAAGGTCGATTGAAATTGGTCAAAATCATTTTCTTCGTTATATATTTTTTAAATAAAATTTTTAAAAAATTAGTAGAGATACCCCCTCTGGTGTGCCGAGGGAGGGTTGCTGGAGCAACTACCTTGGAATTAAGCTTCTGCTTTTCACATATAACATAATTAATGGGATAATTTACTGTAGTGAACTTACTGAATTGGTCAATTTTAATGTACCTAGGTCCGCCAACCTTCGCAATTAGGTTCTCTTTAAGATATGTAGAACAAGAACACAAAAATTTCAGTATTTCTCAATTTTTTTCTAGATTTGAATTATGTATACAATACTTTGTTTAAAAATGAATGAATTGATATTTTCTCATGTAATCAAACACTGTTTAAAAAAAGGTCTGTGAATTATTGCAAACTACACTTAATGACCAATAAAAAAATAAAGAAAATAAAAATAAAAAAATGATTAAATAGATTTAAAAATATATTATTTTTCAAGCTGTGTAGAATAAATTAATTAATTATGTAGGCTGTTTGGGGTATTGTGCCCTGTAGTCTAACTTAACACTATAATTTCACACTATTCAGTAATTTAAAAAATTGAAATACAGCCTAATTCGTCAACCTCTATCGATGGGTATTATGTAATGGCTATTTAGCTTGGTATTTAGATATTAATCCTTTTTTTGCCCGACACATTGAAGGATATGCAAAACCAAAGGTACTAGAACGAGTAGGTACTTACTTATCAAAAACTGTTTGGGACGAATTTTATCTGAAAAAGTAGTGAAATAGTGAAGTACTTCTCTTTAATCGTGGGCTTTACACAAGACACAGCACATGTGGTTCGATACTTTTTATAAATCATTATTTTGATAACACTAGAAAAGGGAAACAACCATAAACTATTGAACGATTTTTAAAGAAATGAAAACTTGCATTTCCCAAGCGTTAGGTATTCAATGGGCAATCAAATTTTGCATCTGTTTTTGACAAAAAATACAGCCTGTCCTATTTAACATAATACTGTAAAAACCAAAAACCACAATAAAATCGTAGGCGTTTCGACAGCAGAGCTGTCATCATCGGCGAGCGATTTAATAAATTTTTATTGTGGCTTCTGATTTTTGTAGTATTTTGTTCAACGGCCACAAAAGGTTCCAGTCCTCCATAATCTATTTGCTATAATTTGGTATTAATTTTTGGACATCTTGTATACCTAAGTATGTACATTTCCGCCCCACGCTTACAAACATCCATTTTTATCACCAACCGGTTGGGATTCGAACCATAGACCGCCAGGTATAGTTTATTGGTATACCAACGGTACATCCACTACACCATGTACGGCCACCAAAATTTAAAGTTATTACTGCATATTTACAAAGTAGTTACAGATATTCCAAAATAAAACCTTTTTATAGTCAAGTAGTTTAGCCTTAATATTCCGTGTGTAACCCTATATAGTTTAGAAGTAAAAAAGTTGAACATATGTCTAAAATAGTATAGCATCGGGATTAGCAAGCCAAAATTTAAGAACAAACTTGCTTCTTCGTACCTTATTCATTAAATTTGCAAGAAACCTAGGTCATTGGTATTCTACCAGAAATCTACCACTTTTTCATGTTATTGAAGGAGGTCGTCGCTTTCTTTGTGAACTCGACAGAACGTTTGGAAAAATAATGAAATAAGAAAAGGGAAAACACTCAGAAATTAAGGAAGCGCTCAAATTCTGAGTTTTCTGTGTTGGTTATCTTTAACAAAGAAACATTAGGAAGACACTAAGAGGCCTATGTTCCGGTGGTTACTTCTTCATCAGTACTGAATCTGCGAACAGGAAATAGTCGCTGAGGGCCATGGGACAGCAAACCGTAGCCCAATTCGAATTCATTCAATTTTGCCATGGTTTGATTGATTTGTGACACGGTGCATTGTCATGAGGCCGTTTATTCGCGATTTCATCCTTCAAACGCTCCAACACTGTTGATTGTTTTTCTATTTTTGAAATAGTCTATGAATATTATTCCATGTGCATCCCAAAAAACGGACGCCATAACCTTGCCAACCGACTGTTGCGTGTTTCCATGTTTTGGAGTGGGTTCACCTGGCCCTGTCCACACAACTGACTGCCGATTGGACTCTGGAGTGTAGTGATTGAGCCATGTTTCGCCAAGAGGCAATGTTTCATCACCACACGAAATTATTTTTTATCAATTGTTTTGAAATTAATCAAAATGATGTAACTCACGAACCAATGGTCCAATTGCTGTCAAATTTCGACACGTATTGTTTGAAGGTTGGTACTAACAAAAAATCATATGGAATGAATTCTAATGACGCCATCTATGTGTCAGTCTACGAACTTTTCAGGTGAACGAATATATTATGAAAAAGTGTAGGTAATATCCCAAACAATACTATTTCAAATTATGTTAGAAAACATGGATGACAAAGTTGTTTTTTTTCTTTTTAGCTGCTTATTATTATATTTTCGACAATTTGTAGTTACCGAACTATAATTTAGCTTTTTGAAACATTAAAGATGATGGCCTTCGAATCATTGATTTTTTATGGGTGGCTTACTAAATCTTTAAGTGTCTTGCAGCGGGAGGAAATGGAAGGTACAAAATAATTATGACACTTTTCAAACAATTAAGTTTAAATAAAAGTAAAGATGGATGAATGCGCTCTTAATTCAAGCATATTTTAGCGTTTATTATGATCTACGTATCGCTCTCCAAGTCATCACCTTGTATACACTGTGTCCGTAAAGTATGGAACAAATTCATTTTTAGCTAAACAGACCATTTTAAGAAATAATCCTGAAACACGTCGATTTTTGATTTTAATTTACCGTATTTTAAAATAATAATCTAATATACAGGGTGAATTTCTTTCGAGTAATGACGTCACCGCCATTTTTTTAAAATGGAACATCCCCATTTTGTTTCAATTTTCGGATTACTCTAGCTGAGCTGATTCCAAAAATGTATCACATGTTGATTCCAATTGGTACAGGGTGGACAAAAATAAATAGTTTTGTGTACCAAACATGTTTGGAAACAGCTCATTTTTATTAATCTAAAAATGTAACAAACTACAGGGTGTTACCTTTCAACCAATTGCCGCTAGACAACAAGTATTTTTGATAATATTGTTAATTTAACTAATAAAGAATGTTATGTGTTACTTGAGCACACACAAAACTATTGTATTTTTGTCCACCCTGTACCAATTGGAATCAACATGTGATACATTTTTGGAATCAGATCAGCTAGAGTAATCCGAAAATTGATACAAAATGGGGATGTTCCATTTTAAAAAAATGGCGGTGACGTCATTACTCGAAAGAAATTCACCCTGTATATTAGATTATTATTTTAAAATACGGTAAATTAAAATTAAAAATCGACGTGTTTCGGGATTATTTCTTAAAATGGTCTGTTTAGCTAAAAATGAATTTGTTCCATACTTTACGGACACAGTGTATATTTATTGAGTCAGTGTATAGTTACCTATAATTTTATGGAATGCTTGTTCTCGTTTTTTAATGATTTGATGAGCAATGGTTCTCAAGCAGTATCGGTTTTGCAAGGAGTGATATTATGTCGGTTTAGGAACAAAACTAAACAAAATGTTTTCCAAACTTATGTAATTTACGTTGACCAAGGTATGTGTTGCGAAAATATAACACAATGATGACTAGCCCTAGCGGACGTCTTTTTTACACCTAAACGATTTCCGTTTTCGAAACTTTCAATACTGGAACCCTTTTGGCCGTTGTACATAACAACACCCAATAAAAATTTATGAAATCGTATAGATACAAAGTTTTTATGGTGGTTTTTGGTATTGAACACTTCCAATGAAAAATTTCATAAAATGCCATATTCCGTAATGTTAAATTGCTTAAATTCATAATCAAAATCAAAAGCCACTTCCAACGCTTCTTTTAATGAAAAATTCTATGGTTAAAAGCATACAAACCCTTTGTTTCTTTGAAATATTATTAAAATTATGGCGTACACAGGGTGCTCCACTTGAAAAATGAAGAAGTATTGATTTGTAATTAACGCTACCATTTCTGTCTCTAATTCTTCGATTTTGTTAGCAGAATTAGCTCTTTTATGGTCATTACAAGAGGTTTTACTTCATCGATATTACCTATAATGTTAAATGTCTTTTTTAGTTAAATGTAATTAAATATTTCTACACGAGTGACCATATCTTTTATACAATTTTCAACTAAATTTTTTAAAGCTAAAGAACAAATACTTAAATTAAAATCTCCCCCCCCCCCCCCCTAAAAATATCGGGAATTTGTTAATAAACCCAACAATTTCTCGGATTCACAACTGAAATCGGTTACATAATACGACCCTATCCCACAGGATTTCATATAATTAGTACGGGGTTGGTCAAATACCCGATTAGTTTGGAAAAATTTGTATTGTTGTATTGATGTGTAAATGACCTATCAAGTTCAGTAAAACCAAAATATTATTCATTATACAGGGTGGGGCACCACATACGGCACGGAAGTTGGTGCCTAAACTATAACAATTTATAAAAATGTTTTTATATGCATACATGTAGGTCAATAAGAGCTACATTTTAAAAATATTTATAAATATACAGGGTGGTTCAAAAAAATGTGGCGTATCAAAGTTATATTTTTTTAAATGGAACACCCTATATATCATCACATTTTCGTATTTTACGTTAAAAAATAATGTCTCTTTCTTAACAATTCCCTATACCTATCTTTTATGGTTTTCGAGATATCTCGGTTTTTCTCGAAATACAGTAGGTCACAGAAAAAAGAATAACGGCAAAATGGGTAGGCGTAAAAGAAATTGCTGTGGATTAGTTGATTTGAAGCCTTTTGGCAACTATTTGCAATATTTACTATTATGTAGAAAGGTACAGGGTGTTCCAGAACGTGCGAAATATCATTCACTCCTGCTAACTTAAATAACTTGCTTATTTTAAATAGAACACCCTGTATTTTTTTACTCTATTCGATACAGTAAAATATTGTCTTTAAACGATATTAGGGTTCCCTATAGCTAAGTATAGTATTTTTCACGTAACCAATGGATAACGTGTTTAAAAGTCAGCTCTATGTCTTTCTCTTAGGAGTATACCTGAACGATACCTCCAATTCTTACAATTACTGGCAGTTATGTTTAGTTGTTGATATTTTTTATAAGCTTTGCTAATTATTAAATATTACAATAAATTATTTACAGCGTTGAGTGATTATTCAATGTTTACAGTTGATTCATTGTAATTTTTTTGGTTTCAACTATTTTAATATTGAACTGACTGAAGTAATGTGGGTAAAGCACAATTCAACAACTTGGCTGTAGGAAACGTCTAATAAAAGTAAATTTAACAATTTCAGGTATTGTTTACAATAATACCCTAAGAGAATGACATAGAGCTGACCTTCAAACACGTTATCCATTGGTTACGTGAAAAATACTATACTTAGCTATAGGGAACCCTAATATCGGTTTAGAGGCACTATTTTACTGTATCGAATAGGGTAAAAAAATACAGGGTGTTCTATTTAAAATAAGCAAGTTATTTAAGTTAGCAGGAGTCAATGATATTTCGAACTTTCTGGAACACCCTGTACATTACTACATAATAGTAAATATTGCAAATAGTTGCCAAAAGGCTTCAAATCAACTGATCCAAAGCAATTTCTTTTACGCCTACCCATTTTGCCGTTATTCTTTTTTCTGTGACCTACTGTATTTCTAGAAAAACCGAGATATCTCGAAAACCATAAAAGATAGGTATAGGGAATTGTTAAGAAAGAGACATTATTTTTTAACGTAAAATACGAAAATGTGATGATATATAGGGTGTTCCATTTAAAAAAATATAACTTTGATACGCCACATTTTTTTGAACCACCCTGTATATTTATAAATATTTTTAAAATGTAGCTCTTATTGACCTACATGTATGCATATAAAAAGATTTTTAAAGATTGTTATAGTTTAGGCACCACCTTCCGTGCCGTATGTGGTGCCCCACCCTGTATCTACTTAAATAGGTTTCAGATGTATTATTACAAGTCAAAGTGTAAATATTAGTATCGCCCGCGAATATGTCAATTATTATAATAGATGTGTTGGTGAAATAAGCCCTTAGAGTGTTCAAAAGGTATAAATATAGAAGGGTGCGTGGTTTATACGGGGTAGTAACTAGTAACACCAACTATTCATTCAGATTTAATTCTAATGAAGCTGAAATGACTATATGCGATTACTATATTTACACGAGACTAATTATTCAGACCGCGCGGTTAGACTTGTCTACATTTCTGTAATTATAACGTATTTCATATCCACGACTATTAATATAATATAATTATGGTATATTGATTACATTCCAATATAATTGTTACATCATAATTCCGCGCCTGTTAATACTGGCACCAATTGTCCTTAAATCATCAATATACCTAATAGTCTTGGTGATCTGATGAAAGATAAAAATAAAATATATATGTTTGCTATTTTAATTTTTTGGGCGTCATAATTAATTAATTCTCTAACGAGAAATATACGAACGTTGCTTCTGTCTGTCGGCTTCACGATATTGAAAAATATTAAAGTGAAATCTAGTGAAAATGAACTTGAAAATACGAAATTATTGGTTTATCTCATTTTGCCTCCCATACAAGTTGCACCTCACGCCTCAAAACCTCCAAAATTAATGGTTGACACTGCAAATTTCGCAACCTTGTACCCATTTTGCCCCATACATGTTCAATGGGGAAAAGATCTCGAGATCTTGAAGACCAGGGCAAAAGATGAATCTGGACGTGTTAAAAAAAATTCAATTGCTACATGATGACGGAATGAATCTTCGAGCTCTTGTAAGTATGGTAGAAGGTGTGTTCCAACCACCTCTACAATATACCATTGTGCTGTCATATTGCCTGAATGAACACCAAGGGAAACCTGCTCCCATAATCGCACCCGCAGTGCGGTGTACGTATCTCTCAACCGTAAATTGAGTATTCCGTCGTTCATCCCCTCTTCTTCTGACTCATACGATCATCTTGCATGCCTAAACAAAATCTAGATTCGTCACGATACCATTCAAGATTCTAATGAGATCTTTAATTGCACCATTGCTGTAACCGTTGCTGACAATGATCCGCAGTCAAAGGAAGCACAAGTTGCGAAGGATATGGTGATGACCCAAAACTTCGGATTCGGCGATAATTTCTTCTAAGGGTTACATGGCGATCTTCTTCATCAATTGCCCGAGTAGAAGAAAATCGGTCTCTAAATGCCAATTGCCTTAAGTGATGATCTTAACGCTCATTCGTTCTCCTTGAGGCCCCGGTTTCTCTTTTACGACGTTCCTGGCAGTCTTCAAACCATGCACGACACACTCGCATTACAGTAGACCGATTTCTACTGATGCGGTTAACAAAAGAGCAACAACCAAAACAATATTAATCAACAATGAAAAAGAACCTACGAAAAACACAGACCGAAAGAATTGGTAAAAATTATTAGGAACTGCCAAATGGGACGTTATTACATTACCATTTAATCTCAAATCCAAAAAAAAATTTTGACTTGGGCAGGATTCGATTTATGAGAAATTTTTTGGGGCAAACACAAAAACAAACCGGAAAGGGTAATAAATTTACGTCAGTCAATGAAATTTCAAATAAAATGAACAGATACCCAGACAGAACGACCGACAGATAGACGAACGGCTTTCTTATTATGATGTCAGCCCAAAAAAGTTTCAATAAAAAAATCCAAATCCTTCTTGGTGTTGCAATTTCTATGTCACTTAGTATATTTTATACAATTGATAGCGGATCATGATCCTCACGGCACACAATTTGCTGAAAATGCGAGCCCGCAATTATTGTTAATTTTGGCTTCTTATTCGTTGCCATAAACCTTATTGGACAGAGTAATGGCCAAAATTCTCGGATTGGCCAAGTTTGTGCTGATGGCAGGAAGCAAGGTCAGGCCAAAATATTATATTGTCGCTCTGATTATGAGTATTGTTATAAAGCAGTTTTGGTAAATATCTTTGGGTATCCACAACTTTTCATTACCAAAAAGCCATCCCATGTAGCATTTAATATTGGTGTAATATTGGATTTTCATTGTAAATGGTATATTGGTAGAATATTGGTGTAGAAGCGATATTATTTCAATATTGGGGAAAATATTTATACAACATTGGCCCATTATTGTTTTGTGATGTGTCCCAAAATAGTAAGAAAGGGGGTGACCTGGGCCAATCCAGAGCCCTAACTCCTTCTTCAGGAACTCCATTCACTTTGTGTAGACTCCATCGATCGATCGCCCGGTCAGCAGTCAGCCGTGATAGCATGATACCACTGAGCTACGGAAATATGAGTACCTGTATATAATTTTGGAATTTAAAGTTGAACACTATAAAATATGTAGGAGGGCCTGCATAATTGTGATTATTTTGATATCTCTAAATCGGCGGATTTTGAGAAAGAATCATAACGTTATTATTTGTGAATATTTTTTTCATTTTGTATATCCAGTAATATTGAAAACACAATATTGTTATGTTATTGATAAATAAATATTGACTTTATACAACGTGTCCAAGATAAGGATGAACAGCATGGGGATCTTGAAAACGGTAAGAGGTACGCCGCAACCAACGAAACACCCTGTATTCGATAGTATTTTTTATGACGAATTTAACCATGTATTACACATTATGGTTTTGAAGCAAATTTTTTTTAAGAAATATTCGAATTAATATTAGTGTTTGATAAATTTTTTTTATGTACAAATTTAACAACTCCAATCTTTTAAACCTATTTAATTAAAGTTAAATAATTACAATAACTGTTCAAATAGGTTGTCCTTATTTTCTGGACACAGGTTTACTGTGTTTATTGAAATTTTTCTTAAAAATAAGCTTCAAAACCATAATTTGCAATACATCGTTAAATTCGTAATAAAAAATACTATCGAATACAGGGTGTTTCGTTGGTTGCGGCGATATAAAAAAATAAAGTTGATGATGGTTCCTCGGAGACGAAACGTCGAATAAAAAATTTGAAAACGCCATCTAATAGAATTCAAAAAGTGACAATGAAGAAGTATCTTTGGTTTTTAAAAATCTTTTAAAATAAAGGTAGGAATTACGAAAAAAGAAAAACCCAAAAATCGCATTTTGTTTTAAATCTCGGAAACGATAAACAATAATAAACTTTTTCAAACTACATGTGAACATGCCCTAAATTATACAACTTTTCTCTAATTTAAGCACCTTCGTATCTCTTACCGTTTGCAAGATCCCCATACTGTTCATCCTTATCTTGGACACGTTGTATTGTATTGTAGTAATATTTAGTAAATATTGTAAATATGTATTTTATATTGCTTAAATATCGATTTTCAATATTTAGTAATATTGTACACGCAATATTGGTACACTATTGTGGGTACAATATTTGAATTTACATTAAATAGCAATATTTACTAAATATTACAAATATGTATGTTATATTGCTTAAATATAGATTTTCAATATTTAGTAATATTGTACCTACACGTAATATTGGCAAGTACATTATTATGTGTACAATATTTGAATTTACATTAAATGACAATAATTAGTAAATATTGCAAATACTGTTCTTATATTCACCAAATATTGCATTTCCAATATTTGTATAATATTACAAAAATATATTTCCTCAGTATTGGCTGCAGTTCAACAATATTGCCCCAATCTCTCTATATTGAGGCAATATTCCGCCAAGCTAACGCCAATAAATGGTGCTACATAGGATGCTGCAGATAGGTTAGCTTGCAAAGACATTATTTTTGTTTGGAGCATGAGTACCATTGGAAAAGAAAATAATGGATTTCTTTGGCATTAGTATAGATAGCCCACCATGTATATTGGTGTTATTCAACGGTGTTACCAAAGTCGTTTGAGGGTTAAAAAATTGTGTACTTTGAAAATGTGGTCGATGCTTCATATCCATGAGATGACAGAAGCATTTCCATAATCTCCACCTCAAAAAAACGTTTGCTTTGAATCCGAAGATGTACATCACACTATTTCAGTGATTTCACAATGCCTTCCTGCTTTTAGTCATAAAGAGAAGGGTTAATCGGATAAAAGGCTTTAATAGATACGGGTTCTTAAATTAATTGTCTTAAAGACTGAAGGCAATGGTTGAATAAAATTAACTACATCATCTCAGTGAATAATTGGGCTGCAGTAGATGTAGGGTTGTGGTTAAAAAGAGAACAGAGGGTGCTATTTCATTTTTAAGCATTTTAAGGGAATCTTATCCAGTTTAGTGATGTCGATTTAGGGTCTGCGCCCTTGTTGAGTTGAATTACAAAAGCAAATTGTTTGCTAATTTTGTTCAATTCGTTGCTGACCGGTGCATGGTGCGAGAAAACAACGTTATTGAGCAAATACAGAGCCACAAATAATCCTTGAAAGTTTCAGCGTCCCTCACGCTCACGACACGGAGATTGCTTCAGCGACTCAAAGCTCTTGTGGGCCTTAACACAGGCCTTGGCCTGTAAAATCGATCACACACTGTAATCGCTTTGAAAATCTGTAAATCAATCCTGAATCACAACTGAGTTCTGTTGTCCATCCATTGATGAAGTCCTGACGAGTCTATGGAAGCGCTACCTTTTTGGCGGTGTTCGATGGTTGTTGAGCCACCAGACCAGAAGTTTTAGCGGACCAAACCCGATCATTTTGACGATTGTGCGCTTGTTTTACGCTCAACAGCTTCTCATGGAGAGCCTTGCTGCACACGCTTCCGAATGATCTGCCTGTTTTCCTCGCCGTGGCCAAATTCTTTCAAACTATTAATCGCTTTTGACACAACCTGCTGAGGCATATGAAGCAGACCATTGGCGTTTCGCTTGGTAAAAGACCTCTCAAACAGCAATATGTTTGCTTGACATCAGTAAATACTAAAACACTTAATATGTTAGAGGGTGGTCAAATGGAAATGCAACAGACTCAAGTACTCTATCGGCGTTTTAGTCCAAGAGCTGGCTGCAAAATCCATAAAATCTTTGGCTCCCTGGGCGGAACTTGTGCAGAAATTCGCCATGCCCTCTCTCCTGAATATTTTTGGCACGTTACTGTACCTATTGAGTAACAGCATGAAATTACTCTTAAAACATAGCTTTTATACAGTTAAAAAAGAAAAAAATTGTCTGCCTTGTTAAATCTTGTGCTAATACCTAGGCAGAAAACTTTTTTTAATTTTTTTTTGGCACGTTTCTGTACATATCGAGTAACAGCTTCAAACTATAACCAAATTATAGTTTGAACATAACTCTATAAGAAAAATCATGGCTGCCTCATTAAATCCTGTGCTAATGCCTAGGCAAAAAACATTCTATTTCTCAAAGTGTTATGATACTACTAATACAACTCTCATAGAAGTACTTAGGGATGAACAAAGAATCGTCCAATGAACAATTATAATGATTTCAACAAAACAATTTTATAATATAAAATATTTAGCAATAGTATACAGGGTGTTTTTTGGCAGCTTTAATTAAACATTTCTGGGAAAGTTTTATAGATAGGTTTTTGAAAATTTGAACTTAGGGGTTACTCTGAAAACTGAATCGATGTAAAATATTTTCAAAATGGCAGCGCTTCCGGAAATGCCGGAAGTAGCTTGAAACTTCGTTATTTTAAATGGGAACTATTGCATTTTTGGATTCTACGTGAAATTTCAATTCTCTTAATACCCACATGTCAATATCTACAAGTTATGGTTTTTAAGTTATTTTCACTTAGTTAAAAAAAAATGGCGGATGCAGACGGTAATTTAGGAATTGATTAGGTACTTGAAAACTGTTGCAGCTATGGCAACCGAGTATTCTCCAAAATACAATAAACCTCGAGCACTCTTGAAATACATTTCGATTCAAAAGATTTTAATCGCACCAGCAAAGCGAATTATGGCGATTAAATCTTTACTAAATTTGGCCCAGTCTGACCAAACAAGGTTCTCAAAGAATCTTCCTGGTTCCTCAACATTAGATATTCGCAAAACTCAATTCGTCTTGAGAGGTCAACTGGTTGCATCAAATGCCTATTATGATGAGAAAACGAGGGATAATGGCAGTTTTTTAGGGTTTTTTAGATACAACTAATATTTACGCCCAAAGCAATTACCTAGTGAAGAACGCCGTGAAATATCCAAGTACATTAATATAATTTAAGCTTCATCTTCAACATAGGGTCTTAATCTAGGTAATGGTTTACAAAGCTTTCAATATTCGAACAATTTCATTTGGTCGCGGTTTCCATTGTTGGTACGTTCACTAGGACGCGGTCTTTCTGGATATCGTTCAATGAACGTATGACAAGCATGTGACGCGATTCAGTCCATTTCACCATAAATAACAATTAGATTCCAAAAATCTTAATATGTAAACCATTGCGCGCCATTTTTTTCCATTATCGAAAAACAGGTGACGGTTTAGTATTACTTGATTTGTTCAAAATTCGATTGCCATGGTCCATGTCACGGTCGACTACTAAAAAAATCCAAAAAAACTGGTATCAATGCAATGAAATTGGAAAGTCAGAAACTATTAAAGATAGGGATAGGAACATATAATACCAAAACATGCCCATTTTGATTCTCTATCAAATACAATAGTAACAAAATGGTCATTTCATTTAAAAAATCTGAGTTTTTAGTCTTTGAACTTTCCTAAATTTGGAGCCCCATAGTTGCGAGCTCATACGCAATTTAACTTTCTTTAACTGCACCAAAAGAAAGCCTTATTCCTCCTCTACGCGCTGGAGAAAACTTGGTTGCCATAGCTACAACGGTTTTCAAGTAATGAATTCATAAATTACCGTCTGCATCCGCCATTTTTTTAAATAAGTGAAAATAAATGAAAAACCATAACTTGTAGATATTAACATGTGAGTATTAAAAGAAGTAAAGTTTCACGTAGAATCCAAAAATGCAATAGTTCCCATTTAAAAAACGAAGTTTCCTGCTCCTTCCTGCATTTCCGAAAGCGCTACCATTTTGAAAATATTTTACATCGATTCGGTTTTCAGAATAACCCCTAAGTTCAAATTTTCAAATACCTATCTATAAAACTTTCCCAGAAATGTCTAACTAAAGCTCCCAAAAAACACCCTGTATACTATTACTAAATATTTTATATAATAAAATTGTTTTTGTTGAAATCATTATAATTGTTCATTGGACGATTCTTTGTTTATCCCTAAGTACTTCTATGATAGTTGTATTAGTGGTATCATAACACTTTGAGAAAGAGAATGTTTTCTGCCTAGGCATTAGCACAGAATTTAACGAGGCAGCCATGATTTTTCTTATAGAGTTATGTTCAAACTATAATTTGGTTATAGTTTGAAGCTGTTACTCGATATGTACA
Organism: Pyrocoelia pectoralis; assembly: GCA_036250285.1. Classification (NCBI taxonomy): domain Eukaryota; kingdom Metazoa; phylum Arthropoda; class Insecta; order Coleoptera; family Lampyridae; genus Pyrocoelia; species Pyrocoelia pectoralis. Next base: position 22,654,065 of record CM070083.1, read on the forward strand.
GAAACGTGCCAAAAAAAAAATTAAAAAAAGTTTTCTGCCTAGGTATTAGCACAAGATTTAACAAGGCAGACAATTTTTTTCTTTTTTAACTGTATAAAAGTTATGTTTTAAGAGTAATTTCATGCTGTTACTCGATAGGTACAGTAACGTGCGCAAAAACATTCAGGAGAGAGGACATGGCAAATTTCTGCACAAGTTCCGCCCAGACAGCCAAAGATTTTATGGATGGTCTGTATAAGTACTAGCTTTTAAAAATCATTTCATGCTGTTACTCGATAGGCCAGCTCGCTCTATTACTTAGTTTTCAAAGTTAGATATCGTCCTCCGTCGTATTACAAAATTTTGCGTGGGAAAGGTTACGCTATAAACTACCTTCATAAGGGGCCTTTTCATAATTTGAATAAGCCATTACTACAAATAACTAATTAGAGAAAGGCACACTGTTAATTAGAATATTGGAAAACGTACTATAGTGATTGTTGATTATTAACAGTGAGAAATGGCTCTTCGATTTTCGAACCTTTTGGCTTTTTACGTCGCGTGATCTCAAAGTGAAAAGTTTTTGCAAGTGAAATTCGGTGTGTATATTGTGACTATATTTTTATATTAATTGAAATCTCGAACGGGTTCCCTTCTTATAAGTTTCCTAATTGCCAAACCACAAATGTTGACAAAGCATACCTATAACATTAACAAAAGCAATTGTTTTTTCTCTTCCGCGACACGCACCGCTGTAACTATAGAAACAAAAAAATTGGGTGTCGAAATTTTGTTATATTATAGTAAAAACTTTTCCTCAACCGAAATTGCATACGCCATTTAAAATGTTTTATTTTTGTCTCCAGGTACACGATGTATCCGTGGTACCGCGATTCTATGGGTGGTCAATTGGGTCAACTATGTGGTCCAATGGCCACCACCATCAAGACTGAAAATGGTTACAACGATTGTATGTTGGCATTAGATTATGCAACGCAAAGTAAGGTAAGTGAGATTATTTTTCTTAGAAATTTTAGTTGTTGGTAGTTAATTAGTGGAAGGGATTAAATAAACAAAACGGAATTGTTTCATGTTTACTTAACTGATTTAAAATTCGGCTTTATTTCGAATCCTTTCAATCCTTCTCCGCAACAAAATGTCTCAATTAGCATTTCAGATCTAGGTGGTCATGTTTACATAGCCTCAACATCCTGACGTTTGAATTGTGCCGCGAATGTTTATGAGAGTTTAGGGTTCGTAATGCCAATTCGTGCACGAGAAAGGATTTTCAAATTAATCGGCTGGTCATTTTTGTACCTAAAATTACTCTTATCTACATTAGTAAATGAATCCTTGCATCGTTTAACAACGTTTCACCTGTTTTTACTTCAAGCACACGCGTTATGCAAATTTGATCGCTATCTCACTTAAATCGCTTTATTTAAATATTATCATATTGGTAATTTATTAAAATTTACAGTCATTCGAATGCGTGAATTCACGCTTCCTTTTTTAGAAATGTATTTATTGAAATCGTTCAGAATATTGACCTGAAACAAATTTGCTATTAATACATCGCACATTGAAATAACGTTTTCGCCATTAAATATGAGATTCTGAGCATTTGAAATCGTTGAATTTTTCTCCGCGCCTTTAATTAACGTTACATCTGTCCAAAAATCAACGAACCTGAAATCATTGAACACTACGATAGTTGTATCAAGGGAAGAACTATGTATTCCAAACTATGATGCGGTACATTGCATCAGTAGATTGTTAGACAATAGTAGGTAATAGTTTTTTTTATTCTTAAAGCTTCCTTAAGTGATCCACTAGTGGCCGTACATGGTGTAGTGGATGTACCGTTCGTATAACAATACACCTGGCGGTCTCGGGTTCGAATCCCGACCGGTTGGTGATAAAAATACCTCCAGACAGTGATGTTTGTGCTTACAAATACGCTTGTATAGGGCTAATGATTGATGCCCTCAACAGGGCGGAAATTTAAATAAAAAACAGTGCATTTCAATATTTAAAAATATTCGAACAGTCATATGAATTTATAACCGCAAGTGACGTACAAAATAGATACGTGTAACGCAATTGAGGGGTTGTTTTCTTTTTGTATACGATAAGCAATTATTGATAACAATTTGTTGTCGTTTATCCCTAGAAATTAATTTCAAGATCATCCCCTTTAAGCGTCCACGATACAATAAGCAACATAGACCGCCTTGAACTCCCTAAAATACGGTAGCCATAATTTTGCCAGCTGAAGGGCACGTTTTTTGCGTTTTGGGGCTTTCGTGTGTCGCCATTCTCTTGGATTCAGGAACAAAACCTAGGTTTCGTTGGACATCACTCTATACGTTTCGAGAAGAAAGCGTAGTTGACACCTCAATCCACCTTTGCTTTTCAACGTCGGTAAGAAGTACAGCTCGACAGATCTAACGATGCGGGTGGGAGTGCGCAAAGTTGAAGTGAGAGAGCACTAGGAGAAACAAAGACGAGCTGCAGTAAGTCACTCCGCAGTGGCTCAAATGCACCTTCCCTTCCACTTAGTTTAATGCGCATCTGGGTGTGACTCGCATCGTTTGATCTGTCGAGCTGTACCAGTACCCATCTTGCACAAATTTTTTTACGGAACTGTAACTCTTTTATAAACAACGGGTTCGACATTTCCCAAAGTTATCTCAAGAAATCTGTCCATCATTGCAAATCCGTTCGCTGAATGTTTTCCCAAGTTACAAGCACACCGTGTGTTATAAAAAATTACCTCTAGGCTAGCTCTCGAATGTCACCACGTACCAGACCAAGCGACGAACAGCAATGCTATCGAGTGAAAGAGCAAAAGGCAATGAGAAAGCCGATAAGTTAGACCTCAAAACAACCGTTTTATGGTCCAGAGACGTCTCTTCCACTTACATGATCAACTGTAAAGGTGGCGTTTCACGCCTTAAGACACCCAAGCCCAGCACATGGCTAGGTGTAACTTGATGTTAGATTGCCGTCATGCGAGGGAGGCCTCCTGAATTGGAGCTTCGAGGAAGAACCTGCGAGTACTTGTGGGTATACTTTCTGGGAACTGTAAATTGAACAAGCACATGCACCGCATAGGCTTGGTCGAATCACCATCCTGTAAAGGATGCTGCATAGACGACGAAATGGCGCACCACATACCTTGTGGCTACGATTAGAGACGCTTCCCCTTCCAGCATCCTAAGGTTTATCGCACGTGTGGGATGGCTTTAGTGATGTTGCGAGGTTAGACGACTCTAATCAGGAAGGTACCTAGCACAACGGGCCCGTGATTATAATAGGGTGCGCAATTGGGGTATAAACTGTTCTGAATATGGCAAATAAAAGCCATGACAGGTTTCTATTGTACTTTTCACACCGAGAATTCAGTATGGCTAGCACAGGCAATGCATTTTAAATGGGAGAAACCCGGACAGGGTTGCCGTCAGTGTCTCGCTACAAAGAGCACACGGATACCCCGCAGATAGTATTTATAATTATTGTAACAATATTAATACATAAAGATAAAAAAATGCCTTTGATTTTTGTACAAATTGTACTTAATAAAAATAGAATGCATTGTTTTTTAACAAGATTATTGTTCCTAATTAACCTTAAAATAAAGTTAGATTCAAGCGGCGCAGTTTAGTTGAGGTCACACCTGATTCCTGACCAGCCCAGTCATGCCCACATAAGGCAACGGCGCGCTCTTACTGAATTCTCGGTGTGAAAAGAACAATAGACAATATATACAGGAGTTTCTTTCATTTCATCAATTTTTTTTACAGTACCGGCAGCAAAATTACGGTTTAAGCTTGAACCCTTCTCCTATATTTTTTTATTGTAAAATAACGTGTTGAAAAACAAGCACATGTTTGGTAGAATCACCATTTTGTTACACTAACGACGAGACGGCATACCACATACTTTGTGGTACTTGTCCAACTGAGACGATCCATGTTTGGGGGTATCCTGGTCAAACATGGCTACGATTAGAGCCGCTTCTCCTTTCAGCATCCTCAGGTTCATCTCACGTGTGAGTTGGCTTGAGTGACGTTGCGGGGTCGGACGAGTCAAGTCGGGGGTAGTCAGAATTTGAGGCCTATGTACGTGTGGACTACGTCCATCCTCCTATCGCAATCCAGAATCCAGAACCTGTTGAAAAATTATTTCAATATTTTGTACCACCAAAGACTATCTTTCCCCCTAGTCTTTGGTACCACTTTACCTTGCTGGTTTAGCAGTTTCTTAGTCATCGTACCAACGCATAGAGGGGTGTTCCTTTTGCAACTCCCATTCAATGATTTTGGAGTTTCATATGTTTGTAATAAACCTATCGTCTGTGTCAGCCTGACTTTACAGCGTACGGTATATGGACTGCGGCATTGCAATAATGCTCCAAAAAGTAGTTTTCAATCAATCAAAACAAATTCTTCTTTTGTATTACTCACAGCTTATCTATTACCTTTGCCGACAAGCCTTAAACGCCGCCCGTTCTCTTCTTGTTACAATGTAGAACTGACAACACTGCCCATAAGGTTTAACCTTTGATTATATATAACTACTGGATGTATAAAACGTGACGCTAAAAAAAGAGATAGACTGTGTTTTGCGACTTCATAAGCTTGCGTGTATGTTTTTAGTAGAAACTCTGTACCCATCTCTCTCTCATTAATAGCAATACCAATACTATTTCCATTTCACAATTTGGCTTCAATCGGATCAATGTAAAGTACTAGGCCTTGCTACATCCAGTAGTTATATATAATCAAAGGGTTTAACATTGGCTATCTTCCTGTACTGTAAAGTCAGACTGACACAGACAGTAGCTACTCCACTTCAACACTATGCTGACGTCCATATTTGTTATTTATCCTCACTCATTTATCTCTTATTGATACATTCAACATTGATCTTTGGACTACGATATTATCTTTGGTTTATGATGTTGTCATTATTACCTACTTAAACTGGACTCGTGTACCATTTCTTACCGATTTATTTAAGGGTAGTTCTCCTCCGTCGTCCTCTTCCACACTTCTCTTTTTCGATTGCCAATCTTTTCACACCATGCCATCTGCCATCTAATTTCTCTTTTCACTGCAACTACCCCTAATTGTTTTTTTTCAATGTCCTCCTTTTCCATTTCCCATAATTTATTCCTCTTTCACTAGGATTTCCACTTCCCATGCAGTGCTTTTAACGACGACAGGCCATTAGACGTTTCTCAAAAATTGCAAAAGATAGAATTATGAAATATTCGAGTAGAGGGTTTCGACTTTACGAGCCGTAAGTAATTAGGTAAATTTGTTATTTTAAATGGAGCACCCTGTAGGTATATATTTTCACATTTTTGGACTTTAGGTAATCTTTCTTTAATAAGTCCTATATCTCAATATTTTATCGTTTTCGAGATATTTGGCTTTCAATCATAATTTTTTTTAAAATAACGGTAGGTACACTCCCGAGTACCTACAGTTAAATTTATAATTAAAAAACAATTGTTATCTATTTTGTTGAACAGATGTATGAGAATTCATCAAAAGTATTTATTTTAATTAAGCGTCATACAGGGTGTTCTAAATTTTTATTTCAATTTTCAAAATGTCGTAAAACTCAATTTTTTCAAATGAAACACCATGTATATTTTTACATTTTTGGATTTTGTGGATAATTTTAGGTCAATTCCCTTTATTAATAAGTATATCTCAATATCTTATCGTTATTAAGTTATCTATTTTTAAACAAATTATGTAATTGGTTTTTCTGTGTTATGCATACCATTCAGTTTTAATTAAATCTTTGTTGTTTATTTATTTAAAAAAAAGTAAGCTAGGTATCTTGTAGAAATAAAAGGCAACAAAAGTAGCCTTTGTTACCGTGTTGATTCTGGTTTGTTTAAGCGTTTAAGGTATGGAGCATCCTATAGGAACGTGATGCAAAATTAAGGGACGTTCTAATTATAAAATTATATGTCCCTAATTATTAAATTTTCTTGTACAAGGTGACCACGGGATGTATTTACATTTAAAAATAAGCAAAACTGTGTTAGTTTTTCAAAAAACAAATTTATTTACTTTTCTAACATGTTGGTTGGGATATGCCATTTAACTTAAGTAGCAAAAATCAGGTCAGGAAGGTGACGGCCATCTTCCCTGATACAATTTTCAATTCTGTTTAGGAAGCTCTGCCATACTCGCTGTAGTGTCTCCTCGGTGATTAGTGCCACCTCTTCACGAATTGCTTCCTTCAGATCATCCAAATTAAGAGGTTTTGAAAAACTTTCTCTTTCAAATGTCCCCACAAAAAAAAATCGCACACGTTGATGTCGGGAGAACGAGGGGGCCAGGGTACACAAAAATGTTAATACTTCCCGTGGTCACCTTGTACATTATGTACATATTTGCAAAATATTCCTTAAAGTTTAATCACATATAATAACCGAGACGTGTGTATATGTTTGTGTTGCTGTACACTTTTCCGACAGTCGCCGAATCCTGACGAATGCGGATGTGATATTTTAAAACCAAAGCTATTATAAATTTATAACCTACAAATTACTGCTACAATTACTTAACCTAAGAATTACAGATGCCCCCCAAACCTTTACCTAAATATTTTTTTCGAAGTGTTTGTCATCTTATTCAAGCGGTATTTGTGTCTAAATATATTTTCTTTGCTTAGAAAATACGTTCAAAGTTTCCTTATGGAGATTACGTGTAAAATAGAATTCGCTATTTGTGCTTATTTTTCGGTAAAAATTTTGTGTAAACATGCAAAGTTTGTCTGTCCGAAGTCCTTAACCCATTTCGAACATTAAAACAATGCCAGAAAGTATTTTCGTGAAAATTTTCAAAATGACAAGTATCGGAAACTTTTTCTCGGTAACATGAAAATTTAATTATTTCAAGTTGAAAAGTTATCCAAATGATGAAAAATGATTCTATTAAAAAGTCCGTCATCTTATTCAAGCGATATTTGTGTCTAAATATTGTTGTGTTTTTTGTTATGAATTAAGGATGGAATTTAAGTTTGTTGTTTGTAAAATTAAAAATGTAGAAGATTAAAGATAGCAGGGCTTGAATGGTAAGTAAAGAGAGAGGGAGAGTTGTGAGAGTGCGGGAAGTGATAAAAAAAAGGAGAGAAAGAACGGCGTGCGGGATAAGAGTTTTGGTTTTGGTTAAAAAAGGAAGTGGAGGTCGGTGTAAAGAATTTTTAAGAAGTGTGTAATTAATAATATAAAGTGAAAAGGAATAAGTATGATATGGGAAACTTTAAACGTTAAACTGGTTGTGAAGGTTAAAAATATAAACGTGTTAAATAAAATTTTGAATGGGATTTTTGCGGAGGAGATAAGAAGAGATACACGTGAGTACATTTAAATTAAGAATGTTTTTATGAATTCAAGCCCTGAGAAATAGATAAGAGTATGGTTAAGTTGTTTTTTTATTTAGGAAATTAATCTAATTATAATTTAACATTAAAAAAAATACGCAACAATATATTTTCTTTGCTTAGAAAATACGTTCAAAGTTTCCTTATGGAGATTACGTGTAAAATAGAATTCGCTATTTGTGCTTATTTTTCGGTAAAAATTTTGTGTAAACATGCAAAGTTTGTCTGTCCGAGGTCCTTAACCCATTTCGAACATTAAAACAATGCCAGAAAGTATTTTCGTGAAAATTTTCAAAATGACAAGTATCGGAAACTTTTTCTCGGTAACATAGAAATTTAATTATTTCAAGTTGAAAAGTTATCCAAATGATGAAAAATGATTCTATTATGCCTCGCGTTTACATTTTCATCGTTAAAATGATGTAAAAAGCAGCAACAGCATTCATCGTAGACTAATTTATGTGTCCCGATACCTTCTTTCGGTAACTTTCGAAATGTACATGTTTGTGTGCTTATTTCGAATTTAGAGATTTTGAACGATGGACGATGTCGTCAGTAACATATATAGTCGAATGTTTTCACCGAGAAAAATGTTTTTGTCTACATATTTAACTTAATTAATATTGATGAAAGTAGGTGGCAAGTGTATGGTTACGTTACACTACACTTCTAAATATACAACTTATATTGTAATTAAGAGGAAGTAAAATCCATATTTAATGCTGCACATATGCGTGTAAATGATGCCTTTAGTTAGTGAAAAAAACAAAAATTTGAAACTGTTTAAGGTAGAGAAGGTCTCTCAATAAAACAGATGTTATGCAACGTTAGACCAACTTCTATTTGTACATTTTATGTTTTATGGTATTTTTAGTTTTACTATAGTTAAAGATGAATGTTAAAACGTTCTCCCTAAGGCCATTCGCATTCCCAAGAAGCTGCCAGTGTCCAAATTGAGTTCTTTTACATTCAAAATTCATTCTAAACTATCCTTATGAAGTTCACATGAATTTTGTCATATTTTCGTTAATATTTGGGCAAAAAGGACGTAATTAATATTGTGAAAGGCCCATTATGTATTTTTGGTATCAAATCTATTCCAAAAAGTTTTCATGTTACATTTTTTTAATAATTTGTGAAAATTTACTATAGGTATCTACATAGATAGGTAGGTAGGTATAGAGTCGAGTGAATTCGTATATCTTCATCAAATATGAACCGATTTTTGTAATTTTTACGTCAAATGAAAATAAAAATCCTTTATCTTAGTTACGTTAATAACTTGCTAAATTACAGATATCTACCGAGTCAAAAATCTGAAAAGGTACAAAAATGTACATTTTTTTGCTTTTTCTCCCCTATCGAAGGCCTAAATATCATTTTTTTAAAGTAACGATGACATTGATAATCTACGGAAAAAAGTAATTGAATTACCGACATTAGTTGTCTTTGTACTGCCATCAAATTTTCTCTATATCTCTCTTATGTTCAAAGATACGAATGATCACTATATAATAACCGAGACGTGTGTATATGTTTGTGTTGCTGTGCACTTTTCCGACCGTCGCCGAATCCCGACGAATGCGGATGTGATATTTTAAAACCAAAGCTATTATAAATTTATAACCTACAAATTAATGCTACAAGCTACAATTACTTATAGATACCCCGCAAACTACGTAAATATCTGCACTAATTTTTTTCAAAGTAAGTTTTAAACATTTTAGTAGATATAAAAGTCCGTCATCTTATTCAAGCGGTATTTGTGTCTAAATATATTTTCTTTACTTAGAAAATACGTTCAAAGTTTCCTTATGGAGATTACGTGTAAAATAGAATTCGCTATTTGTGCTTATTTTTGGGTGAAAATTTTGTGTAAACATGCAAAGTTTGTCTGTCGGAGGTCCTTAACCCATTTCGAACATTAAAACAAAGGCAGAAAGTATTTTCGCGAAAATTTTCAAAATGACAAGTATCGGAAACTTTTTCTCGGTAACATGGAAATTTAATTATTTCAAGTTGAAAAGTTATTCAAATGATGAAAAATGATTCTATTATACCTCGCGTTAACATTTTCATGGTTAAAATGATGTAAAAAGTAGTAACAGCATTCATCATAGACTAATTTATGTGTCCCTATACCCTATACCTTCTTTCGGTAACTTTCGAAATGTACATGTTTGTGTGCTTATTTCGAAGAGATTTTGAACGATGGACGATGTCGTAGGTAACATATATAGTCGAATGTTTTCACCGAGAAAAATGTTTTTGTCTACATATTTAACTTAATATCTATTGATGAAAGTAGGTGGCAAGTGTATTGTTATGTTACACTATACCAAAGAGAATACCTATACTTGGACTATACTTCTAAATATACAACTTATATTGTAATTAAGAGGAAGTAAAATCCATATTTACTGCTGTACATATACGTGTAAATGGTGGCCTTTAGTTAGTGAAATAAACAAAAATTTGAAACTGTTTAAGGTAGAGAAGGTCTTTCTATAAAACAGATGTTATGCAACGTTAGACCAGCTTCTATTTGTACATTTTATGTTTTATGGTATTTTTAGTTTTACTATAGTTAAAGATGAATGTTAAAACGTTCTCCCTAAGGCCATTCGTATTCCCAAAAAGTTGCCAGTGTCCAAATTGAGTTCTTTTACATTCAAAATTCATTCTAAACTATCCTTATGAAGTTCACACGGAATTTGATATATTTTCGTTAATTTTTGGGCAAAGACTATGTGCAAAGACGTAATTAACATTGTGAAAGGGCCATTATGTATTTTTGGTCTCAAATCTATTCCAAAAAGTTTGCATTTTACATTTTTTTTAATAATAATTGGTAAAAATTTACTTTAAGTAGGTAGGAACGAATTCGTATATCTTTACCAAATATCAACCCATTTTTGTGATTTTTACGTCAAATGTAAGTAAATGTAATCCTTTATTTTAGTTACTTTAATAACTAGCTAAATTACAGATACCTACAGGGTCAAAAATCTGAAAAGGTACAAAAACGTAAATTTTTTTTCTTTTTTCAAGCAACTAAGCCAGCTCAACAAGGTGTGATATTTTAAAACAAAAGCTATTACAACCTACAATCACAGATACCCCCTCCCCCCAAAGCACGCAAAACGCGAGAGTCGCGTGTACCCCCGTTTATTAATTTAATAAAACAAATGTGTTGATGTCAGACGACTGGTTTGTAGATAAGAACCAAATACAAAAGAATGGACACAGGTGTTAGAGTAGATAAGGAACTTGTAAAGTTAAAATATTATTAAGCAAAAGGCAACTTTTGGCTCAGTTGTGAGAGTTTGTCGGTAACGTGCGGTTCGGTAGGTACTTTCGGTAACGGAAATGGAGCAAAAAGGGACACCCCATTTGCGATGAAGCCCTTGTGAATTTTGCAAAAATCGTATCATGTGGAACATTAAAGAATAGTGCTGAAATGATTTAAAATGGAGGAGTAAAGCTGTAAGTACAAGCAATTCTTAGCAAATAGGTAAACGATTAAGGGATGTTTTTACTCATTGAAAGTTTTAATTTTCTAAATTAGTCACTAATTATCTACAAAATTACAATGTTAGCTGCTTCTAAATTATAATTTTAATATTAATTGCTGAAATTTAATTTCTAAATATCATTTTTTTACGATTAATGTCGTCCATACTAAACTAAACTCATGTTGTACTCAATAATTAAACAAATATTGAGCAATAATTTTGTATTCTTAATAAAGTATCGGTTCTATCACTTATTAAAAGACAGTGCAGTACTAAAGTTGACCAACAACAAAGTGTCAGTGGCGTACTGCTTAAAATATTTTAGTTCTTTGGCAATACTGATAAATTTTGTACATAAAGTGTTAAGTTTTTTTTAATTTGCAACTGCACAATTTTCTCATATTAAGTACGTACTTGTTTGTCATTTTCTTGTAAAAAAATCAGTCAAAATCACATGATACACATATCACTTGGGGACGTTTTAAGTAAAAATTGGGGATGTTTTGACATAAATACTCAAAAGTATTATCTTGGTTATCGATTCTACACATACTTACCTGTCTTCAACATAAGTCAACAAAATTTGTCACCTACACCCTTCATTTTCTTGCAAGGAAAGTGAACATACATAATAGGTGTTTTCTTTTTGCACGTTGTGGTAGACCTAAGTCAGCTCTGTCAATAACACACCATTCGTTTTATAAAAATAATTTGACTCAGTTCTCAATAACCCTTTTTGTTTTAAAAGCTTTATTTAAGGTTTATATTAACCTGAGGCAGAAATGTCTACATGACGCAAGGCACTTTAATCACGTGATGATTGTAACTTTACCTAACCCTGTGGCGTTGCAAAAAGAAAACACCTATGGTGTATGCACTTGGGGAACTTTGAGTAAACATTAAGGGTGTTTTGGCACTAATTTTCAAAAATAATATCTGATATCGATTATTAGTATTATTACATAACTATCCTCAATTGATGTCAAGAATTTTGTCACGTAACTCATTTTCTTGCAAAAAAAGTCAGCACCTCATGTACATAATGAGCCCTAATATGTATCATGTCATGTCATGTCATACTTTCAAATGTGCATAAGTTTTAAGTGTAATTTTAATCAATATTAGATAAAAAGTGTTAATAACTACAAAACCGCTAAAGATAGGTATAGGGATACCTATAGTTTATCGATGCGTAAATTAAATCGGCTTCCAAATATATAAAAATATACGGGGTGTTCCATTTGAAAAAAATTACTTTTTGGTGTTTGAAGTTTTTTAACTTTGCCACTAATTTTGAACGCCCTGTATAATCTGTGATAGGTTTGCAAATGCATTTTGTGAACCCTTATGGTTTTGCTTCGTGTTGGTAAAGTATGAATGTTTTACGTTCAAAGAAGAGCAAAAGGTGGGCTATTAAACATCCCTCCGCAAGGCGCAAATTTTTCAAAAAAATCATAATATCTCAAAAACAGTTGAAGATAGGATAATCTAATACAGATTAACGCAGAATCGATTGTATAATCCAAAAATGCAATAATATACAGGGTGTTCCATTTAAAATAAGAAGATGAATGGCAATTTCCGGTCTTTCCGGAAGTTGTACAACATCGACAATATTTTAGAACAAAAGAAGTCTATGGGTTATCCTTAACCTGAAAGTTTCAAATTCATAAGTAGTAATGGACCCCAGAAACTTCTAATGAACGGGTTCCGTGATATACCCTGTATTTAACATGACATGATACATTTTAGAGCTCGATGTGTAGTTAAATAGAATAAATTTGTACCAGGTGTACAACTAAAAAAGGAGGCCGGCCATAGCTCAGAAACTATTTGAGATAGGTAGACCTATAATAAATGTGGCAAAGAGAAAATACTGGAAATTATTTTTAATTTCCTATCATTGCCGCTAGAGGGTTTTCCCATTTTTGGGCAATTTTCCTTAGTAATGTATTTAAAAAAATATATCCATTGATTGGTGTCGATGAAGAGAATACTTGATACTACTAAAAAAAACCAAAACCACAACAATTTTTTATCTCCGTCTGTCAATAGAGGGCGTAACTTGTTGAAGGAACAAAACGGTCGACTTTTCTCAAAAAATTCAAATGGCACCAAATATTTTTTTACTACTATTGCAAGAAAGATTAACAAGGGAAAAAAATTTGTCAAATAGTTTCTGGCCTCCTATCTTAGTCGTACACCTGGTACAAAAAATACAATGCATTTATAGCCGCTCTAACTCTGTCTTTCGTTATCGTTTTTGGTTGTGATGGGATCTGAATAACCATGTTTTTTAAGTAGCCCCAAAAGAAATCATCTATAGTGGATTACCATCTGGGGTTTTTGGGGACCATCGAACACTACTTGCAATACCTTGATCTTCAAACAATTCTGTTAATAAATCACCAACCAAATGGTTATTATGGCATGGAGCACCGTCCATTAGATACCAAAAATTGTCTATTTGTGGTTGGTTTTGTAATATTGGTCGCAGGCCATTTCTTATCATATTGGCATATCCTTCTCCTGCCAAATTATCACTTATAATTGCACAAGAGGTTTGTATTTTACCGAGTAAATTTGGGTTGTTTAATAAGAATCTGTTGCCTAGCAATTAGACGAGAAACAGATTAGAATTTAAACAACGCAAATTTACTTGGTATAAATACAAATCTCGAGTGTAATTCGGCAGGACAATTTAACGAACAAGAAATTTAGAAATCCGTTCCTAAATGGACTCATTCTTAAAGTAACACAAACATTATGCAATAAATTATTCGCAAATGTCAAACTATGTATTTATACGGCGGGCACGGATACTGCGATAGTTGATTAGAATTTGAAAGTGAAAAAACCACTAGTGTAATTGTCGTAATAAATAAAATTCGAGATAAGTAACTCATAATTGTACAAAATATGTAGGTACATTAAAATTGCCATTTCTCTACAAAAGTTCCTTCTCGCGTTACATGGGGATTTGTTGGAGCCCAATAATTGCTGTTGTGTCTATAAAATTGAAGACTCTGTTTCTTGTAAATTTTCTAAAAAATTTGTATCCACTTTTTTGTTTTTCTTTTATTTTTAATAAGCAGCCATTCAAAAAACCCAACCCTTCTAGGTAAATATATACAGGGTCTTTCATTTAGAAAACTTGAGTTTTACGATATTTTTTCTAACAAAATTGAAATAAAAATTTAGAACACCCTGTATAACGCTTAATTAAAATACTTTTGATCAGGAATGAGCAACCTTTTTTATCAATGGCCCAAAAAATATATGAGTTTTACTTGTATATTTCAAAAGTCAACATGTTAATTGAAGGGCTGGATTGTACCGTTGACTGAACGCGTTCAGTCAACGGTTGTACGAAAAAGTGCGCCGGGCCGCCGGTTGGTGATCCCTACTTTTGATTAATTGTGCTACATCTGTAATCTAAAGATCTCGAAAACGATAAAATATTGAAATAGGGCTTATTAAAGAAAAATTACCTAAAATTAAGCACAAGATCCAAAAATGTGAAAATATACAGGGCGTTTTATTTAAAATAACAAATTTAATATCAACTTTCGGTATCACCGGAAACGTCAAAATAATAATATTTTAGGTGAACTAGTAATGTCAAAAGTATTCATTCTTTTCGCCCATTCTCGTTTTGTTGCGTACGTTACACTTTTCTTTGATTTTTAGTTCAGTTCTCTTCTTCCAGGTGCTCTGTATCTTTTTTCCCTTTTTTCTTAGTTTCTGATATCCCCAAACTGTCTTTCTTCTGCTTTCTACACTGTGTCCGTAAAGTATGGAACAAATTCATTTTTAGCTAAACAGACCATTTTAAGAAATAATCCTGAAACACGCCGATTTTTGATTTTAATTTACCGTATTTTAAAATAATAATCTAATATACAGGGCGAATTTCTTTCGAGTAATGACGTCACCGCCATTTTTTTTAAATGGAACATCCCCATTTTGTTTCAATTTTCGGATAACTCTAGCTGAGCTGATTCCAAAAATGTATCACATGTTGATTCCAATTGGTACAGGGTGGACAAAAATAAATAGTTTTGTGTACCAAACATGTTTGGAAACAGCTCATTTTTATTAATCTAAAAATGTAACAAACTACAGGGTGTTACCTTTAAACCAATTGCCGCTAGACAACAAGTATTTTTGATAATATTGTTAATTTAATTAATAAAGAATGTTATGTGTTACTTGAGCACACACAAAACTATTGTATTTTTGTCCACCCTGTACCAATTGGAATCAACATGGATACATTTTTGGAATCAGCTCAGCTAGAGTAATCCGAAAATTGAAAAAAAATGGGGATGTTCCATTAAAAAAAAATGGCGGTGACGTCATTACTCGAAAGAAATTCACCCTGTATATTAGATTATTATTTTAAAATACGGTAAATTAAAATCAAAAATCGACGTGTTTCAGGATTATTTCTTAAAATGGTCTGTTTAGCTAAAAATGAATTTGTTCCATACTTTACGGACACAGTGTATGTTATTGTAGTATTTTTTGTCGTTGTCTTATAGGTATCCACCCAGAATGTTACAATGTTCTAAACTTCTTGGTAACTTATGAAAACCAGACACAAGAGGAAATCATATTCATTAGGTTTGTCCAGTTTGTTCATTACTATCTTTTTTAACAGATTAAAAAACTCATGTGTTTACCCCTTTGTCACATTTAAGTATAAAAATTTTGTTGCATTTTAAATTTTTGTCCGTTTTGGCAACAAAAACGTTAAAACACGTGTGTCGTTAGTCTCCTGCCATATTTTGACTTTGTCTGCCATATTGGGAATTTACATTTAAAGGGCTATTTCTTTGGAAAAAGCGTTAAACGTATTGCCTCGATGAAGACGAAACTTTTACTACGTACAGTTGTGGTTTTTCCCTTAGGGATGGACAAAATTTATGGGACAGTGATGTCCAAAATCAATGTGTATGGCAAAAACAACCCAATGCATTGCAACCATGGCAAATAAGTAAATGTCACGGTTTTGCATGATTGGGAATCATTTCTTTCAACTTCATTCGTATTTACTCTTTGTAAAACTTATGTTCTTCTCTCTTCTTTGGTTACGTTTTCTTGTAAATAGATGGACCTACAGACAAATGGCTGTAGATCCTTTGAGGTCATTCAATCTTAAGTTGCGTTGTTTTAATCGTTCTCTGATTAATTCTCTCATCGAAGTCCTACATGATTTCGTAACATTATTGTAATTCTCACGTCCCCATGTAACCTATAGTCTGTGCCATACTTCAAATTCAGTACGGCCAGCATAGGGCAATGTATTTCTTATGAGGAAATTTTGCACAGCCTTGTCACTTTTCTTTTACCCGAGGCGCTATTCTGAAAGCAACTTTTAAGTACTGAATTCCAGAGGTTCTCAAACGTGTAAATCTCTAAGGTTTATATATCATAAAAGTGAAAGTTTTGTGTTTAAATAGACTCTGGTTGAGGCGTAGATTTGGCAATACAGCAGCCCGTAAGTGTAATACTGAATTTGCAGTACGGTACAGACTATAGGTATAGGGAAATTGTAATTACTGTTATATCCCATAATTGCAAATATAATTGTTTTTCTTGTTTTTTACTTAATCCATAATTCACAAACACCTTTATTTGCGAGAAAATTCGATACGTTTGTATAAATTTTATCTCGTTTATACCTAAAAAAGCTATTTTACGTGCTCGATATTTGTGTAAGCATGGTGTACCAATATAACGAAAGACAGTATAGTATCAAACGAGAACGCCGACTAAGACGATTATAATATAAAGTATGTCTATGGCGTTATCTGGTGGGTAAAATCAGCAACACAGCTCTACTTGTCGCCGCAAATTTATAGTCTTATCTCGTACCATCTTTTCCTTTCCAATCTTGAGTTGTGGCTCCGTTTTGTTTATCCACTACTTATTTTAATATTGTAATTGGTCGCGCTGTCAAAATAAAATTAATTCGTCATCGATCGGTAATTGGGCGGTGTAATTATCTTTTAAAATTTAGTAATAATAATATAATTAAAAAAGCGTTGTTACAAAACAAACAAGAATGTCGCCTTGTACTTCCATAAGTAGTTGAAATACCAGTCCAAGGTGTTTGTTAAGGAAGATTTAAAAAAAAAATCTTCAACTTGAACTTGTCTATTTAGAAGGCGATGCTTATAATTATTATATATTCCTCCATTATTATTAAATCGCGTCTAATAAATTAGAGGTTGTTTACGATGTCAATGTTGCTCTTTTGTGAACATAGCAATTTTCTGGATGTCGGTACTGTAACTCTAAAAGAACATCAGCTACGAATTGTAAACTGTTTTGGAGTGCGCCACACAAGGAGTGGACGTTTTACGAGTAATTAACAGTAGCCTCTTGTACAAGTCGAGCCCGGTAATTAATTAAAACCGATACGTGATCAACACGATCTTTATCTTTAACTCTTTATTACGGGAACTTCGTGGATTATCACAAATTGCTAATCATTTCTAATTTTGATGCAGCGATCATTAATTCCGTCTTAGTACAAATTTTAAATACACGAATACCTACATGTTCATATGATTGCGTTTATATTGCCATCAGTTACTGACAATATAATTAAACCTGTATTTCCATTTTAATATATTATAAATACTAATTCTAATGCATTATAATTACGTTACAATGTAAATAATTGGTTACATTAATTTGCATTTCGAATCTAAGCTTCCTCTGCCAATTTCATACCTGTTATTCATGAATTACGATTAAAAATTACATTCAATTAAGACCTCTGTATTCCTAATTTAGGAAACCGGCCTAATTATTCGTGCCTAATTAATTGGAGCAATTGTTTCGTTGAGTGTTGTATCGGTTCATTTGTAGATTTCTATTACGATTTCATTTAATTATCTATTAATTTTTGTTGGTTACTATCGTCCGCTGTACCATGAAGTTAGTGGTCATACTTATACATATTATAATATGTATCGTACAGGATGAAGCCTTTACTTTCTAGCTATGGTATCCTTAACCTAATTCGCGGTTGACACGTTATTAAATCCTAATTATTTTTTCATTTTTCTAAGTAATATTAAAGTTACGTAAAATAAATTAGCTATTAATATAACTAGAACTTAGTTTTCCGCTTCAATACGTAATTTTTATGAATTTTTTATTATTTACAAACTAATTAGAGAACCAATTGCAGTAGGTATGAATGTTATTTTTAGATTCATTTTTGATTATTTTTTTGCTTTTTTTAATTATTGCAATTAGCATATTATATCTAATTTCGTGAGTTTTCATACACAGTAGAATGAATTGCCTTTTTGAGTATACTAATATGGTTATTTAATTTATATAGGCAATAGGTCCAATTGATTATTATAATTTTTTTTTTTATTTCAAGCTATTATCATTGCCAAATTAGGTTGGGCTTATTATTATTATTTTAAATTATATTTTTGACTTAGATTGCTATGATCTTCTCGCTATTATTATTATTACTATACATGTAGGGTTGGTTGAGGACAGCGACCTATTGGTCTGCCGGTCTCGCTCTACTGTCGCCTAGCTCTCAAGGTTTCTTCCGTCTTTAAACAAACTCCAGGACTTTAGTAGTGTGTAAATCTTTATCCTTCCTCTTGTGTAACTTTTCTATTTTCAAACAGATGTTCTTTTGCCTTTGTGTATATCCCACATGGGCAAATGACGTGGTATAGTGTTTCGTCTTTCTCGACACATCCCCTACCCCTAGCACCGTTTATTGGCGTCAGCTTGGCGGAATATTTGCGTAATATAGAAAGATTGGGGCAATATTGTCGAACTGCCGCTAATATTGGGTGAAAATAGTCTTGTAATATTATAAAAATATTGGAAATACAATATTTAGTGAATATTAGAACAATATTTGCAATATTTAGTAAATATTGCTCTTTAATGTATTCAAATATTCTACACACAATAATGTACGAATATTGCGTGTACAATATTCTAATCTAATATTTGTCTAATCTTATCACTAAATATTGAAAATCTATATTTAAGCAATATTTGTAATATTAAGTAAATATTAATATTCAATATAAAGTTAATATCTTTTCATCAATAGGGTACCAATGTTGCGTATACAATATTACTAAATATTGAAAATCAATATTTAAGCCATATAGCATACATATTTACAATATTTTGTAAATATTGCTATACAATGTAAAGTCAATATTTATTTATCAATTACATAACAATAGGTACTGTGTGTTCAATATTAACTACTGGATATTTAAAATGATATATTTAGGCTACATGGAAAAAATATTCATAAATAATAACGTTATGATACTTTCTCAAAATCAGCCGATTTAGAGATATCAAAATAATCAAAATATAATATGCACGCCCTCCTCAATATTTTATAGTCTGCTTCTAAATAATGGGGCAATATTGTATAAATATTTTCCTCGATATTGAAATAATATCGGTTAGTAATATTTAACCAATATGTAAAATTGTTCACATTTCAATGTTGTGACAATATTGTACATTAATATTCTACCAATATATTTACAATGAAATGTTAATATTACACCAATATTAAATGCTGCATGAGACATAACTGACTATTGCACAGTCCCATGTTATGAAGGTGTGGCCTTTGACCATTCACGTCTCTAGTTTTATGTTAGGATGGACGTTGCCAAATCACCGTTTCGGTTCTTCAAGACGATCTTGGAATGGGCTTGTCCTAGGACTTTCGAGCAATGCCTGCAGTGCTCTTTTGTGAGTATCTCCTAAATCCGTTTTTGACTGTGTTATATGCTGTTCCATCGGCCGGTTTGGGTCTCAGAATTGGGTTTTTGCTTGTAGGTCTTGCAAGTTCGTCCGCAACATGGTTACTGAGCGTCTCTGCCCTAATCATTTGGTTTAGAAATGGGCGTCATCGTTATTGCGAAAGCATGCTATGTGCCCCCCCCCTCCCCTGTTAAGTATCAGTACGTACCTTAGGCGAAGGTCTTATGGCACCACGCCAGTGAGTGGTTTTAATCATCATAGTGTATATCCATGGTCTGGTTATTTTTGGTGGTGCTACCCACTACCTCGCCTTTTTTTAGCTTGTGGATGGCAAGTTCACAGGATTTACCAGGTTGATTGGCAATAAGTTTCTCCAGTAGTTTAGGGAGAAACAACTGTATGTACTTACCTACCTATTGCATAGTGGAAGGTAACAAATCGAAGCCTTATTGTAGCAAAGCAGGAAAATTCTATTGATCCCTGGGAATTTATAACTGTTGAAAATTCTCCACTAGAATTCAAGATCCTAGATCTCCTTCATTGTCTTTGTCTTATAATTTTTTATATCAAGCAACTAATTCGTCCACATTCTTCATTTTGGAGCACATTATGGAATCTCCTCGCAGTACTTTCTCCCAGAGAGTTTTGGTTCCTAATCGCCTTTTTGTATTCAGCGAGTTTATTAAAAGCTTTCTCGTCTGTACCTGTAATCGAGAAAGTCCCTCATGCCAACCAGGGTTCGTTCTTGAAGCTCAACTCCATTCTTGATAAGACCGTAAAGGTAGATTGTAGATCAAATTAATTTGATCATAAACTTGTTTCAATGTTGTGCAGCTTCGATGATTAATATTGACGACCTAATTAGATAAATTATCGCCTAATTTGTTTAATCTGCTTGTCACTTGCAATTAAAAATTATGTAGTGTTTTGTGTGCGCAATTTTCATTCCATAAATTTGGCCATAATTTAAGATAGTCATCTAATTTGTGGATGCTAATTAAATTATGTAATTACGCTCTTAATTAAATTAAATTCAGGTGTTGTTTAGAAAAATTGTAATGTGCTTCCTTCAATTGCGCCGCGTTTTTTTTTTAATATTTGTATTTACATATGTAATTACCTCTTGCAGGCAGTAATTTGAATTAATGGTGACATAGTGGTTATAATTATGGGTCAATCCTATAATTACTAGATAAACGTTAGCTCAAAGTGCTATTATTCATAATTTTTAGAATAATAAATTGAGTAAGATGTAAAATACCTTCAACGTATTTTATTTAATCTTCTTAGTATGAGTTTTCAAAATTGTATGGAATATCTCTAATAGCTAATTTGTTCTTACTTATTACATTAATTATAGAATACTTTAGTTTTCTCAATTTTTTGTTTTGTAATACTTAACTGCAGTAACAGTTTTGTATATCAATGTGAAAATAATCTAAACTTTAAGCAACTTTTGCCGGCGATAAGTATCATTTTTGCTGTGTGTGAATAGTATCTACGTTGTAACCAGTGGCTGTTACGTACTATATAAGTAATACTCGTATATATTCATCTTAATTTATAAGTTACGTTAATAATTTCAATTAGTACTTAAGTTAATTCCAGTAAACAACGTAGTTCAATAATTAAAAACTGAATTGCTTATGTTTGCTAATTACGACAGCCGAATTATTTGTAACTTGCTATATGGGAGCTATCAGTAGGTATTTTAATCAGTGAATCTTTGTGGTAAACATAATCATAAGTAATTGAACTGGTTTGACCTTCAAGATTAATTTATCATGCTCTGTGTTTTGATTGCTTAATTTATAAAATGCTAACTGCAAATAATAATTATCTTAATGTTTAACCGATTGTAGTTAATTACTTAGATCCCTCCTTATACACAAATTATTTCATTATTAGTTAGGCTATGCACATTTGTTACCGCTTCACTATATCAATCCCAATCTAAAGAGCTGCTAATGCAGTAGGCTGCTACTCAATCATTTGTACCATATCTTTATCTTGCTTCTAATAAATTAGTAATTAGTTATAATTATAGCAATTGAATCCAAGTTGTAATTACTTATTTATTATTATACGAGTATTCAACTAAATTAATTTTAATTGACGACCACTAAATTTACCTTCATTTCATTTCTAACTCATGTGTAGCCTAATTAGTACCTATGTCAAAGAATGGCGTCTAGATATCGTTGATTCGAGTTCATTAAATAAGCTTATCATGCAATTGAAGATGTCTTCAAAGCGAATTGCTTGGGGTAGCACGATGGCCCTGTAAATACAATCGCGATGAACTGATCTGATACTTCAACAAACCACCCCTAACTATCAATAAATTTACTATCCAATTATAAGTATTGATTGTTTCGAGATGTAAATAATTAATTTTATTTAGGTTTTCGTTTGGTTATGTCGAAGAGTCTCATTGCAGCGACAGTATGTCGTTATTACTTAATTAATCTTTAATTGTAGCGTCTTACAGCTTCCTTTCATCGCTTGTGAACACACAGGTTTTAACTAGTGCACTGCTGTACTGACAAGTGGCAATGTCCCTAGTTTTCAAGTAAAGCCTTACAAATTTGACACGCGAACCATGTTTGCTGTGTTAATTATAATTCTTTAAATCGGCAATAATTTTTTTTTAATTAAAACGACACAAATCTTAAGTTTTAATGTAATTAAATGTACAAGAAAGTCGTAATTAATTTCGTAACTAATAACAGCTTAATGTATAATTATCGTATTTTTAAAAATATTTGCTACTTAAGTAATTGAGAATCTCTGTGCTATATCACTAATTAAAACTAGTTTTAATTAGCTTAATAATTCGTGGGTTACAGTTGTATTATTTTGTAACTAAATTAAGGTTTTTGATAGCTGTTTGAGTAATGGTGAGATATTTCAACTATTGATGGTTTCTGTTATCAAAAGGACCACCTACAACTTATATACGAATGCACAATTTTTCGTTATGTATTGTATATCTTATTGCTTAGTTGTTTTAATTATTATTACACAAGACACAATTACTTTTCATGGGGCTAATTTAACCAGCAATTCAAGTAGTTGTTATACTTTTAGCTTTATAATTGCCTTTTTGAATTAGCTTACCGAGACATTTGCATCATATTTTTCGATGCTAATTGGTTAAAAATTACGTCTACATTTCTGAATTGTTATAAGAATCGCACAGAATTACTTAGAATTAGTAAAAATTAGGCGTAATTAGTAATGTTAATGCAAATGAAGACGTTATTGTTATTGACAAAGATAAGGTTGAACGGTACCTACCAGGTATTCCCAAAATTTTACAGATTTGATTGCACCAATGTTTCTTAATTACGAATTGTGATTCTAAATTCTACTTAAACTTTCAAAGCTCCCCTTTATCATAAAAATGTAATTCTTCCATTTACTTTTGAGTTTTTGTTTGTAATATTCACACTTGCAAGTTACAATTAATATTTCTTGTGTAATGATACGGCAGAATATTGCGTGATTCGCTATACATATATCGATTAATTCCACATAATTAATATGGAATCAGTTGCATTTCCCAACTTTTTAGTGCAAGTCCCACGTTTAAAAGTGCTAATCGTAAGGATGTATTTATTACAGAACAGTCAATTAACATCTGCTAATCAGCATAATTATTGGGAAGATGCTATAATTACAAGTCAGCTATACTTTATAACCGTTATTGGCAATTATACCGAGTTGCTAATTATAATTAGGACCTAGACTTCTTTTATTTTCAGTGGCGTACAGACGGATTATTTTATAAAACGATTGATTTCCCTCGGTTCTCTTTACCTCCTTCAGGCATTCCACCGGTACGTTTGAATGCGATTGAAAGATGGTCCGAAGGGAGCTGACGAGTTGTTAATAAAAAGTTGTCCACTTAATTGTTGTTCATTTGGTAGAAGGGCGTGGTTAAAGACAACCCGGATTGGTTTACTCAATTGACAAGTCTGACATTTAAGGCATTTACACGTTTGAATTTCAAATATCGAGGTAGCCATTGCTCGATTGTTTTTGCGTCGCACTTCTGGACGAGCTCATAAAAACGACTTCCAACTTGGAAAAGGCCGATATTTATTGTTTTAGTGATATATAGTTTCTACTTCTTAGTTATTATCTCTACTGCACCCTGCACCACTCGTCGTACGATTATACCAACCCCTTTATTGCCGCCAAACGGTAAGCGTGCGAAAGGAATTCTTTTAATTACCTCCCCCACCTTTTTACAGACAATTGGAATCGTTTCATAATGGAATGAAATATCTTTATTATTTTTTCATTGTGATAGAAAAATAATTGTGACGTTTATTTTATTGTGGAAATTAATAATCCAACCCACAGACAGCGCGGTTCTACGATCCAATCTAATTTATAGACATAATCTATTTCATATTACTTAATCCATCATTCGTAGCATTTTATTGAATTGTTACACTTTATAACGCAATTATTCTCTCTTCGCCTAACAATAATTACATTACGTTTGAATAAATTAGTCGTAGAAATCGAAGTAAGCACGCATGAAATTTTTTAATTAATCTCATTAATAACTTTACATTACATTAGAAACGCTCACGTCAAGTTTGTTAGAATGAATTATTATTTTGGCAGTTCCGCTAGTGCTTACTAGATGATGCTAGTTTCACATTTAAATTAATTTTTTATTTTGTTACATAACATTAAATCGTTACATATTTTGTTAGTGTTTTTTTATGACCTTTAAAAAGTAATATAATTAAGTCTTAATTATTTTTATAATTGGTACGTCTGCTTCAATTATAAATGTATGATTTAATTAGTGTCTGTAATCGAATTTATGAAAAATTTTGTTTAGCGACTACTAATAAACATAATTTCGTTTAAATTAGATAGTTAATTAATAAACTTAAAACCTTTCCAAAATTATTGTATCTTTGTCTTTCTAGTTATTTCGTTTAGGTATCCTTCCTCTAGCCTGAAGATTGGACCATTTTTTACGCGAATTCCAATTTTCGTTTATTTAGAGTCCGATGAAATCGGAAAACGGTTTTTTGGTTGGAATTTTTTCTCGTGGAATGAAAGTCATTTTTTAAAATATTGTTTGTGAAGGAAGTGAACGAATACAATGGGAAAAGTGGTCATTTTGTACAATTTTTGATTGCGCACTATGGCTTTAGAACATGTTTCTCATTTTCGAAACATTCTTTCTTCTTGGCATACCGATATCTGCACTACCATACGCTTAAAAGCAGCATTAGAGATCAAATTTTTTGGATCACACTCTTGAACTTATCGAAGCTTTAGAGAAAATTTAAAACCCTTATTTTTCGCAACAATTAAATAAAATGCCTAGGCGATTTTTAATTCCCGGACATTTTCGTCCACGTGATAAGTTATCCATCCAAAGTTTAGATATTAATTTCTAGTCACGAGGAGCACTCAACCTTGTGGATCCTGTCACAGACAACAATTATGTGATCCTGGTGAGTTCCTGCTACTTAAGGTCAGCATCTACTATATAATTAACAATTTATATTTCTATGTATTTTTAGATCATTTGTATAAAACCAAACAGTATTCTAAACGAATTTAAGTACCTAGGTAATTTTTTGTTGTGCTAAACAAGTTTAAGTCTTCTTACGTCTTAGCTATTGATGTGATCAAGCAGTTTTTTCGTGTTTCTCCACAGGGGCTTATCCAGATTACATAGGTACTTACTCAATCCATTCTACACGTAGATGATTATGGATTTCCTTGTTAGGTAGGTACATATCTGTATCCACAGCCCCATAGTTGTATACCACATATCCAAATTGGTTTAACGATTGTCTGATAGATCAATCGTTTAGAACCTAGGTTTGGTTGGTACATGGTACATTATTCTTGTGTGACTAATTTGTTCAACTTACTGGCGTTTCGATCAAAAAGGTCACCCAAATTCGAGCCTTACAACTATGTATTCCTCTGCATAGAGCAAACGTGACATGAGTCGACTTTGTCCCATTGTGTTTTATTTTCAAATTTATTGTCCATTCGCTTACAACATCCAGTACGCGTTGAAGTTGCCTCTGTTTCTCTTCAGTCACTAGCCATGATCACAATATCAATCAGTTTCAATGATAGTTTCCTCGGTACTGTATAAGAATGCTCTACGAACGATTCCTTTTGGTGCTCATGTCTTGGTTGGGTAGAAGCAAGGCGTGGTCTCTTCATATATCCATATTGTAAAAAAGGCCTTGATGCAAAAAGCTGATTATTATTTTTCCTCGATTGCTTGTTGAATTTTGATCGTGACAGATGCACCTGGTCAATTATTTTGAACGTTTGGTTGTGCTATGATTTAGTAAAAAAAAACCATCTTCTTGACAGTTGGAGTCTCGTAGAGATGTGATCTATTGATGTCGATTTCTCTACCCTTTGGAGTACCTACATCGATCGAGTTGGTCGATTGAGCTGAAAATTGATGCAAGATGTCTCGTACACAATTATTTTTTCTAGCCCATTGTCTTTCCACAAAGAATAATCGTAATCCATACCATTAGGTGTTTGGGCTACTCTCTCGTCGTTCATACGCTGGACAGTGGACATGGTCTCCTCTAGTATCTTTTTCTATCCCTAGCAGATTTGGGCACATCCTCTATTCCGTATTCTTCTTGTATTTTCGTTTGGTTTCATTGTTTTCATTTCAGTTGTTCTCATTGTCTCGTCTTTTTGGTTTCATTTGTTTCCGCTCCATAACTTAGAAATGGGCTTCATCTATGTTTGATAGAATGGAGCCTGACCTCGTACCTCTTCTGTCACGTTTCTGTTGCTTGCCTTTTATCTGTTCGATTATTTTTTCGTCTGTCTTTGGTTTGTATCTAATTGGGTCCTTGACCAAGACCATTATTTTGATTTTTTCCACAGATATTTCTATATTGTATTGTTTGGCAGTTTCATTTAACCGAAAAAGCTCACTATCCGCTGTCAGAATCACGTCATGTTGTCCATAACGTTGAATGAGGCTGGGCTCGGACTATGGCCTTGTCGTGTCCCTTCTATCACAGAGTTATGTCGTCCTCCATTCATTTGGTGTTGGTGTTATCTGGAGAAAGATCTCATATTTTGTGTGGTGAATAACTATTTGATCTTCAATCGAATCTTGGCAAAACTATAATCTTCCATCCTAGAAATCATCCAGTGGCACAGCATTGTTTATATGGGTGTGACTCTTATTTTTTGGAAATTACATGTACAATAATAATCCATGGTGCTCAACAAAAACAAATTTACAAAACCGCAAAAAACAATAGTTAGTGTATGCTATATTACAGTGGCGCACTCAAGGAGGGGCCCACCCTAACATGTATACAGAGAGCGTCAAACTGGTGATTTCTTCTCAGGAAATTTGTTTCTTCTGCTGTATTGATGTTGGATAAAGTTACTGGCGTTGGCACCAAACTGTCGCTATATTATTGGGTATAACCTAGTGTCAAAACAACATTTAGTGTGTGTCAGTGCCCTCCCTATGACTAAAACCTGGATGCGCCACTGCTGTATTAATCAATCCTTTCTCTCCTCTTCTTTCTTCTTTGTTGGTGTGTTTCCGGGATTTACAAATCACTGATTCACTGAGTCACTGATTCATCCTTTCTACTCGTTTCTCCTCTTCCTTCTTATCCTGTTTTCTCACCACCCTGTGTGTCTCGCCACCTTTCTCACAAGGTGCCTCCAATCTTGCCTGTCGTGAATTTTGGATCTCGAATCACTAGCTCCCAGCCTTTCCAGATTCCCAGTAAGCGGATCCCACTTGGGCGCTCTCTAGCTCTGTCTCTGTCTCCACAGTGTTATTCTCTTCACGAGATTTTGTCCGCCTCGGATGATATGCCCTAACCACCTTATTCGCTGTGATTTCACAAATTTCACCACATCTTCTCCTCTATACATTTGCGATATTTCGTGATTCGTTCTTGTTCTTGTTTCTCCGTTTTGAGATTTTGGTCCAAAATTGGTTCGCAATACTTTTCTCTCGAAAACTCTCATTTTATCGGCCTCACACTTTGATAAGCACAGTGTCTCCGCAGCGTAGGTCAAAGCATACCTTATCAAGGTCCAGTATATCTTCAATTTTGTTTTTCTTGACAGCTTCTTGTCTTCTCATCCTCTAATTAATATTAGGATCAAGTATTATAGTAATTTTATCATCACTCAAAGGTATGAAATTTTCTGTTCTTCTGTAAGTGGACTTATATGTTCATTTTTCTAACAGCATGAAGATGACTTTACGTCGAAACATCACTCACCATCATCAGGTACTTCAAAATCCATTGTTAAACATTAATTAATAAATAAGTGAAGGGGTCGGTTTTGTGCCTTATTCCGTCGATTGTTTTTTTTTTTGTGAGCTTTTAAACACATCCAATGAATTTCACCCATGGTCTCGTGCAACTTTCTGACTTATTTTCTACAAAAGTCAATATCACGATCTTCATTATTTATATGTAGCTTGAGGTTTGCCCAAATTTTATTCAAATTTCTTCACCAGAATCCGCTTCTTGAAAATTATGTGAAGCTTTTCTTACAGCAGTAGACTGAGAAATACTATATGTTTGGGTTACAAGTTATCGAATAAATCGTTCGCGGTCTCCAAACCCCTAACATTATTAAAATTTCACTTTTAATTTTATTTAAAAATATATTTTAAAGCGACTTAAAAGGGTTCAAATTAAATGTGAATCTCGCTATAATATTTTATACAGGGTGTTCCACTGCTCCGTAATCGGTCGATAACTCAATGTGGGTTGAAAATACAGAAAAAAGTTTCAAATAAAGGTTGCTTTGCTTTGAATTGCGCATCTTTTAAAAATATTCTTATATCTATAGTATGTTGCATTTTCACCTGGCAGGAAAATGTCACTTTTTTTTAAAATGGCACACTCCGTATTTTTTCCCCTTCATGTATCGACCAACCATATTTATATCACGCCTGAATTTTTTTTTTGATATTGGATGTGCGGTTGCCAAGTTATTAATTATTTTGTCAAAATTTTGTACAATTCAAGGACGGACTATTTATAGGTAATATTCATAACTAAGTTATTCCTCAAAAAAGGAAATATTTATTTGACGAAATGTCGTGTTAGGTACTCTACAAAAAAAAACTAAGTGATTCTTTTATACCGAGTGTTTAAAATGAGAATTCAAAATTTGTGAACTTTAAATAGAATTTATGTTTTGACTTAAGAATCATCCACAATATTAAGTTGACGTAGCCGTATTTTTGCCCGCTGAAGGTTTCGCCTTTGGGCGAAGTTATTTGTCGGCATTCCATGTCTTGAATTCAGGAACAAAATGGTGAAATCACACGTTTATGTACGCTTCTCCTTCACGTTTATGAACGATAAGTCGGGAATACTTATAATACATAAAATCAAATGTAATGGCTGTAACGAAGTATATATATATTGGACCAACTAAAAGAACACTCCAAATTCGTTTTAAGGAGGAATTTGCTCAATTGCTCACCTCAAATACAATCGTTGGGATAAATCTGCCGTTGTCCCACATATTCTTGAGAAAGTAGATATTCCTTTGGTTTACGATTAAAACTCAAAACCTTCCTCATGCACTGTATAATTGAATTAGTTTGATATAAATGGATTAATCTTAAGTGTTTAGCGACATGTTTCGATATCTAATATCATCATCAGGCTATTCTTACTAAAATAGATTACTTAAATAAGAGACTTTTAAGCATAATTGAATACATACTTACTAACTAAATTAAACGGAAAATAACATTACGAACTAAACATTTTAGTCGTAAAATTGGGAATTAATTAAGTGAGAATTGATGGAGCGTCTTGAGCTCTTGACTATCCACTAAAAGCGAAAAATAAATAAATTAAGGAAAAAGGAAAGGATGGACAACTTACCAACAGGTCCAGAACAAGCCATAACAAATTGAAAAAGACAAATTAAAAAAATAAAAACACGAAGACCAAGGAACAACCATGCTGAAAGAGGTTAAAAATTAAAAATGGCAAAAAGTAAAAAACGAAACTTACGGGACATTGTTTAAGCCAATAAACGTGGGTAAATAATGCGGTAGTAAAACAACATAGGTACTCGAAAACAATCTAAAAATCCACGGATGGACCAGATATATGTGCGTGAAACTATGAGCGAGAGATGAAACAATCTATAATAAAAGGAAACTGTAATTGGTTTAGAAATACACACAACCTTCCCCTATTTATTTATTTATTTCTAAACCAATTCGATTTTCCAGAAGTCAGGAGATCCAATTTGATACCCTTATAGCACACGTGGAGTATGGAGAATTTTGTAATCAAGTTTGGGGTTGAATGAGTGACCTGAGTTCAAGATGTGTTCAACAAATGATGAATGGGTAGTTAAATTGTTGTTTTTAATTCAATTGTAGTGTTCGGCTAGTCTGTTTTTAAACTTCCTCCCCGTTTGGCCTACGTAAAAAGCGTCACACGTGCCGCAAGTGAGTTTATAGACTCCGGAGCGGTCAAGAAGTTGAATTTTGTCTTTGGTGTGGACGAGGAGACTCTTTAAGTTGTTTTTTGAAGATAAAGAGATATTAATGTTAAGTTGCTTGAGAAGCTTGCTGAAGAAAAAGGAGGGTTGGCCAATAAATTGAGTTTTAATCGTAAAGCATTGGAATACTACCCCATTTACAGCTGTCGAGTGATCGATTCCAACCACTATGGTCCACACAGATGTAGATATTCCTTAGTTAAGCAAGTACATAATAAGCATGAACTTGACTGTGATGAAAATTTAGAAATTCGCATTAACAAACGCTTTCTTACGAATAATCATGATTTACCTCCTTTTTGGTGTTTTCAGTGTTTTCCATAGATCATAATCAGATCGTTTGATGAATTCCCTATTTACACTAAGTAAAAAAAGGTGTTGGCCTGATGTCCACTCACCAAATTCTACCACTTTTGAATGTAATTAAAGCTATTCTTATTTAGAATTAGGTATGTTGGGAAATTGGTTAATTATGATCTATCTACCAAAAAAAATTAAGCAAGCATTTTTGTGGAATTATTATTTATTATAAACGGGAGTACACGTGATTCTCGCGTTTTGCGTGCTTGGGGGGGAGGGGTATCTGTGATTGTAGGTTGTAATAGCTTTTGTTTTAAAATATCACACCTTGTTGAGCTGGCTTAGTTGCTTGAAAAAAGAAAAAAATTTATATTTTTGTACCTTTTCAGATTTTTGACGCTGTAGGTATCTGTAATTTAGCAAGTTATTAAAGTAACTAAAACAAAGGATTACATTTACTTACATTTGACGTAAAAATCACAAAAATGGGTTGATATTTGGTAGAGATATACGAATTCGTTCCTACCTATTTTAGTAAATTTTTACCAATTATTTAAAAAAATGTAAAATGTAAACTTTTTGGAATAGATTTGAGACCAAAAATACATAATAGCCCTTTCACAATGTTAATTACGACTTTGCACATAGTCTTTGCCCAAAAATTAACGAAAATATAACAAATTCCGTGTGAACTTCATAAGGATAGTTTAGAATGAATTTTGAATGTAAAAGAACTCAATTTGGACACTGCCAGCTTTTTGGGAATACCAATGGCCTTAGGGAGAACGTTTTAACATTCATCTTTAACTATAGTAAAACTAAAAATACCATAAAACATAAAATGTACAAATAGAAGCTGGTCTAACGTTTCACAACATCTGTTTTATAGAAAGACCTTCTCTACCTTAAACAGTTTCAAATTTTTGTTTATTTCACTAACTAAAGGCATCATTTACACGTATATGTACAGCAGTAAATATGGATTTTACTTCTTCTTAATTAAAATATAAGTTGTATATTTAGAAGCATAGTCAAAGTATAGGTATTCTCTTTAGTATAGTGTAACGTAACAATACACTTGCCACCTACTTTCATCAATAGATATTAAGTTAAATATGTAGACAAAAACATTTTTCTCGGTGAAAACATACGACTATATATTATGTTACCTACAACGTCGTCCATCGTTCAAAATCTCTAAATTCGAAATAAGCACACAAAGATGTACATTTCGAAAGTTACCGAAAGAAGGTATCGGGACACATAAATTAGTCTACGATGAATGCTGTTACTACTTTTTACATCATTTTAACGATGAAAATGTTAACGCGAGGTATAATAGAATCATTTTTCATCATTTGAATAACTTTTCAACTTGAAATAATTAAATTTCCATGTTATCGAGAAAAAGTTTCCGATACTTGTCATTTTGAAAATTTTCGCGAAAATACTTTCTGACATTGTTTTAATGTTCGAAATGGGTTAAGGACCTCGGACAGACAAACTTTGCATGTTTACACAAAATTTTCACCCAAAAATAAGCAGAAATAGCGAATTCTATTTTACACGTAATCTCCATAAGGAAACTTTGAACGTATATTTTCTAAGTAAAGAAAATATATTTAGACACAAATACCGCTTGAATAAGATGACGGACTTTTATACTAAAATGTTTAAAACTTACTTTGGAAAAAATTAGTGCAGGTATATTTACGTGGTTACGGGGGTATCTAAATTGTAGCATTAATTTGTAGGTTAGTAGCTTTGGTTTTAAAATATCACATCCGCATTTGTCAGGATTCGTCGACTGTCGGAAAAGTGCACAGCAACACACACATATACACATCTTTCGGTTATTATAATGTGATTATAGCAAAATTCAGCAAAAGGTTATCGCCAGATGATGTCCATGTCCACGAAGTAAAATTGTCTACTTACTTAAAATAATTAATTAATGTTTTACGTAGATATACAGGGTGTCACATTTGAAAAAAGCTTTTTGATTAAATGAAGGTTTTATCAAATTAAGAAGTGAGATTTGGTTATTATAGTGATATTGGTAACTTTACGGTAGCGAACGGCATGAGACAGTCATACAGAGCGTTCAACTGAGTCCCGATTTACGGTAGAAGTGGCAATAACTTTTAAATTACCCTGTCTTATAATAGAACATTCGATTAACATCTCAATAAATAAAAAGGGAGTAACCCTTTGGGCCCTAAAATTTTTCACAGCCTTTTTTCAAATGGCGCAACTTTGAGAGATCGGTTAAATACCTTCATTTGGTCCATAGTATCGCTATGCAAAACGGCTTACTTTCTTCTCTCTTTTTTGATCTTATTCTGTTGCAGCATCCCTGTTTTCCTCTGGTAATTTGTTTCTTTAACGTTACACACTGAGAGTTACGGGTAGTGCGCGTCTCGAACACAAGAGAAGCTTTCTTTTCCTTGCTCCAAGACATCATCAAGCTACGTATAAAAGGATCTTCGCTCATTCTATCTTTCAGGCAATGCATAAAACAAACCTTTTCCGTAAAAGGTTGGAACCTTCGTAATAAGTGGAAGTAATTTTTAGCTGTTAATATAAAATGGCGGAAATAATTCGTAATATAATATAATTTCCGAAATGACCAGCAATTTACTCATAATCATTATTTGTTGAGGGTGTAACAAAATATGTACCTAGTGCAAATAAATATTGAGTTTCACTAAGTTTAATTATAAAATAATTGACGCTATTATCAATACTTTAGTAGTTCATGAATCATGTACCTACACAAAAATTTTTTTTTGTTCAAATGCAAGCAAACGAAAATTACATGTAACCATGTGAAAAATTTTTCTAGTTAACCGTAATTTACACTGTAAAAAAATGTAAATCGAAAATCGCTTTGTGTATAATATTTTTATACACAGCGCGCAACCTTGATTTGTATGAAATAAATTGTGTATACATAATAACCCTGATCTCTTTTTAATGGTCGCAAAAGCAATTTACGTTAATACACTTTTTTTAATACGAGAAAAAAATACTTTTTGAAAAGTTTATTAGAGCCAATTTAAAAGCTTCTGCACTGAAATCGAAATTTACCAAAAAAAAAAACGAAGTAAACATGACGACGCCGACGTGTTGTTTCTCCTTTCGTCTTTTACTTTTAGGAATGTTTTTAAAGGTTTTGCTTTTGTTTCATGTCATTAGGACTAAA
The DNA here is from genome assembly GCA_036250285.1 of Pyrocoelia pectoralis. Taxonomy (NCBI): domain Eukaryota; kingdom Metazoa; phylum Arthropoda; class Insecta; order Coleoptera; family Lampyridae; genus Pyrocoelia; species Pyrocoelia pectoralis. Next base: position 22,687,821 of record CM070083.1, read on the forward strand.
TACGTGTACATTTCCTGTGCGCTGCCAACTTAAAGCAGACGAATTTCAAGTCCGGTAATGATGATTATACTTGGAAGATTGAGTTCAAAAATTCAACTGAGATTACTTCTTGATTACCCTATCCGTTCTGGATTAATCAAAATATATGGTGAACGACCCTGCTCCATTTACAAGGATTCTTCTTCGTCTTCGTGTAGGTACCTATAATAATCGAGAAATGTCCCATTGAAATAATTAAATAGACGTTAGTGCTTCGAGAAACCGTTATAAATTCTTCGGCGGCAAGATTTATGAAATACCGCAGAATCTTCCTAGAAGAACTAGTAGCAAATTTTATATCTTCTACAGATTTCGTTAAGACGAACGGAACCATCAAAGGCGGAGCGTGATCAATTTTTAAATTACTTATATTCGTTTTTTTTTTGTTATAGAAAAAAATAATTTAAATATTTCGGTAGCTACAATAGATGCAATTTAATTAGCTTGAGCAATTTTTTTTTTCTTTCCAAGTTTAACATGTTTAAAAAAATGTAGTCAAACGTCTTCTAATCGGTCGATATTTTATAGTATTTAGTAGGTAGTCCGAAAGGAAATTGGTAACTGTCACCATTCTGTCAAAAATTACGAAAGGAAATAAGGCATAAATTAATTACGGCAAACTTTATATATCATGCAATTAAGTCGCCGTTATAATTTAGTAGGAATCATTTCCAAGGCAGGTATAAGTCGAAGATTGTATATTTAATTAACCTATCCGTATCAAGCGGGGCATCTTTAAGCTATTCAGAATAAAAATTTTGTAAGAATTCTTCTTTGTTTCACAAAATGAGAACTATAACGCAATCAATCTCAAACTTTTTCGTTAGAACTTTTATCTCAACAGAAAGTTGCAAGAGAGCATTGGAACTTGGTGTCATGAATTTCTACAAGAACAATGAAAATTTGCAAGCTATTTGCTGTCATTCGAGGACATCCCATCGCTCATCCGTTACTGGAATAATTTAAGGCGTATATCAGTAAACATTTTGTGTTGACTCAAATTTCTTAACGACGAAGGGCTTTAGAATCTCAAATTTGGTTTATTATCAAACATATTTCCAGAAAAACCATGATTCAGGAAGTGAGACTGTTTGAGAGAAGAGCGCATTGTTGAGAATGGATGAAGAACGAATTTCTCGCATACTAAAATCTTAGGACGGTAGATCTCCATCGCTTTTTCTGATCTTTTGAATTTCTGCCATGGTGTAATTGTGCAACAACGATATCTGAACAGAAGGAGTTACGGAATCTAATCACCCTCAGTTATATGTTTGCAACAGGCTCCCTTTTTCAGGAGCAGGAGATTGCTCCGAAGTATTGCTTTGTAAATGGATTGAGGGAAAGCCCAGAAGTCTTTGAGTTCCGACAGTCTAAAAAACAGATGATAAGGACGAAACCTCCAGTGTCTCTACAGCTGTAGCTCGAAAGTACCTTTCCATGCATTTTTTTCTAAAAACAGATTTCCTCTGATTTAGGTCATTGGTTGAGAAAAACGTATACATGGTCCAGGGCCGGCGCTGAGGTCTTTGGCGTCTGCCTGCTATTTCTACTGAAGCCCCCCCCCCCGGTCCCAAACTACGCGCACATAAAATCATCGAAAAATGAACAATTTCAGCAAACTCTCACTGATCCAAATCTGGTACCAAAATAATCGTCTACAATTCAAATTCTCTTTTAGTAAACTAAAAACTTTAAATAAGGAAAAAATTTAAAAATATGTAACTAGAAAATGTAATTATAATAAATTTTAAGAATAGGTAGGTGTCTAAAAGACATTGTTAATATATTTTCATTTCAAAATTTTTACTTACTGAAAACCGAATCGATGTAAAATATTTTCAAATGGCAGCACTTCAGGAAATGCCGCAAGTAGCTAGTAACTTCGTTATTTTAAACGTCAGCCCCTATTTTTTTATTCCACTTTTGGATTCTAGGTGAAATTTCAGTCCTTTTGATACCCACACATCAATATCTACAATTTACGGTTTTTCAGTTATTTTAACTTTAAAAACAAATGGCGGATGCAGACGGTACTTTGAGAGTTCTATACTTGAAAACCGTTGTAGTTATGGCAACCGAGTTTTCACCAGCGCATAGAGGAAGAATAGGGATATGCTGCCATTTTGAAAATATTTTACATCGATTCGGTTTTTAGAGTAACCCCTAAGTTCAAATTTTCAAAAACCTACCTATAAATCTTTCTCAGAAATGTCAAACTAAAGCTCCCAAAAAACACCCTGTATAATAACCCTGTTGCAACGTCTATTGTACTTTTCACACTGAGAATTCAGTATCGAGCGCCTTTGCCTTATGTAGCATTGCTGAACCGGTCAGGAAGCAGGTGTGCCCTCAACTAAAATGCGCCGCTCGGATCTAACTTTATTTATAAACAATAATCTTGTAATAAACAATGCTTTTTATTTTTATTAAATACAATTTATACTGAATTCACAGTGTGAAAAATACAATAGAAGTGTATAAACACGTTCACCCTAAACTTATATTTTGTAGATTGCGCTGTTTCACAAATTGGTTAGTTTCTTAATTTTCATTTTTGAAAATTTTTTTTAAAATGAAGTTATGAACAAAGCCCTGGTAGCGGCGCTCCCTTCGTAGCGGCGCTCGCCCGCGCCGTATCCCCTGCAGGCCCCTTTCCACCGGCCCTTGGTGATTCATTAAGAATGTCCAATCTCTGAATTGTAGATTTCAGACCTCAAAATATGATGATTCTGCCCAACATGCGTTATACAAATATTGCTAGTTTCCGAGATACCGGGTTTTAAAGTTTAAATATGAATTTTGATTTTTGCGATAACTTTCTATTTTTTCACAATTTCTTTTTGAAAATTGGCAGTTTTACCTTTTTTTGTATGAGGATTGCCAATTAATTAAAAAACAAAAATAAAAAACTTCAAAGTAATAAATGTTCAAAATGTCCACCATTTACTTCAATAGATTTTATGTTCCGTTTTCGCAAAGATCTCTTCATATCAAATAACCCTTGTCTATTAATTTTAATCACATTAATTAATTAATTAATTGTTATTGCGAAAATCAAAATTCATATTTAAACTTTAAACACCCGGTATCTCGGAAACTAGCAATATTTGTATAAGGCATGTTGGGCAGAATCATCATTATTTTGAGGTCTGGAATCTACAATTCAGAGATTGGACATTCTGAATGAATCACCCTGTATAACAGTATAAAATTTCAACACTGTTCCTTTACGAAATCTTCCTAGAGAACCAAACATATTCTAGGTGCTCTACATCATCTACTAAGTATATGACATATTCCTGAAGGGCAGAAATCCTAAAAAGAAAGACATTCTAAGGAGGGAGTAAGGAAATGCGCACAGGAAGAATACTGGCGATGGACACTCTTGCGGCAGGGATTCACGGACTTGGCTTTAATTTTTAAAGCTTAACATAAAATCAAGTCAAGCGTCAAGCCTACAAAAAAACAAGTCAAGTTTAAGTATCATCCAAGTCAAGCCTATTTGTGGAAAAACTTGAGTTATCAAGCTTTTTCCAAGCTTTCAAGCTTATACTTCTATCTAAGCATTTTTTTACTATTCAATGGAACATAACTCTTAGAAAATCCAGTTAATGATTTTGCATTCTACCATAAAATATATTCATTCGGTATAAAAGAAGTACCTACCTATACGTGTAATTCAGGGTACATTTGAAATAGTCTTCAATCTCAAAATCGTAATGGGCGCAAAGGTACCTTGTAGAAAATCTGTTGCACGTCACGATGTAACACTAGTTTTTTATTGTAAAATGATACGGCTATCAAGTGATGTCCTGCAATGGTTTTTGATTTGTACGAAGTCACAAATGATAATAGTATGTTAAAGTATAAGTGGATAAACAGGTCTTTAAAACACGCGCGAGTCTTCAAGCACGACGGCGCAGCCGGAGTTCTTGAAATAGAGCAAGTGTTTTAAAGACCATTTATCGCGTCATATCGAAAAACGGCGATTTCGACTGGCCGCCGCGCTCACCCGATTTGACGCCGCCGGACTTCTTTTTGTGGGGGTATTTGAAGAGCAAAGTTTACATCGACAAGCCGCAGATCATAGCTCAGCTCAAAGCCAATATTCGCCGGGAAATATCGCTTATTACCACCGAGACGCTGGAAAATGTGATGCAAAATGCACGAGAACGGGCATCTTTTTGCATCAAAAATAAAGGCGGTCATTTGTTGGATATTATATTCAAAACATGATGTAAATAAAATAGAAAGGAACAAAATAAATTTTGTGTAAAAAAAAAATAAAAAAAGTTGTCCACATCAAAAGTTATTCAAGTTTCAAATGCTATCGCAACAGATGGCGCACACTTATTTCAAGTCAAGCTACTTAGCTTGGTGAATCACTGGATTAGTAAACATTTTCTAGACTAAAATTTCTTAACAGCGAAGGGCTTTAGAATCTAAAATTTGGTTTAGCATCAAACATATTACCAGAAAAACCATTCAATATAGTGATTCAGGAAGCGAACTGTTTAGGAGAAGAGCGCTTTGTCGAGAATAGATGAACGAAGAATCAATTTCTTGCTCACTAAAATCTTACGTAGTTCTCTATCGATTTTTCTGATGAATGTGATTATCATTATTATTTTTTGAATTTCTACCATGGTGCAACTGTGCAACAATGATATTTGAACAGAAGGCGTTACGGAATCTGATCACCTCAGTTATGTTTGCAACAGGTTCCCTTTTTTAGGACAGGGAGACCGCTCCGAAATTCTGCTTCGTAAATGGATTGAGGGAATAACTTTCGACAATCTACAAACTTTCTTCCAGATGAAAAGGACGAAACCTCCAGTGCTACATCCCTTTCCAACTTTTCAAATTTTCTAAAAATCAGCTTGCCACATATTTTTATACATTTTAAGTACCTTTCCATGCATTTTTTCTTAAAGCAGATTTCCTCTTACCGTAATGAAGCAGACATATTCTCAATCTTCTAGGTGCTCTACATCATCTATTCTATACCATATGACATATTCCTTAAGAGCAGAAATCCTAGAAAAGGAGGGCATTCATACGAGGAAGTAAGGAATTGCGCACAGGAAGAATCCTGACGGTGCAAGCCGTATGAATGGATTACACTGAAGAAACCGGACGATCCAATCAGTGTTTTTTCTTACAAAATATAAAAAAATGGATACTGATTCCTTGGTAAGAAAGCAGCGCTGTTTTGAAGATTACTGTTCCACAGAAGCGAACTTGTCATTCTTAAGTTAGCAACCAAGATGAATGCTAGCAAACTTTCAGGTAGAAGAGAAACTACCCATTAAGTTCAGAAATATAACGTTTGGAACTTGAGAGAAACTGGATTATAAGATGCTTAAAGTTACGCTAGACACAAAGTGCAAACCATCAAATGACACAAACTGGATTAAATGGTGAAGACACCTTTGAACGTAACTATACCGGTGTCCCGTGACACTTCCTTGGGCGAAAATGACTTCTTATAAACTTTTGCCCAAAACTTAATAGGTAAAGAGTTATAAGCAATATTAAATTTAAGAAAGCAGAATAAAGTAATGTTTTATTAATTAACGATTTAAAAAAAAAATTATTACCAACACTTGGTTCAAAATGACCCCACTGCTGCCTCACAACACACTCTTGCTCTTCTAATAATTGAAGGCGTAGCTCTCTGAAGCGTATCTGCGTCGTCTCTTATGGAGCCATAATATTTTGAATCAACTCATCATATCTGGTTTGAATATACTAAACTTTTCATGTGCGCCCAAAGATAGTCTAGATCTAGAGGCTTTAGGTCTGGTGACCTCGGAGGTCAGAGAACTTCCAATCCAACGGTTAGCAAAGTTATTTAAATATGTTCTTACATTTACACCAGAATGCGGAGGTGCGCCGTCATGTTGAACCACATGTTAACTCTTTTCCGAAGTCCTCCATTAATCCTGGCAACTCGTTTTGTAAAAAAAATAGATGGTGCTCGGATGTTAAAGGTTGCTGAAATACGAATGGCCCGATAAGATGGTTATTAACCAAATATTCACGGAAAAGCGATGTTGAACATGCGTTCTTTCAAAAGGGCTTTCAAGTGTGAATTTCTGGTATTCGTTATTTCATCGATAATAGGTAACGTGGCTTCATCCGTAAAGAGAATTTGCTCACAGAGCTGTTGGTGTGCAATTAACCAACTGCAAACGCCATTACGTTGATGGTTGATGGTTGATAGTACGATATATGCCACTGGGCCACTACTATTCCCTAGCACCAATGTACAAAAAATTAACCTTTCTACGTTCTCCAAACCAATTCGATGGAAGCTGCTTAGGAGATTATACTATAGCATTCTTGTGACATAGCTGAACTTATCACGTCCTTATACTATATTGAAACTCGCAACAAACTATCAATTTCTTTGAAAAAATGTTCAGTGCATCAAAGTGTCACTTCATAGCCCCACAAGAAGCTCTTTAAGGTACATTTGAAACAGTCAATTCCTACAATTCCTTTACAAAAACTTTCTTCCCACTTTGGTCTTATCATCAAATTTTTGATTTTCCAATTCGAATTGTTCTTTACCCGTAAGTTTCTGGAAAGATAATTTTCACTGTTGGTGTTAATATGAACTCTTCCATAAATTGTCAAGAAAAGCGTCGCAAGGAAGTTACCGGGAAAGGATCACGAAGACTTACTTCGTTGGGTTAGAGGTGAACTCTACGCAGACTTTATTTATTATAATCCATAACTCTTGCTTTTTCACGTTCCATTGCCTATTTTTGATATGTCTTGTCTTGGTAATATCCAACTTAGTCTTTATGTTCGCTCCTAAATAGAGGCTTTTATGAAATATTTTTGGTTACTATATTTTTCCTTCTGCGCCTTCCTTTTCGCCGTACGGGAGGTATCCAATAAAACTGGAAATTAGCTGTAAAATCATCTATTTATTTTAAAAGTTGGACAGTTCTATTGCTCTATTTGAAATTCAATCCCTTAACCTCTTCCCCCTTGATACTCTTCTGTGGTTACTCAATAACCTGGAGTTTCTTCTTGCACACGCTGTTGCGTGATATTTTCCAGACTTCCACGATCTGATTTGTCGACCTCGTCCAACAACTCGCCAACAACTTTGGAGACATGAATTTTGCAGCAAGTTAATGAACTTTCTATGTGTTGCCATCATTTTGTTGGTTGACAGGCATCCTGAACATGGTCAATCGACATAATCATCGTTTTCAAAAGGGAAAACGGGAAAACGAATTGCTGGGAGGACTCTTGAGAAAAAAATCACCAGACACGTACGAATTGTAACTCGGGCGATGTTTCTTCACTTACTATTAGGTCGTATTATTTCATCTTCAGTTATAGGTACTTCTCCATTACTCTTGAAAGCGCCCTTCTTCATACATTCTGGTTTGGGAAAGTATCTACCCATTGGTTGTCTTAAGCAGTGCCTACCGGAAACCTGAAGAGATTTTCAAATCACATGTAAACTTTTAATGTCTCTATCAACCAGTTATTATAACACATTAAAGCATGTGGTCCAATGAGAATGACACCTAATAGCAAGGGCGCCGCCAGAAAATTTTCCTAGGGGGGCAATTAGTATTTTTTCAAGATTTCGTACAAAAATAATTTGTATTTTTAATAACTTTTACCTTTTTTCTTTTTCCCGGGGGGGGGGGGGGGGGTGTGTCCCCCTTGGCGGCACCCTTGCCTAATAGTGAAGAATGTTATCGTAATCATGGGTTACTGAGTATGTGTCAAGAGACTAAAATCGCCAATTGAAAATCAAATTAGACTAAATAAGAAATTGGGTCTGTTGGGAATATTATTTAGATCTTCACCACCGTTACAGATTTGGTTATAATATAAAGTGTTACATTGTATAAATTATTCTCTATTCTCTATTTTAAATTGAATTGTATTTTTAAAAACTTGGTTTAATACAAATTAATGCAATAGAAAACTAGACTATAAACTCATTGCATAGAAATTGGTACCAGTGAGAATTCAAACACTATCCTCGTTGCTCCAACAGGAAAGTTCCTGAACCTGAATCGATTGTAATTACACTAGCAGATTTAATAAGGTTAATAACCAATTTATAGCTGGCCAAGATTTGGTTACATTTAGCCTAGTGAGCTGAGACAATGTCCTTGGAACATTTTCACCAAACATGATTGCACAGTTAACTGAAACACACTAGGGTTCCGTTGCATCTCTTGTATATCTGCATAATAGTATGGCTCATGTATTTTTCATAGATTTGGTGAGAACTTCTCTCATATTCATATGCAAGGTCAAGTGCGCGACCTTGGATGCTACTCAGATAAATTCGTGTATTTTCCAGATTCACTTTTCGCCCGGCAAAGTTCTATGTTAATTATATTTAATATAATTACTGTTATCTACACATTTTTAAAATTCTAATGGCTAACTAAAGTTGAAAAATGTAATTTAACGTTAACGAGAAAATTATGTAAAATTTTGTTATTGAATTTTTTTTTCGGTAAACATTTTTGTTTTTTTATTATTAACTGACATGAAGAAAATAATTTGAATAAACAGCACGTGTTGTCTTAAAAAAATAGTTTCATAATTCATGTTATTAATCAAGTTTGTTTTTACCCGAGATTATATAATAGATATAATAAGGGGACAATTACGTTTGTAATAATAATATTATAAGGTACAGGGGGCTGTAAAAATTGTCAAAAAATCACGAACTTTTTATCACGTTACGTTACTTAAGACGAAATTCGTGTTATCGGTTAGACCCCAATTAGGAAACCCTATCAATGATTTATTAGAAGAAATGCTACATATTTTAAAATATCTACTGATAAAAAATGTCGCATAAATAATAAAATAAAAAAATAATTAAATTCAATAGTAGAAAAACGTATCAACAACAGAACTACATTTTTTTTCCAAAAAAAAAAAATTCATGAATGGATTCGATAACTTTAAACATATCTAAGGTTTTTTTTTGTATAAACAATATTGTTAATTGATTAAGTTTTTGTTACAAGTTTTTGCCTCCTTTTCACACTTAATTAATTTAATTTCATTTTAGTTATTTTATTAATCTACAAAAGGCTTTAAATTCGTTATAATTGGATTGCGCGGTTGCACGTAACGTGGGTACCTTTGCTCGCGCAGTTGAATCGTGAGAGTTGCAAAACTTTGTCTTAATATATAATCGTTTTAATTAATTAATGTTTAACGATAAAATGTAATAAAAATAGTTTCAATTTTTTTTAATTACCCGTCATTAATAGCCCCGAATGCAGATCGTTTATTTATTGTAAATGACCCGTCCTTTAAAGATTAGTAATTATCTGTTTCCGTAAGTTGTAAGTGTGGTGATTACGACGATTATGGGTTATCAAAAAAAAATTTTGTAATTATTGATTGTAGTACACGTGCTGCTTCGTATTATTTATAAATATTAAAAATTATACTATCTCTTTATATAGTGAAAACGAAAAAAAAATCGAACCGTAATTTTATAGCAATAAAAATAAAACCCCGAAAAAGGAAGACTTGTATTTTTCTACAAAAGACGTCGGCGCCGGTCCATTTGTCATGACGTCACGCTGTCACATCCGGAATAGAATCGGTCCCTATTCGAGTCCACCGAGACTAACTATCTGTAACGTCATCTATTGCTAATGTGAATCCCATTTTTGGGTATAATCCTTCATCATACTTTCTTTCTCCAATTTTCATTAACGCGATATTGTAAAAAAAAACAAATATTTACATTATCCCACTTTTATATAATTAATTAGTAATTTAACTTAGTCGTTAAAAAGGTTCACTATATAAGGCTTGAAAATTAAAGGGGTTAATAAAAAATTTTATGATTCTCATTAAATTATAATTTTACTGAAAATCTTTGGAATTTTCGTTAGAACTTCCTTAAATTCGATTTATAAAAGACACAAACGCTCTCTCTCTATCTTAAAATTTTCGTGGAACCGTAACGCGAAACACGTTCAACTTTTGAACGTCCTGCCATGATTAGAACAACTCGGCTAAAAGGTGAAATGTACAACGAAGCAAGTTGAAATTAGGCAAATATCAGTTTATAAGGATTTTTGCACATTTTAGCCCAAAAGTCTTACGTAGGAAGAGTTCTTCTCCATACTTTTTCTATTGTTTGCCAAGTTTCTGTTCATCTTATTTCTGCTGGTACACTTCCTCGGTATTTGTCCCCCTCCCCCCCCCCCCCTTCTGAATCTATCCTGACTTTGTTCATATGTTGCGTATTCTGAATGATACTATCGTCACTTTCTTAGTATTATTCTTCTACAATCTGCTGTCCTTTTTTTTGTATGTAGGTGGAATAACCCTTACCTACCTCCAATTCCTTGGTACGTTTTTGTCTTAATTTTGCCCTTTCGAGTTTCTCTCCATTTTTCCTCCTAACACAGATGGAAAAAGTTTTGTAGATTCGAAGAACATAAGGCGAAAATCTTCAATCCTGATGGTGTCATTCAAATTAGAAACGTACATCAGTTGGATACAAATAACATACGAACGAATAAAGTGTGAGAAAAATTATGTATTTCATAAAAATACGAACAAATATTTATGGCAATTCTAAAATGATAACCTTGTGTTCAATCTGACCCGTCTTATTGTTAATACGTCGAAAAACATTGCTAATAAACAACGTTGAGTAAGCAACATTAAGGTTTTTTTTTTTTTGTTGAAAACATATTGTCTTCCAGTGCTATCGGCGAAAGTGCATCTTGCCTTCCCAATCTATCGTGTGAACTATTTGGTAATGTTAAATGGCAAATAAGAAATGAAGATGTTGAACCAGTTTTTTGCCCCCCCCCCCTCCCGCGTTGAAATCACGCAATGAATTCTTCAGCAGTGCTTTAATCGGCAGACGTCATCAAGCTTTACTGTGATATTGAACGGATAATACAAGCGAATTTCTTCTGCAGTTATACAATTCCCAGTACTAAGTTTGCGGACTGACAGTTCTTTCAGGTTGGAATCAAATTTGACAATCGACATCTGTTTAACATAATGCGTGCATTAGGCGAACAGTCCAGATATGGGTTAAGAACTAAACAGCTCTAACTTAAAGAGAAGAAATTAAATAAAAAATTGCAATGTAAGAACTTGAACAGTAATATTACGTTGTCCACCATGTCAAAATTCTCATGTCACATGAAGCATCAGAATATTAATTTGAAATGAATTTGGAAGAGTGGGGAATGTTATGGCCAAAAGTGTGGAAACGCTTGAATATCTCCAAAACGAGTCATTGGATTACAAAAAGAAAAAACACGCGTTCCTATATTTTTATAAACCTTTTGGTCATGATATGTAAACATCACCCCCACCTTCAGCAACTCCCCCCCCCCCGGGGCGTGGAGCGGTGGTGGTGAGTTTTGAAAACTGAAATGGGAACACTTTTGCATTCTCCATAAAAAAAACTGTTCTCCAATTGCAAATTTAACACCCCTCGCTGCCCCCTAAGAGGGGGATTTTCTCCTCTAACATTTTGTTTGTGATTTACAAATTGTCCGCCACCCTCTCCGTTCCCAGTTCCCTTAAGCGTGGAAAGAAAAACAATGGCTCATATTTGTACAGAATCCGGGGTGCTAGATTCAGGTGAGTCTCCTTGCCTCTCACCATTAGGGTGCTTCGTTTGGGAGAATCTCCTCGCCCCTCACCATTGGGGTGCTTGATTTGGGTGAGTCACTCCTTGCGTTTCCCCATCAGGCTACTGATGGATTTGGGCGAGTCCCCTTGCCTCTCATCATTGGGGTGGGGTGCTGAGTTGAGTTGAGCATTTTTCTCAATCGAATGCTCAATTTGGGCTCCTCCAGGTACTTGGGAGCGTACTAGTGCATATATTATAGAAGTTGTCAGCCACCTTTTGCAGAGTTTCTGGTATTATTGAATTCGAACATGCTTCATTCATTCATGTTCCCAGGTTTTTTTTCATACACTCTGTTTTTTAAGTAACCCCAGTAGAAAAAATCTAAAGGTGTTAGATCGGGTGGTCACTCTATTGCACCCCTCCTACCAATCCAGCGCCCAGGAAAAGAGGTGTTTAATGTTTGACGTACAATCAGTGCGAAATGACGTTGAACCCCATCCTGCTCAAACCAGACATTGTCAAAGGCTATTCCAACAATGTCACGAATTACTGGAACTATTTGGTTGTTCAATAAATCGACCTACTTCAATTTCAACTCAATCAGTATTTATTGTATTTATAAAAATATACAAGCAATCTTATTCTTTTACCACTATTACAACATAAACAAAACACAAAAACCAGGCTAAAACATATTCACCACCAGATCGACTTAACTTCAAACCACTACCCAAACCAACAACCAAAAAATTACCCTACAGCACTGTCCCCCTTTTCCTTCTTCTGCTTTCTAAAACCTCCTCCATCCATTTTTTCCCCTTTCCATCCTCTCTCTCCAACCTCCCTTAGCTCGACACATTTCTCCACCATATGCTCGATATTTTCCCTTTCCTCTCCACATAGTCTGCACAACATCTCCTCATCCTCCAAACCAATATTTGCCGTCTTTCTCTTCATTTCCCACCCTGAATCGTGCTACTAAAAAAATTACTCTACAGCACTGCCCCCCTTTTCCTTCTTCTGCTTTCTAAAACCTCCTCCATCCATTTTTTCCCCTTTCTATCCTCTCTCTCCAACCTCCCTTAGCTCGACACATTTCTCCATCATATGCTCGATATTTTCCCTTTCCTCTCCACATAGTCTGTACAACATCTCCTCATCCTCCAAACCAATATTTGCTGTCTTTCTCTTCATCTCCCACCCTGAATCGCGCCACTATCCTCATACTCCCTATGCCTCCTTTTCCCTTCAGGTATTTCGGTATTTCGTCTGTCACTAAGTTCTTATATATTTTTAATTATATCTTCCCTCTCTTACCTTCATCCTTCTTTCCTGTATTTGTACATCCTCGTCTCTCCTTGCTATTTCCTCTGCTATGTCCCGTCCCTCCACCCTCTTCCTCTCTACCTACTCTGTCGCATGTCCGCCCCTTTCGTAATATCGCCTTCTTTCTTCCTGCCCCTGCCGTATTCCCCCATTCTTCACCTCGTTCCCAAATTTTAAAATACATACCTCCTTCCTCTCTCTTTCCATCTTTTCCTCAAAAGCGATCGCTCTCTTATCCGCCTCTTTACGTATCTTCCTCGGCTTAACCTCCTCCTCCACGACGTACCTTGGGGTTTCTCTATCCAGTCCTAGCACCCACCTCCGATCGACGTACTTTTCACCGGTCAAATTACCATCGATGAAAAATGGCCCCACTATTTAACTGCACAATATTCTGACCCAAACATGAAGTTTTTGCTGATATTGCATATGAGAATCTCTCATCCAATGAGAATTCTCATGGGACAAATATCGCATGTTGTGCCTGTTCCCTTAATTGAAATATAGCTTCATCAGAGACGCATTTCCAAAACGCAAATTTCCAACTTTCGTCACATCAACTCATCATTTCCTCATTGTCATTGAATAAATGAGCGACTTGATCATACCCTCGCAGTATAACAATATACCTTCTATTTTTTTCGGAATTGAACCATTTTAAATAAACTTACTTCGGACACAATAGATAATATTTTGACAGCTCCTAAAGTACACTATTAATATGTTTCAATAACGAGATGCGCATAAAACGGTCATGCGCCCTTGCATTGTCATGCAGTATGATGGGTGGAATATCCATGAAGTGTCGTCGAGTTTTTCTTAACGCTGCTTGCAGATTATTTTGCAGAAACGAACAATAGTACTCTGCATTGACGGTCTGCCTTGGGGGAATGACATGCTTTAAGATAACACCATCCCAATCGTAGGCTAGGATTAGAATCGTTTTCATATTCGTAGCGATCTGCCGAACTATTGTTTTTCGCGGTGATCCATGATTCGGACGACTGACGTTTCAACAGTGATTCATAACTTTTCGCTCAGGTCTCATCAATGGTGATGATACGTCGTAAGAAGGGCTGTCCTTCCCTCTTATAGAGTCATAGCGCTCCAAGTGTGTACAAACAGCTTCATGTCGCAGAAATTTCTGCATCTCCGATAACTCGGCCGGATCTTGAAGATTCCATGCAAAGTAGAAAGTGCTAACCCAGTATCTGCGGTTAACTCTCGCTTCCACTAATGCGGACACTATCTGCACGTCATTCTCACTGGTTGACCAGATGTGATGCATTTTCGCGTCCTCCTTTAAAGCCTTGTACCCACCTTGCCAGTGTTTGGTATGGCAATACATCTGCACCACAAGCCTCTCGCAATTCTTGATGACAGTCGTGCATTTTTACTATATATTGGTAGAATATGAATGTACAATATTATCCCAACATTGAAATGTGAACAATTTTACATACTGGCTAAATATTACTAACCGATGTTATTTTAATATTGGGGAAAATATTTATGCAATATTGGCCCATTATTGTTTTGTAATGTCTCCCAAAATAGTAAGAAAGGCCTAACTGTTCCGAGGGACTCTTACCCAGTGCGGAGCGCCTCCAGGGCCCCGTGTGTTCCGGTGGCTCCTTGCCCAGGAACCCCATTCACTTCGTGTACACTTGGAGAAGATCGGTGATGCTGAAAAAAACCTTTTGCTTCAAGTAGAACTCGAATCATCGATCGCCCGGTTAATAAGTCAGATATGAAACAACTGAGCTACGGAAATTTTTGTGAATCTAAAGTTGAATACCACAAAGTAGAAAGGACGTGCATATTATATTTTGATTATTTTGATGTCTCTAAATCGGCGAAAATTAATATTCGGCGAATTTTGAGAAAGTATCCTTATTATTTGCTGATATTTTTTTCGTGTAGCCATAATTATATCATTTTAAATATCTAGTAATATTGAAAACACAGTATTGTTATGTTATTGATAAATAAATATTGACTTTATATTGTATGCCAATATTGTCTAAAGATTGTAAATATGTATGTTATATTGCTTAAATATCGATTTTCAATATTTAGTAATATTGTACATGCAATATTGGTACCCTACTGATTAAAAGATGTTGACTTTATATTGAATATCAATATTTACTAAATATTACAAATATGTATGTTATATTACTTAAATATCGATTTTCAATATTTAGTAATATTGTACACGCAATATTGGTACGTTATTGTGTGTACAAAAATTTGAATTTACATTAAATAACAATATTTACTAAATATTGCAAGTGTTGTTCTTATATTTGTTAAGGTAAAAGTATATAATTCGGTAATTGTATACATTTACCGGTAATAGTATAGAATTGCCTGGTTTGGTTTAGGCACTAAACAAAGTTTGAAAATAAAAGAAATGCCAATTTTAAACGTAGATTGCCACTAAATCGCCTAGGTTATCTGCAGGTTTAGTATATTTTTTTCAAGTGATACAAAAACTGATAATTATATACATTTACCGAATTATATACTTTTACCTTAACATATTCACTAAATATTGTATTTCCAATATTTGTATAATATTACACAAATATATTCATCCAATATTGGCTGCAGTTTGACATTATTGCCCCAATGGCTCTATATTGAGCCAATATTCCACCAAGCTAACTCCAATAAACGGTGCTACATGGGGTACGTTATACTGAAACGCCTAGATCTCAAGTGCTAACCTTCGGCTCAGTGTGAGAGGAGGGGGGGGGGGGGTATGCTCGGATGGAGAGGAGGCGCCTAAACTCGATAAACTGAATTGCCAACCCTAGTTTTATTTGAATTCCATACTTTTGTTGCCAGAACTAAAGAAAAAACCCATGTATTTATGGTGATAGCAAGATTCCAAGAAGATGGATGCAAATCATAGGAACACAACTGCAGTATTGAGAGTGTACTCGAAGATCCGCCAATAGATGGTTTAAAAATGAAACAAATTTAAATCTGTTACAGAGTAATATTGCCGACTTTCGGCAGGGACTTCCCAGCAATAATTAATTTATTGTAAAGTCATAGGAAAAATCGATTGTGAAACGAACTCCTTAATTACATTAATGGGAAAAGTCCATCGACAATATGACATAAAGAACTTCAATTTGTACATTTCCCTGTATGGTGTGAGCTTTTTCAAGCTAATGGGCGAAGGTGTAATATTGATAGAAGGTCGAATCTGTAATAGGAGCGATCGTTTTTTCGACAATTTTCAACCAACTTCAAAAAGTTGGTTACTAAATTCGTCCGGATGTCTGCGTGTCTGTGTGTCTGTGTGTCTGTGCGTTGGTCGATGTTACAGGGTTTAGAAAGCTGGAAGTGGTGTCATCTTATAGGAAATTCTTCACTGATTCCAAATCTCTGGTAAATTTTTTGATCGGATCACCCGTTCGCTGTCGGGCCGCCATTAAAGTCAAAATATACACCCTTTAATATCTCGAGAACGACACGTCCAATTACAAAAAGAAAAAAATTCGTTTCCTTTATTTGTTGAAACCTATTGAGTCATGATACGTAAACATCACCCTCACCCCTCCTGTGGGGTGGAGCGGGGGTGAGTTTTCAAAACTTAAATGGGAACACCTATTTTTTATTACTTTTGAATTCTCCATAAATAAAGATACTCAAATTGCAAATTTCACCCCCAACTGCAACCCCTTTTTTGGGGGTAGAAAGGGGGAAAATTGCACGTCCGCAGAAAAACAATCTTTTTTTACTTTTTTTTCCTCTAACATTTTTTCGTGATTTACAAATTGTCCGTCACCCTCTCCACTCCCATCTCCCTTAAGGGTGGAAAGAAAAACAATGACTCATTTGTGCAGAATCCGGCGTGGTTGTGTTTGAGGTGGGGAGGGGGGTAGTTATATACATATATATTGTATATAGTATATGCCATAATTAGTTACAGATTTGAAGTTGGTTGAAATTAAAATTCTATAAGAATTTGCGCCTTTTGATACTTGTTATTCATCTAATGTTTAGAATGTTTTTATATTTTCATTGAATCCAATGAAGGTTATAATTCAGTATTTTCAAAACTTCTATAGATTTGGTCATCGTTCAAAGTTCACTTCATTCCAAAGGAAAACAGGTAGGTATTTCCTTCTTGTTCCACTTTAATTAAGGATTGATTTTGCATCCTTACAGCCTTTAGTGTTTCATTCTTGATACGTTGATGTCCAGTACTCATACTACCATCTCTTTGGGAGAACAAGTATAATAATCCAAGATGTACATGGGACCAAAGCTATCACACCAATGATTCTTTACATAATTGCCGTATTTCGGATATTGGATGGGACATTAATCTTCGACGAATTTAAATTTATATGACGCTTCTTACATATTTTCACCATTTCAAAATTTCACTTTTACTAAGATGGTTTAAACTTATTATATCTATATATTCATTACAACGAAGTTTCAGAAGTTTTAAGATATCATTTTTACCTAATTTAAATTTGAATAACGGCTATTCCTCAAACACTAGAAGCACGCATGAATACCTTAGAAACGTAACACGATGATAATATATTTATCATGTCTAGACGGCAATAAAAACTTATGACATAAAAAAACGTAACAACAAAAAAGGAAGTTTTACACAATTCACTCGTTTAATGAATGCAACGAATTGCATTTTAATTAGTATGATTTATTTGAACCTGTTTGAAGGGAAATCAACTCTTTCCGTTGCTTCAACTTGCATATATAAATTCAGTGGAAAAAAATAATTAAAATAAATTAAAACTTATATTTTTTTGTGTAATGGGTTATCTATGGTTAGTTGACATTTGACCTTTTAATTTTATTAAAACTGGAATTAATGACTTCTTTATTTTAGAGTTACGCGTGCTAAATTTGGACTGGCGTTCGTAACAAAAAAAGATCGCGATATTTTTGATTTTAGTACGCGCGTGTCTGAATTTTCGATACATTTTTTAAATTCAGTGCTCTACATTCTTTCCCTTAGATTTTTTTACTGAACATACAGTGTGATGCACATTGTCTCCGTGTTTTTTTTTTGTAACCGATAGTAAAATGTTTTTCTCGTGTATAAATATTTTTAATTTAAATTGTTTTGAATTATACCGTTTTTTTCATGAAAAGATCCAGGTTATAGGTGAGAAACTAAGTTTCCGGTTTTTTTATCAACTAAAACTGTAAAAAACATTCAGCTAGCCAATTTTGCACTTTTCCGAAATTGGCCAAGTCATGCGCCATCGACCGAAACAAGTGATAAATCGGAAGGGGCCAGGTCTGTTGAATATGGCGAGTGCGGTCGCAGATTCCATTTCAGCGTGTTGATGATGTTCTGAACGATAAGAGTATTATACAGGGTGTTTAAAAAATACGTTCGAATATTTGGCCCACTTATACATCTCATCAGTACAAACAAAAAAGTCAAAATAAACATAAGTCCAAAAATCAGCCGTTTCCTAATTACAGCCTGTTTTTCAAATTAAAATAATTTACACTCAGTAGGAGTATTTCAACGAGGTTTCTACTAGAACATGAACAAATATCAGTATAAATACATTTTAATTATTACAAAGTAATGATTCTTAAAGAAGATGTTCAAAATGTCCTCCTTCCATTTGTATATGTCGCAGGAATGTTGTAATATTCGTAAACTTACAAGTTTCCTAGGAAACTTGAGCGCCTGGATCTCAAAATTAACCTTAACCTTAAGCTTTTCCTAGGAAACTTGTAAGATTACGGATATTACAACATTCCTGCGACATATACACATTTCACATCTCCGTAAAAGTGAACGCCGCACTCTCTCAAAGAGTCCCGGATTTATACGAACAGTCTGGCAGGCATGTTCAATTCGTTCTCGCAACTCATCTAAATTATTCACAGGATTTGAATAAACTAATGTCTTTAAATACCACCAAATGCAAAAAAAAAAAAATGGCTTTGCCATACAATTATTTTAATTTGAAAAACAGGCTGTAATTAGGAAACGGCTGATTTTTGGACTTATGTTTATTTTGACTTTTTTGTTTGTACTGATGAGTTCTATAAGTGGGCCAAATATTCGAACGTATTTTTTAAACACCCTGTATATGGCACGGGGCGTGCTGCAATATCACGCGTTTGTGTTCCTTTCTGGCCGGCCAAGCGCAGAGAATTGTCTTCTTTCCACAGCGAAATTTACAGAACCGAATACATACAGGGTAGCCCATTAGTACGAGGAAGTCCAATCTTTCGTTCAATATCATACGGATTAAAAAATGTTTCAAATCAAAAAAGTTGTAGAATACGAACCATTGCATATTTGTAAAATATTTATAAACATACATAGTGCTTCGAATAATCGTGGCTCCGTGCCGACCTGTTTTTTTAGTTATGAAGTTATGAAGTTATGTTATGAAGTTATGAATTTTTTCATGATTTTTCTGAAAAAACATGGTCTGATTAAAAAATTAGTAAAGGTCGTGCCTATATTTATCGATTTAATTATACAGTGCGTTTTGCAATAATTCGTAAAAAATTTTGTAAATTTCGAATAGGCACAACCTTTGTTAGTTTAAATGGAATACTCTGTATATTATTATGTAGGTCGATAAAGCTGTTAAATCTCTCCAATTCATGTCTGTACCATGTGTCTTCTAAAACTAGTAGTTTTTACTGGTGTTCCATTTAAAATATCAAAGTTTTTCCTATTCGAAATTTACAAAACCTTCATAACTGAACGAGCCTAAGCATTTTTTAATGAGACCGTGTTTTTTCATAAAAATCGTGAAAAAAATTCATAACTTGGGAACAAATATGGACATAGAGCATTTTAAATACATACAGGGTGTACCAATCTTACGACATTGTTCGGTATATGGCTTATTTCAAGAGATATCAAAAAATGTTGTTAAGGAAAATAATAGATGTCTTTAAGGACCATATTTCTATATTATGTTGAACTATACAGGGTGTTGCATAACACCGTTACAAACCAAACACATGATTTTTTAAATGAGAGCCTTTGCATGTTATTCCAAATTCGGATTGCCCACATTTTTTTGAGTCTTTTGATATAAGGTTTTGTTACGTTATACAGAGTCCTTTAAAAGTTATGGGCCCGTTTATGTAAAAATCGTAGCTAAATCAACGCCCTCTAGCTTATTGTACATTACAGAAAAAGACAATTTCTTGGCTAATCGAGTTTCGTAATATAATGTAATATCTCCTCATTCGATTACATTTCAATTATTTTCTCTCTTTGTGTACAGGGTGGATCGAAACTCGGATCTTTCATTTTCTTTCTTCTTTTAAATGGAACACCCTGTATTTTATTGCATAAATAGAATCTTTGATTACGTAGCTTTAATTTTTTTAAGCATTCCCTATACCTAAAGTTTATAAAAACAGAGTTATTTTGTAATATTTAATTTAAAAAATGCTTAACAAAAATTAAAGCTACATAATCAAAGATTCTATTTATGCAATAAAATACAGGGTGTTCCATTTAAAAGAAGAAAGAAAATGAAAGATCCGAGTTTTGAGAAGCATTTTTTGGACTAAGGTAATTTGGGTTAAATCAACATAAAATAATGTCTACTAACTGGGATTTTCGTTTGGGACCTTCATTTCTGGACAGCCTGTATAATTATTTAACAGCCAATGCACCAAAATTTGTAACCAAAAAAATATTTCTCTGCCTCTAATAAATAGTCTTTTAAGATTTAAATTATCTTAATTCTTTTAGTACACAAATTTATTGCATTCTCCATAAATACTGTTCGCAAATTGCAGATTTGACAACGCCCCCGATCGCCTTGGGGGGGGGGGTGGGATTGCACATGTCCGCATAAAAACTTTTTTCCTCCAACACTTTTTTGTGATTTACAAATTGTCTGCCACCCTCCCCTCGCCCTTCTCCGCCCACCATCCCCAAGACTCACAAAAAAAATTCTGGCAAGTTGCCACGAGACTTCCCTCGTATTAACACTTGTTTCAAAAAATAAATGCAACTGAATTAAAAAAAAATACTCTTAAACTACATAAAAAAATGCAATTTTATCTTATAAAAAAATGAGTGCCGCCATTTTAGCTTACACCGGAAGTGACGTAATCAAAGGTAATATCAGCATTTTCGTTCTTGGCCCGAATGCAATCGATTGGCGAAAACCGCATTTCGATAACTTTAATAGTTCTGAGTATATAGAGCGTTGCAGTCATGTTTTAAAAATGATTTTTTTAACACTTTTTTCAAAAAATAAGTATAGCACAATATATATTACTGAATTCAGAAAAAAATACTCTTTTAAACTACATAAAAAAAACTGCAACTTTATCTTATAAAAAAAATGAGTGCCGCCATTTTAGCTTACACCGGAAGTTACGTAATCAAAGGTAATATCAGCATTTTCGTCCTTGGCCCGAATGTAATCGATTGGCGAAAACCGCATTTCGATAACTTTAATAGTTTCTGAGTATCGA
Source organism: Pyrocoelia pectoralis (assembly GCA_036250285.1). Classification (NCBI taxonomy): domain Eukaryota; kingdom Metazoa; phylum Arthropoda; class Insecta; order Coleoptera; family Lampyridae; genus Pyrocoelia; species Pyrocoelia pectoralis. The sequence goes on from CM070083.1 coordinate 22,709,296, forward strand.
GCGTTGCAGTCATTTTTTAATAATTATTTTTTTAACACTTTTTTCAAAAAATAAGTATAGCACAATATATATTGCTGAATTCAGAAAAAAACACTCTTTTAAACTACATAAAAAAACTGCAACTTTATCTTACAAAAAAAATGAGTGCCGCCATTTTAGCTTATACCGGAAGTGACGTCATCAAAGGTAATATCAGCATTTTCGTCCTTGGCCCGAATGTAATCAACTGGCGAAAACCGCATTTCGATAACTTTAATAGTTTCTGAGTTTAGAGCGTTGCAAAGAATGTGTACGTACAGACTACAGACGACAGACGGAAAATTTTTTTTTTCATATTTTGAATCTAGGTATTCAGAAACGGAAAGATATGTAAAAATTTCCATAGGTCAATTTTTTTTTTGGAACACTAATACAATACTTCCCTTTTACTTCGTACTCGGGAAGTAAAAATGTCACGATAATTCGAACTGGGGATTTCTTCTTTTTCTTCTTCTAATCCTTCATGCCCTATCGAGCGGCGAACGATGTCGTCATTCTCTCCACCTCTTCCTGTCTCTCGCTATTGTTTTAATATCCTCCAGTGTCACACCACTTTCCTACGCTATTTTTTTAATTTGGTCGATCCATTTTTTCTTAGGTCTGCCTCTTCATTTTTTTTGGTGGCTTTCCCGTTTCCGTTAGTCTCCTTGTCTGTCTGTTTGGTTCCATTCTTGTCAGGCGTGCCTACCAATTTAGCTGCTTCTTTTTTATTTTTCCTTGTATTCTTAATGATTTTTCTCATTTTCTTGCCCACTTTGCTGCTATTATCCTGAGATGTTTCATCTCCATAGCATTTATTTTGGCCTCGTCTTTTTTCGTAAGTGTCCATGTTTCGCTGACACTAGCGTTATCATTTTATATATTTTCACCTCTAGAGTTATGTCGTCTTTGTGGCCTAGAATTGTTTTATTCATGGTGTAAAAGATTGCTGACGATTTCTTTCCTCTTATTTTACTATCAAGGAATTCGAACGTTGTTACTCTCTCCTGATTCTTGTTCTTACATTTGATGTCCTTATTGGTTTGATCTTCTTTTTGTTTCTCATTTGCTATCATGGTTTTGGTTTTATTTATGTTCACTTTCATTTTCACAGTTTCTATTTCGGTTGTCAATGCATTCACCAACCTCTGCATTGTGCTTCTGGTATTTGACATTAGTATCACGTCATCTGCATATAATAGGCTATTATATTTATTTTTATTACTTCCAGGTTTTTATCTCCAAATACTGTGTCCAGATGGCTATATTTTTCTTTTATTCTCTTTGTTATCTTATCCATGACAATTATTATAGCCTTGCCATCAAGGCTTTCTTCGTTTCAAACACCTCCGATCTCTGCCCTTTCAGCTTTCACCCTCGCCTTGATTGTCCCATATGAAGTTCTTATTGCTCCTATCGGTTTAGTTCATTTAAAATCCTCCATATTTCCCTTCTGACTACTATATTATCAAACCCAGCCCTCAGATCTAAGAACGTTAGGTATAGTTCTTCTCCGTCTTCCATTCTTCTTTCAATTATGTTTTTCATTATACTTGTTTCTCTGTTTATAATTTTTTAACCTTTTTCCTAAGACTTTTGTGTATATTTTGTAACTTGTTTGGGCTTAGTTTTCGAAATGTTTCTGTAATCCTTTTTTGTAAATTGGTACTATTAGGTTGTTTTCCCAATTCCTCGGGATTCTCTGTTCTTCCCATGCTTGTCTACAAATCTTCCAACACCATTCCAATCCTTTTTGGTTCATCTTCTTTCTTTATTCTTTATTATGTAAACAAACCACATAGTGAAATAAATTTAAAAAATGACACCGATAAAAATATCTCCACCTCTACTCTTCTACATGTACTAAAAAAATTCGATTTCAAGTACAAGAAAATTGATAAGCGTGAAGTGTTAACGGAGTCCAATAAACTTCTTACAATTACACCGGGAATATTTAACCAAAATAATGAAGGTTCGAACATTATTCAGAAGAGACGTGGTACAAACACCCATGATAAAACTCAGAGAGTTCATTATCCGGAAAAAAATCCAGCTTGGGTTACCATGAGGACATGACGTCCTCGGAGTTTAAACATAAGTTTATACCACATTTGCCACAAAATTTCTTCATCGTTATGGATAACACAAGCTACCATTATCGATTACAAGAAAAGAGTCGCGTCTCTCTCACACTCTGCCACTGATCATTAATTTAGGAGACAGTAGCAACGGTGACAGTTCACATTCTGATAGTGGTGGGCATTTTTTCAGTTTTTCTTCTCCTTTAATCTATAGATTTTATCTACTTATTTGTATTTTATGTCTGATTTATATAAGTAATAATTGATAGAGGTCGTCTACTAGCGGTTCGCGAGGCTACCTGGCTGTTGGGAGCCCAAATATTCATTCTTAAGCTTCTTAGGATAGTGAAAGTTGGGGAAATCCAGTGGCGTCAAAATGATTACACCAATCCTAAGAAATTTAAGAATGAGTATTTAGGGTCCCAACAGCCAAGTAGTCTCGCCAACCGCTAGTAGACGACCTCTACCGCTTTATTATTAACAATATTGACAAGTATCACCTCAGTCCCAATCCCATACATAGACCTAAAAATTTTAATGCCGACCCTGGAATTTGGATTCCCCAGGGTAAGCCGGACTGCTTGTCGGGTTTGTTCACAAAATAAAGGATTTGAGCTACCGTGACGGCCACTACATTTAACTTTGAAAGTATAGACAAAGAAATTAGAGGAACATAATAAAAATATGGGTTACACTTCCTACACATATTGTACATAGTTACCAATTAATCACTATACAGGGTGTTTCAGACCACCCGTACCGCCCAAATATCTCGCGAAATACAAAACGCATTGAAAAAAGAAAAAATACGTCTAAAAAATTTTTTAAGACTATTGTTTGATGGTAATAGGATGTCCCCACTCCCACCCCCGGGGGTGGAGAGGGGGTTAACTTCGTAATCTTAAATAGCACTGCCCAGTTTATTATGCAGATTTGAATTCTGCGTTAACAAATAGGAACTTTTTGTTTGAAACATTTTTTTGAAGTTCGTGACAGATGGCGCTATGATCGCCGAAAGAAGTTTTTCCGCTTACCTATGCTAATTTGATGTCAGTTTTGTTAAGTGACAATAAAAAACCTTAATGCTTTGTAAAAGGGGTGAGGGGGAGCTTTATTTACCCCCACTCTCCCCCACACCGCCACTTCATCCCTAATTTTAGATTTAAGCGTATCTCGAATGTCAACGTGTTCTTTACTCGTGAAATCAAAGTATTTCAAATTTTTTTTTCTATTTTCCATCAAAAACAAAAAAATTTCATCTGTCACGAACTTCAAAAAATGTTTCAAACAAAAAGTTCCTATTTGTTAACGCAGAATTCAAATCTGCATAATAAACTGGGCGGTGCTATTTAAGATTACGAAGTTACCCCCTCTCCACCCCCCGGGGGTGGGAGTGGAGACATCCTCTTACAATCAAACAATAGAGTCTTAAAAATTTTTTAGACGTATTTTTTCTTTTTCCAATGCGTTTTGTATTTCGCGAGATATATGGGGGGTACGGGTGGTCTGAAACACCCTGTATAATAACCGAAAGACGTGTATATGCGTGTGTTGCTGTGCACTTTTCCGACAGTCGCCGAATCCTGACGAATGCGGATGTGATGTTTTAAAACCAAAGCTATTATAAATTTATAACCTACAAATTAATGCTACAATTACAGATACCCGCAAACCACGTAAATATCTGCACTAATTTTTTTCAAAGTAAGTTTTAAACATTTTAGTATAAAAGTCCGTCATCTTATTCAAGCGGTATTTGCGTCTAAATATATTTTCTTTACTTAGAAAATATGTACGTTAAAAGTTTCCTTATGGAGATTACGTGTAAAATAGAATTCGCTATTTGTGCTTATTTTTGGGTGAAAATTTTGTGTAAGCATGCAAAGTTTGTCTGTCCGAGGTCCTTAACCCATTTCGAACATTAAAACAATGCCAGAAAGTATTTTCGCGAAAATTTTCAAAATGACAAGTATCGGAAACTGTTTCTCGGTAACATGGAAATTTAATTATTTCAAGTTGAAAAGTTATTCAAATGATGAAAAATAATTCTATTATGCCTCGCGTTAACATTTTCATGGTTAAAATGATGTAAAAAGTAGTAACAGCATTCATCGTAGACTAATTTATGTGCCCCGATACCTTCTTTCGGTAACTTTCGAAATGTACCTACATGTTTGTGTGCTTATTTCGAATTTAGAGATTTTGAACGATGGACGATGTCGTAGGTAACATATATAGTCGAAGGTTTTCACCGCGATGAATGTTTTTGTCTACATATTTAACTTAATATCTATTGATGAAAGTAGGTGGCAAGTGTATTGTTACGTTACACTATACCAAGGAGAATACCTATACTTTGACTATAGTTCTAAATATACTACTTATATTGTAATTAAGAGGAAGTAAAGTCCATATTTACTGCTGTACATATACGTGTAAATGATGCCTTTAGTTAGTGAAATAAACAAAAATTTGAAACTGTTTAAGATAGAGAAGGTCTATCTATAAAACAGATGTTATGCAACGTTAAACCAGCTTCTATTTGTACATTTTATGTTTTATGGTATTTTTAGTTTTACTATAGTTAAAAATGAATGTGAAAACGTTCTCCCTAAGGCCATTCGTATTCTCAAAAAGCTGCCAGTGTCCAAATTGAGTTCTTTTACATTCAAAATTCATTCTAAACTATCCTTATGAAGTTCACACGGAATTAGTTATATTTTCGTTAATTTTTGGGCAAACACTATGTGCAAAGACGTAATTAACATTGTGAAAGGGCCATTATGTATTTTTGGTCTCAAATCTATTTCAAAAAGTTTGCATTTTACATTTTTTTTAATAATTGGTAAAAATTTACTATAGGTAGGGACGAATTCGTATATCTTTACCAAATATCAACCCATTTTTGTGATTTTTACGTCAAATGTAAGTAAATGTAATCCTTTATTTTAGTTACTTTAATAACTTGCTAAATTACAGATACCTACAGGGTCAAAAATCTGAAAAGGTACAAAAATGTAAATTTTTTTCTTTTTTCAAGCAACTAAGCCAGCTCAACAAAGTGTGATATTTTAAAACAAAAGCTATTACAACCTACAATCACAGATAACCACCCCCCCCCCCCCAAAGCACGCAAAACGTGAGAATCGCGTGTACCCCCGTTTATACAATAGATAGTAAACGCGTACTGTTAACAATTAATTTCGGTGTTTGTGCCGAATATTGAATCACAATCTTGTTTATTACAAGGAATTCGAGATCCTTGGCGAGCTTTCGGCGCTGAATAAATAGCATTCGTATGGTAGTTTGTTTCCCAATCTAAATACCCTAAAAGCTGTGTTTTCCGACTAGTTCAGTCAAGAAAGAGCGAAAGTACTTTATTCTCTCGTTGGTAGATATATAACTGTTATGTAATTAATTCTGTAATCCTATTAAGAATCTGTGTATACGTATAATGATGGAATAAAATAATGTGTTTCCCGCTAGTTTTAAACTTAATAACACGTAGGTAGATTTTATCGCTTTTACTTAACAAACGCTGGTAAGTTCACATTTTCCTTCCACTTCCGTATTTAAAGCTCAATTTTTTTTGTTGTATTTTTCTAGCGTTTATAAAAAAGTTTGGTGCTAAGTAGGTGGGGGAGGTTTTTTTGCTGTAAAATTCGTGCAAGAGAGATAATCTATAGCGATTGCGGTCTCTAATGCATTTATATCCGATCTCAGTTGTGATATGTTGCCCGGACGTGTACAAATGATCGGGGGTGGTCTCACCATTATCGTTAGCCCCCGGTCCTGTGGGTGGTGGGTCAGTGGGTGTTCCCGGACAGGCAGTCATCAGTCATTAGCAATCTTTCTAACTGTACATCAGCACTATGTGAAGACGTTACTTTATCTCGTTGCCTTCAAGTCACCCTCACGAGACTTCCTCTTTCGTTTCTACAGATTAACGCCGGCAAAGGGACGGAAAAAAAATCTATACAGAAAGGCTTCGCGCGCTCCTCCGTCCGTGATTCGGGCGTCGTTATCCTTTCAGCCCTCTTTTACTTAAAATGTAATAAACTAAAAGTGTGTCAAATTTAGTTCGCGTAGGCGGCTCTATTGTTTCATTCCACCCACACGGCCAATGGATGGAAGTCTAATTCTCCGCCTACTTCCTCTGAACGTCCCTTGACGTCATACAGGTGCATGTTTACCTGCAATGCGACTGTGACAAGTTTTTGTTGAACCCTTTATAATAAAATGCAGCACTTCAACCTGCCATCACCTGGTCGCGCTTGATCTTATCTTAACGTACGATCATTGCCTTCCATCATGAACTCTGTCAGAACCTACTTAATATTTTAAAATTAATTATAACACTATTACGTTATCCCACCACCACTTTATTAAAAAACATTTAGAAACATTTCGTTAGAATAAAAGAATAAAACAATTGTTCCACACAGAACACTCTCTAACACTGTTAATTAAAGAGTTCTGCTACGAATTTTAATTAGTACTAATGGAAAAGCTAGTAATTCACATATTGTAACACTAATTAGGCGTAAATAACCCCTTTTCGTGGACTTGGACGCTCATTTATCGTTAACAATTAGGTTCTCTATGTAACAAAAGTGTAATGTTACCCTTATTTATTAATCGTTACATAAATGTTACATTTTAACGAAAATCGCAATGTAAGGCACCTAATTAGTTGATCATCCCAATTGCAATATAAAGGTGGTGGAGTTACATTTTTAATTTTCTTACAACAGAATATTCATTGCGTTCTCACCTTTCCGTTCATGAAGGTGTTCTGTAATATGTGCTGATACCCATGAAATAAATTAAAAAGGGGTTGATGTCACCGGCTATAAATTAGCCTTTTATTTATTATATATTTTCCTTTTTCCGTTCGAACGTTCGGGTCAATCCCATTTAACTAAGTGTTTAAGAACGAATTAAAACATCTAATTAGGCGCCTTTAAGAATAACATTCTGAAAGGTTTACTTTCTAGCAACATGCATTCATTGTGATGAAAATCAATCAAACACCAACAACTCCAAAATGAACACCTAATATAACTTAGGTGAGACATCTAAAACTAGATGAGCACCTAATTAGTCTATTCTTTGAAATTATACCAAAATTTAAGTGGTTAGTTGCAGATTTATTGTAGATAATGTCCCTACCTTAGGTTCTTCGAACGCCTAATTTCTAGCTATGTTGCAGTTACAGTTATTGCCCTATATCTAATTGATACTATTCGGCAATTGCCCTTTATGATGTGTACGGCATAAGATAACCTACCGTCGTTATTACATGACCTACTCTATTGTCCTAATGGTGATAAAGATAAAATCGATAAATTACCGCGTCTAAAAGCGATCGATGAAATATAAAATCAGTATTTTGCACCAAATGACTAAACAAATATTATACTAACAAAGAACTAATAAAACTACAATTTGTTTTAAATTTCTTTATATCTAGAAACCCATTTTCATCGATGCAAGTGTTATCTACGGCACCTAATTCGAAATTAATTTACCTTAAAATATTGAAAATCAAAGTAAATTCTAAATCTGACGGAACATAAAGTGAAGGAATCGAAGTTGTCTGTTACCAATATTATAATTTGGAACCTAATTTTGTAGGTGCTGTAGTTAACTTCTAATGATAAAAGTCAAATCACCACACAAACCATTTTTATGCACAAGACGCACTAAATTCTCGTAGTACTAGTTCGTGCAAATTATAATGGAAAACTAAGCAAAAATGTGCAACTCTACAAGAAAACAAGACGTAACGAATGAAATTGTACTAACTTTTCTAAAATTAGGATCATTTTATGGCACTGTGCACCTAATTAAAATTCGACAACTACTAAAACTTCTTGATGCTCAACTGGTACAACAAGCTTAATACGCCTCTTGGGTTGTGAGCTTGATTGTGTATACAGCTATTGTCTTAGTATTAGCGTAAATTATCCCGTATCTAATTAATTGGCCTAGTTTGTAGATTGAACGCAGTATCTACAGTACTAAAGCTATTTGTGCACAAAAAACGTTAGAAAATTGGTACCTACATTAATTCCTATACTAGTTTTTCATATATCCAACCGACAATATGCACCTAATTAAAATAAAAAGAATATAAAATCCGCACTATTTTAGAACGCAGGAAGAACTATGTAACAAAATCTAAAAGAAGGTTTTGCAGCGAACCTGCTCAACACCGACAAGAAATTGAAATTTTTGATTGATCTCCTAATTACAATTCAAATCTCACAATTACTGGCACCTAATTACATCATGAGTTGTGTTGCTAAAAACGAACTTCTATAAAGTGCGACTCCTACCTTAAAACTTTAATAAAATGAAATTAAAACTTCAATACAATGACACTCCTACCTCAAAGCTTTAATAGACTTCAATCAAATGAAACTGCTACCTTAAAACTTCAATAAAATGAAACTCTTGCCCTAAAACTTCAAAATAAAATGGAACTCCTATCTTTCCGCTTCAATAGACTTCAATAAAAAGAAACGCCTACCTTAAAACTTCAATAAAATGAAACTCCTACCTTAAAACTTCAATCAATGGAACCTCCTACCTTAAAACTTCAAAAACTTTAATAAAATGAAACTCCTAGCTTAAAACTTCAATAGAATGAAACTCCTATCTCAAAGCTTTAATAGACTTCAATCAAATGATACTGCCACCTTAAGATTTCAATAAAATGAAACTCCTACCTTTACGCTTCAATAGACTTCAATAAAATGAAACTTTTACCCCAAAACTTTATAATGAAATGAAACTCCTACCTCAAAACTTCAATACAATGAAACTCCTACCTCAAAGCTTTAATAGCTAGACTTCAATCAAATGAAACTGGCACCTTAAAACTTCAATACAATGAAACTCCTACCTCAAAGCTTAATAGACGTCAATCAAATGACACTGATACCTTAAAACTTCAATAAAATTAAACTCTTACCCAAAACCTTCAAAATAAAATGAAACTCCTACCTTAAAACTTAAATAAAATGAAGCTCCATCCTCAAAACTTCAATAAACTTCAATACAATGAAACTCCAACCTCAAAGCTTTAATAGACTTCAATCAAATGAAACTGCTTCCTTAAAACTTCAATAAAATGAAACTCTTACCCCAAAACTTCAAAATAGGTAAAATGAAACTCCTACCTTTACGTATCAATAGACTTCAATAAAATGAAACTCCTACCTCAAAACTTCAATACAATGAAACTCCTACCTCAAAGCTTTAATAGACTTCAATCAAATGAAACTGCTACCTTAAAACTTCAATAAACGTCACTAAAATGAAACTCCTACCTTAAAACTTCAATAAAATGAAACTCCTCCCTTAAAATTTCAATAAAATGAAGTTCCTTCCTCAAAACTTCAATAAACTTTAATAAAATGAAACTCCTACCTTATAACTTCAATACAATTTAAAAATTATAATTTCAATAAAATGAAACTTTTACCCCAAAACTTCAAAATAAAATGAAACTCCTACCTTTACGCTTCAATTGACTTCATTAAAATGAAACTCCTACCTCAAAACTTCAATACAATGAAACTCCAACCTCAAAGCCTTAATAGACGTCAATCAAATGGAATTGCTACCCTAAAACTTCAATAAAATTAAACTCTTACCCAAAACCTTCAAAATAAAATGAAACTCCTACCTTAAAACTTAAATAAAATGAAGCTCCATCCTCAAAACTTCAATAAACTTCAATACAATGAAACTCCAACCTCAAAGCTTTAATAGACTTCAATCAAATGAAACTGCTTCCTTAAAACTTCAATAAAATGAAACTCTTACCCCAAAACTTCAAAATAGGTAAAATGAAACTCCTACCTTTACGTATCAATAGACTTCAATAAAATGAAACTCCTACCTCAAAACTTCAATACAATGAAACTCCTACCTCAAAGCTTTAATAGACTTCAATCAAATGAAACTGCTACCTTAAAACTTCAATAAACGTCACTAAAATGAAACTCCTACCTTAAAACTTCAATAAAATGAAACTCCTCCCTTAAAACTTCAATAAAATGAAGTTCCTTCCTCAAAACTTCAATAAACTTTAATAAAATGAAACTCCTACCTTATAACTTCAATACAATTTAAAAATTATAATTTCAATAAAATGAAACTTTTACCCCAAAACTTCAAAATAAAATGAAACTCCTACCTTTACGCTTCAATTGACTTCATTAAAATGAAACTCCTACCTCAAAACTTCAATACAATGAAACTCCAACCTCAAAGCTTTAATAGACTTCAATCAAATGAAACTGCTTCCTTAAAACTTCAATAAAATGAAACTCTTACCCCAAAACTTCAAAATAGGTAAAATGAAACTCCTACCTTAAAACTTCAATAAAATGAAACTGCTACCTTAAAACTTCAATAAATAATAATAATAAATTTATTAATCCCGTAAACAATGTTACATTGTATGGGATAAGTCACAACTGTTCACATACATATAACACAAATTGAAGCTCCTACTTTAAAACTTTAATAAAATGAAACACCTACCCCAAAACTTCAAAATAAAATGAAACTTCTACCTTTACGCTTCAATAGACTTCAATAAAATGAAACCCTAGTTTAAAACTTCATTCAAATGAAACTCCATCCTTAAAACTTCAATAAAATGGAACTCAAACCACAAAACTTCAAAATAAAATGAAACTCCTACATTTACGCTTCAATAGACTTCAAGAAAATGAAACGCCTATCTTAAAACTTCAATAAACGTCAATAAAATGAAACTCCTACCTTAAAACTTAAATAAAATGAAACTCCTACCTTGAAACTTAAATAAAATGAAGCTCCATCCTCAAAACTTCAATAAACTTTAATAAAATGAAACTCCTACCTTATAACTTCAATACAATGAAACTCCTACCTCAAAGCTTTAATAGACGTCAATCAAATGACACTGCTACCTTAAAATTTCAATAAAATGAAACTTTTACCCCAAAACTTCAAAATAAAATGAAACTCCTACCTTTACGCTTCAATAGACTTCAATAAAATGAAACTCCTACCTCACAACTTCAATACAATGAAACTCCTACCTCAAAGCTTTAATAGACTTCAATCAAATGAAACTGCTTCCTTAAAACTTCAATAAAATGAAACTCTTACCCCAAAACTTCAAAATAAAATGAAACACCTACCTTAAAACTTCAATAAATAATAATAATAATAAATTTATTAATCCCGTAGTCAATGTTACATTGTATGGGATAAGTCACAACTGTTCACATACGTATAACACAAATTGAAGCTCCTACTTTAAAACTTTAATAAAATGAAACTCCTACCCCAAAACTTCAATACAATGAAACTCCTACCTCAAAGCTTTAATCGACTTCAATCAAATGAAACTGCCACCTTAAAGTTTCAATAAAATGAAAATCTTACCCCAAAACTTCAATAAAATGAAGATCCTACCTTAAAACTTCAATAAAATGAAACCCTTACTCCAAAACTTCAAAATAAAATGAAACTCCTATCTTTACGCTTCAATAGACTTCAATAAAATGAAGCCCCTACCTTAAAACTTCAATGAAATGAAACTCCTACCTCAAAGCCTTAATAGACGTCAATCAAATGGAATTGCTACCCTAAAACTTCAATAAAATGAAACTCTTACACCAAAACTTCAATAAAATGAAACTGCTATCTTACGCTTCAATAGACCAGTTTGTTTCAGAAAGCTTTCGAGCGAATGTTCCTCTGGCAATTATTCGGATTTATCCCTCTTCATGTAGAATGGGCGAATTTTTTTGATTTCTTATACGAATCGGCCGATTTTATCCTTTGGTTCTGCTAATATTTAGCAATTTGAGTAGTTACATCCTTGATGGTTGGTATGGTTCTGCATCGGAATGAAGTGTGGGTTTTTCAATGTGAATTCCATCAATGGTAGATTAGCAGCAGAAGAATATGCAAAAATGTGATAGTACCTATCTGGCTTTTTTCCTATTGAGCTTTATCTTACTTTTTATCCATGATAGATTGTGATATGATTCAAAACATCCGGTTCTTGCTTGAACAATAATAAATGTCTTGGTCATGCCGCTGTTAGAAATGATAACGTACTCCATGTGAAATTCGCTCAGCATTTATCTATATACTTTCCTTTGGGTTTCTGAAAATTTGGTGTTCATATAATTCTGAAGCTTCTTATTAGCCTCTTCTTGGTTCTGTGAGCTCCGATGATCTTTACACACTTTTCCCTTTCCACAATTGCGCTTTAAAATCACGTGACGTTTGGGAACCTTGTTTGCTTGTATATGTATTTTTCAGATGGGCTGAGATCTAGGAACATAGATAGGATTTCGGCATGTCTACTTTGGTTATTAGCACTACCCTTATTTTCATCGAAAGAAAAAATAACCTTAGTCGGGTTCGAACCCGCGTTCGTAAGGAAATAAAGTAAACACACGCTCACCTTAGACTTCAGAGGTCACATATTATTATTCACATGAGACCCAACAGCTATGGGTAACTTCCCAAATTATTCATAACACTAAACCTATGGTTTGAAAGCAAAAGAGGTTTATACGTTTAAAAAAAAAATTGCCTAATTTTAAAATCACTGTGAAATAGATAATTAGGTGCTAATTAGACGATGGTCATACTCTTCAAACTTGCAACAAAATATGTAGGTATGTTGCAATACATACTGATTTTCATTGAAAGAAAGAAATCACCTTAGCCGGGTTCGAACTCGGGTTCGTAACGAAATAAAGTAAACACACGCTCACTTTTAGACACTGCAGCTACAGTTTGAAAGTAAAAGAGGTTTATACGTTTCAAGAAGAAAAAATTACCTAATTTTAAAATCACTGTGAGATAGATAATTAGGTGCTAATTAGACGAGTCTCATACTCTTCAAACTTGCAACAAAATTTGTAGGTATGTTGCAATACATACTGATTTCTATTTTAAACTTTCGTACATGCATTTATTAATGTTTTTGTTGTTATTATATTCATTTGTAAGAAAAACATATTTAAAACAGCGCATTACACCGTATTGCTATTATTAATCTAATAGATTACTAATTTTAATAAATTTGCACGTCGGTCGTCCCTTTAAAAGTATGTGCGGAAAAAATTTTACCTACTTACCTTGCAATCGTATAATTCAATATTATATCATTGTTCACTTACATGATTTAGCGCCCTCGGAAATTATTAATTAGTCCGCGTTACTAATTAGTTGTTAGCCAAATCTTTTCTTTGTCGCGTGCAGATTTTATCTACGTATAGATACGAGTTAAATTCCATTACGCTCGCTTTAGAGACTTACCATCGTAAGTCTGTAGCTCTTGGGTAGTATCGTGTGCAATTAGGCCTCGACAACAATTTCATAGCTAATTTATTAAGAAAAGTGATCTGAAGAACATTTATATGCTCCTTGCGTCTTATATTTTCTTTTGACTGGAGCATAATTCTCCTCTAACATTCCAGTCTTTACGCTGATTATTAAATTAAAGAAGTGTGGCACCTAATTACTACTCTTTTCGTAACTTTTCTTGCGACAGACCAAAATCTGGCGTTTCCGTATTAGCCGAAAGGCCTCTTTGTAAAAGTTGCAATTTGCATCGTTATATGCACGCAATATAGTGATCCATGTCGATTTACGCCCATTTAATTAATAATAAGTTATTCATATTCTCTTATACACGTTAATCGTCAAGGTAGACACTACAAAGATGTCATCTAACACGCTCCTTTATGCAAATTGATGTCAAAGTGTACGTTGTACTACTTATTTATAAATAAAGTTGCAATAGTAATAATAATAATTACGATACCGTTCAAGGTTTCGTAATGTTAATAAATGATTGTCAAGAGACTTTTAAGTAATTAAGTGTAATTGTTACAAATTGCACGTTATTAAGAGAGGAATTGCGATCTTAAGTTCGTTTTACACGCGTTCAGTATAAGACACTCGTGCTGCCCCCTAAATATTCTTGCGAGCATCAGAACGGAATGGGCAAAAAAAATCAATACTCCCAAAACTTTTCATCCCCCAAATTTAGTTCGTCTACCCTACGCTAGATCGCACTGGCGCCTCTATTCCGTGTGGGGTTAACTTTGACGTTCCTATGCTCGCTCTTAGTAGAAAAATCATTAATGGACATTGTAAAGAAAAGAAAGCATTTGTGTGTGTGTTATTAACGAAAAGTCTCGCATTCAACGCGTACAAACAGTAGGCCGTGGAATTCTAAAACCACTTTTTACTTAACCTGACAATCATACGTCAATGTCAGAAGTTCGTCAGAAATGCAGCAATTCTTTTGTCTTGTCAAATGCCGCCTTTTGTTTCATTTCGTTTTGCAGCCTTAAATATTTTTGAGCTTATAATTCTACAATTTATATTTCGGTTCTGAATTTTAGAAATACTTAGAGGCCGCCGGACGGTTATTTGAAACGGACATGTTTTCGTTTTATATTCCCCACGATTTTTTAGACGCATTATCATATTTTCCCATACTCCTACCCCCTCACCTTCTGCTTCAATTTTTTCAATTTATTTGTGTCATTATAATTTGTTTTGTTTGTTTCATCGCTCAATACTCCTACATTGTTTTTCAATCTTTTAATTTTTTTATACTACTTATATGGCATTATATTTTGTTTGCCTCAGTACACGCTAAGGAATGTAATATTGTAGGTGGTTACTAAAATTCTAGCGCAAATTTGACTTACATTCCACATGAAATTGTTATTGTTAAGAAAGAGTTTTTCATGATTTTCAGTTTTCCGCATACCCACTCGCAAGTAAAGTAACTGTCTTCCTTACCTATGTCCATTTTTGGAAACAAACCCTTCTATTGCTCTCCACTATAGGTAGGTACGCTCTTTCTTTCCAATACTAGTCTAATAGTTCCCTTACCTAACGTGTAACGTCATGGTACTAGCGCACGTTGGAATTCTATCGGTTTGGGAGTTCTGTACCCCGATGCTAACCGCATTATTCATTTTGTCTCATCTCGATATATTCAGCATGACCCTTAGATTTACACTTTGGATTGTTATAGTGTGGTTTCCATATTGCTAATAAGATACACTGCTTCCCTGTTTCTGACTGATGATGTCTCATTCTTTTACCCCAGTAAACATTAATTATAAAATGACGTATATTTGACGTACTTTTTCGGTCATAATTAGTCAGTTACGTTACACCCCCAAATTCCGACGTATTATAGACGTCATTTCTGAACGTCTTTAATACGTGAGGTATATGACGGTATATATACGTAGTTATTTAGTAACTAAAATTTGATTTTTTTAAATGTTCAATATTTAGCATTTTTAATTCATTTATTTGAAAAGCGTGTACTTTCACCGATTTAGAGATATCAAAATACGGTTTGCCTCAATCGACGTTGCCTTATTGTTTGATTACCTTCAATTTTTATTCCTTTAACCTCAACCAAAACGCAGTAATTCTGTATCTAATATTGCTATCTGTCTTCAGCATCATAACTGAATGACACTCTAAAGCATTTTTGGTTTCTTAAACAATAAATCAATAATTACATTTGTTAAAGAAATGTCATTTATTCCCACAAAATTATATTTATATCTTAAATACTCGTCTATGTCAAACAATAAATTAATTTCAAATTTATTAATTATGACGTTACAATTATCTTAGGTAATTGGGACCAAAAATTTCTATTTGGAAAAATAGACATTCATATACTACGCGATATGCACGTCCTTCTCCCTTTCTCATAGTGTTCAACTTCAAATTACTGGACTTAGCAAAGTCTCGCTAGCGCAGATAGTTTACTTGTCTGACTACTAAACGGGCGACCGAAGTTCGAGTCCTACTTCAGGCAAAAGTCTTTTTCAGCATTAACGATCTCCTCCGACTCTACAAGAAGCGAAGGGGGGCTCTGGCGTAGGACCTACAGGAGCACACACAGTTGTCAAATATTCACAAGTATGACAAGATGGTCGGAGTGGTAAGATGTGGCCCAGGTCACCCCCCTTTTTTTTACTATGACTACGTCAATGATTTACGTCATAATTACGTCCCAAAATGACGTCATTGGGCTGTGACATTTACCCGTAATTCTGACGTCTTTTTCACGTCATGTTTTAAGGTCTCTGACGTAAAACGTGACGAACATTTCACGTCATTAAAACGTCCTTATGTTTGCTGGGACCGTTTCAATCTTGAACTCTTCCCAGCTAACATGTCCACGTCATATTGACGTCGAAATTAAGTGATTATTGGTCGGCGACGTCATATTCCGAATAATCGACGTCATTAAAACGTGATTTATTTGTGAAGTCTCTTTGACGTCGAATATTGGTCATTGCAATTATGTTTTTTAAATAGAAATTCTTTAATCGCAATTAAGAAATAATATTTCACCAATTTCCATTATAAACACCATTACATTTCCACAAAGCACCAGTACTAGGGGATTTTATGGCAACTGTGTTGAGATTGGCAATGACAGCATTGACGAGTGACGTATACGGTATATAGTTGATAAATCATGTACAAGGCCGTTCGTCTTCAATTATTTTATAAACGCTAATTTACTTTCGTTACAGTGTAAATACATTCTGTGCAGTGGCGTACCCAGGGGGGGGGGGGGGATAAGGGGGATATATCACCCCCAAGCGCCCAACCCTTCCATTCTATGTTACGCTTATTCTTATTAATCCTTAAAAAAGACCTACCTTAGAAATTCAATCTCACCGAACAGACTTAATGGACTGGCAATGATGTCAATTCATGGGGAACTACCAGACGAAATAATAGAGGAACTTGCATGACAACCAAGGCGATTGGATTTTGTATTGTAATAATATTTATTTTATAACTTTCTGTAAAACAAATGTTTATTAAAATTTGTAGATCACACCGCATTTTTTATATCCCCTCCCAAGGGTATAGTCTGCGTACGCCACTGAATCTGTGATCTGGTGTTCTGTTATTTCAGTATTGTATATTATATAAACCGCACATTTACTGTAGTACAATTCAGATGGGCATTGTTAATTTCATAACCTAACCTTTTAATTTGTCTGTTAACGGTTGTTTGTGTTTGATGCATTGATTAACTATAATGTGTTAGCGTATTATAAGTAGAATTTACAAACTTAGTCCAAAAATTGTCAATGCGTTTTATCAAATATACTAGTTCAAATGTTAACAGTGTATAATGTACAAATATACCTATAAATTTCAGCATTTGAGAAAGTGACGTTAATTTCACATATATTTCACGAGATAAACACGTTATTAAGCCGTAAATGTGACGTTAACGGCGGAAAAAGTACGACATAATGACGTTATCGTCATATATACGTCAAAATGTGACGTTACAGGTCTGTGATATGTGACGCGAAAAAACGTCATTATGACGTGACCACGTTAGTTTTAGTTAAATTCTTTTGTAATTCTACTTTGTGAGATTCCCAATTAAGTTCCTCTATCATTTCGTTTAGATCTCCTGTGCTTATCTGTCCTGGGAGAATTTTCCAGAATTTCCTGTCCAAATAACTCCTTTTTTGTATAACAAAGGCACCTTTTGACATTGTTCTATTCCGTACTTCAACCTTGAACTGATTATTATGTGGGAATTAACTAACTGTTGCTTGTCAAGTACACATTTTAAATTACGCAAGGCAAATGTTGCTTTCAGTTTAATTTTTTTTTTTTCAATTTCTAGACCAAAGAACCGAACATAACTAGAATTTGTTAACCCTCCTTCTCCATTAATTATACGTTGCAATGATTTTTATTTCTTTTGACGATAGCGAAACTGGAGAAATTGAGTTTAACTAGTGTTATAGTAAAATATAACACAAAACCTTCCCTTAAATTATGTTTCGACAGACAACTTCTCTCATTTACAAGCGAAAATTAAAACTGACAATACATTTACAAATTAATATACAGGGGATTTTTTTGGTAGCTTTAGTTCTCTAGGCGCCGGTGAAAACTCAGTTGCGATAGCTACAACGGTTTTTAAGTAATGAATTCTTAAAATATTTGTAGGTAGATAGTAAATTGTTGGTATTAAAAGAACTGAAATTTCACGTAGAATCCAAAATTGCAATAAAAATAAGGGTTGCCATTTAAAATGAAAGTTACTAGCTACTTCCGGCATTTCCGGAAGTGCTGCCATTTTGAAAATATTTTACATCGATTCGATTTTCAGAGTAACCCCTAAGTTCAAATGTTCCAAAAACCTTTCTATAAAACTTTTCCAGAAATGTCTAACTAAAACTCCCAAAATAACACCCTGTATATGTAATGTAAAGTATTAAAAACACCAACAGTAAAAAATGTTTAGAACTAGGAAAACTAAGAAGACAACTTAAAATAGTATACTTAAATAATCGTTCTGAATAATAATAATAATGAATAATAATCAAACCCTTTTTGAAAATCGAACCACCACTCATGAATTATAGTGTTATTTGTCACTATACAGTTGCATTTTATTGTTTGTATCAGTGATTATCGCAGCAGAATACATTGTAATTTCTTTCGCTTCACCCATCCTCAATATCATTGATATTTTATAAAAATAGAACGGGACCTAATTTTTAGTCTTGGGGAACACCTACATTTATTTGCCCATGCTCTGATGCAATGTTTTCCATGTTGCTATTAATGTTACATTAAAAAAATTGTTGTTTAATCTCAACTCTTTCTTGGTTAAATACTTCTCCAACTGACGCATCATTTCCTTTATTCCTGTTTTTTTCCCTTGCTATCATTACAACATCGCCTGCGTACGCTTATGGCCATATCTTCATATTTCCGATTACTACTCCCCCTTCTTGTAAGTATGCGGTAAATAGTACCGGACTTAGCGAGCATCCCTGTTTCAAACCCTTCTTTGTCCAGAAATGTCTACTTGTTACTCCCTTTTCAAAATGAGATGTAGAAATTTATAAACAGAAGAAGAGGTATATACAAAAGATAGGTGGCTGAGCTGGGCGGAGAGGAATGGAGGAAGCAGAGTATGGAGGTGGTGAGATACAGAGGAGAGATAGCGAGGGAAGAGGTAGAAGTAGCACTGAAAAAAGTGAAATTACGGAAGGCACAAGGGCCGGATGGAATACTACAAGGGAAGTAGTGGAAATACACGGGGATGAAAACAAGGGAAAATATAAGAGGGATATTAAGTAGAGTGTGGGGAGGGGGCACGAGGACAGGAGATTATATTATGAGAGGGTATGGGATATGCGAGGGAGGAGGTGAGAAGAAGGGAGGAAGGAGGAGAGGAGGTGGTTAGGAGGGATAAGGTGAGGAAAGGATATAAATAATAGCTGGGAGAGGTATAATGAGGGATACAGGGAGAATGAGGTAGATGGCAAAGCCAAGTATCTGTTGGGTGAGATAGGATTGAAGGAGAAAAGAATTGTGGCGAGATGTAGGTGCGGAAATGAGTAGAATGAAAATAGGTATTGGTAGGAGGATGACAAAAGGATTTGTAGAATGTGCAGGGAAAAGAGGGAAAACATGGGGCATATGATGCGAGAATGCGAGGAGTTGAGACAAGAGAGAAGGGATAGAATGGTGATACTAGGAGCGAAGGGGGAAGGATTGGGATGGATGAAGGAGGGAATAGGTGGAAAGAAGGGAGAAAAACAGACTACTAATCCCTTTTCATATACTCTGCATCTTGTTTCTGCATAAATTTCCTCTATCTTTTGTATTATCTTCTCTTGGATCTTCATCTTCCGTAGGTGCGCCCACAGCTCTTCCCTATTTACATAATCAAAGGCTTAATTTAAATCTATAAATAGTGCGTATAGTCCCCCCCCCCACCTTCCATCTCCTTATGTACGGCATGTTTTACTATGTATATGTTGTCTATTGCTCTTCTTCTTCCTTGTTTGTCCGACAGAATGTTGTTTTCTCTCTTTATACTCTTTTATTTCTATATGTCTTAGCCTTTTTTTGCTTCTCTCTTGTCTTCAATGCATTCTCTATCCCACCACCTACTTTTCCTGTCTGTTCCTCTCTTCCTTTTTCCGTACCATTTTTCCCGTTGTTTTCTCCAGTTTCTCTATTATCTCCTTCACTCTCGCTTCTACTCCTCATGTAATCTCTGTTGATATTTTATAATAGATACTTTCTTCCGTCCAAATCTGTTTTACTTGGCACTCCTGGTATTTTCCTATCCTGTTATTCCTGTTACACTGCCGAATAACATAACTTCTAGTGGTTGAAGGTCAGAATCTACCATATCTCGTATTTTAAACTTCTCTATTTCATCCCATGCCTTCCGATTCGTTGTAACGTAGTCCATTACCGATTCCCCTCTTTCCTCGATATATGTGTATTCCCCTGGTCTCCCTCTTCATCTATTCCATTCAAATGGTTGATTAGATAGATACAAATATTTCGGCCTGAGTTTGTTCTTTGTTGAGGCAAATACAAAAAAATTAGGTATTACAAGAATCTTGGTGAACAGTAACTTGAAGAGGCAAAAATCGTTGTGAAAAAGGATTTCGCTGAAGAAATTATTCATGTGAAGAATTCCAACTTGAGGTATACGAAAGAATCACGCCAAACCAATGACAACGAATATGTAAATTCGAAAAATGAAAAATGCAACGCGGAAATGAAATGAAGTGAAGAAGAAACAGATAGTAAAAAACGAAACGTGGCGGCAAAGGCTTAATTTTAATAGAGTAATACGCAAATGAAGTAGTTAGATAGAATAAATGCACGTGTAGGAAACTAAATGAAGAAATAATGGAAATTTTAATGGTTACTGAGTATAATATAATGATCATTATTTAAAATTGTGTTCACTATCAACAAAGAGTAGGTCAATATGTACAATATAATATTGACTCCGTCTAGGAATACCTCACCACTTTGTAATTTATATACGTAACGATTTTGTTTGCATAATAGCATTGTCTTAATCAATTCTATATTAATCGTTTACTTATGTATGTATGTTATATTTTATTTTACACGAAAATGATGTACGAACACCGAAAGGAAAAGGGTGGAAAATATAAAGGAAGGAAGAAAATTAATTTAAACAGAAAAAGAAGAAAAAAATGTATGAATTAGGAAGATAAGCGAAGATAAATATAAACTTAAGAAGAATATCAGAAACATAACGACTCAGAAGAATGTTCCAATAAATCAGATAGGAAGTACGTTAAACTACCGAATGACCTTTCATATACAAGAGGTCTGTCTAAAATCTTTTCCCAATCAAATTTGCAGCTTTAGGTGAGTTCATAAAAAGCTTTTAGGTAACCCCAAAGCCTCAGCGATTAGTCGGGAATATATAAAATTAAATGTGAATACTGGAAAAAGTGTGTATCGGGCAAACTAAAAGATCAAAACCTCGTATACAATCGTTATGATTAGAATAATTACAAAGTAGATAATATTTTCTTAGTTAAGCAAGTCAATAATAAGGATGAACTCGACTGTTATGAAAATTTACAAGGTCGGCAAAACAAAAGCTTCCTAATGAATAAATAATGATACAGGTTCTCAGATGAAATTTCGTCGTCTTTTGTAACTGAAATACAAGCTAGGCTAGAATTGTTTTCGTTACTAGAGTAAAAATGAAAAAAACAATGGATACAAAAGCAGTCGCGAGAGACGCCGAAGGAGAAGTCCTACAAGTAAAAACAAAACAAAAATTTAAGCGAAAAAAAAGGACTACACCAACATTATAAAATAGAGACAGCGTAATGACCTTTGTGGGTTTGCTAATTTTTACACCTCATTTAGATGGAAGAATCGTACGCGTGTAGGTAGCTTTAACGAAAAGCGTAATAACCGCTCTTTCGTTGAATATAATCGATAGCTTAACGTATGCACACTACAAAAAAAAATGTGAAAAAAAGGCGTTTGTTTAATCGTAATTGGTATTGAAAGGGTTAATTACCTTCTTTTGTTTTCGTTGGGTTTACTGACAGACCCGCTTTAATTTTTTTATAGCGTATCGGCTTTAAGGCGAGACGCGTTGTATCCACTTGTCTATCAATGAGTAGGTGGATATTATAATAATAAATGACCAAAAAATAACCTCGCCGCGACATTTACTTTGATTACAAAGATTTTCCCGTGCCCTACTTGAATGTATTTGGTAAATTTGGTTTTGGTGTCTTACTCTGTAATTTAATAAAGTTCTTTTTTTGTGGATACATGTAATTTAGGTGTTGGTCGACGAAATTCTAATTCTTGAAGTTCTGTTCTAAAATGCGCGCGCCTACTGTTTGCACGTGAACCAAAAGCGAGCAAAAACTTCAGTGTTTTACGCGGCACCGTCGTCTTTTCCACTGCTTTTGTTAAAGATGATCACATAGATAATATAACGCCATTTTTATTATTATACGTTTTTAATCTAGAAAAGTCAACGGTGAACGCCGTACACGGAATGTACTGTGATTCGACAATTTGTGGCTGTGCTAAATTTGGGGGTTTTTGGGAACAAAATGCACTTCTTTGAGTCTTTCGTTAATTACAAGGTATTAGGTGTTTACAATTGTTTAATTTTTTTTTATACACGACTCGCACTCACATTTTCCAAACATTACACCAACCTTTAGTAGCCACGTTTTCTGATTGAATGCGATGAATGAACCGAACTTATTAAGTGAGGTTATGTTTACGAACAATGTGATCGCAATTTGAAGATGTTAAGGTAATTTCACATTTCGATTATGTTTTAAGGTGTGAACGCCGCTTTACATCACGATTTTTGCATGCAAAATTGTAACGGCCCAGATCGAGTGCACTGCGGCACCCCGCAAATTTAATTACAAGACGGTTTGGTATAATTAACGTTTTAATGAGAAGCGTCGATATAATGAATCACGTTCGTTTCTAGTGCAGATGCGCCTTTCGTCGATTACTATAAATATTGTGTTCCTAATTTATTAATTACGAGCACGAGCAGGTTTTAAGCATTTATATCGACAACAGGTTGTCTTCCAACATTAATTCCTTCCTTTCATTGCGTTTCCCTTGCAAAGTAGATTAATTTCAGCGCTTATTTACAAAGGAGTCAATACCAATAACTGGATGTCAATTCAGACAGGTCGTTATATAGATTGAAAGAGGTACCTCAATAACTTCCACATTAGTAAGGGTTCAAAGTTCGTTCCAAATTTATTTTCATCACCGCTAACTTAGAATGTTCATTTTTTTTATCGATTCCGTCTACCTTTACTTTCACGTTATTTTCATCTAAAAACGGAAGGTCGTACCAAGGCACCCATAACACGGCGGCCAGGCAACAAAAGGATGTTGATTGTTCCGTAGGCTTCTCGTAATGCATAAATTAAACAGAAAATTGTCTCGCACCACATTCCTCCGTTTCGAAAAGTCTGAGTTGCACAGCTTGTTTAATATACCGATACGAAGAGAACTCAATAAAAATTATTCTCTTGTCAGCTGTCTGATAAATCGTGAGCACTCCCAACAAAGTTCTACTCTAACAGTAACCCTTGCTTGCCAAAAATTCACCTCTTGGGAAATGAACGTCAACTCGGTTTCTACTACCTCAAAACCACACCCTTCTTTGACTTCGTTGAGGTACTTAATGGGGGTCGTTATACAGTTCTTCTGCATAAAAAAATTATGTTCTATGTTTCTATTTTTTAGCGTTGCGTTTCTGATTAAATTGTTACCATCCTCATGGTTTGACGTTTGGGCGAAAGTACCGCCCGATAGAAACATTATTCGTTTTTGTGGTTTTCGGGCAAGTTGACGGATATCTAGTCGCATAGTTTGATACAACCCTCCCACCTCAAATTTCTTTCAGTTCCGTTCTCGTTTTACCTTCCTGGTAAGGTTCACATGATTACGTGACTCCTAAAGATGAATTATTCTCCATGTTGATGCTGATGAAAATCCAGTATATTATACACCTTGATTGTAGGATCCTCGGCCGTAATTGAGGATTGAATGTATTATAGAAATTTCTTTGAATAAATTTTTGCTATAACATCTTATACAGAGTGTCCACGGTAGAGGGGTCGAGAAATAAGTGATAAGTTCAAGTGTACAGATTGGATTGATAACATAACTTGAGATAAAAACTCACTGAGTTTCGGAGGATGGTCAATGCAACTCGATGTGTGCAGCTTGGGTGGCTCTGCACATATCTAAACGGTATTATTCAACATCCCGCCAAGTGTTCTGTAGCATTTGTGATACGGTCCCTCAATTCCTTCAAAGTTCGTGGTCGGTCTCCTTGGTAAACAACATTCTTCACAAATTCCCAGGAGAATAACCTAGATGGCCAAATAAGGAGCCGTCTTCTTCCGATTCACAAATCGATCCTGAATGAAATTGGTCATTACCAAAAGTTCTGCAACATGTTTAGATGCGCATGTCCTGTGACTGTAACCTCTTATGAAGAAGAATGGTCCAATGACTGAGTTCCTCGTCAATTTACACCAGATGGTCACTGTAGGAACAAATGTTATTGCCGCGCATGCGTATGTCCATGCAGCTGCCTGCATACTCTCTGAGAATTTCCCGTTTCTGTCATATGAAAATAACAGCAATATCTTTATCTGGTTTTAAATGGTGAGCATTTATTTCTCGATCCCTCTAGCGTGGACACACTGTATGTATAATAGCTGGCATAATCTGGCCCGTCTAATTCTTCCATAAATGAACATATTTTCTTTCCTAGCGACGAACTGGTCTACTATCGGAGTAAAAATGCAAGGCCTCTGACTTTAAGTGGTCATAACGAAAAAACTGAAGGGTGAAATTTCTTCATTTTTGGGCAGTACATTAGTCATTTATATATGTTTAACATGTGTGAAAATCAAAATGGTAGAATCAGTTGTTTAACTTTTATTTTAATTAACAGCAATAAAAACGCAGTATTTAATATTTTCCTGGCTGACGGTCAGTTTTAGGCGCGATTCTCACTATACGTAACGTCACCGTCACGTTACCGTTCCGTTACCAACCCAGCAAATATAAATATGTTGTAAGTAATGAACCGCGACGGAAGATAGCCGTGACGGCAAGTATGAATACGTTCATTACTTACAACATATTTATATTTGCTGGGTTGGTAACGGAACGGTAACGTGACGGTGACGTTACGTATAGTGAGAATCGCGCCTTAACTTATCATAAAATTGTTATTGTTTCATAAATTGTTACCAAATTTACAAATGTTGTAGCACACATACTTCTGAGAAGTCGACAGCCAATAAATATTGATTATTCATATAATTAACTGGATTTGTAAGCCCTAACCGAAAATGTGCTATTTTGCAATATATGGAAGTTAAAGAAAAATTCTTGTTTTAAATGCTAAATTTGTATTACTCAAATCCAACTGCATTATTCCCTTATTGAAAATAAAATTTGTTTTCTTGTTATGTTTATCGCGAAAGAAAGACGCACATATTCCCGCGAGAGGTAATCTACCACATCGTAAGCAGCGAGCGGCAACCCACAACAATGTGATTATTCTTTTGCATTGTACAAAACCATGCGCTTTATAGCAATAGTGTACGACAACAGCTACCCCGCGCGCTGCGCTTCACCTCTCCAACCGAAGCAACCATCCTTTTTTTAAAATTTCTTTTAAAAAAAACGATGTGTAATGACATTATTTTTGTGAATAGTGTTAGACCACAATATAATTGCTTTACCCTTATGGGTCTCTTTTTAAGCCCTTGTAAGTCCCGTTTAAAGTACTAAATTTAGTCGAGGAAGAAGAAGTTATTGTACAAGACAGGGGCGTACGCAGGATTTTCGTTCGGGGGGGGGGGGGGGGGGGGGTTAAAAACAACATAAAAAGAAGCATTTTTTTTAAATAATAATAATCTAAGTAACAAAGTTAAGAGGTCTAGATGACCGCGCAAGACGATTATTTCTTCGGGATGACATCTGTAATCTCAAAATTAATATTATTATTCTTATTCTTTGTGTTTAGAAACAGTTGATTGGGCCTTTAATGAATATTTCAGGGGGGGGGGGTTAACCCAAGAACCCCCCCCCCCTTTGGTACGCGCCTGGTACAAGAAACGATTACTAGCCATTTGTGCCGTTTCCATTTGCGCAGAATCATTCATTTTTGCCAAATGCGCCGCTGATATTTTTGTTGTTGATGAAAATTGTCATTTGCGCCAAATGGAACAGAAACACTGAATAAATGATATACTAAGACACATCAATATTACAATATCATACATAAGTATCAAAGAATGAAAAAGTATCAATTGAAAAAAATATGTATACTAAATTTGCAAATAACCTAGGCGCTTTAGTGGCAATCTACGTTTAGCATTTTTTTACTGTCATGTTGCCATTGTGTATTAATTTTAAAAAAATATACTAAACCTGCATATAACCTAAGCGCTTTAGTGGCAATTTACGAAAACTGTATATTAATATATTTATTCACAATCATCTTCTGGGGGTCTTTTTTCCTAGGGGTTCTTTTTCCGGGTTTTTTTACCTAACCCCTTTGAAACCATCTCTGTTTTCTCGTTGAAGACGCTCTGAAAAACCTGGGCACCTCGCCTAGGACACCTCTGCAGTTCAGAGTGGCAGAGGAATGAAAATATTCACTAGTGTTTGTCATTTCATCATTTGATCCAGAATCCAGAAAAATTACATTGCAGATTTTCTTAGTTTCGCTTAAAGATTTGACTCAGGTGCAATCTTTTAAAAAAAAAAAAACTACCCCGTCCTCGAGAAATGAAATCCATATTTAAACACCAGTGTTGCTAAACTGTTCATTGTGATTTGCACAAGAAAACCAACCATAAAGTTCCGGAATTAACAATGATAAATACTGCACCAAAGACCAAAGGTTTCTACTCGAAAAGGTAAGGAAACCAAATTTATACTATACATAGTATAATTTGCAATGGACCTTTTACGGTACCGCCATCTATTCATACCAAATGAACTGAATCAGTTTGGTCAGGGGCGTAACTATAGATAATTTTCGGAGGGGGTTCGGTATGAGAGTTCGTCAGGTCAAGTCAACTATCCCCAATTCAGTAATAAGTATTCTACGTTTCCATATTCTACATGAAAAATTGATATAGGTCAAAAGTATTATTTCTGGGTTCGGGGGGGGGGGGGGGGGGGGGGTCAAATATAATTCAATTAGAAAACTTGGGATTTTCTTTCACAATTTGTAAACGGATCTTCTGTAAAAAACATATAGTCAATCGAACAACGATTTCCGCCCTTTTGCGGTTGAATATTAACAAATGCGTCGGAATTTGAGTAGGGTATTTTGGAATTCTTAAAATACTGGGTGTATACTAAAACCCGAAATTAATCCAAACTTGGTCAGACATTTACTTTTAGATGAATTTTTTCAAATTAAAATCGGATACCCTTATGACGTTGGTTAAATTCTTCCTTAACTTAACCAGTTTAGTTAATAACTTTATGTATCAATTAAATTAAAATTGTAATACTTTCTATTGTTTAAATTAAAATTCAGTTTAGAGTTTTTATGGTGTATTAATTAATTAAATTTGACATTTCGGAACTCCCTTTATCAAGATAATTTAAAATCAATAAAAGGTTACACCTTCCCCATAAATTGTACCTATATAATACTAATTAAAATTAAAGATCAAAGGTGACATGTTTCGACCACACAAGGTAGTCATCATCAGGTTAACCAAAATTTTAAATATGTATCACAACTTAAATATAGAAAATATGGAATATGAATTATTTAATTTAATGTAAATAAGTAAATAAGTAAGTTAGACAAGGCATCTTGTACATTTTTTCAATATCGATTTGTTTGAGTTCAATCATTTATCTTCATTCGTGGAGATGGATTGGGTTTCTCCTCCTTTCTTTTAATTGTGTTCTTCGTTTATAAATTTTTTCCGTAAGTATTTTGGTGCCCCCCCTAACCTCAATTAATTTTTCATCTTTGTTGCTTTGCTTTCTTCCCGACTGTTTTTCTCTGTGCGATGTTTGCCTGCATGTTCAATCATTGTCTGACTTACTTAATTAGTTCTTTCAATTTTATTAAATTAAATTAAATATTTCACCTTTTCAGTTAAGTACCTACTATGTAAGTAGTTTTATAGCTCATTGTCTATATTTAAATTGTGATATATAAGTATTTATAATTTTAGTTAGCCTGATGATGACGACCTTGTTATTGATATGTTGATTGATGGAGCTTACTATGAAGTTACTCGCCATAAATCAGAAAAGTGGCATCACTTGTTCCAAATTTCCCCAAAAATAGGATCCTCGAAGGGATATTGTTCGTTAACTTATGACTTGCTCATATTTCGCCTGAAAGCACCTATTTTCTCTCCAAGGAACGTCCTGCGAAGCACAAGTATTAGTCGTTCCCCTATCCTTAAAAAAACTAATGGAACTTCTTGGAAACTCTTTCGAAGCAGCGCGCAAAAAATTTCTTGCAGTTTCAAGCTAATCCGTATTTTATTCTCGTTATACGCACCATAACAGAACTTTATTCTTCTTTACCTTCATATTATCTTCGTCGCTACCAGGTGACGAAGGAGTAAAGGAGCCCTCGCAGAGAGCCTTGCAAGGAATTCAATGGAGAACTTCCATCTTCTGAACCCCTCACAATCGAAGATACTCGCAAACTTTCTTCTGACATCACTTCCGTTCTCAAGTCGTGTTGTTTTATTCTTCGCAAATGGATTTTCGCAACCCGCACCCTTGATCTAAATTGATCGTTTCGTATGGCACCTGATGCTCATAGTTACCACTTGGGGGGTTTATGAAAAACTGGAATCAAATCATCTGAGACACACCTTGAATTTTGAAGAAATTAGCACTTTACTCTCACAAATTGAGTCCACACTGAACTCCCGATCACTATCGTTAGATCCAAACGATCTTCAACCGCTCACACCTGCTCACTTCTTGATTGGAACCCAGGGGTTATCGGTACCTCACGATCTTCAGGGTGTGTGTGGTACTTTCTACTCTTCCTCTGAGGGTGGTATACCCACTAAACCCCTCCCCTTTTCTCTCGAGCCGTGGTATCGCTGTCAGCCTTCTCGCACGGGCTCGGTATCACGTATCCTCTGCTGCGTCGTAACCTCTCGTATTGGCTAGATGCCTTGCGAAGCCGTTTCTTCGGCTTCCTTCTTGGCCATATCTCTGTTACACAGGCGTTTCACCGTCTCCCACGACTCCTTGGTTTTTACCGCGTTCTCCATAAAGTTATCGGGCTCTAAGATCGTGAGAGCTTCCGCCCACGCTTCTTGTCTTTCCCTCCCCCACCTGTCACGATGGATGAGTGTGTGTTCTGCTGTGTCGCTTACCCCCCGTCATTTTCGACCTTTCCTATACGCTTTTTATAGTATTCAAAAGTATCTGAGTTGTCCAGTAATCCAGGTCCCTAAGCTTGGATGCCACCCACAATCTCACGTCAGGTATTAATCGTTTCGTTCACGCTCTGTGGTCACGTTCTCTTCCCACTTGGCTTTCCACGAGTCCAAGGCGCCTGCTCTCACCTGGCCCTTGCTCTTCCCATCAAAGATTTCCTTTCTTTCTCTCACCTCCATGTCGGTCGAGATCGCAGCAGTAATCAGTCCTGTAGCCCGAAGTTACCGTCAGTCGCGCCCGCAGCTATACGCATGGTGTCGTGCGATATCGTGTATAACATAATGGAACGTACTACCCCCGCCAGAGCAGCTCTTTTGGCGCTGCTTGGGCCGACCCTCTCCTTTCCGCATTTTTCACCACCGCTCTCACGTGTGAGCCAAAGTACCCAGTGTCATCTAAGATGACTCCAAAGTACGTGGTCGGTACTATCTTAAATCCACGCAGTTTGAACGGGATCTGGAGTCTTTCATCAGTAATGCCGCCGTTCTCTCGGGAGCTAGCTCCAGCCGCTGCTGGAACATCCACGCATCTATGATTCTCAGACATTTTTTAACCCGCGCCTGAAGGGTCTTCCTCGTTGTTTCCATCCACGACCTCTGGTAGCTTCAGCTCTAGAGCTTCGTCGTAGAGCACGTTCCATAAAGTGGTGACGCAAGACGGAGCCTTGTGGGACCCCCGTCTTCAGTTTCACGTACTCTCCCGCTACGATGGTCAGTCTCCTCTCCTCTCGATATTTCGACTTTGTAGTAGCCCATCAAATGGAAAACCCACGAATCTGACCTGCAACTAGATTTATTCGTTCTTGCCCTCTACGCGATGGAGTATCATTCACCTTTTTAATCCGGTCGTGACCAGGTCAGTTGAATGGCGTCCATACAAACAAGTAATGATGTAATGCGTCTCTCCTTCGCCACAATTTGTCTTCCTATATGTGTTTCACACTGTAAATTTATTTTTTTATGGGGGTCTTTTTTTTAACACCCCCGGATTCAAACCTGGAGACCAGTGTTTAGTTAAAAAAATTGTATGTCACTTCTGTATGTTTCATAAGTATTAGATTTATGTTGTTTTTTCTTCACGGCTAATGCTTGCCGCTCTCTTATTTGTTCCCAATTTTAATATAACCTACATATTTACCAAATTGTTGATAGCTAATCTAGAAGAGTTCACCCTGTAGACTTGCCACCGTTATTGAATTATTTTTCGTGTCTGTTCTCCCCTAAGATACAAACGCGAACTAACAGAAACAGAAAATTTCATTTTCCTACTTTAAGCTTTTGGCATAATGACAACTCAGTGAAGTGAAAGTAAAAGTTTCTGTCTCATTCGTCCTTTATTACATTGAGGTCGGCAGAATTATTTGGAGGAAGCCCGTTTCGAATTTGATAATAAAAAAAAAGAGCTGGTTCGCCGGTATTCTGTATTACATTTTTCACGTAGAGGTCATTTTCGTAGCTCAAACCGAAATTTTAGCGCCTCTTTGTACTGCAGCAAACCTTTAGTGCCATCTATTCGTGTTTTGAAAGAAAACATGCTAAAAAATGAAAAAACAACAACGCTTTCGAACGATGCTGTCGGCCAATTATTTACTCCATATAGAATTTCGGAAAACGGAGCTTCGAGGTTTCTGGCCGTTTGCGTTATGAAAAATGCTGTTTTTCTATTTGTTAAAATAACAGTTTCTTATTTTTTTTATGGATATAGGATGCTCGAGGTGTATTTCGGAGGAACATTTTTTTTTTTCGTTAATTTGACCACTACGAAGACTTCATCAAATCAATGGAAATTGAAAGGAAGAAATTTGAATAAAGCAAATTGAAGATAATGGATAATAATGCGATTCCTGCTTATATGTCCATCTCTCTTTGTTATTTAGAAAAGGTATCTATCCATTTCTTTTATTTTATAGCCGTCTACTGAAAGTCTAGCCATGATTATCGATTCCTCTTCCGTCCTCTTTACTCCTCAAATAATACACGCATATCGCAATCTGTGTAGGCGTATTTTATTAGCCGCCCACGAACCTACAAGATCATTTTATACGAATTTAAATTTTGTACATTGCGGAAAAGGGCGGAAGTAATTTTCATTATTTTTTATAAAATCATCAAAACTTCCTTTAACGTCATAAAACCGATCCTGCGACACGAAGTCTAGAAAAATACAAGACGGTATATTTATTGGCTTAGTGAATCGAGGGGGAGGGGGAGGGGGGGTTGAAATTGAACGTTATAAAATGCAACGCGCAAGACACACGTTCAAAAAAGCGCAGAGAATTTTATTTCCGAAGAAAACACATAAAAATATATTATATATTAGGTTTTTATTTCCTTTTAGGTTACGTCATAAGATTAACATTATAAGAGATATTTTTTTAAAAAAATGTACGCCCCATAAACAAACATTAACAATAAATTCTAAACTATTATTTACTTTCGCACCACAATTAGAATATATATCTAGCTTATTTGCGGTGCGTTGAAGGGTTCGGAAAAAAAGGTGAGAAGCAAATTATGTTAAATTTGTTTGTTCGATATCACAATGGACCTGTTAAATTTAAATTGGGTCATGTTGCACTTGAAATGATTTATGTTGGTATCAAATGGCAGAAAGGCTCTAGAATTGGAAACCTACGCAATCTCAAATTGCGAATTACTCGATGGAGAGAGAAAAGGACGCGATCCATAATTCGTACTATTTTTTGTAAGTAAATCAATGACACGTGTCCCAACGAATTTCCTAAGTAAGTGCTTTTCTCATTAACTTTTTGAAATGACGAAAAAGCGCTAATTACTGTAAGTGGCGATAGCATCATTTATCGATTTATCGAAGGCCTATGATTGTCTAGATCATAACATCTTAATCGGAAAATTAGAAAGGTATGGAGTACGAGGCTGTGCACTTTCATGGATTAAATCCTACCTGGCAGATCGAAGCCAGAAATGTGTTATCGAGAAACAGGGACATGTGGGTGTCTCGAACACTCGCGAAGTTAAAATAGGAATTCCGCAAGGCAGCACCATAGGACCCATACTATTTGTTATCTTTGTAAACGACCTCAGCTCCATCATACAGACTGATGCTCATAGCTTAGTAAGCTATGCAGACGACACTAATTTGGTAGTAAGCTCCGAATCTGCAGAAGCCGCAGCTGCTGAAATAAATGTACTGTGCCAAAGAACAGAAAAGTGGTTCAACAAAAACGGTTTAGTGGTTAACGAGGAGAAAACTAAATTTATGTTGTTCAAAACTAAAAACAAAAACACTACAACTGACAGACAAAACATCACCTTCGAAAGTAGTACTAAATTTCTAGGGGTGCATATTGATGAAGGAATCACCTGGCAAGATCATATCTTTTCTCTATCGGAAAAACTGAGTAGAACGCTATACTCTATCCGTATACTGAGTAAATATTTGGACTTTCCTACTTTAAAAACAGTCTATTACGCGAATTTTCAGTCTCTGCTGAAATTTGGAATCTTATTCTGGGGTCAGTGCTCCAACTCTAATAAAGTTTTTATTCTTCAGAAAAGAACGTTACGAACTATGCTTAACCTGAAATCCAAGGTCAGTTGCAGAAACAAATTTAGAGAAAACGGTATATTAACAATGAGTGCACTTTACATCTGTGAAATCCTTTTATTTGTCCAGAAAAACAGATCCGAATATGCATCACTAAAGCCATCTGAAATAACAAGAACAGAAAACTACAATTATCCTAATCATAGACTTGCCATCACAGAAAAAGCGTGCCATTATACGGGTGTGCTACTATTCAATAAACTTCCTCCCCACCTACGGGACATAAAATGCCACAAGATGTATAAAAAACGGGTTGTTGAGTATTTGCTGTTAATAGAACCCTATACCATTGATGAATATCAGAATTATGTATTAATTAAGCACGAATGAATTAGATATTGACAATCGATTTCAGTCATGTATAAACACTACTGCATTATGGAATAGTATTGTTCTATGCATTATTCTGAATCAATAAAAGAATTATTATTATTATTATTATTATTACTGTGAATTGCAAAAAGTTTTGAAAATGGAGAGCGTGCAATACATTCAGAACACCTTAATAAGTTAAAAAGCAAAAATTAAGTTTCAAGAGCAATTGAGTTTGGTCATTGCGTAAGTTACCTTTTATAAACATACTTTTGCATACAGCGCATATTCCTATGAATTAAAGTTACATCTTTAGGTATTCACCTATAATTTCCCAAGCGACGAGAAAAAGTCACAGTATAATTAATTGACAATGCAGTGAAATGCAAATTATCAAACAAATTAATTTAATGAAACTACCCGACAGTACCAAACTGAAAATAATATGTTAATTTCAAAAACAATTTAATCATTTTTTACAAAAAACTTCAAACAAATTAAAATTTTTCAAAATATTACCTCCGACCTGCTCAAAAAATGTTGGAAATATTCCAAAAGTCCATATTTTGCTTAATGGAACATCCCTATACCTAGAATTGATAGTTTCAGAGATTTTTACTGAAAACGTCATTGTCATCACTTTTGGACCATAAGATTGATAAAAATCGTCTTTATTTTAATTTAAGTACATTTTACACAGGCGTTTCACTGTCGCCCACGACTCCTTGGTTTTCACCGCGGTCTCCACAAAGTTATCGGGCTCTAAGACCGTGCCAGCTTCCGCCCACGCTTCTTGTCTTTTCCTCTCCCACCTGTCACAATGGAAGAGTGTGTGTTCTGCTGTGTCGCTTACCCCCCAAGTCCCTATGCTTGGATGCCATCCACAATCTCACGTCAGGTATGAATCGTTTTGTCCACGGTGCTGTGGTCACGTTCTCTTCGTACCTGGCCTGTCACGAGTCCAAGGCGTCCGCTCTCACCTGGCTCTTGCTCTTCCCATTAAAGATTTGCTTTCTTTCCTCACTCGCCTCCAGATCGGTCGGGATCGCAGCAGTATTCACTTGTACCGCGGCCATCGACGCTGTCCTGTAGCCCGAAGTAATCCTCAGTTACGCCCGCAGCTATACGCATGGTGTCGTGCCATATCGGCGCGGCGTACAACATAATGGAACGTACTACGCCCGCCAGAGCAGCTCTTTTGGCGCTGCTAGGGCCGCTAATATTCGCCATTAGTCTGGCGATCCTCTCCTTTCCGCATTTTCCACCACCGCTCTCACCCAGTGTCGTCTAAGATGACACCAAGGTACCTGGTCTGTCTAGTCGGTACTATCTTAAATCCACACAGTTTGAACGCGATCTTCCCCGGGATCTGGAACCTTTCATCGGTAATGCCGCCATTTTCTCGGGAACTAGCTCCAGCCGCTGCTGGAACATTCACCCATTTATGATGCTCAGACATTTGTTAACCCACGCCTGAAGGTCTTCTTCGTTGTTTCCATCCACGACCAAAGCGAGGTCGTCTGCATACCCAACCGTTGAAGCGCCCTCTGGTAGCTTCAGCTCTAGAGCTCCGTCGTAGAGCACGTTCCATAAAGTGGGGGCCCAAGATGGAGCCCTGTGGGACCCCCGCCTTCAATTCCACGTACTCTCCCGCTGCGATAGTCAGTCTCCTCCTCCCCAAGTAGCGCGAGAATATGAGTGAGACGTGTCCCAACGAATTTCCTTTTGGCATTATATAAGTGCTTTTATCATTAACTTTTTGAAATGACGAAAAAGCGCTAATTAATGTTAATTGCAAAAAGTTTTGAAAATGGAGAGCGTGGAATACATTCAGAACACGTGTAAGTAAAAGCAAAAATTAAGTTTCAAGAACAATTGAGTTTGGTCATTGCGTAAGTTACCTTTTATAACAAACTTTTTCATACATCACATATTCCTATGAATTAAAATTAGATCTTCATTCACCTATAATTTCCCAAGCAACAAGGTCACAGTATAATTAATTGACTATGCAGTGAAATGCAAATTATCAAACAAATGTTGCAACAAAAATTAATTTAATCAAACTACCGGCAGTACCAAACTGAAAATAATGTGTTAATTTCAAAAGCAATTTAATCATTTCTTTACAAAAAAAATTTCTCAATCACTTTCCGACCTCCTCAAAAAATGGTTGCACTTGGAAGTTTGAAATATTCCCAAAGGTTAATGGAACATCCCTATACCTAGAATTGATAGTTTCAAAGATTTTTACTGAAGACGTCATTTTCATCATTTTTGGACCATTAGATTGATAAAAATCGTCTGTATTTTAATGTAAATACATTTTCGGTCAACTATATAGAGCTGGAAATATTGGCAATATACTTTTCTCCCATGGTATCGTGCAAAGTTCGTTGCAAGGAATAGTAAATAATGTAAGCTTGTACAATAAAAGATAGAGAATTCAAAAATGTAAAATATAGAACTAATTTCCTTTTCAAGTTTTCTTTGGAACAGTCTCGAATTGCTGAAAACACTCAAATGAACACTTTTATAAAAAATAAAGCAAAAGAGTGAGCAAGAGAT